>CM060905.1:297912605-299132605 GCA_030737815.1 Allium fistulosum | reverse complement strand
GATGTGGTCGAGTATGGTCAATAGTCATTCTTAAACATCATCAACTTCAAATCAAATACCACTACCCACATTAGGTGGTGGTCAAATAAAGGGTAGTATTGAAAAAGCGAGTCAAGATCTGAAAAGTTGGTGTCGTATTACTGAGAATCAAGCTTGATGAACTAACGTGGATGGCTTGTAGTGGTTGAAGATAGGTGGTGACGAAGCTTGGGCTGGCGAGGACATTGGTCGAAGTTTAGATCAAAAGTACCAGGAGAAAGATAATTGAATTCGCAAGTTAAGAAGGCAGGGTAAAAGTGAAAGTAAAACTAAAAGAAAATAAAATTACAAAGTGTTGTTTAACTATAACCCTTGTGTTGAAGAGATTTTTCATCTCAAGAACACCCAAGTATTTTTGAAGTAATCACGTTATTGGAGGCTTATATAATCAACAATCCGCAAAATTAAGTAATGTTAAGATTGCCTTTAGAGGAAGTAATTATGCATAATAATGCTAACACAACTATAAGGAAAATATCCAAAATCTAATGACTAGTCATTGTCCAATTTGTCAAGCAAGATAGTATCAAAACAAAATACAATCAAGTACTGAAAGCAATAAAAGTGACACGGAGAATTTATGTGGTTTGAATGTTAATGAATTCGACATCCATGGGAATATGTCATTTTCTTCCTTTTTTGCTCTTAATATAAATAAACAATGGCGTAGAGTACAATTTTTGATTTCAGTGTTGCTAAAAACAGAAAAGTCTAAATAATCCTCCTCTTCTCTACGATAGTACGTTCCGTTTTTAAGGTATAGAGAATCGCTTTTGCCATTCACATATGTTCTTGATTCTAATCCTTAGATCTTGCCACGTTTCGATTTCCATCTTACTTGTTTACTATGAATGGATTGAGGAAGTGGCCTTTAGCTCTTTTGATTTCCACGTTTGGATCTTGCCACGTCTTGATCATCAATCTTGTTGATTTATTGTGAACGGATTGCCAACATAGTCTTCAGCGTGAAACAGTGATTTGAGTTAGTGAATTTTTAACTTTAGTGGGAAGTTCAAAATTGAAGCAGGAAAACTCAATTTTGAATAGACCATGACTTTACGATTATGTAAAGCAATAGGCTAATGGACTGCACACATGTGTAGATAAAGCCAATGTAAAAATCTGCATTCCATTTAAGGAACAACCACATCTGTATCAGTACTTCAGATTTTTTTGCTTTTAGTTTACTAGGAATGGTGCCTTTATTTTTTATTTTTTAAAAGGTAGATGGGTTTTTATAATGGTCCCTACCAGATCTTGATTGAAAGAAAACGAAAAGTATATACATGCAATGAATAAGAAAAACAGCAAAGACCAATTTAATTAAATAAGGATTTAGGCCCAAAAGAGCCCAGATACCGATTTAATTAAAAATGTCAATCATAGCCCGGTCCAGTCGATTGCAAGTATATCATTCTCCTATTAAGTATTAACAGCACCTTCTACTTCTGCAGTAAACTCATGCTTGTTTTAACTTTTGCTCTCAAAAATTCGGTGATTTCTCTCCCCCCCAGACTACAGTAATGAAACGTTTCAAAATAATAAGCATACAATCACCTCGCTCGGTTCTCCACCGTGATCTCTTGAAGATTTCAAACCATTGTTGGCTGCGGTTATTGTTGCCATAGTATTTACCCGCCTGAATAATTATAGATTTCCAAAGTCAGTAAATCACCATACATTGGAAGAGTAAGTGGTCTCTACTTTCAGGTTGCTCATTGCAGAAAACACATATGTTATTTATAATGAATCCCCTAGCCATTAACTTGTTCTAGTGAGTAAGGAGTTGGTAATTGTTTTCCATAGAAGGAAATTATCGTTTTCCGATCCTATACAATTCCAAATTCAACGATACCATGGAGAGTTAGGCCTAACATTGTCAAGAAGAAGGTCTTTGTATGCAGTAGCAATGGAATGCGCATAATGCTTATTATTCCATTGGATCTTGTATGACAACTTAATGTGTTTTTCTCTCATGATCATATTCCATAAGTTTCTAACCACCATCGAGCTAGCAGTAGGCATAATGATCTTGTCTTGGAATATGAAATGTTGAATAGTAGCATTGGCAGGGATGCCAGTGGAGTTCTTTTGCATGTTGTCCAATATGTCATTCAGTGTTACACTAGTGGAAGACCAAGGGGAGTGCCAAAAAGAAATTTGGATGTCAGATAATATATTGTATTTAACAATTGGTAGTATAATATGCCATATGTGAAGTAAACTTTTCCAAAACCAACTTGCAGTGAAGGGAGCAGTCGTAGTCCAAAAAACTTTCCCGAATAAGTAATTCTTAGTAATCCATTTGACCCACAAATTTGGTTTGTTACTTAGAATATCATTGATATATTTCGTTGCAACTACCTTGTTCCAGTATTGTAGGTTAATAATGCCTAACCCCCTTTCTCCTCGATCTGCATACACTAGTACAAAACTGGTCATTTGTGTCGGTTGTGTAACCCCTGTTGTGTCGGTTTTACAACCGACTCATATGAAGACGACACAAAAGACATTTTTCTGTTGTGTCGGTTGTACGACCGACACAAATATCAATCATTTGTGTCGGTTGTTATTAAAGAACCGACACAAAACAATGAACAGTTGTGTCGGTCTTTCTAAAAGGACCGACACAAATCAACTTGTATAGTGAAGCACACCGCCGTTTATTGTGTCGGTCCTTTTAGAAAAACCGACACAACTGTTCATAGTTTTGTGTCGGTTCTTTAATAACAACCGACACAAATGATTGATATTTGTGTCGGTTATGTTTGTTTTTTCAACCGACACAATTGATATACAGTTGTATCGGTTCCCTTTGTAGTAACAACCGACACAAGTAATATCTGAAGCAAAAAAAATATATTATTACCGTTTAAGATTATAGAAACAGTATGAAACTGAATTTTAATTTTTTATAAACCAACGTTACTATGAACTGATTAAACAAAAAATATAATTATATTATCCATCAACATAATTCATGTTTACAGACCAAAATAGAATATAATCTATCACACGTACATAACAAAATACCAACGTACGTTACAAAAGATCAGCGTACACAACCAACTACATCCAATTATACATGATATAACTAGCTAAATTCTCTCGAACCTCGTCTATCTCTTGTTGGTTATAAGAACCGTCTCGTACAAAGTCCTGCAATTAAGAGAATTGTTATACAAAAGACAATAATTAAGTCAGGAATGTAAGCAGCTTAATTATAAATCCATTAATTGTAAGAAAATAGGATACATTTTACGTAAGGTGCTTAATTATAAATCCATTAATTGTAAGAAAATAGGATACATTTTATGTAAGGTGCAATGATATTAGTAAGATTTGAAATATGGTCTTGGTAGGATAATTGTTACTTGTACAGCTCTTCAACAAAATTTAATAACGCAACAGCCTTACATATCTGAAACAAAATTCCAATTATGTTCATTCATAAGCAATAAACACTGCTATGGCACAATGAACAAATCATTCGACAATCCTTCACAATATCAAATGTAAAGAATAAATTTAGACATGTACACATTTGATTAGCATACAACAATTAAACAATATACATGATTGCATGTAGTTTTGGTTGAAAACTACATTTATTTAATTACTGAAAAATATACAGTTAGGAATAGTTAACCTCAATATTGAATGTTGTGACTAAAGCTATGAATAGTGGGGACTTCTGATTCAAGTCGGCATGGAACCAAGTAAGAGATAGGTACAATGAAATGCAGTGATGTAAATGTATTTGGAGCAGTGTATACTCTCCTAAAATGTCAATTTGTGCATTATTGGCAAAGGTGGACAAACTAAACACTGAAGAGAAAATCGCTAAATGAAAAACAAACATAGACACTATAAGTTATGCAATCAAGCAATCGAAACAAGGAAACATCGATTTTTCAATGTTTGTATTCCACAGTTCTACTACACAACATCGTAGCTAGACTACATGAATCAACCAATGGAGTTTCAGACATTGACGAGGTGTTCGAATAAATTTTATACGATAATAGCAGCAATACAACTCTACAAAAGCTTAAAAATTTTGTGTTCGCTGTGCTCATTTGGCAGATATGGATGTAGCAGAATTCTAGAGAATTTAGAAACATTCTGCTATTATTAGATTGGAGTTAATTCTCACTAATAGTAAATAACTCATGAAACAAGTTAATGTTAAAAATGAGGATTTTATAGGAAAAGAGCTTATCTTCTCCAACTTTGGAATAGAGATGCAGGTTAGCAGTGCAGCATGCTCCAGAACCGACCATACCTTTCTACTTGCTAGAAATTGAAGATCTACCAGTCTTCCATTCGTGCTTAGATCATTGAGATGGCTGAGTTTTGCGCCTATAGCGCTAGAGGAGGCGATTAATTTTCGCTAGAGCTGATGTGGAAATGAAGCAGAAGGAAGTCAATGGTGGAGTGGATTTGAAGCTACTAGTCAAAGATATTCCACCTATTAACCAATCTAGTCAATGGCAGTAGCTTTTTCATGGACAAATGTCGACTTTTATTAGCGGTTGGAAGTGTTTTAAAATTCTGTTTTTTGTTTCTTTTTTGTACTAGCTCTTGTTTACAGTAATAATTACTGAAAAATATACAGTTAGTAATAGTTAACCTCAATATTGAATGTTGTGACTAAAGCTGAAAGTAGCAAATAAAATACAGTTCAGAATTATCGCTCTATTTATCTTACGGGGAACCAAATACTGATACATCATACCTGCAGCTTCCTGACCAGTCATTGCATCCACCACAAGGAGTACTTCTATTGGATTGAGTTCTTTTTTTACTTCCTTCAACTCTTCCATCATTGATTTGTCTATCTGATCCAAAAGAAAGCCAATATATTTATATTAAGAATCTGTACCACTTATATAGAAAATAATCATTACTTTAACAAATTGAAAATTTTATTATATATAAAACATGATTCCATCAGTACATAAAGTAACCCAAGTTTCTTTGTTATCTGAGTATATGATCTGCTTTTATGAATTTTTTTTTGCACTGCATTGCTGATCGTCACATGGTTATTCATTTCTAAAGGGATGAAAATTATACTGTTATCTCATTCAAATAATACTGTATTTTAGTTGAATTTCTGGCATCTTTTAGTTGAGTTTTGAGTTAGAAAGCATGCAACTAGTAAGCTGCATTCATTCAACTACTCTACTTATATGCATAGTTCTTATTCAATTTTATACTGTATTTTACCCTCTCTCTTTTTTTAATTTGCATGCAGAAACAAAAGATTGAAGCTGCAGCATCAAATGAAACTTCCCACGAGGTCGAAAAGCGCAAAATTATCCGAAAATTCCCTCAAACTAAGCCAGTTAGCGAAAATAAAATGGAGCTCTCACAAGATTTTCTGGAAGAGGTATTTTTCTGTGCCTTATCTACTGTTGATGCACAGTATTGTATATGTTTGAATAGTTTTGATATTCTATTGAACAATTTTAAAATTTCCCTGATTTTTGCAGATATTTAATGCTGGTTCATAACAATATTTATGCTGTGGAAATTATAAAATAGCTATGAAGCTGCTGACAAGGTGCATGTATGGAGGTGCTCAATTTCTACTGATTTTTTTACTGTTCTATTTCATATTATATAGCCTGTCATTGATTGAGAAACAGTGCTAGAGCAAACTTATTCTAGAAACATGCATGTTTTTTACATACTATAGCCGATTGATATTTTATATTATTTCTTCTATTATAATACCTGTTTCGTTCTCTTTGCTTGTGGTCCTAATTATTTGACCAACAATTAAGCTAACAACAAGCAAGGGCTAGCGTGTAAACTTAACCATTGCTGGTCAAACTGAACTGAAAACTTTACATGAAATTAAAAGGAGAAGACTAAGTAAATCACCTACTTCATATAAAAAGTTTATTTAATAATTGATGTCAATGGTTATACCTGTTCACCCAAAATTGACAGTTGATCAATAGCTGCAGGCCTATATACATCTCCAGCAACAAGCATGCAACTCTTCCCCTGTTATCTGTCATAGCTATTAGTATTCGTAACGAATGCCCATCATATTGTCGTAAGGACAATTCAGTGGCACATCACATTTAAGCATGCAGCCCTTGGTATTCAATGCAACGAAATCAACAATCATACATATCACATTTAAGCATACGCCTCATAGTTTAATTTTTTTCAAAACCAGTTTTCTCTAATCAATGCTAGAAAGTAAACTGCTAAGTTTGAGACTGCCATTTTGGAATATATAATCGTATATCACAATTCATGGCAAGCGAATAAAAGAATTTAGGAAAGAGGGCTGAAAGTGCACCAGCTTCTTCAAGTAAAAAGCCAGCTTTGCACAAACAGTAGTTTTCCCAACACCTTGTAAGCCTGCAAGCAATATCACAGTTGGACCTGAACTACTAAATGCTAGTTCAGACATTTCTCCACCCATTAGCTTTACAAGCTCATCTCGTACAATCTGCAAAATGCTCATAAATGTATTATTTATCACATATCAATTCAACTAATTTATGTTTTATTTTCTTTCTTTGGTCCATGTTTCTACCTTCACGAGTTGTTGGTCAGTTCAATTACCCAAACATATTTGTTTTGAATAAAACATAATTTTTTACATTTGTGACTTATTTAAATTTCACCAGATATAAAAGCAGTAAAATTAGTGAACATTACATATTTAAATGGTAGCAAGCTACAACTTTAAGCATTTTCCTTACAACTACTGATACCCCTTTGCTGGGTTAATAGTTGAGGAATATACTGCATTCACTTTGTGTTGGACCTACCATAAATACTTTATATTTGTAATCAACTGAAATTGTTTTCCATTAATAAACTACTTAGTTATACTCTTGTACAAACCACGGTTATTGAATGATCATAACCTATAAATAATCGAGCAAAGTAACTAAATAAAGTGGAAACATGAATTGGATTAAGATATGTGAGAAAAAATGCATGTTTTTAGAAAAACATTACACTATATAATTAAATACCCGGCCATCCGAAAATTTTAACACCTATATTCTGCTTGTATTATTACCATGATTCCTGCTTTTGTCTGTAGATTCGACATGAATTATAAGCAGATCCAACTTGAAACACCTGAATTATAATATCAACCTTAAAAAGCAAAGCAGTAAATCATACAAAGCAACAAAGTGGTAGATTAACAGTTTTGAACTGCATCAAATTGGAGGCGAAAAACATGAAATTGGTTTAGAGTCTTCAGTAATTGAACCTGAAATACCACAAACTACAATAAAAGAAATTGAAATTGCATTGTCTCGTAATTTAAATACATTTTAAAGTTTCTAGTAACCAATCAATTAATCAAGGAATAACAAAAATCGAATTCTAACCAAAGTACCCTGCTGCCTCCATCCACTACAAGCTCAACCCATCCTTCTTCCTCCTTACATCCTCAAATCCGGCTACGTCATAATACTCCACATACCACCTCACAACCCGCTTCAGACCCGTTTTCAGATCCGTACCCGCCCGATATCCCAGCTCCCTCTCCGCAAGACTCACATTCGCATGCGTGAACTCCACATCTCCATTCGCAGGCATCTTCACCACCTTCTTATTCGCCTTCTTCCTCAACAACCCTTCCAGAATCTTCACCAAACTCAAAACCCTAACCGGCGATGTATTCCTTTTTTCAACCTTTTTTCTAAAGTCCTGCTTATTCAGATCCTAGCAAGTTTGCACTAATTGAGATGAATTATCAGAAGTCTTCGATCATTCGCGGGTAGAGAGAACGACAGTAAATGGGTAGAGAGAAGGAATAAAATAACGAAGAAGATGGGGCGGCAGTAAAATAACGAAGAAGATGGGGCGGCAGTATAATGGGTGCCTAAATTTTTCCTCTAAAATTTAGCGTTCGCGGGAAAATAGGGGGCGGCTGAAATGGATTTGGGGAAAAGTAGCGTGGCTATTGTGTCGGATTTTGGACAACCGATACTATTGTATTTAGTTGTGTCGGTTGTTCAAACAACCGACACAAATAGATCTATTGCTTCCCTTCAATTGTGTCGGTTTCTTAAGAACAACAGATGCAAATTACATTTTTAACATTTTCTTCTTACCCTATAAGTCAATAGTTTCGGTTGTTAATGAACAACCGACACAAATTACACTATTTGTGTCGGTTTTATGGACAACCGACACAAATGAGGCGAAGCAACTGATCTGTTTTGTACTAGTGATATTTTGGTGAATGCAATAGGGATGGGCTTACGTGAGTGGCAGTCTACATGCCATAAGAAATGATTTATAGCAGCATTGATCATAGTTAGCAAATTCTTAGGCAAAATATATAAACGTGACCAGTAAGAAGTCATACCAAAAATGATAGATTTCACAATAGTAATTCTCCCAGCCTAAGATAGAAGATGGGTAGGCCAATTCCTAAGCTTAGATATAATATTTTCATACATAAGCAAGCACTGGGTCATCGAAATTCTTGAAGTGGTGATAGAGGTACCCAGGTAAATAGAGTTCTCTGGCATAGCATTAAGACCAGAAAGATAGGTAATGTTGTCTCTTGCATTGTCAGGAAGTCCGACAATGATGATATGTGATTTTTTTTGTTGATACGTAGACCAGTAATGTCATAGAATTGTATGAGTGCTGCATTGATAGTGGATATGGTACTAGCATCCAGTTTTGCGAATATAACAATATCATCCGCAAACATAAGCGAGGTGATATGGGGTTGTTTGCACTTAGGATGTGTTTTCAGGCTGTTTGCACGTGCATGGGTATTGAGAATGGAGTTCGACATCTCCATGACCATGATGTATAAGTATGGGGATGCATGATCACCTTGCCTGATCCCCCTAGATGATCTGAAGTTGCCAGCGTCGTGTCCATTGAGTTTAATAGTATATGTAACTGTGGATATACACATGTGTATCCATGCAATGTATGTCTTAGGGAATCCCATCTTAGTCATGATGAAATAATAGATATCCACTCAATCGAATCAAATGCTTTTTGTATATCTAATTTCATCATGCATCTAGGTGAAATGTTTTACTGGTTGTAGCCTCTCGGTAATTCATGCATCAAAAGGATTTATTTGTAATATTCCTATTCTTAAGAAAGGTAGTTTGGTTAGGAGAGATGATGTTACTAAGGATGAGTTTGATCCTCTTGGTTAGAATTTTTGTGATGCATCTGTATATGGCATTGCAGCATGAAATGGGTCGGTAGGGTGTAACAGAAGTTGGTGTATCAATCTTGGGTATTAATGCAATGTTTGTAGCGTTAATACCACCGAGGAGAGTATTAGCATTGAGGAAGTATTGGATAGCCTTAACAAATATGATGTCAATGATAGGCCAGGTAGTTTTCAAGAAATGGGTATTGAATCCATCAGGACCACCAACACTGTTTGGATTAAGATCAAATAGAGCCTCCTTTATCTCAGTGTATGTGATCATATTGATAAGGTTCATGGCATCTGTCTGAGTGATCTTTGGTAATTCGATATGAGAAATGTCAGTGAGGTTAGGTCCATTGTTCGATGTAGAAAAACATGTATTATAGTAATCATAAATTCCCTGTCAATTTTTCTCCTCAGTCTATAGTGATTCTTCCTGATCTTCAATGGCTAGAATAATACCTCTGGATCTCTTAATATTTAGGGCATTGTGGAAGAAAGATGTGTTTCTGTCACCATGAAATAAAAATTCTTTCCCAAGCTTTTCTTTGGTTATATCAGTTTCATGTTGTAGTGTTTCAATAAGTTATTTGTTTAAAATATGTTCCAATTCTGATAATTCTTCATTGTGAGGATACACAAGCATATCAGTTTGAGTTTTGCTGAGTTCATCACGAAGCTGTGTAGATTTTGATGCACCATGTTCGAAGGTGGATTTAGACTAGAGTTTCAAAGAGTATTTGACATTCTTAAGTTTCTTCTACAATATGTACATAAGATTCCCGTATGTCTCGATGTTCCATCCTTGCAAGAAAATGTTACGAAATTGGGTATGGTTAGTCCAAAAATTAAAAAATTAAAAAGAGGCTTGATACTTTATTGGTTTCATACTCCAGGAGAGGACAAGGGGGCTATGGTCTGATATGCCAGGTTGTAGGATGGTGGATGTAAGGTTTGGCCAAGATGTAAGGGCTTGAAGGTTGAAAATAGAGTGGTCTAATGTATAGAAAGTACGTTTGCCATGTCTATGGTTATTCCATGTATATAATGGAACAATATAAGGGATCTTATGTAATGCAGCAATGTCTATAGATTGGGATAGTGGATTAATGTCATGGTAGGTAAGTGGATTGGCTCCAGCTTTTTGAGATGAGCCATACATGCAGTTGAAGTCACCAATAAGGATCCAAGGAACGGAGACATTATTATGTGATTGTATATATGAGTGGAGCCCATTTATGGTGTCTTTATTACATGAAGCATAAATAAAGGTGATGTAGAATAGAGTGGAGGATGTTAAGTGAGTAACAAGAAGATGGATGTATTGGTCAGAAGATGAGACAGTGATGGTATTGAAAAAGTGGGGATTCCATAACACAGCAATTCTACCATATGCAACATGTATCAAATTATGTGCATATTCCAAGAGAGGATTGATATTGGTGCACATATTGATGGTAAGGTTTTCATTAAGTTTAGTCACTAAAATACCAATCATTTGCAATTTGTTTTGAAAAATTAGTTTTTTGATTTCCTGCAGTTTCAAGGAGAGGTGTGCACCCCTTACGTTCCATGCTCCAATGTTGCCAAGCATTAGGATTAATATGTTTTTTCTTTCTACCCGACTTTCTCGGCCCAATGTTGCTTCCTAGCTTTGTAATTTCTTCATCATCCTCAATATTCGAATTGTGTAGTTAGACCTCTGTTATTTGGTAGTCGTGGCCATTGTCATAGTCCTCATGTTCCTTGCCTTTTCTATTTTTTAATTCTTTTTGTTCTTCTTTTTCTTATTCTACTGTTTTGGTGGAGATAGACAATCGTGGGATGGTATGGAGGTAGATAGATGGTTGTTACGATTGTTGACTGGTGTAGAAAGTGTTGGAGAAACTTGTTGAAATAGTAGTTATAATCTTGTATTTTGATCATCAAAAGAATCATTATGGATGATGTTATGTTCAATGAGTTGTTCAGTGATGGTAGGTGAAAGGTGTATATGTTTGTATGGTAGTGTTTCTGAAAATGGAACATCAGGATTGTGTTCATTTGTTTGAACAGGTGTGGTGTTAGTCAAATCGGGTAGGACATTGTTGGTTGTGGATGTAGGTATAGTGGTATCAAGAGAAGGTCCAGTTATATTAGGTATACGAGTCTGAGGAGTGGTACATGGAATGGTGGTTTGATCAGTGAGAATGTCAAAGCTATTGGATAATAAGATAGTGGGGTTTGGTGGGAGATGATGGGTGGAAGTGTAATTGTTATGAGGAGTGGTACAGTCAGTGGCATGATTAATAGAAGGTGGAGGTGAATGAGCAGAAGTGGATGCAGTGTTGTGAGCAACATCATATTTATCATGCTCATGTTTATGTGCATGTGCATGAACATGGGCTTTCTTTGTATTTGCATCTGACAATTTTATCTTATGGCCTTCCTTTTCATGAGTTCTACTCTTAATCCAATGCTGTTGTGGTTGAGTTTTCCATATTCCAGCCTCATTTATTTTTGTTCCCACCTTATTATTTTTGTCCTTTTCATTAACCACCGAAAACTGATTCATCATGGATTGTTGCTTATCAATGTGCATGAATTGTTCTATACACACAGTTTCAATGTGCATGAATTGTTGCTTATCAATGCAAGTCAAAACATCATGGCCAAAGCTTTTACAAAGCACGCAAATCTTTGGTCTCCAGTCATAATAAACTTCAATCTAAACAACATCATCCCCTTCTCTATGTTGAATAACATCTGGTAGCTCCTTTTCTGGTGTAATTTTGATCAAACATTTCGCATATTCAAACCGTTGCATTTTTTCAGTTGCTTCATTGTAACAAACTAAAGAACCCAAATGACAAGCAAGCCAGTTGATACATAGTAAAGTCCATGCAAGGATTAGTATTTGGTGAAAACTTACCCATATAGGCATCGATTTTATTTGAGATTGTGGACTATTGAAGGTGGGTTTCCATGAAGTGATAATAAACATTTTGCTTCAAATAAAAATAGGATCACTTTCAAGGATCTTTAGTCTATCATATGCATTAGAAAATTCAAAATAAAAGTTTTAGTTGTCATATTTCACCTTATAAGTTCCTTTAAGTTGCCAAATCTTCTGTAAATGGTATATAATGACATTGTATGGCAGCTTATCATCCAGGAGAAAACCAACCAAATGTTGGTTCCAAAAATTAATACCTTATTGTTGGACTTCAGATGGCATCGTTAAAGGATACCCCACATATGAAAAGTCGAAAGCACGTAGAGAGTATCTGCTGGCATTACGTGGCTTTGTCCTGAACAGGGAAGCCCATGGCAAGGTGGAAGCTGATGCTAGCGAGGTAATGTGTGGTTGCTGGTAGGTGGATGGATGGTTGACAGCGTAAGAAGGTGGAGGAATATGTTTGGTAGAAGATGGTATGGTTATGATGTCTAGCGGTTTAGGATTAGGTGGAGTCGGCGGTAGTGGTAGTGGTGTAGTCACGGTAATGGCATTGGCAAGGTCAGTAGGTCGGGGAAAGGTACCGGTGTTGTCAGGTACAGGAGGCGGCAGTATGTTTGAAGGTATGGTTAAGGTAGTGTGGTTAACAGTAGGTATAGGGGAGTGGGTATGGCATATTTGGTATAGTAAAATGATGGGTGAGTGGAAAGGGACTGGTGCTTTTATTATGTTTGGGGTAGTGGTACCATATAGTATTCGAACTACATCGACACCTCTAAATATTTACTGCACTGTTCAACCTGAGACATCTTGCAAATCGTAGTGTTGAAGACGGTTGGAGTTGACTTGTATGACTTATTAGGAGGGACTACGCTGCTATTTTAAGAGTGATAGCCTTGTACGAACTGCTCCGAGCAATTCTCATCAATAGAGGATTGCGCCATCGCCCTTATGTTTGAATTAGGTTTAATGATTTTAGGGATGAAGTTGGGATGTCTTGGTTTTCCTTTGAGGAATAAGGCTTGACCCTTGGTTTCGAAGCTGTCTTACTCCATTGCATCATCCCTTGAGTCCTTATGTTCGTGGGTGGTGTTTTAATGATTGTGACATTGTTCTATCATACCAAGATGGCAGTGCATCCCTATTACTATGATGTCGACATAAGTTTGCGGTGCAACTTTGCCACATTAAATTTTGTTTAAGATTGTGGCGCATCCCTACTGCTTGTAATTCCTTTAAGGATGGTGTCGTACTTCTATGTAATCAAGGTTGCTTTTTCTGGGGTTGCAGCACAATCTTTTTACTTTGTTGTTATTTTAAGATTGTGCCGCAGCTTTGACCCATAAAGGCTTACTTTTGAAACCACCGTACAACCTCCGTATTTTTTATTTGGGAGCTATGCAATTTGAAAGTTGTGCAGTAGTCTCATCCCTTAAGTGTTAGGGTTACAAATCATTTCTTGCACTTTTGTGGCTATCTTAGGTCAGTGACACATTATTGTAGCATCTAAACTATACTTGGTTGAATGGCGTAGTTTTCATATTTTGTTACTGCCTTGAGGCTTTGGCATGGTCCTACCTGGGTTTTGCTCTTGCTTCCTTTTCCTAGTCCAGCTTCTTTCTTAGGGCAGTTCTTTTAGCATGGTGTTGCATCAGTTTATCTTAGATATAGTTTGGAGAATATGGGTGTAACACTTACCCCCTAAGTCTATAGCGATTGTAGATTGGTGTGGATTTTTCTTCATGTCCATGATTTTCTATACCACATCACTTCCTATCTTTTCTCTTTCTTCTTTCCAAAAGAAAACGTCTTTGTAGCCATTTCGCATTTAATGCCCCAGTACACGTGTCATCTCCTTATTGGCTTATTTTCTGGAAAACATGTTACTTTAGTCTTTTCGACTTCTAAGAAAATCTATATAGATCCTCTCGCTAATCTTCTTTGTCACTAACCAACTAACGTTTTTTGAGTTCTTTCCATATTGTTATTGTGCTGCTGAGATTCTAATTGAGGTAAGTATATATCTTTCCTATTTCTTCTCCTTTATTTCTTTACTTGCTTTTGAAAGTCCTAACTGTAAATCTCATCCTCTGCAAGAATCGCTCTTTTTTCAAACAATAGTAAAATCACTCTTATTTTTGTAGTTTCCTTTTTCTTATATAAGTAGTAGCTGATATGACAATTTCTTCTTCCTCTCCCCAATCTTTATTGTCTAGGGTGACTAAATTAGGGTAAATAGAGGGTATTCTCGATCATTTGGGTTCAAGGGTTAGGTGGGAAGGGTACCAAAGCCTCATGAATGTATTTATATGCCCCCAATTGGCTTCATTTCTATTTCCCTTGAGCATATTCAATGCAAACTTTACCTTCCTTCTAACTGAGTTCTTCATGAATGATTAACTACCATTAGAATTGGCCTCATTTAACTCGCTCCCATTTCTTATGCTCTTTTGGTCACTACATTCATTCTTTATGCGGAGAAGTGCACGCCTTCTTCGTGTGAAGAACTCCAATTCTTATTCTATATCCGTAAGAGTCTTTCTGAGGTTGATATTGGGTACAATTATGCCCAAGCGAAAAAATTAGCTTTTACATTTGTTCCTCATAGGATCCAAAAATGGAACGATCAATACTTCTTCATTTCGAAACTTGATAGCTTCCCTTCTTTTTTCCAACCACATCCTAATCGTCCTATCTTTCCCGACCAAGCTACCAGTTTATTTGAATCTCGTAGAAAGAGCATCCTTAGGTTAGGTAAACAAGAGAGGGAAAAAAATATTTTTTACTCAATCGTTACTGCTGAAATACCAATTTTTGTGTAGTAGGCTTAACTTTTCTTGCTCTAACTTCAAATTCTCTTCAACTGTAGATAAACATAGGGTTATAATTCGATAAGATAAACAAAGAAGTTTTTACTTCCCCCTATTTTCTTTTAAAGGCAATCACTGATCCCAAATTTTTTTATGCAGGAGAAATGGGTGATGATATTTTTGATTCATTTCTTAAGGATTCTCCAACTAAGAAGTTAGAGACATCGAAGAAGAGGAAGAGAGAAAAGGGAAAGAAAGACAGTGCTGAAGCTTTTGGTCATCCCTTTAAGAAACCACATACACCTCCTCGTCCTTCTCTTCCTTAGAAATATTTCCTATCTCACTCTTTAATCATTCCACGACCCAAGTATCCACTTATTTCCTTTGCTCGAGGGTGCCATTACTGATTTTGTTGAGAGGCTAGGGCATATCACCTTGAATGGCATATCTCACATTGCTTCCACCCCGCATATCTTACCCCATTGCTCTTCCATTTCCTATGCTCCCCTTCCCCGAGCTTGCTACTGAGCTCGAGAGGTCTTGGGCTTATGTATGTACGTTCCTTTCATTATTTATTTAGTGGTGATTTTCCTCACTAATCCTCATCTTTTTTTCATTGCATTGTAATAGGTATGGATCTTCACAGCTAAGGTTCGGAAGAAGGACGGAGATGACCAGGTCGCATCCATTACTTGTACTGCTAGACATGAGCCTGACCTTGTTGTAGCAGCCACTGAGAAAACAAGAATAGTGGGAGAGCTTAGGGCTCAAAGAAAGAAGGCAAAAGAAATGGAAATGGCGGCCAACGAGGCCTTGGCCTTGAAGGGTCAGTAGTTTGGGGAGAATGACAAATTATTAAGGGATAAGGATAAAATGTTGGAGGATATGGAGAATAAGGTGGACAAGGTTAATGGCAACCACGAGTTGATCAACTGTTGGGTGTTGTATAAGATGTATGTTGCGGTCAAGCGTCAATTTTTTTATGACCGCTTAGTGATGCATCTGTCGAGGTTGATCTTAGCTTCATAGGGGACTCCACAAAGATTAAAAAGGCCATTACCTATTGCAGGGCTAAGTGGGCTACGGAGCTAGCTATGAGCATTCTTTCCTTTTTATTTCCCGTGAAACCTCCTTGCACCAAGAGGATGAGGATGCATGGCCTAAGGAGACTGAGGTCACCTCTACTTCTCAAGTTCATGTAAATACATAAACTCTTGTGAATGACCTTATTATTAAAAAAAATTATTTTTTTAGTTTTGTTGTGGCCAATTTCTTTAATTTACTTGTTCTGTACGGCACTACAAATGACTGTGTTATTTGCATTCCTTTGTTCTTTTTAGTCTTCTAAGGAAGTAATATTTACAAGACTCCTGAAGGAAAGCATGCAAAAATTGCAAACCCAGACCATAGACCATCTTGGTCTTAGTGCAACGACAATTTACAAGCGTGAAAAGGAGTTATATGAGCTGTTCATGCAATTCAAAGAGGAAACTCAAGGGTTTCTTTCCAAAATTGACCAAGTAGTTAAAGAAAAAGAAGCACTTAGTGATTTTGTACTGCGTTAGTGGCAGTATACCTTAGAGAGCGGTTCCTTTCCATCCGATAGTCCTCACTTGGAGTGGTTTAGGCTTAGGCTCAGTAATTTAAACAAGTAGTGAGCGCTGTATATTATTATTATTTGATATGTAAATTGGTTATGTTCTTCGTATTAGATTGGTCTTTATGTGGTGTGATTTTCTAAGCTTAGCTCTTTGTAACCTGATTTCCTTTGAAATAAACTTTAGTTAATGTTCACTAGGTCAATCTTCGTAGACCTCCTTTCGAGTCTACCGGAGCTTTTTCGTCCATCAAGCCTTCTATTCCTATCATTTATGACCTGGGTGATAAAGGTGTACCTGAGCTCGAGGTTACGGCTACGATTTCTGCTATGGCCTTAGAAGAAGAGAATCTCCATCAAACGCTTACTAATGAAGGGCTTGAAAGGGACTTGAAGAGTGCCTTTTCTGATCATAAAGAAGTAAAGGATGCACTTGAGTGTCAACACCAATACATTGTCACATTGCGCACTGAGCAGGGTGTCATGAACTCTACGATGATCAAACTGTAATAGACACTGAAGGAGGGTGAAGTGCTTTATAGGATCATTTATGAAGATGAGAATAAGTATTAAAAGAAGACAATATAAAACATGTCTCTTCAGGCTACCTACCAACATGAAGAGAAAGAGGGTGACGAAGGAGGAGAAACAGTTGAGGGACTTGGATTAGGTGCTTCTCCTGCTCCCTTAGGCATGGATACCTCATCAGTTGAAGAATGTAGGAGGAAATTGGAATTACATTATCAAGGTAAACTTAGTTGATTGGAAACCTGCTATAAGTAATAGTTAGATCATCCAGGGTCGCAGGTACTTCCTCAGACACAAAGGAAGGGGTGAAAGGTAGATGCTCTTAAGTATATTGGTGAATTCTCAAGGAATTCAAAGAAGACAAGGGAAGAATTAATAAATACCATAGAACAAACGAGAGAGGCTGCCATACTTAAAATTTATGACCTCAAAGATCTTCCACAAGAAGCTTAGGAAACTTCTGGTGTTGCAGCGTGTAACAACCCGCATTTTTAACGATAAGATAATTAAATATTTAAACTAAATATTAAATCATTAATCGATTAAAGGCCCAGAATATGAATTTTCGAATACGGTCGAATTAGGACTCGAGACTATTTTCGTTGAGCTCGAATTAATGTTGTGAATCAAGATGTGTATAAATATCGTTATATTTTTAATCATGGTATTTTTACGATTTATGCACACTATAAGAAAAACTAGTATTAGTAGCACAATATAGTAGTGTTTCCATATTATGTGCTACCTTTATTCATTGTAGACTTGTTGCCTAAATATGAAACACTTCTTATACAAAAATTAATTGGCGGGGCAAGAAACTTTAGGTGGCTACGCTTATTTTGTAAGTGGAATTCATTTTCTTTTGCACGGTTTTTGGTTCTTAATTTTCATTCAAAGAAATGAGTTAAAGAATTTAGAACTCTCCAAACTTTTTCGATCCGAATCCTAACATTCCTAACCCAAATCCCAACACACCTATTCTGAATTATGTTGATTCTTAGGGAAAATTTCTTGATCTAGAGGAATAGTGTTCTCTATAGCCTAGGGTGGCAAACTAGAAACCTTGGCTCCATAGCTTAAGTTCCATATGGGGTTTCACACTAGTGAAGTCTGATTAACTTAACGTCAATCTTTCCTAATCTGGTATCAAAAGGTTATAGTTTTGGATATGAGATTTTATCTTATGGTTTGATACTTTTATCAAAAATTGAATAATCCGACCATTTTAATTTTTATAATCTGATTCAAACTTCTTAAATCTTTAATTGATTAAGATCTAGTGATTTTTGTTTTTGTTTTTGATTTGACTCATTTGACAGTTTTATTCTTTTATATAATTACTCATTGTTTTGAGCTGAAGAGATATTTGATCTGATTAAATTTCATAGTTAATAGATGATTCTTTTTAATATGGATTTAGAGAGCTTAAGTTAATATGGAAGATGATTATATTTTATAATTTAAGAAGATGATTTAGTGATTCCTGATTTTCCAAGGATGTTGTGGTAGATTGGCCTTCTCCCAAGCAAATTTATACATTTTTCCTTGCAGTAATTCGCTCATACGATGATCCAAAATTAGAGCAAAGATTGAATAAGCCGACAAGTTCCTTCAATGTAAGAATCAAATGCGGATTCAAATTACGGATTCGGTAAAGGCCAAAAGGGCGTGTTATGTCTATTACATATTTTATATTGTTCCATTTGTTTCCTCTTTGGACTTGGTCTTTCATTCATTACATAAAATAAATGGCTCTTTTAAGCTATTTCAGTATGAGACAGTTTGTGTTTTTAGGATGAGAATTTCATTATGAGACATATGATTGAGGAATTTTTGGAATCGGGCTATCCGATTGCCAAAACGACCTCAAAATGCGTGAAATTATCATCCGAGGGCAGTGTCTCAAATTCTGACAGGACTAGTGCCATTGGGATTGGAAAATTGAGGTGATGTGTGCTGACAAGTTTCGTGACTATCCGATATACTGTATGATCGTATGAGCTTAAAATGTGTGGCGATTTATTTGAGAAATCAAATAAAATATATATGTATTTTAATATATATATATATTATATGTGTGTGTGTGTATCCAGCACACAAGACTTTTCTCCTTACTTTTCCTATTTCCCATTTTCATTTAACTTCTCCTCATCAGCAAAACAAAATAGCCACCTCCTTTATAAATTAAATCGAGAGCTATATGCCATGAAAATCGATGAGGTTGAATTCATTTAACTCAGAGGGTTGAGAGCTTTAAATCTATATGGATCTTGTTAGGTGGAACATCACTTGGGTAATGTTGATGGTCGTAGCCGCCATTTAGGTTTGGACATGGTCAGAGATAGAGGGGATTTCGAGAAAAGCGAAGGGCACCAATGTGTTTCTTTTGACGATGTGCTTCTTTTCAAGCCAAGCATTTGACCTCCAGTTGCTCCCTATGAAGTATGACATTTGGCCAAGAGGGAGTGGCATCAAGTCGGGTTCGTATTGAGGGGTTTGGGCTTCCTAATTTTGTGTACATTGTGATGAGCACATGTAGTGGAGTCCGTTGGCGAAGACAGGTCATCAATTTTTGAAATAAGGAGGAAGAAATCAAGGAGAGGAGGTGCCACTATGGTTGTATGTGCATGTTTGTATACAAGGCTATGGATTTGGGGAAGAACGATTTCATAGGTAATTAAGTTAATTAATTAATTAGGTTAATTAATTTATATTTATAATCCACATTCTTATAAAATTAATATCTCTTGCATATAAGGTTCAATCGAGATGTGGTCTTCACCGTTGCACTTGTAGTGAGATTTTCTACAATGTGGTATAAAGTTAGACTGGATTCAGACACTTGAGTATTTACAGTTTAGGCTAGCGGAATTAATACACTAAATTTATATCACAGTATAAATACCCATAATAATATATATTAAAGAATATTATCTAGAGTATACAGAATAATATATATACGTAATTATTTATTTGATTGGACTAGTTTGAGTAGGTATTCGGGGTAATTTATTAAAATCTCATGGACACGCACACATAATGTCCTTTTCGTATTGAATAGAGATATATGGGGTTGATATTGATTTATAAGATGGTTCTAAATAAATTGAACCCCAAATTATAGTTATTAGTGATAGAAATATCATTATATGTTTGTTGCAGATATTAAGGATAATTGGTTGATTAAAATCCTATATATTTATATATCTATGTACGTATGTATGTATATGTACGTACGTATGTATGTATATTGTGTTATATTCGTATTGAATAAATTTAAATGGTTTTCATATTAATTTAGAGTTATATTAGTGGCAGAAATATTAATATATATTTTATTACTAATTGGAAGTTAAAAGTATGACCTTTAGAATAAGTTGTAAGGATTAATAAAGCTTAGTTAGTACTTATAAATATTATTTATAGTAAAGAGATGATATTTACAAGTGAAAGGTTTATTTACAAATATTATTTATGTAAGGAATAATTTTACAAAAAAAGAGATATTTTATAAAATAGTATGAAGTTGTATAAGTTAGAATAAAAGAGATAATATATAACATAGTAGAGTTAAAATAGTTTGAAAGAGACATTTTATAAAAGAGTATAAGATTTTCTTAAATAATATGAAGAAGATATTTTATAAAATAGTTTTTAGGTTGTATAAAATATTTATGAAAGAAATAATTAATTTTTAAATAAAGAAATTAAGTGAAAAATTAAGTATTATAAGGCTTAAATGGATTTTTAAGCCAATAGTGTGTTTTATAAAATAGTATGGTATTTTATAAAATAGTATAAAAAGGTATTAGAATTTTATTAAAGAGACTTTAGTAAAAAAAAGTAAGATACGGTTAAGTAATATAAAATACTTATTTAAATATATATGTTTTAATTAATGGTATTTGTCTTATATTTGTTACCATGCCCAGTATTGTTCTTATTTTAGTGATCATACGTCGTACCGGCCTTATATTAGTGGCCAGGCATATTGTTGGTCTTTTAGTAGTGACTATACGTATAGATAGACGACGAGGTTATATCGGTCTTTATTTATGTTAAACATATTTGATTACATGATGTTATATACGATATATATATGTATGTATGTATGTATGTATGTATGTATGTATGTATGTATATGTATGTATGTATGTATGTATATGTATGTATGGAATGGTTGTTCCTTTGTGGTACCAATGGATATTATATAGGATATGCCCGACGTTTTCTTTTGTACAGACGTTATGCGAATTTATTAAGAAATATATGATGGTTAAAGGGGAGACGATGACATCATCTATGAGTGGATCATGTATCACTAATGCTCGCTGAGGGGTACGGTGAGATCCATATAGCTTTCAAGTAACTAGAGTAGATCATTTATTACTTATGCTCACTGAGGGGCACTGTGAGATCTACACGAGACCCATCATTGTGGATATGGCTCGAGGTCTATGGTACACTATGGTACTGACTCTATTTATTTTGAACCCTCAACAGGAATTACTAGATTGCAAATGATGTCTAACGCAAACTTTAGTTTCAGATATTTAGAGTAGGTCATATATTAATTATGCTCGCTGGGGTGTATAGTGAGACCTACACAAGCATGACTACATTGAGTGCGACTCGGGATCTATGGTATTTGAGATACTAACTCTATTTATCTTGGGCAAGAATCAACCCTGGATTCCACTCATCAGCAACGATGAGTATCTAGTTATATTCTCTTTCTACCATTTATCATTATATTATATGCTATATTAGTTGGTTGATAATATGTGCATTATAGGATATACTTGTATTGTGTTATTTATATTACCCCTGCTTTTTTATATCGGGTGACCTTTATCATGGTATACTGTTACGTACAGTGTTTTAAATCTCGGATTTTGGCCAATATCTCGGGAAAATATCTCGGCTATCTCGGGCGATATTTAAAACACTTATAACTAAATAGGCTGCCAAATCTCGGATTTTGGCTGATATCTCGGATTTTTCATCTCGGCCATCTCGGGGAGATTTAAAAGCCTGGTTACGTATCAGTCATATTATATTAGTTGTGCCGACTAAATAATCAAAAGGAGAATGCTATATTTGGTGATTTGTGGACTTTGATGTACGAGATAGTCCACATTAAAGTCCACATTAAATATACCATAACCCTTTTTACATGCATTTGGGTGAATCATCTATGTACGAGATAGTCATCAAAGTCCACAAATCACCAAATATGAGATGTCATCGAATATATCTCTTAGTCTCAAATAATAAAATACATCATCAAAACAATATAATATAGACTGTCTGTTTGTATAATATAGGGTACCTACCATTCAGTCAGATAAAATAAAAGATATAAGAACCCACTATACTCTGGATACATATCCAAATATAAACTGATCTCCTTGTATATAAATTAGAATGTATCATGACGAGGAATGACTATAAGACAGACGCGAAGTCCAAATTAGAGACATATATAAATCAATAAGTGGTTCACCTAACTCTAGGTCGCCCAACCCATATTTATACTTAAGTGAGGTGTACCAATAGAATATGACAAACTACCTCTTCGTTAGAACCAGAAGGGAAACCGATGACCGTCTGCCAGCTCAAACAGCCTAGGGTCACAAAACCGGATCTTCGCATACGGTCTTCAGTTTCTTGATAGACATCGTGACATATATCCACTGGTGGCTTGTTAATGCACAGCCTTTTAGTCACAACCCTGCTTTGCCCTAATAGGTAACAGACTACTGGCCTATGCGACATAAAAAGGGGCTATGGGGCACCTACCCTATGTGTTACCTAACCTAAACCTCATGATATTGGGAACCTACCCCATGGGTCAGCTAACCCAAACCATGTGATGTGTGTCATAAATAATATCCAATAAAGGTCTAGTGGATATGGGGCGCGACCCCATGATTAGTCTATTGGGGTGGATTCCAGTTGTTTGGTTCTCTCCAATGCTAATAAAAGGAGTACACCACGATAGTGGCATACAAAATCAATAAATATAAAGGCACCTACCTTGCTCGCACCTACGAGCATTACCTCAGGTAAGTACAATCTCGTAATACCATTCCTATCATGTGAGAGCCATCTACTTACAATGAATAACCAAATAAATATCACAACAGTGTCCTATTGCATGATATTTAAACGTTTAGTCATTGCTCATAAACTACACTCTACCTCCATATTATTCTATTAAACGAATCCAAAGAATAACTGGAGAAATATTACTGAATAACCTATCCCAAACGTTATTATAACTCCGTTTATTCTAATTTCTCAACACAAAGAATGAAATATCCCAAAATTAAATAGAAAGAAGTCACCATCATACTATATAAAAATCATAAATCAAACCAATATCAATGGTGAATCATTCATGGTATCAAAATTAATATAAGAAAATGAGAAATAAAAAATTATAGAGATCATATATAAATTCGTATTTTAGTTCAAAAATGAAATAATAATAAAGTTCAACAAAAATCTTTCTTTAAACAATTAAAACATATATTCAAATTCGTATATAAAAAATTCAAAATCACCTTATAAATCACATATCGTTTGTAAAAATCTTCCTATAATTTTATGTAATTACATATTACTTTAAAACAAATATAATAACTTGAAAATAAATTCCATTTTATTTCAAAATGTAGATTTCATTTTGAAACTTCACTTTATAATCAAATCATTAACAACTAATATTAAGTCACTTAACAATATTTAAAAATCATTGCATAATCCTCCATAATTACAAAATTATTTTCAAATAAATTTATAATTTGCAAAATAGATTTTAATTATACCAACTATAAAATATTGTCCAAAATTATTGTTAATACTCTATAAAAATCAATTAATGAACTTTATAAATCGTTTCATATTTTTTAGATAATATATAAAATTTCAGAATAATAATTTGTAAACTATTCTTTTACCTAAAATATACAAATGAATATAATAGTGATTTTTAAAGGTTTTATAATCCAAAAGAAAACTATATTTATATTTATAAGAAAAACATTTTGGTAAATTCGAAAATAGCTAAATTGAACAGAATTTAGTAAAATATTAATAAAATATTTTAATTAAATTTTAAAACCCTTAAATAATGTTTCAAAGATTTTCAAACATCTTTTAAAATAAGAAACAAGTAAATATATATAGATAATTATGAAGTAAAATCACTCCATAAACATTTCAACAAATAATACTATAAATATATCGCTTGATCCAAGTTAATTCCATCGAACTATGGTCATGCATAAAATTCACACATCGACATACAATTAGATATTTAGTTTAATTCGCAAATGGACAAAGTTCCATTTTGTAGATTGATATTTCCAACCAACACAAATCAATTTCAATACCATTGTACTTAACATTCCAAACAACAATAATCACAACCAATCAACACAATCAGGATAATCAATTCAATCAAACAATTTAAACAATATAGAGGACAAATATATATATATATATATAAGGTGATGAATTGTAGATATAGATGTGAGTTAGAACTCACCGAATTGTTGAGCGAGTACTATTACTGCCTTCACCACTGATGTGCGCATTAATAACCTCTCAAGCTTGTCGTCGTCGGTTGAATGCCAGCCGCACACCCCCTACTTCCACCATCGTCACCAATTGCCATTGCCAAAGCACCAGGTCATGACAGTTATACCCTCAGCTCCTAACACACATGTCAATTTGCCATCGCCCCTTCTCAAATCGAGTGCCTCCATGAACGAATGCATGGCTTCACCTCTACCCATCATCGGCCCTGTGCTCGTCATCACCATCAGTCACCCAGCAAGAGACACCCTTCTCCCTCAAGCTTGCCCATGCCGACGCCGTAGAACCCAAAGTTGCACATGCGATTCATTCATTTTTTTAAAATGTAGCAATCTACTTCAAAATTTATGGAGGATAATTAGGGTTATCGAGCAGAAAATGAAATAAGGACATGGGAAGGTTTCGGGATAAATAAAGGAGAAGGGAAAAAGTGGGCTTGGGCTTAGTTTAATTAAGGTTACTATAAAATTTGACTTTTGCCCATTGCTAGTTATTTTCAGTAAAATTTCTTTTTATTTATTTGTAACTAGATTTCAATTTAATTAAAATTAATTTATACTTCATTTTACATAATATATTGTAACACCCCTAATTTTTAAATAACATTATTCAGGAGATTTAATTAGATAAACTAAATAGAATAATGTAAGGATCAAAGTGGTTAAGAGATTGAGATTTGTTTAAATATAAGGTAGTCGTTCCGTAAGACTGAGTAAACAAATGATTTAAGAAAGAAGTAATAAGATAAGGGCAAAATAGGAATAAGTCATATTCTTATACCCTAAACACTTAACCCACTTTCATTTACAATATTCACAAATAAAACTAAAGATAGAGAAAAGCCAGCCAACATTAGAAGAAGATAAGGGGAAGATAGACAGGATTTCAAGAAAGAAGCTTAATCAATTTAATTCAAGAGAAAATCTCAACCTTCTTAACAATCAAGACAAGGTGAATAATATATTACATCTCATATTTGTTATTTTCGGTTTTTAGATAAGATCTGAACTTATTTTGCAATGAAATATGCCATGTTTTGATTGTTAAATGGATATATGCTTGTTGATGATTTACGTTGCTTCATATAGATTTTATGATTTGATTTGAAAAACCTAACAAATGACATCCAAATGCCTTGCGATTTTGGTATAAGTTCAGAAATATTATTTTAGAGATGAGTTTCAAGTTTCATAATTTTCTAAATTAATGTGGATTTATTATGAATTTTCTAGTGAAGAAAATGGTTAAATTGGGTTTAAAATTAAGTACGGCTATTATATGTTTGCTTTGAGTCAAAAATTAAAATATGTTAGAATTTTGGAGAATTTTCCTAAGTGTTTTATTAAATATATAAAATTATTTATGGTACTTAAATGTTTTATATGTTTACAAATGGAGAAGGGGCAATTTGTAAATGTTTTAAACGTTAATTTCTGAAATTCGACAGCACTTTTATAAAAGATTTTGAAAAAGAATTGTCAACCAATCATATGTTGACAAACAAGGCAAGTTAGTTAGAAAGAAATTGCTTTAAAGATTAAAAATCAGTTTTATAAAGTTTTACTGCTTCGCCACTTATAGCAGCCACCTTTCGACCTCATACTGCCGCCTCCATCTATGTCGAAACCAATACACATGGTATTAGCTTTGGTACGTAGTGGATTGGGGATTAGGCAAAAGGAATGGAGTCAAAACAGGCTTTCGAAGAGGTTGAATTAGCTTTTGAAAACTTAGAACCGTTTTGGTTTTAAAAGATGCTTTCGAAAGAACTAGCTTTCGACTTGGTCAATTATTTAAAGAAAAGAGCTTTCGAAAGAGGTTGCCGCCTTTGTTTTTAAAAGAAGCTTTCGAAGGGATCGAAACCCCAACTGCTGCATTCAACCTTTCGAAGCAATGCTTTCGAAAGGGTTCTTTTGTCTTAAACTTAGAAGCCACTTCTCCAATGCTTTCGAAGGGATTGGTTTCGACACCATCCACTTCTTTTATTTAGGAAAATGCTTTCGAAAGAGTTGCTTTCATCCTAGTTCTTTTAAGAACCATTTTATATTTTGAAAGTTAAACCAAAATGTTTCGAAAGGAAAGGTTTTAAATGGTTTTGAAACTTCCACAAGCTTTCACTTGAACCCAATGCTTTTGAAAGGTTTGTTTTAAGTAAAGGACTTTAATGCTTTCAAAAGGTTTCTAATGTAGGTTTCGAAGGGGAGGTTCCCTAATGTTTACGAAAGGTATATGATAAAGGTTTCGAAGGGGTGATTCCCCAATGTTTTCGAAAGGTTTGCCTTTAGTGTTTGAATGGAAGGTTTCCAATGTTTCCGAAAGGCAAGTTTGAAATGTTTTGAAAAGTGGATGTCTATGGTTTGATAAAGCTTTCGAAAGGACACTTTCAATGGTTTCGAAAGGTCTATTATAAATGCTTTCGAAAGGTATGTTTTTCCCTTACAGCCTAGTGTTAAAAGATAAAGTAGTTAAATGGTTACGAAAGGGGTACTTTCAAAGCTTTCGAAAGAGATTGTTTAAAGCTTTTAAACAGAGATTTCGAAGGTTTTCACCAACAATGTTTTATGTAAAGCATATATCATAGAAAAGAGATTTGAGTAAACCAAAAGTATTTTTCCATGTTTAAGTATGATTTAAAGGGTAAAACCATTTTACAAGAAATGTTTTCAGGGAAAATTTTGATGGGGTAGTTAACCCTAAGTAAATGACTCAGATATTTGAGTACTAGATGCGACTAGGATAGGGTCGCGCCCTATACATTACCTATACCCCCTAACTAATTTTGTCCAAAATTCCAGTGTGTAGGGCTTAGTCACTGGTAAGACTTAAATGATGTTACACACAAAAAGGAATATACAGAGAAGAAGGATAGATTATTGGTGAGCCCTCAAAACCATTAGGATTAGTTGACCATGGGAGAAGTAAGTTAAGGATAGACCATCCAAAAGTGTGTCTAACGGATGTTAGATTATTTATTTTGTCTGGTAGGCCCAAGTCAGCCAATGGTTAGTAGTTAGCCAAACTAAACTATATTGTTCTTACAGATAGTCCATTTATTACCTGATTTATGAGCATATATGATATTGCTATTATTATTTTAATCAGTTTGATTGCAAAATTCTGATTTGCAAAAAGATATGTTTTAAAGGTATATTAGTAAGGAGAAACTCATTCCGCTAAGTGGCGTGGTCCCACTTAATTTAAGTAAACCGAGATGTAATAATATTATGCACACCATGCTTTATGTCTGACTTGAAGTTTATGTTTTTACCCTTAAACTCTCGGATGCTCAAAATTAATTTGAGTAGATTGAGAGTCAGGGTTTTGCTGGTTTAGTAGGTAGACAAATAAAGCTTTCGACGACGTGTAGAAGGCAAGGTTAGCTATTTAGGAGTTATTTGGTTTTATTTTCGCTGTGTTGTATTAAGAGTGATTGTCTATTTAGTACTCTGATCATCCAGGGGGTCATCTTCATATGTTGCTCTTGGCGTATTTTGTAGTAATTATATTTGATCAAAACCTGGGAATCGTTTGGGATTATGTAATTGGATTGGAAATACTGATTTGAAATGTAATCAGAAAAGTTGTTTTAATCTGCGCTGATTTTATTTCATATTCATGTGCTTCTGATATTATGGATTCCATTAACATTACCATATTTGGTCACCAGAAGTTAATATTACGGATGACTGCAACATCTGTAGCGCTTAGCTTCGGGCCTCCAAATAGGGGATGTTACAACTTGGTATCAGAGCACAGTTTATGAAAAACATTAACTAAAAATGATTTTTAAAAAACGTAATACTTAGGATTTAGAGAAAAGATGGGGTATGGGATAACGCTATAGTAACGTACTTGTATTTGCTATATATAAGCATACGCTATATCTCTAGTATTCTATCTTTATTAGGCTATTCTTCGGTATCTCACGAGGTTTGAATAAAGATATGGATTCGAGAAGAGTAAATCTTGGATGGGAGCAC
Source organism: Allium fistulosum (assembly GCA_030737815.1). Taxonomy (NCBI): domain Eukaryota; kingdom Viridiplantae; phylum Streptophyta; class Magnoliopsida; order Asparagales; family Amaryllidaceae; genus Allium; species Allium fistulosum. The sequence continues at coordinate 299,103,927 of CM060905.1, read as the reverse complement.
CACAACAAATGGTAATGCCAGACCAAATACGAGAAGGAACCAAGGTCAGGTACAAGCTGGTAGTATGGGTGCTGGAGTCCTGCAGGTTGGAATGAAAGCTATGTATCAGTTTTTCATGAATATGCAAATGAGTGTTGCTGCTGGAGTAATGGGAGGAGGAGTTCAGGAAGCTTCGGTAGTCAACAATTATGTTGTTCTAAGTAGAGACTATGTCAGGCTTGAACAGAAGCCATTTATTGGAACTGACGATGCTATTGAGGTGGAGAACTGGTTGCTACATTGTGAGAGAATATTTACAGACTTAGGGCTCAATGATGAGCATAAGAGGAGGTTGGCATCAAGGCAGCTTCAGGGTGCAGCTTTATTTTGGTGGAATAGTGTGACTGTGGCGGTGAATGAAGTGACGATGACATGGGCTGAGTTCAGGAGGAGGTTCGAAAAGAGATTCATGTACGTTATGGAAAAATGTATCTTAATTAGAAAGTTTGCTGAGCTGGAACAAGGAGATATGACTATGTTGGAGTATGCTAGAAGATTCAAGGGGTTGGCTAGATATGGATATGCCACTGTTGATACCGTGCTAAAGAGAAATGAGAAGTTCATTATGGGGTTGAAGCCTGAGTTGGCAAGGGCTATGTTACCTCATATTAGAGACCCTTGTGATGTTGTAGTGGAGATGGCTATGAGGAAAGTGGAAATGCTTGATTTATTGGAGAAAAGTAAGGCAAAGGAAGTCCAGGTGGGTCAGAGTCAGAAGAGAAAATTCTTTCATAAGAAGGGTGCTCAGAAAGGTGGAGCCGCGAAGAAAGGAAAGTCTAATGTGGTTTGTTATAAGTGCGACAAGAAGGGGCACTTTGCTAATGCATGCCACACAGGAAAGGCGAAGGAAGTTATCGGGAAGGAGGGGAGTCTGTAACACCCCATATTTTTAGTAGCATTATTTATGGAATTTAATTAGCTAAATTAAATAATGTAGGTTCATTAATGGATTGAGATTTGTGATTTAATTAAGCGGTGACCGTGCCATGTTAATGAATAAACAAATGAACTAAAGAATGAGGTGTTAAGTCAAATAGAGGAGGGGTAAAATAGGAAATAGTTGATTCTAATACCCTAAGCCCTTAGGAATTTACTTCCATACGTTCATTCATGCATTCACAAGCAAAAACTTTAAGTCTAAGGCCGACCACCATTAGCAAAGAGGAAGAATCAAATCACTTAACCAAGACCAAATCTCATATCCTAAATCACAAAGCTAAGGTGAATAATGACTACATCTCTCATTTTTTAAATGTTTTCGGTTTTAAGGAAATCCGAATTTATCTTGCATAGTTTAGCCATGATTTTGAAGGAGAAAATGTTTATATATTCTTGTTGATGATTTATGCTTATTCATATAGATTTTATGATATATTTTGATGTGAAAACCCTATTTAATGATATCCAAATACCTTGCGATTTTAGATAGAGATCAGAAATGATATTTTAGAGATGGTTTTCAATTTTAATAATTTTCTGAATTGATGTGGATTTTATATTAATTTTTTAGTGAAGAAAATGACTTATTGGGTTATAAATAATTTACGGTTAAAATATAAATAATTCGGGTCTGAAATTTATATATGTTAGAAAACATATTAAAAAGGATTTTTTGGAATTTTTGTAGAATTTTCCAAAGTGTTCTGACGCATATATAAAATTATTTAAGGTATGGGACTTAAGTGTTCTATATGTTTATAAAAGGAGAAGGGGTATCTTGTAAATGATTTAAATTAATTAATTCTGCAATTATGGTAGTACTTTTAGAAAAGAAAAATTAGCAACCAATAAAATTTTGACAAACAAGGCAGGTTAGTTAAAAAGATTACTTAAAAAGGTTAAAAACCAGTTTTTATGCCAAATGCATGTTTCGCCACTTTCGGCACCCTGCTTCCAATTGGGTAGCTTTCGCTTAGTAGTTCTGCCTCTATGCCATCGAAACCAATGCACATAATATCAATAATCTGGTACATAGTGAATTGGATAAAAGCAAAAGCAACTGGGTGGAAACCAGGGGTTCCATAGGAGGTCGAAGCACTACTTTGCTTTAAATTGAAAATGCGACTACTTTGCTTTCGACTATATTGCTTTCGACTTGGTTGGCTTCCGACTGGGTCAAATGGTTTAAATAAATGGTTTTAAGAGGTTACGCCATTGTTTTTAAATAACCGCTTTCGACTAGGTCGAAGCCTTAGCTGCCGCTTTCTACCTTTCGAAGCAGTGCCTTCGAAAGGGTTGATTTTGTTTTATAAAAACCCTGCTGCTTTTCCAATGCTTTCGAAAGGATGGTTTCGGCACCATCACTTCTTTACTTAGGTTTTGGCTTTCGAAAGAGTTTCTTTTGACCTGTTGTTGGTGAGCCTTAGAGAATTTTCAAGATTAACCCAAAGGTTTTGAAAGGTTTAAAGGATAGGTTTTTCCAATGGTTTCGAAAGGCTATGTTTAAAGGTTTTAAATATAGGATGTCTAAGGTTTTTAGCTTTCGAAGGAAAAGGTATTTCAATGGTTTCAAAAGGAAGGTTTTGGCCTTTCGGCCTAGATGAAAGAAAGGGTTTATTTGGTTATGAAAGAGATACTTTCAATGGGATCGAGAGGGGTACATTTAAAGGTTTAAATGTTTTCATCAACAAAGATTTGGGTAAAGTATATATATAGCATGGCAAGGTGATTTTGAGTAAAGCATAGAGTATATATTTTCCTTGTTTAAGTTTGATTTAAAGGTTTTTAATCAATTTGAGAAGAAAAGGATTTCAAGGAAAGTTTAAGTAAAATTACTCAGATATTAGAATACCAGGTGAGACTGGTATAGGGTCGCACCCTATACATTAGCTATTTGCCCCTCTCTAATTTAGTCCAAAATTCCAGGGTATAGGGCTTTGTCACAGGTAAGACAAAAACTATGGTACACACATAAAGGAATATATTTACGCGGTGTAGGTTATTGGTGAGCCTTCAAAAGCATTAGGATCAGTGGACCCTAGGAGAGAGTAAGTTAGGGACAGACCGTCTAGAAGACTTGTCTAACAGATGTTAGGCCATTTTTATCGTATCTGTCTGGTAGGCCCGAGTAAGCCAAAGGTTAGTAGTAAGCCAAACAAAACTATAGTGTTCAGATAGATAATCCATTTGTTACCTGATATGTATGTTTACATCAAATGCTTTACCATTTTTAACTAGTTTTGGTTAAAGGATTTTGATTTGCAAAAGATATGTTTTAAAAGGATATTAGTGAAAGGAAACCCGTCTCGCTAAGCGACATGGTCTCACTTAATATCGTATACTCGAGATATATAATATTATTCACACTAGGCTTTATGTCTGACTCGAAGTTTATGTTTTTCCCCTCAAACTCTCGGGTGCTCAAAATTGATTTGAGTAGGTTGAGGGTTAAGGATTTATAGGTTTTAGTAGGTTTGCAAATAAAGCTTCCGGAGACGAGCAGGTGGCTGACGGATAGCTATTTAGGAGTTGCAGTTTGTTTCATTTTGATGTCTTTATGTTGTGTTTGTAATAAGTCAATTATGACTATTTAGTACTCTGGTCAACCAAGGGGCAACATCATATGTCGCTCTTGGCGTATTTATGTAATAATTATATTTTATTTGAACCTGGAAAGGCGATGGGATTAAGTAATTTGAATATGTAACATGTTTTAAAAATGTAATGTGAAAAGATTTTTTGGAAATCTGTGATTTTGTTTTATATTCATGTGATGCTGATATTATGAATACCATTAACATCCGTATTTGGTCATCGGAAGTGAATACTATGGATGACTGCAGCATCTGTGGCGCTTAGTTTGGGCCTCCAAATAAGGGATGTTACAAAAACCCCTTTCTATAAATAAGTTATCATTTATAAATACTTTTATAAGAATTATATAACTTGAAAAAACAATTTATAAACCCATAGCCTTGAATTGATTAAAGAATTAAGGTAAATTCAAACCATACTTTATAAATTCCAAATGAGACTTAGCAGTCCCAAAAATACTAATTTAAGTTACCATTTAATTTCAGTCTGATTTCCAAATCAAAGAACAATTATTCACATAAGCTACCATATATGTAAATACAGTTCATATCCAATCAGGGAATAACACGTCAATATAACCAGTTGGCATATACATTTTCAAATAACATAACAACAGGATGGTGATTTATCCTACTAAATAGATGTCCAAACAATTCAATCAATTTATAGTAGAACGGGAATTTATTCTGCTTGACACATGTCCATACAATCAAATCATTTACACCATAGTAGAATGGTGTTTTGTTCTGCTAACGGATGTCATTTTATTCTCCTAATCATATGGGTTACTTAAGGGTCCGGACAAGAGATCCTTTGATATGGAATCGATTTACTTTGAAAAAGAAAATTGATTAAAACACATTCTGTTTAGTTTAAAATCACCTTTGAAAAGTTAAAAGTATATTTAATTGGCTTAAACCCTCACTAAGTCTTAATTAATCCAATTTAAATCAATATTAAATCATAAAAAAACTCTAATTAAGCTTAATGAACTTGATTAAGTACTAATTAACTTCCTAATGCAACTTGGTTAAGGTTAAACCAAATTGTTTAAGAGTTAAACCCTAATTAATTAAATATTAATTAAATATTAATTAAATAAACCATTAATTAAATAAATAATTAATTAACCATTAAACTTAATTAAATAATTATTAATCACTTAATTACTTCTTAACCCCATTAATCACTAATTATAACTTTATAAATCAATTAATAGTCATTAACTAAACTTAAGTGATGATTAACCTCTAATCACCTTCTTAATTACCAATTAGGTGCTAATTACCTTTTAATTAACTAACTAACTAGTTGATTAATTATATTACACCTTAATTACTTTTTAATATTACTAATTAAGTTTGAAAAACTTAGTAATTTGATTTCAAAATAAAACAAATTTGAAGTAGAAATTCAAACATTTGCCGAACTACATCCATAGCGATTGTCACCATGAGTGCAGTTTGCTCTAACCCACCTGTAAGCGAAGCCACTTTACTAAAACCATATTATTTCATGATTGAAACATACCTTAGTAAATTTTCACACTTTAAAACCAATTACACAAACTTTAACAACAATCTAAACTTTAAACTCTTGGAACGAGTTTGATTGCAAATCAGACCTCAAATCCGTCGCGATTACATACAAAGTTTTAACTTTGTTTTCAACCCAACATGACTATAGTCAAGTTCATCATCAACCCTTTTTTTCACACATCACATTCATACAACAAATTTTATACATAAACTATTATATATACAATTACTAACTTTGCAATAACACATCCATTCGAGTGCAAACACTAAACCATACATTAACACTTATCATCACATTCAAACATGCCAAGATCCAACATATATATAACATAAATATAGTTAAGGATCAACACAACATATAAAGGAAAGTTCTTTCCAAAAGATTAGGAATTTACTCACCGAAAGCTATCCAAATTCTCGCTAAATTAGAGTATGACATAGCACTTCCATTCCTAAGGAACAAGATGGAGTCTTGAACCCTGAATGCACTAGGTTAGGCTCGGCCTTGAAGGGCAGAGGAAGCGAGACTTGTTTCTGGTAAGGTGGAGCGACTTCAGATAAACATCAAATTCTCCATAATAAACCCAAAAATAGGTCATTTTGCAACTAATTTTGGGCTGCCTACTCATAGAATTTCAGAAAGAACTCAAAGAGAAAGTTATTGGAATTTCTTTTCTCTACCATTTCACAAAAAGAATCACTCATTTTTGATTTGTTTTGAAGAAGTTATGATCAAATAAGAAGGGTAATTTTTGGACTTGAAATTCTGGGTGAAAAAATGCTTTGCAAAGATCGGGTATTTTGACATAGCTATGATAGAAATTTGAAAACGTGGTCAACTAGAATGTTGTAGCCATTAAAATTCACATGGTTTCAAGAAAAGAAAAACTCCATTTGAGTTGCAAATGAGGAAGAAAAGGTTGGTGGAATGAGGAGGAAAAATGGAGAAACATATGGGCTATTTATAGACAAGATTTCACACCTAATCACTTTATCAAGTCACAACGCAAATCTTCTATTAGATATATATAATTATATTTAATCACATCACTCTTATATATATATATAATTATGTTTAATCACATCACTTTCTTATATATATATATATTATGTTTAGTCACATCACTTTCTTTTATATATATAATTATTATGTTTATTTACGTCACTTTATATATATACAAGTTTAATTATTAATTAACTAATATGTGACAAGAGATAATTATGGATAATGATTACAAATCTAAGATGTGACAATACTTTATATATATATATGTATGTATTCTTATATATATATATAATATTTATACATTTATATAAAATGTTTATTAATTTTAAAACTATGTCTTGTCTCATCACTTACTAATCCAAATTAACATAAGATAATTTATTTATAAGTGTATTATTATCTAGTTAATTAACTCTTATATATATGTACATATAGTGCACAAAGACGAACAACATTCCCGACAACTTTGCGGTATCGAAAGGCTGAAATTTCGGAAAACGCTCTTCGGTCACATTTTCTGTTTTTCTACGAACTATTTAGTTTGGTAAACAAATTTTGAAAACGATTTTACCATCTCTATTTATTAATTAAAATGAGTTTATTTTCATTATAAAACCTATATATTGAATATTTAAAATTATAAATATTCACTAATCAAAGCAGTGAAATTCCGCGTCGTTACATTCTTCCCCCCTTAATAGAATTTCGCCTCGAAATTACACCTCGGCCTATCCCAGAAAACACTTAACACTATAATTCAGCTCATATGATGCACATAGATCATTCTTTTGCAAAATCTGATTTGATCTCAGCTCGAATACATATCTTTCATTCCGAACTAGTATCGCTCACTCGATTCTCTAGTGCGGACTCCGATCTGGCTCTTTGATTTGGAACCTCTATTCTCCTTACATAGTTGTAACTATGATAGAAAACTTTGGTCCCACACCAAGAACCCTCATCAAGTGCTCACCGTCAAAAGTCAAGCAATAGATCCTTATTCAGAACGGTGCAAACACCTCAAAGTCATATACTCGAATCTTGGATCAAAACTATATGAAAAAAAGAAATGATCTACGTCCACCATACACACTTACTAATTAGTTCTCCCTAATACCAATCCAATTTCCACTAAATCATTTGTGAAAACATTTCATAAACTACACCGGTTCAACTTGGATGTTATTCCACTACATCCTAAGATCATATATCCCTATCTGATTCCATTATTCCATTTCGAATTTATCTCTCAATGAAAACTCAAGATCCAAATAACCAGCTTTTATTCAAAAAAAATTCATATAAAACTCTATATTTCAATCATAGAAATATATATCTACAGCCCGAGTAACTCCAAAATGATACTAAGGAACTGGGTACTACCAAACAACATCTTACATTCCCTTAACAAGAAGGGTAATACTCAAAAGAAGTGTTTACCATCTGAACATATTCTTTCCCAATTTTAAGTTATTTTTGAGCCACTCAAACTAGTTAACTTAAAAATATTCCTTTTCTTTCAAAATCTCATTTTTGGAACAAAACTTTACATTTTCCAACAAAACATCAATTTCCAACTTAATTTGGATTCATTCGGGTTGAGCTTGTTTCGACTGTATAATGATAAAGAGAATAATTTACTAAGTGTACTACAACGTTCGCCTAGGCAACCATCTGATCGTTACTTAGAAGATTATTCTGATCATCACAAAATAATCAAGACTTTTTCCCTGTACCAATCTAAAAATAACACTTCTTGCTTATACTTTTATCCCCAAAAATTCATACTTAAACCAAATTGATTTCAAATATTATTATTATTATTTTCCCCAAATCTTGGAAATCATTTTTCCGAAAGCAGCAAGATTTAGGTTATTAAGTTTTCAACCTAAATTCTTCCAACTTAAATGATACATTTTTATAAACCCATTTTATAAATCACTTCTATTAAACCATTTTAAATATTTATCTCAAAATATTCTAACTTTTAAATCAACTTCTACCTCAACATTAACATCGAACGCGCTATAGTCAAACTGTGAAACTTAATTCACAAGGTGTTTGTTGCCCTATTTTTCCCAATGCTTATCTACCCAACCCATATCTTAAAAAGAGAACATACTAACAATAGTTAATGCTCAATTAAACGAGCCTGACTAAACAAACCCTAAATGATAATAATAATAACTTATTATTATCTCCTAGCACTCCAACCAACTATACTACACTATTTGTGAAAATCATTCTTTTTCTGTATATAATATATATTCTAGGTAAATTTTTTCATTTACCCAATTTCAAAACAATACTATGTCAATTTAACTTCTTCCAGTGTTTAGGAAATCTCTATCGATAATGTTGGCCAGACGCATCGACCAGAATTCTTAAGCTACTCAACAGCTCAAACAACACAATATAAAACCTTTATAGCACTAACAAATACGCCCTCTTATATAATATACACTTAAACTCTTTCTAGAGTCTCACTTACCCTATCTCAAATGAGTATACCCCACCAGGGCCAAGGTTCTCGCTTAACCTTCGGCTCTGATACCAAATCTAATGAACCGGATTTTCGACCCTCGAAAATCGACACTAATACGTCCATTGTATCACATGCCGAACATTCAAGTGTCGAAAATACCGATTTGTTAGGGTGAAAGAAGAAGGTAGAAGATAGAAGAAAACTAAACAACATAAAATCTCACAACGCAGCAAAAAATATGTAATACAACAATGATCTTTACAAAAAGGAAACATCTTTATTTATATAATATCAGAGTACACTAGGCTTATCCTAAATTTGGACAGTTATAGAAGCATGTCCTTACATTGACAAACATATAGACTCTATAATACATCAGAAGAAAAATATACGTGAATACGTCTTGACCATCCAGCTCCTCTTCAATTCCAAAGTATCCAGCTAAACCTGGGAAAACATGCTTGGTCTGACCTGAGCATTACATGGAATAACGCCCGGGTCAGTCTGGTAAACCAACAAGAGTAAAACTCGATAACAAGTAACAACCAAACTGATTTCTACATTTGAAAACCTTTCAAACAAAGGGTATCTCGTAAGACCACACCATGGATAAAAACGGATGGGTTTTACCTTACGATAACCAAAGCATTTTATATCAAAATCCAACGATATATCATAGTGTCTAGGTTTAAAGTAAATAAATAAATAGCTGAAATGCTTGCATCTCACATTCCAACATACTAGGCTCTACAATCGAAAACGTAAGACATGTATTAGAGAATGGATTCCAACTCATGACTGGGCTACTGGGGTATTGCCTGCAACACTACACCTCTAGAAAAATATACCGTGGTTGTAACAACCCGAGTTTTTCTAACACGAAAAACCGGACCATTTGGGTAAAGAAGAAGAGGTAGAAGAAGAAAAATAGAAAACAACATCAGAATCTAACCATCGCAGCGGAATAAAATATAATATATATATCAACAGATCTTTACACAAATCAAAACTATATATGTTTATACAATTCATCATCAGAATACATCATCAGAGTACATCAACATTCATAACATACAACTGAATACACAGCGGAAAAATAATAGCAAGTACAAGAGTACGTATCGTCATCCAGCTCGTCTCCTGAGCTCCACAGCATCATATCCTGAACCTGTTTATCTCGGTCTGACCCGAGCATCATATAAAACAATACCCGAGTCAGTCTGGAAAACCAGCGTGAGAAAATCACACTCAAATTGATTATTAAAGTTTCAAAATCTTTTGAAAACAAAAGCATCTCGTAAGACCACGCCACAAATAAACATGTCGGGTTTTTACCTTACGATAGCTAAAACACTTTATATCAAAATCCTATGATATTATAATAGTGTCTACAGAAAGTAAAATAGAATCTAGCTGAAATGCTTGCATCTCACATTTCAACAATAGTTGGGCACAATCAAAACCGTACAGGCACGTAGGAAGAATGGATTTCCAACGAATGACTAGGCACTGGGGTACCACCTATCACAGTACGTGGCCTAAATCACCGTACCGAGGAGTACGCCCGCTCCCCTGCAACACAAGGCCGGAACCATCCCTTACTGGATGATCCCGAATAAAATCACCCCACGGTTGGGATCAGCAACCGCACCACTAAGCCGAAATAAAAAGGGACATCTAGACAGGGATGACCTTACCCTCCAGTGGGAGCTACCCACGAAGCCTTGCTGCATAACCCCTGATTTTCAGTCATTCCCGGTTGATGAGGTTCGAGGCTAAACGATACCTTTTAGAGAACATATCCCTTAGAATGCCCATCGTCCGCTGACGATGTTTCGCAAGCATTCGTCCATACAAGTCCGTCCTGGGTTTGAACGGAACCGAAGGCACTACTTCTACTACATCCATTTTTGGAAATATCCTCAGGATTAGTAGCGACTAGCCCTTGCACTTCACAGCTCCAATCTTCGACTCCGAACACGTTACACGAAACGTACAAACCGGATCGAAGTGGTATTCGAGTCTCCAGACCTAGAATCCCGGTATACGGAAACTCGATCCCGGTCTCTTCGAAACGATCAGCGCATTTAGCCAATATTGATAGTCGGTTATTTAACTATCAATTAACATCCACAAGCAACCATCACACAATTAAAAATTTCCCACATTATTTATTTGCCCAAATATCTTTCCAAGATATATTTCCGAATTTTCAAAACTCATTTGAAAACAATTTCAAAACAGTTTCCGCTTACGGAATACATTTCCAAATATTTATTTCCTCTGAAACACCAAGTACAAAACACTTAGATTTTAAAATAATCTTAAAAACACTTTATTTTAAATATACTTTATAACATTGAAATTTTAAAACTACTTTAATACTTTATCGAAATATATACTTAAGAAATATTTAAAATGAAACCACTTTACAAATATAAACTAAATTTCTCTTTTTTAAAATATAATACCAAATCACTTTTATATAATTACTACAATAATAGATCTTTGAAAAATACTTACTTTAAAGTTAACATTTAAAAATAATCAATTTTCTAAAACATGCTTTTTAAAACATATTAAAACTTTTAACTTATATTTAAAACTACCTTGAAAACGTACTTGGCTATACAGAGAAATATCCTTCTCACTCCCATCTTTTAAAAATAAAATAACATTTATTTTTAAACCAAACCATATCCTTTTATAAATTCCCACCTTGAATTTATCTTTCAAATATCCACTGATATTTTATTTTACTTTATAAACCCAGTTTATAAATTCCAAAATCTCACTTCTCTTTTAAAAATCCCGTTTTAACACTTAAATCAAATCCCAAATTGATTTCCGATTTACTTTACTTTGAAATAAATTCCTTGCTCGTTTCATTTATTTCAAAATACTTTAACTTAAGATTTATTTCTTTCCAAAAATCCAATTCAATACATTTTGATAATTCCTTTTTCTGAAATATTCAATCCAACCATATCATTCAATATTTCAATTACCAATAAAATCATCACAGGATATCAATATCCATAACACAGAATATAAAACAGTCTAGAAAATTTTGAGGAATCCAGTTGGATCCCTCCAACCTGTTTTCCTGCATCCACAGACGTTAGCACAATACCAATTCCACTTCGAGGTGGAATATCGCGGTATATGGGTTTTATAAAATCATCCGCTATTATGCGGCGAATAGGGTCTCATCCGCTATATAAATGCGGGAATATCAACAACTCCAATATATACATATGCCAATATATATATATTGGTATATACTACTATATATAGTAAAGCATATTCAATCAATGCAACCATTCAATCAATTATTTAAATTTAACCATTTAAATTTAAATCTAACTGAGTGAGATTAACTCACCTTTGCTTTGTTTTGCCATCCGTTACTATTTAATTTCATCCCAGCTTGTTTCCTTTCAGATTTCGACCTTGAATAACAATTTATATGATTTCATTAATATTCGAAATATTCGAATAAATCGAATAATTAAATTTTGAACTAACAAATTTTATTTATCCAGATAATTTCTCCCTTGAAAACTTTTGATAGCTAAAATAAATTTTAAACAAGTTGGTTAAACAATTTAATTCCAAAATACAATATTTCCAATAAATAACCAAAAAATATTTTTATTCTTTTATTTCCTTTTTCCCAAAACTCTACTTATATATATTTCTGTTCTAAACCTTATACACATTTAAATTAAACAAAATTATTTATATAGTTTACTGTATTTATTATCTTATCTGAAAATCAAGCTAAATCGAATGGAAAGAAAAAAATACCTTAAAACTCGCTGATATCATGATCTCAATCTCTAGCAAGCTTAGTCTACCCACACGAATTCACCCATCTTCGATGACTCGGCCTACATTCAAGATAGCAGTGACCAGAAATCGACACCGGCTATCGCGACAACGAACGCTGCAGTCACGTCGTGACTCCCCACTTGATCACGAGCCACTCGCGCTACTCAAAACCGAGCCCTACCCGAAGTCGATCAACCACACGACACCACACCACCATTGCGTCTCTGAACTCCATCGCAGACCTGGTCCTCGACGTCACGCGAAATCGAACCCCCGCGGTTCACTGAACTCTCACCACCAAGCCCTAATCTCGAGTCACCGAGCTCGAGTTCCTTAACAACTTCGATTGCGATCGATATAGAGGGGGACGAGATTCGCTTGGGGATCGGCTGCCATTCTTGATTTTGGTTTACGAACGAATTGCGTTCGTTCATCATATTTTTTTTCTTTTTGTTTTCGTTTGCTTTCTGGAAGGAACGAAAGGGGATGACTTTGGATTTAACAAGGGGAAAGAATAGGGATGGAACGAATTTTAACTCTGTATTTCTTGAGAGAGGACGCAGGTTACCAGGGAGAACACGTGTTTTGAACTGCCTTGCGTGTCTGCATAGGCTTGTTACAGGTGTTGAGAAATGAAAGCTAAAAACACTGATGGGAGATATATTGACCAGTTATAATATTAAATTTCCGATTAAATTTCAGCGCGTTTACATTCCGTATGATCACACGACAACTCCAAATACTACGAAAATTGAAATCCAATAATAATACAATATTACGGATCCAATGGAACTGGTTTCGTCGAATTCCGAGACTGTGCCTCGAAAGGCTATTTTTTTATATCGATTTAACCGATATTTTTAACACTAAACAAAACATCTTTAAATTCGATTCTATCACTTTTATTATCTTCAGCATTATTAATATGAATTTTCTAAGCCTTCAAAATATTTTTAATTAGCTTAGAATACCAGATTTACTATTTTATCCAACTCCAAATAAATTTAATTTAATAATTAAATTACTCAATACAGCGATATTTGAAATTTAAGTTGATAATTAACCTCTGAATATTTAAAATTAATTAAATATTCCAATTTCAAATGCTCAAAAATTCCGGGTCGTCACATTCCTCCCCCCTTAAAAGAATTTCGTCCCCGAAATTACTAGTTAGGAAGAATGATTCAATCCCCGTTAACTATTTCCCAAATTCAAACAGTTTTAACAATACCCAACAATCTTTTATTAATGATACACTAATCATCTTTTAACTTCCCAAACTTATTCATAAGTTCAACCCATACCACCTACTTATCAATTCAAATTTAAATTTGAATTCAATTTTGAATTATCAAAATTTTCTCAAAAATTTTCTAACTCCCTAAATTTCCGAAAATTTTTGCCAGCGTCTCCTTTGCGCGGCTAGCTCGGTACAACTACAAAATGGCTCTACGGCCTCCCAATCTCATAAAGAAAACAAAAAGCCAAGTGGCTGGATCAAAAACCCAATCAAATTTCATATAGAATTTCAAATACATACCTTTTTGTCGGGCCATTAAATTTTATCTTCTAAAATCAAAAATCCCAATTTATCCATTGCTTTTATACACCTGTATATCCTACTAAGCAATAATATTCAATCACAATCCCAAAGTCATTTTATCAACTTCTTTACAAATTTCCAATATTTGTTTTACTTAAGCCCGTACGATGCACATATATCATCCGTACGCAATATCACATTCGATTGCTCAATCGATCACACAATTCCACTTCCGAACTAGTATCGTCCACCCGACTTCCTAGTGCGGACTCAGATCTGGTTCCTTGATCAGAAACCGTCATTCTCCTTGCATAGCCACAAACTATGATAGAGAATATCCAGAATCAATCAACAATCCATATCCAGGTTCGTCGTTGAAAATCGAGTGAAAAATCCTGATTTGGATCGATAAAATTATCTCGAAATTCTGTGTTCGACATCTGGACCAAATAGCTATGCGAATAAAATAATATACGTACACCTTACGTAATTAGCCTAATTGATTATTAGTTATATCAATTCTCCTTTATTCACATTCCTTTTTATTTGTTATCCCCTTATTCACAACTATTCCATTTCACAACTTCAGTTTTAGTCTTCATTCAACTATTCACTTAGTATATATATTTTTTTATTTTCCATTCCAAAATTACTAAGTATACCTCCCATACAAATTTTCTTAAGAATTCCATTCTTCAATTCTTAAGTTCATATAAATTTTCTTATACTTATTTACTACTTCACCACCGAAGTGTATATATTCAAATTGAACTCCCATTTCATATGAATTCCAACTTACTTCAATTTACTACTTCATTTCCAATTTTTCCTTAAATTCAATTCATCTCCAACTTCCAAAAATTGAATTTTATTTAGCTCGAAAACACTCCAAGTTAACTCATTCAATAACTATTTCTCAACTTATTTAAACCACTCTTCTGTTTGAGTTCAGTTTCCATTTCAACATTTACTTAAGTCAATAGCTTAAGTTTATTTTCCATTTAACCAACCCTTTAAAGTTTTATTTCCATCTTTCATTTGATTCTTATTTAATCAAATTCCATCCATTTATTTATTTAATATAATTGGTTCATTCACTCAATCATTATGAATTTTAATTTCCATATTCAATTCATTTGGAATTATTTTATTAATAACCAGGCCCTTTCCAATTTATTTTCACTTATTTGGATTCATTTGCAATTTAAACCATCACTATGTTAATCCAATTTCATTAACTAATTTATTATCTCATTAGTTCCTTCGCTGGTTAAAATTAAATACTTGCTTTTTAATTCCAAATATCACTTCACTTAATTTTCTTAAGTTCAATATATTTTATAATTCAAGTTTGGATTTATTTAAAAATTAAGATTGCTCATCTTAGTCATTTCCATTTGATAATTACAATTTCAAATTATAACTCTTAATGGTTCAAAGTAATGAATTCCCATTTATGACTTACAATTTCATTTCTATTCATAAGTTTAACTTACTTGCTGAAGACCTGGGACTATTCATTTAAGTCCATTTCCATCTTTACAATCAAATCTCAAATTATTACACTTAAGAACTTAAGAATATGAATTTCTTTACACAATTATAAGCATTTTACATTACCTTTATATCCAATTCAATTAAACTTCAACTTACTTACATTTAATTCAATTTCAATTCTCAACTTTATTTAACTCATCTTAAGTTAAATTCAAATATATTTTATTCACCTTCATGTACTCAAATTAAATTTTAATTCCAGGATACAAATTTTATACAAGTTTTACAATTCATTCACCTTCAAGTTCTCTAACTCTTTTATCTACCAGCTTATATTACTCATTGAGTTAATTTCATCTCATAATTATAATCCCAGAATTTAACTTTCATTCCTTTCTTATTTCAATCAACTTCATTCTATACTTTATATTGTTGATTCATTTAAATTTCCACATTTAAATTTTAAATAGAATTTCCAGAATCCAATTGCCCGGTTTTATTTCAAAACCATTTTGAATCCATAAATAACTCATACACATCTGGTATATCACATCAAATCCCAATTTCTAAAACAATCTGCTTTTACCAAACAATTTTCTCTTTTGAATTTCAAAACCAACCCAGTTCACAATTATTTCCAATTTAAAACAGTTTGGTAGCAATTTTTCTTTGGAAACTCGAAAATAGACATCGATGATGCTGCAGTCATCACCGAAATTATTTTCCAGCGACCGAAAGAGAATTTAATGCTTTTATCACTTTAAAACATTTCAAACATTTTGAAATCCCAAATCCCACCAGATTTCAATTCAATTTCAAAAATATTCATGAAATAATATCACCATTATTTCCCCAAAACCTTAAAACTATTTTAAATCCAAAGGAATTTAAAACTTTCCCAAAACTTCAAATTCAAAGTCCATTCAATTTTATATCCACACATTACTCTTGAATTCTATCACGTTTTATTTTCAAGTTATAAGTCACATTTACAATTTACATTTTCAAATTTCATTTGTTTATGAATTTATCTCATTTGATTATAAATCACATTTGTAATTCACATTTGTATATAAAGTTTATTTCAATTTATAAATTTCATTTATAGTCTATATTCTCAAATTCCATTTGTTATATAAATTTATTCTTCAACTTAGGCTATAAGTTTCAATTTCTACTCAATAATGAGACTAACTCATTATTGTCATTTTCTAACAACCAAGCATCCAAATATATAACCATAATAATTTTCGAATAATTTTTTTCTTTTATATACAAAATAATTTGGGCAAAATTATTTCATTCACCCTATTTAAAACAATACTGTGTCGAACTGTTCTATTCAAGTGTTTAGAAACCCCTTCGATACAGTTGTCCAGACTGTGCCGACGAAGGTTCATATGCCACTCAATAAATCAACCAACACAATATAAAACCATTTTTATATCCACTAACAAATACGCTCTCATATCTATTAGTACTCTCAAAATTCCCAACAGAGCCAAGGTTATCGCTAGCCTAAGCTCTGATACCACTGTAACAACCCGAGTTTTTCTAACACGAAAAACCGGACCATTTGGGTAAAGAAGAAGAGGTAGAAGAAGAAAAATAGAAAACAACATCAGAATCTAACCATCGCAGCGGAATAAAATATAATATATATATCAACAGATCTTTACACAAATCAAAACTATATATGTTTATACAATTCATCATCAGAATACATCATCAGAGTACATCAACATCCATAACATACAACTGAATACACAGCGGAAAAATAATAGCAAGTACGAGAGTACGTATCGTCATCCAGCTCGTCTCCTGAGCTCCACAGCATCATATCCTGAACTTGTTTATCTCGGTCTGACCCGAGCATCATATAAAACAATACCCGAGTCAGTCTGGAAAACCAGCGTGAGAAAATCACACTCAAATTGATTATTAAAGTTTCAAAATCTTTTGAAAACAAAAGCATCTCGTAAGACCACGCCACAAATAAACATGTCGGGTTTTTACCTTACGATAGCTAAAACACTTTATATCAAAATCCTCTGATATTATAATAGTGTCTACAGAAAGTAAAATAGAATCTAGCTGAAATGCTTGCATCTCACATTTCAACAATAGTTGGGCACAATCAAAACCGTACAGGCACGTAGGAAGAATGGATTTCCAACGAATGACTAGGCACTGGGGTACCACCTATCACAGTACGTGGCCTAGATCACCGTACCGAGGAGTACGCCCACTCCCCTGCAACACAAGGCCGGAACCATCCCTTACTGGATGATCCCGAATAAAATCACCCCACGGTTGGGATCAGCAACCGCACCACTAAGCCGAAATAAAAAGGGACATCTAGACAGGGATGACCTTACCCTCCAGTGGGAGCTACCCACGAAGCCTTGCTGCATAACCCCTGATTTTCAGTCATTCCCGGTTGATGAGGTTCGAGGCTAAACGATACCTTTTAGAGAACATATCCCTTAGAATGCCCATCGTCCGCTGACGATGTTTCGCAAGCATTCGTCCATACAAGTCCGTCCTGGGTTTGAACGGAACCGAAGGCACTACTCCTACTACATCCATTTTTGGAAATATCCTCAGGATTAGTAGCGACTAGCCCTTGCACTTCACAGCTCCAATCTTCGACTCCGAACACGTTACACGAAACGTACAAACCGGATCGAAGTGGTATTCGAGTCTCCAGACCTAGAATCCCGGTATACGGAAACTCGATCCCGGTCTCTTCGAAACGATCAGCGCATTTAGCCAATATTGATAGTCGGTTATTTAACTATCAATTAACATCCACAAGCAACCATCACACAATTAAAAATTTCCCACATTATTTATTTGCCCAAATATCTTTCCAAGATATATTTCCGAATTTTCAAAACTCATTTGAAAACAATTTCAAAACAGTTTCCGCTTACGGAATACATTTCCAAATATTTATTTCCTCTGAAACACCAAGTACAAAACACTTAGATTTTAAAATAATCTTAAAAACACTTTATTTTAAATATACTTTATAACATTGAAATTTTAAAACTACTTTAATACTTTATCGAAATATATACTTAAGAAATATTTAAAATGAAACCACTTTACAAATATAAACTAAATTTCTCTTTTTTAAAATATAATACCAAATCACTTTTATATAATTACTACAATAATAGATCTTTGAAAAATACTTACTTTAAAGTTAACATTTAAAAATAATCAATTTTCTAAAACATGCTTTTTAAAACATATTAAAACTTTTAACTTATATTTAAAACTACCTTGAAAACGTACTTGGCTATACAGAGAAATATCCTTCTCACTCCCATCTTTTAAAAATAAAATAACATTTATTTTTAAACCAAACCATATCCTTTTATAAATTCCCACCTTGAATTTATCTTTCAAATATCCACTGATATTTTATTTTACATTATAAACCCAGTTTATAAATTCCAAAATCTCACTTCTCTTTTAAAAATCCCGTTTTAACACTTAAATCAAATCCCAAATTGATTTCCGATTTACTTTACTTTGAAATAAATTCCTTGCTCGTTTCATTTATTTCAAAATACTTTAACTTAAGATTTATTTCTTTCCAAAAATCCAATTCAATACATTTTGATAATTCCTTTTTCTGAAATATTCAATCCAACCATATCATTCAATATTTCAATTACCAATAAAATCATCACAGGATATCAATATCCATAACACAGAATATAAAACAGTCTAGAAAATTTTGAGGAATCCAGTTGGATCCCTCCAACCTGTTTTCCTGCATCCACAGAAGTTAGCACAATACCAATTCCACTTCGAGGTGGAATATCGCGGTATATGGGTTTTATAAAATCATCCGCTATTATGCGGCGAATAGGGTCTCATCCGCTATATAAATGCGGGAATATCAACAACTCCAATATATACATATGCCAATATATATATATATTGGTATATACTACTATATATAGTATAGCATATTCAATCAATGCAACCATTCAATCAATTATTTAAATTTAACCATTTAAATTTAAATCTAACTGAGTGAGATTAACTCACCTTTGCTTTGTTTTGCCATCCGTTACTATTTAATTTCATCCCAGCTTGTTTCCTTTCAGATTTCGACCTTGAATAACAATTTATATGATTTCATTAATATTCGAAATATTCGAATAAATCGAATAATTAAATTTTGAACTAACAAATTTTATTTATCCAGATAATTTCTCCCTTGAAAACTTTTGATAGCTAAAATAAATTTTAAACAAGTTGGTTAAACAATTTAATTCCAAAATACAATATTTCCAATAAATAACCAAAAAATATTTTTATTCTTTTATTTCCTTTTTCCCAAAACTCTACTTATATATATTTCTGTTCTAAACCTTATACACATTTAAATTAAACAAAATTATTTATATAGTTTACTGTATTTATTATCTTATCTGAAAATCAAGCTAAATCGAATGGAAAGAAAACAAATACCTTAAAACTCGCTGATATCATGATCTCAATCTCTAGCAAGCTTAGTCTACCCACACGAATTCACCCATCTTCGATGACTCGGCCTACATTCAAGATAGCAGTGACCAGAAATCGACACCGGCTATCGCGACAACGAACGCTGCAGTCACGTCGTGACTCCCCACTTGATCACGAGCCACTCGCGCTACTCAAAACCGAGCCCTACCCGAAGTCGATCAACCACACGACACCACACCACCATTGCGTCTCTGAACTCCATCGCAGACCTGGTCCTCGACGTCACGTGAAATCGAACCCCCGCGGTTCACTGAACTCTCACCACCAAGCCCTAATCTCGAGTCACCGAGCTCGAGTTCCTTAACAACTTCGATTGCGATCGATATAGAGGGGGACGAGATTCGCTTGGGGATCGGCTGCCATTCTTGATTTTGGTTTACGAACGAATTGCGTTCGTTCATCATATTTTTTTTCTTTTTGTTTTCGTTTGCTTTCTGGAAGGAACGAAAGGGGATGACTTTGGATTTAACAAGGGGAAAGAATAGGGATGGAACGAATTTTAACTCTGTATTTCTTGAGAGAGGACGCAGGTTACCAGGGAGAACACGTGTTTTGAACTGCCTTGCGTGTCTGCATAGGCTTGTTACAAGTGTTGAGAAATGAAAGCTAAAAACACTGATGGGAGATATATTGACCAGTTATAATATTAAATTTCCGATTAAATTTCAGCGCGTTTACATTCCGTACGATCACACGACAACTCCAAATACTACGAAAATTGAAATCCAATAATAATACAATATTACGGATTTAATGGAACTGGTTTCGTCGAATTCCGAGACTGTGCCTCGGAAGGCTATTTTTTATATCGATTTAACCGATATTTTTAACACTAAACAAAACATCTTTAAATTCGATTCTATCACTTTTATTATCTTCAGCATTATTAATATGAATTTTCTTAGCCTTCAAAATATTTTTAATTAGCTTAGAATACCAGATTTACTATTTTATCCAACTCCAAATAAATTTAATTTAATAATTAAATTACTCAATACAGCGATATTTGAAATTTAAGTTGATAATTAACCTCTGAATATTTAAAATTAATTAAATATTCCAATTTCAAATGCTCAAAAATTCCGGGTCGTCACAGTGGTCGTACCTAACGACCCCTACCAACACAGGACCGGCCTAACCCTTTGATGCTAGTACCGAATATATCACCACTCTGGTTGCTTTGCAACCATTAACCGAGTGCTCCCACATACACGAATTCATTAATGATTGTGTATATATCTAGAAGGATGATGATATACCCTAATGGGTGCGACCCACATAGCCTTGCTGCATATCCCCTGTTTTAGTCATTCCTGGTTGATGAGGATTGAGGCTATGTTTTACCTTTCTGAATAGCAGCCCCTCTTGGAATGCTAACAGTGCCCTCCATGCAGTAATGCAGTGCTAACATTCATCCATACAAGTTGTCCAGGATAAGGACAAACCGAAGGCACTACTTCTACTACATCCATTTTGGAATCACCCTCAGGATTAGTAGCAAGCAGCCCTTGTACTTCAATGGCTCCATCTTCGATCCCATGCTTTATGATGTCTTCATTTCGAAATGCTTGAGATGGATCAAAGTGGATTCCAAATAATATATCCGGTCCCAGCCTCTTCGAAACAACTTTCGATATTTTCCGGTAAACTCAACCCTAGTTCTTTAGGAAATAAACAGAAAAATGATAAGAGAGGAGTTCACCTCCTAATCTTTTATGGACGGATTTCCTTATCATTCATCCTAGAAGAACAGAGGAGTTTATACGTACAGTATAACACCTTCGACTCCAACTGTACCATATAATTCTCATGTTTCTCCTAGATATTTCCAAAGTTACGTTTGGGTCCAGCTTTGATAGTCGGTTATTTAACTATCAAATAAAAAAACATCCAATCATGGTTTAATTTCCTTATGGGATCCACTAAGCCTTTATTAATTCTCTTTAATTAATAAAACCACTTTATATAATCTGATCACAAGTTCTTTTCAAAACACTATTCCCAAACCCCTTACATTTCCTTTATACTTGGAAACATTTATATACTTATCTCAACAGTATATGTATATTACCAAAACATTTTACTTTTCATGCCTTGAAACAAAATCATATACTTATCTTATCAATATAAGTATATTTACAAACTTTTCATAGTTTTTTCCTTTTCAAAATATTACTTTAAATAACAAAACATTTCTTCCAAATAAAACATTACGCTTATCCTTTATATAAAAATTCCCTTTTTAAAAGCTCATCTCATATTTCAGTAAACTTATAATTTTCAAAATAAAGCTATAACCCACTTTTATAAACCATTAAGTTAATTTATAAACCTCTTTCCAAATCTCTGAAATGATTTATAAACCTGTTTCCTATTTTTAAAACTCTTTATATAAACTTTTCTATACACCTTTATAAAATATCCTTTATGAATATCATTTACAAAACATCATTTGTAAAACACCTTAATAAATTTTCGTTCGAATAAACACTTTCCATAAACAAGTTATCATTTATAAATACCTTTATAAGAATTATATAACTTGAAAAACCATTTATAAACCCTTAGCCTCAAATTGATTAAAGAATTAAGGTAAATTCAAACCATACTTTATAAATTCCAAATGAGGCTTAGCAGTCCCAATGATACTAATTTAAGTTACCATTTAATTTCATTTTGATTTCCAAATCACATAACAATAATTTACATAAGCTACCATATATGTAAATACAATTCATATCCAATCAGGGAATGACACGTCAATATAACCAGTTGGCATTTATGTAAGGACCCAAGAATTTTAACGATTTTATAACGTAAAGAATTAAAAAATTTCATGAAAATAAACAATAAAATTTTGGAACGAATATTTGATATTTGAAATATGTCTATTTAAACATAGCAAGCGGTGAATTTTTATTGGAAAATAGTAAAGTTAGTTTAATTGTGAAATTTCAAAATTTAAATTTTATAAGTTTATTTGTCGAAAATTTAATATTTTCGAAAACTGAATATTTTTATATAATAAAAATGTAAATCATTTTTTGAGCGAGACGTTGTAATTAGTTTCGTCAAATTTGGACCGCTATAGCTCCGTTTATCTTATTTTCAGCGTTTTAGCAGCATTTTCAAATGCGAAAAATCGAATTCTATAACTTGGTCGTATCGCTGATATCTGTGTACCATTCTGTTCATCTCGTCGTTCTGATCTCCGTAGTTTATTCATTCATGTATTTTGACGTCCGATAAGCGGCGAAATCGGCGTAACGGGTTTTTGTAGCGGTGTCGTATTTGTGCCTTTTTGTTTCCTTTGCCTTTTCAAATTTCAGCCGTGTAATCCAAGCAACACTAGCTTTAATTATTTTGCCTGAATTAATGTATGTCCTTTGATATTTCATTGATTTTTATATATATTGTTGTGCCTATTCGCTTTGCCTCATTTGTTCACTCTAGAAAAAAAGGTAAGCTTTTCGTTTCGTTCATGTAGTACGTTTCTTCTTCTCCTTTAAAATTTCTGCCCGAGTTCTTTCCCATCTTTCCCAAAGCAGATCTTGATCCCAAGCCACATTGCCTCAGCCCCACAGCGCCACCCCATGTTAGCCCTCACCTACCCATTCAAACCCGAAGCCGTCCCCATGCCAAAACCTCCCTGACTCGAAGAAACTCCAACGCCAGCACTCACCATCCCCTCGGTCACAAATCTCCATTATCGACCCGAAGCACCGCCCGAGTCCTCCCCTCCTTTGCCCGAAGCCAGCCCTCAGCCATCCCCAAGTCAGACCCATGACCACTCCACACGTGCGGCCTTCCCCATGCCAAAACCCAGAGCAGCTACCCATTGACCTGAGACCAAACCCGAAGCGACCACTTGACCGACCTAGTGCCACCTGAAATCACAACCCCCTGATAACTCATGCTCAGCCTGAGTTTTTCCTTCTCTGACTCGAAGTCAGACTCCAAGCGAACCATAGCCAGAGATATATATGTACTTTGATGTGCATTGCTTTAGATTGGAACTTGCTCCTCTCTTGTTCTATAAATATATATATTCATAGTTGTTTCGTATATATATGTGTACTTTATTATAAGCTTTGTTAATTTATGGTCTAGCCAAAAGTATATATATGGCAGCTCATTATTCAGGTTGCTGTTGTATATGTACTAGTGGATAGAAGTGTGTGTGTATATATATATATATTGTTTGATATTTTTTTTTGAATTTGTTCAGGTGGGAAACCGGCCGGAGTCGTATGCACATATGTGTGTGTGTGTGTGTGTGTGTTGACAGAAGTAACCAGTAGTATATATATGCGTTGTCTATATCTATTGATGATTGAAATTATATGGCATGTATATATATATTTTGTGGGCTTATTTATGTTATGTATACTGCACACATATGTTTATATTTGTCGAAGGAAATAATATATGTTGCATATATACATATATCGATTTGTTCCTTCGAATATTTAAAACAAATGTATATATATATCACACATATGTATATATTTGTTTTTATTCAATTCTCGTGATAAATCTACTCTTTGCTTGTCGCAAATCATTGACTTGTCGTGCCTGATTCGTGTTCGTGTCCGTTGCATTGTTCTTTGTCGTAGTTGTTTTCCATTCATTCTCTAGCCACGAAAGGTGAGCAATCACTCATGATTAATGTTCTTATGCTTAGTAAATTGATTTCGTATGAAATGACAATTTAAATATGCTGTTAAATTAGAATTGTTAGTTATTAACAGTTAAATATGATATGTTGATATTTTAAATTAATCACTTATATAATTGACACCTTTACTTATTGACTAACTATTTTATTTAAATTGTTATTGATCATATATGTTAGTAATCGATATGTTATGCTATTCCATTTTATTGTCTTCACTCTGCATTTTCCCTTAGGTTTAGGAATCACTAAGGGTTGAAATGATACATACCCGAACGGACTTTAGATTAAAGGAAAATCGTTATGGGTTGAAATGATAAACCCAAGCGATTTTCATTGATTTTGAAGTTTTGGGATTGTAGGTTTAAATGATATAAACCCGTAAATTTAAATTATTGCGGATTGAAATGATAAATATCTGTATCACTTGACCATAAGATAGAAAATTATATACGGACACCATTGGTCTATTTACGAAAAATGATTTCCAAGGTTTTGAAAGGAGATATATGAGTTTTGATTTTGAAATATAATAAATATTTTATTTTAACATGTGTAAATTTAGAATTTTAATTTTTTTTTTATGTTTTTGGAAATTTTAAAATATAAGTTTAGTTTAAATGTAATTTATAAAAAATTAACTTATAATTTTTTTAATATATAAAATAAGATTTAAAATAGATTTAAATAAAAGGTTTAATTTAATTTAATTTTATAAAATTTATTTTTATTAGTATATATATAATATTTTAAAATGTTTATTTAAAATTTATATTTAAAATAGATTTTTATAACTTTAATAAATTAAAATTTTGGAAAGGTAAATTGAAATTGATTTGTAATTTAAATTTGGTTAATAATTGAATTTAAATAAGGACTTACTTGGAACTTACTGATTTTTGAAATTTAAAGGTATGATTTTATTACTTGATTCGATTTAAGGTGATTAAATGAATAATTTCAAATTTAAATAACATTAAAACTGAATATTTAATTTTGGTTTAAATTGGTGATTTGAGAAATTTATAAAGCGATTTTATAAAAATGACCACGGTGTGAAATAAGCGTTTGGTTGTTAAAGAGACCGGGATCAGATATTGTCGTACTCTCTGCCAATACCGAAAACCACTTTAACAACTATGTACATGGTGGAGATTCCAGAATAAAGTAGGATGGTTTGGCGGACGATTTTGAATAAGGTATTTACGTAGCCCAGACTCCCGCGAGTCAGCTTGATGTGGCTAAAACAGGAGCCATGCCGGGCCAAGTGAGGTCGCACCTCCTATCGGGCACATTTCTTCGAAACCGTATCTATTGCTTTTATGATTTGATTTTGGTGTGCACACCTTTGAGTGGGAGTGTGTCTCGAGGTGGGCGGTAGTAGCTGCTATGCGTTACCACCAATCCAGATCTGCAAAACGGTAGTATCCTACCCTGGGCATTGCCTCGCGTGCCTTGCCACATGCCTTATCGCGCCTTCTTTGAGTTTGGTTTGTACCATACCTATGGAGTGCCCTCTGATAACCCTCCAGTTTACAGAGGAATTACGGTACTGTATAAACTACGGGAATATATAAAATGTGTTAAGGGGGATATGGGGAACGCCTTAACGCTATTTTGCTATTTTACTTTACTGTAGACATTATATATGCAGCGTATTGTACTATGTATGTTGATAGTTTATCGAATCCTTAAAGGATGAAATCCCAACATCCTTTAAGTTATATTGCATCTCACTTGACATTTCACCTGATTTCACTTGAGTTTGATTTACTTGCACAAGAATGTTAATCTTGACTCAAGTGTTTTGTGTTTTTCTTATGCTCGGGTTAGCCTGAGTATCACAGCTTTCGAAACTCATCTTTTGGAGCTTGGAGTTCAGGTGGAAGATCTATCTTATCTATTTTAGCTTTCAGTTTAATTCTGTCATTTCAGTTGTATGTTTCAGACTTGTCAGTTGCTTTTGTGTTAGAGACTTCTGTGTACTGGGATTTCTGTTGTATTCTGTTTTGGACTTTGTTATTTCAGTAGTAGCTTCGTGAAATACTAGTTATTTGTTCCGCTGCTTATGGTTGTAAAACTCTATGTCTGTGATTCTGTGATTAATTTATTTACTGTATATGCTAAGTTTTGCCAATTATAAATTAACAATATGTTATTTTGAGCAATTCAAGTCCGACATGTGTGGATTATTGTCGATTTGAATGGTTCGAAATAGTGGGTCGTTACAATATACAAGTCCAAACAACATAACAACAGTATGGTGATTTATCCTACTAAATAGATGTCCAAATAATTCATTCAATTTATAGTAAAACTGGAATTTATTCTGCTTAAAACATGTCCACACAATCAAATCACTTACACTGTAGTATAATGGTGTTTTGTTCTGCTAACGAATGTCATTTAATTCTCCAAATCATATGGGTTACTTAAGGGTCCGGACAAGAGATTCTTTGATATGGAATCAATTTACTTTGAAAAAGAAAATTGACTAAAACACATTCTGTTTAGTTTAAAACCAACTTTGAAAAGTTAAAAGTATATTTAATTAGCTTAAACCCCAACTAAATCTTAATTAATCCAATTTAAATCAAGATTAAATCATAATCAAACACTAATTAAGCTTAATGAGCTTGATTAAGTACTAATTAACTTCCTAATGCAACTTGGTTAAGGTTAAACCAAATTGTTTAAGAGTTAAACCCTAATTAACTAAATATTAAATAAATAACCCATTAATTAAATAAATAAATAAATAATGAACCATTAATCTTAATTAAATTATTATTAATCACTTAATTACTTCTTAACGCCATTAATCACTAATTAAAACTTTATAAATCATTTATTAGTCATTAACTTAACTTAAGTGATGATTAACCTCTAATCACCTTCTTAATTACCAATTAGGTGCTAATTACCTTTTAATTAATTAAATAATTATATTACAACTTAATTACTTTTTCATATTACTAATTAAGTTTGAAAAACTTAGTAAACTAATTTCAAAATAAAACAAATTTGAAATAGAAATTCAATCATTTGCCGAACTGCATCCATAGCGACTGTCACTATGAGTGCAGTTTGCTCTAACCCACCTTTAAGGAAGCCACTTTACTAAAACCATACTATTTCATGATTAAAACATACCTTAGTATATTTTCACACTTTATAACCAATTACCCAAACTTTAACCACATTCTAAACATTAAACTCTTGAAACAAGTTTGATTTCAAATCCAACTTCAAATCCGTCGCGACTACATACAAAGTTTCAACTTTGTTTTCAACCCATCATGACTGTAGTCAAGTTCATCATCAACCCTTTTTAATCACACATCACATTTATACAACAAATTGTATACATATACCAATATATATACAATTACTAACTTTGCAATAACACATTCATTCGAGTGCTAACACTAACCCATACATTAACACTTATCATCACATTTCAAACATGCCCAGATCCTACATATATATAACATACATATAGCTAAGGATCAACACAACATATAAAGGAAAGTTCTTTCCAAAAGATTAGGAATTTACTCACCGAAAGGTATCTGAATTCTTGCTAAATTAGAGTATGACATAGCACTTCCATTCCTAAGCAACAAGGTAAAGTCTTGAACCCTAAATGCACAAGGTAGGCTCGGCCTTGAAGGGAAGATAAAGCAAGACTTGTTTTGGTAAGGTGGAGTAACTTCGGATAAACATTGAATTCTCAATAATAAACCCAAAAATAGGTCATTTTGCAACTTATTTTGGGCTACCTACTCACAGAATTTCAAAAAGCACTCAAAAAGAAAGTTATTGGGTATTTCTTTTCTCTATCATCTCAAAAAAAGAATCACCCATTTTTGATTTTTTTAAAGAATCTATGATCATAGAAGAAGGGTAATTTTCGGACTTGTGAAAATTTGCAAAGATTGGGTATTTTGACATAGCCATGATAGAAATTTGAAAAAGTGAATAACTAAAATGTTGTAGACATTAAATTTTCACACGGTTTCAAAAAAAGAAAAACTCTATATGAGTTCAAAATGAGGAAGAGAAGGTTGGTGGAATGAGGAGGAAAAATGGAGAAACATATGGGCTATTTATAGGCAAGATTTCACACCTAATCACGTTATCAAGTCACATCACAAATCTTTTATAATATATATATATAATTATGTTTAGTTACGTCACTTTCTTATATATATATTATTATGTTTAGTCACATCACTTCCTTTTACATATATATATATATAATTATCATGTTTAGTCACATCACTTTTTTTAATATATATATATAAGTATAATTATTAATTAACTAAGATGTGACAAGAGATAATTATGGTTAATGATTACAAATCTGAAATGTGACAATACTTAATATATATATATAATGTTTATTATTTCTAAAACTATGTCTTGTCACATCACTTACTAATCCAAATAAACATAAGGTAATTTATTTCTAAGTGTATTATTATCTAGTTAATTAACTCTTATATATATGTACATATAGTGCACTGTAACAACCCGGAAAATTAAACTATAATAATTAATTAACGAATAAATAAAAGGAATTTTTGAAATTATCAAAATTGAGCCACGGGAGTTGCACCATTGTGTCCGTGGTAATTTTCTGGTCAATTTCCACATATAGAACGTCAGAAACTGAGCTACTATGAGCAAGATATGAGACAAACAAGAAAACGAATATATATATATATGGCTAGGTCGAACACCAGGTCGAACAAACCTCACCCAAGGTCGACCAGTCGGTCGACCTGGGTATAGGGGGTGGTCGACCCGCCTTAGTAATTGGACGAAGAAAAATTTCTTTATCCAGTAACGTTTATTAGCCTATTTTCTACGTGTTTTGCATTGTTTAACTCAACCTAGTCCTTCCATTCTTGCATCCGATGGCTCCTATTCAGCCTATGACGTGGTTGCATCCTATTCAATCTCCAAATCCAATGGTCCAAGATCCACTTCTACCCATATAAATAGACCCCTAGACCTAACACTTTTTCTCATTCTAGGTTTTCTCTAATTGGGTTCACCTTTCTAGGAAGGACCCTAAACAGAATAATTATTCCAAAGGAAAAAATCATTATAAATTAAATTTTACAACCCCAAGTGGATCTGGAAAGACCAAAGGAAGAGCTCAGGGCCGGAGGTGAGTGATTGTAATTATTTCAAGATTTCTTTAACTAATTTAAAATAATAGGGTTTCTGATAGTTGTAGTTTTACGATGATTTTTAGAATTATTTTCAGTATATTTCCTTTCAGTTATTCTTTTCAGTAATTTTAGTTTATTTCTGTTAATTATAGCTTTTCCATTTATTTACAGTTTATTTACAGTATTTTAATCTATTTAATGTTTTTTATGCATTATTTACATCTTCTTCCTAAGCCTTGGATTTTCTTCTATTTTCAGTTTTCTTTTATTTCTCCTTCTTCTTCGCATATGGATTAGAATAGAATTAATGTGAAATTGGATTAAATTATAAGAATTCTGAAATAATGAATGATAAGATGTAAATTATAAAGGCTGTAATAAAATGGAATTAAGACTGAAATTATGCCTAATTATGATATTAATTGGACTGAATTAAAGAGATTGGCCTATTTATGATTATGAGATGTAAATTATAAAGACTATAATATAAATGGAATTGGACTGAAATTATGCCTAATTATGATTAGAATTGGACTAATTAATTGGCTGAGTTATAACGTAGAATTGTAACTAAAAGATGAAAGAAGCTTATTTTCACACTTAAACCTTTGGTTAAGTAATGAGCATGATTATAACGTAGGTTATAATAAGAAAGAGAATAGAATGAGGCTTATTTTAAGACTTGGGATAAATTAATAATCGTAGAAAATAAATATGGTAATAAAGGCTTATTTAAATAATTTATCTAAGTTAATAAGCAAAGATGAAAGTAGGACCTGTAGAAAATAGCATTCCCTATTAGACGAAACAGTGGTCTCACATTAGCATGAAGTGAGACGAGGGAACGCTTATGCTAAGAATGGTAATAATTGGTCAAACAGAAGTCCAAATCATGGGGGATTTGGATAAGGGGCGCGACTAGATATTGTTGGGGTGAAGGCCAGTACCAACAGCATTAGCCCTATTTTCTAAGGGCACACGGTGATCTCACGTTAGCCTGAAGTGGGATGAAGGGCACGCTTATGTTGGATGTTGAGGTAATAAGAAGACTCAACATGTGGAGCAAAAGGTAGCATGGGCATGGTAGTTGTTACGCGTGAAACTTCCATTCGGGTACTCAGTAATAGCTATGAGTTCCAAGCGCTTAGTATGGGTGTCTTTCGTAGACATCATTGCTTTCTGTGTACGGAGCTATATATGTTGTCCGGATCCATAGTGGTTGCTCTATGCATCTTTCGTAGATACCATTGGCTTCTGTGTAGGGAGT
Source organism: Allium fistulosum (assembly GCA_030737815.1). Classification (NCBI taxonomy): domain Eukaryota; kingdom Viridiplantae; phylum Streptophyta; class Magnoliopsida; order Asparagales; family Amaryllidaceae; genus Allium; species Allium fistulosum. The sequence goes on along the minus strand of CM060905.1, from coordinate 299,072,775 downwards.
TATATAACGGCCGGTCCACAGTAAGGTCTATGGAGTAGCAGGCCAATCAAAAAGGGTAGAATTAGGGTTACATCATAATTACAGGATTAGGAATTCATCCTAAACAAAGCAGAAACAAGGACAAGTGCAAGCAATCAAAGTTAACCTATCTTATAAATTGAGCAATATTTAATCGTACTTATTTGCAGTTTATTTCTTTCCTATTTCCCTTGTTATCCTTATTTATGCTAGAACTGTTGTAGAGTCTATTACTTTTATCTTGCTTAAAGACTCTAGTAATTACTATCATTCACCAGACTTTTAGTCTGACCAACTGCTTTATTTTTCCCTTTCCCCCTCTTAGGAAATCAAGGGAGAGGGCAGTAGATTGTAGTTGCTTGGCGGTTTCTTGGAGGAGTTCTCTACTATGTATTTCTTTTATTTCAGCTTTTGTTCTTTCTATGTACTGGCTTATTATGAAGGATATTATATACTCTGATTTTTGAGACTATGAGTTTTTGTTTCATGAGACATATTAGATTTCTAAAATGTATGTGGTATTTGATATTTGACTTATTTATGAAGCAATTATGAAGCTTTATTTTAATTAAGTTATTATTTTAAGTTTCTACTGTTTTTATCTATATTTGTCTTTTGAATCTTAGTCTCTATTAGCTTTAGTTATACCTACAACGCACCATGCCTTTTAGTGTGTCCTTTTGGGTACATTAAGGGGTGTGGGGTGTTTCACTTGGTATCAGAGCCCAAGGTTACAGGATTCCTAAAAATTTATTTTAAAAGTAAAGTATTTTCCAAAATAACTTGTTTTAAAAGTATTTTTCAAAAAAGAACTCTTAGAAATTGTTTTTTAGTATAAAAGAGTTTTTATAAAAATCCCCTTAAAGTCCAGTTCAACCTTTTTTCGATTCTTTCGAGCCTAAGTTTCCTTTTCTTTGCATAGTGTGGATGACTGGTATCGTAGAGCTACGGTACCAGAGGTGCAAGGGCAAGCGCCCAATACAACACCGGTAGGTCGAAATCCCTTTAATCCACCTACGCTAGTCGATTTTTCTAAACTATGCAAGGACTTCACTAGCATAAGTGGCAGAACATTTTCTGGCATGAACGATTTCAAGGAGACACAAGCTAGGTTGGAAGATATGGAGCAAAAGTTTAGGCGGTTAGGTTTGGAGGACCGATATAGTGATCAACCTATATCTTGGCAGTTGGAAGAAGAGCTTAGGGCGGTTCCTACAAGCTCTAAGAAGCCATGGTGGAAGGGCAAGAAGGATCAGAGGAAAAGGGAAGGCCCTCAGAAGCGAATCAAGAAAAGTGGGAGATGTAACCATTGTAGAATGAATGTTCATTACGCAAAAGACTGTAAGAAGGCAGGAATGGAGGGAAGGTGTTTCAATTGTGAACAACTTGGTCACTTTAGTATGTTTTGTCCTCAAAAGATGGGGCAGGGAGCGAGTGCACCCGCAGTGCAGATTCAGGCTTTAGATGCAACACCTTCCAGGAGCGAACCAGATCGAGGTAGAAAAATTTGGTTTCTATTTTTGATTTTCCCATTCAGACTCTTTTCGATCCTAGAGCATCACACTCTTTCATCTCTAGTTCTTTGGTAGATTGTTTGCACTTAGACATCTCTTTATTAGTAGACCCCATTGTTGTTTCAAACCCTATGGGAGAATCGGCACTCTTGTCTATGGTTTGTAGGGGTTTGAAAATTTATATCCTAGGCATAGAATTTGACTATGACGCCTATATTTTGGAATTTTCGGGGTATGAGATGATTTTGGTAATAGATTGGCTATCCACATATGGAGCTATATTAGATTGCAAGAGGAGAGTCGTTGGACTAAAGACATGCATCGGTGGGACTCTCGAGATTTCTTACGACCCGCAAGGGTCAGTTATGTTGAGCTTCCTTTATTTCCTCGATTCATCATCATCAGAGTTAGATTCGGTTCCCGTCGTCAGAGATTTTTCTAGACATCTTTGAGGAGGTTAGGGGATAACCCCTCAAGAGGGAGATTGACTTCAGGATTTATTTGGCTAGCCAGTAGCATTACCCGTAGGGCATATGGCGCCTAGGGAAAGAAAGGGATTGAGCAAGCATATCCGTGAGCTTTGGAGAAAGGTTTCATAAGAAGAAACACATCGGAATATGGAGCGCCAGTCGTCTTCGCTACCAAAGCAGGTGGTTCTCTTCGACTTTGCATTAACTATAAAGAGTTAAGTAAGCTCCCAGAGAAGAACCAATATCCACTCCCTAGGATAGATGATCTTTTTGACGAGTTAGTTGGTTCTTTGGTACTCTCCCATTTTGATTCAGCCACTGGATTTCATCTGCTTAGGGTAGTTGATGACAACATTAATAAGACCGCATTTAGGACACTAAATGGATTCTTTAAGTGGTTAGTCATGGCTTTTGGGCTAACCAATGTCCCAGCCTATTCTATAGATTTGATGAACCATGCTTTTAGAGAAGTCCTAAAATAAAGTTCATGGTGGTATTCATGGTAGACATTTTGGTGTTTTCCCAGAAGTATAGAAGAGCATGTTATTCATCTAAAAGGAGGTTCTTTGTACGCTTCGTGTTCGTCAATTGAGAGAAGAGTTCTTGAAGTATCACTTTTGAAGTGCATCTATTGGGGCATTGAGAATGTCTACACATGATAGGGATTTAAGAAATAGTTTTGTACATATAGGATTGGGATTATGGAAATCCAAAGAGAGGTAGATAAAGGTTAGAGATGTACAATAAAATTTAGTAGATTAGTAGAAAAGAAAGTCCATGTGTAGGTAATTGTAGAAATTATAATTGTCTCAGACAAGTAGATTTGACAGTGATGCCTTAGAATAAATATGAGTATACAAGAGGAAATAAGAGTAAAAGCCTTTAGTTTGGAAAAAGTACTCCAAGGGTAGTAAGTAGGAAGACCCACTTTATGCTAAGCCCAATAAAATGAAATTTCTGAAATTTAAAAAGTTGTAATTGTTGGAATTAAAAAATTTCACTGTTAATATTTTATTTCAAAAAATAAACATGGGATTTTTGAAGAATGGTATGGAATTTAAGTTGGTTTTTATATAATGAAAAATTGGAATTCTTTTTGACGAATTATAGAGTATATAACTCACTAGTTTCATTGTAAGTGAACAAAGATTTTAAACATAAAATACTAGAGTGTATCAAGTATCAAAAACGAAGATTACAACTCCTATTGTCATAATAAATGTTTTTGTGGAAAATAAGTGGAGCATAGGCTATAACACTATTCTTATAGTAAGTGACTCTCAAGAAAAATATTTTTACATAGGTATACGAGGTTTATTGGTATTTATTTAATTGAATGCATACACTAGTATTTTGGGTTGTAGTAACGGTGTTTTACGCAACATCCGTATTAACCCAAATAAAAATGTATTTTAAAAGGTAATTTCTAAGTATAGAAACAAAATGGTTTGTAAAGGGCACTTATTATTAATAACTATAAGGAAGTGTTTTTGCAGTTATGGAAAAATTAAAACAGTTTTGAAGATGAGTTTTTTTAAAAGGGAAATGTGTAAGTTAGATATAAGAAAATATTTATCGTGGCAGAATATAATTTAAACATATTTTAATCTATTGGAATGAAAAGAATAATGGTATGATTTTTTATGAAACCGATAAAAATGTTTTGTGCAAGTTAGAGATATACAAGGTATGAAAAGCACCATATTTTGTATAGCCTATTTCGAAAAATATAAAATAAGTTCCTTGTAATTTCACATAAACATGAAATTCTCTTTTAAAAAGGTTCATAGAAGATTTTAGCGTTAATAACTTATCATAAGAGAAAGTAGTTCCAATACATTAAGGTATGAGACTGTTAGATGTAATAAGAAGCTGTTTTGAAAACACATAAAGGATATTTTAAAGATATTTTAAAAGAAAATGGTTTGGTGAAAAAGTAAATAAGTTTTTGAAATGAAAAACTTAATAAAAGTAAAATTTGAAAATTCAAATTTTTATAGAAAAATGTTAGTTTTTAAAGGAAATAGAGGTATAAGTTTTAGACTTTAAAATTTGAAAGTTTTTCCCTCTAGGTATGGGAAATAATATTAAGACACCAAGTATTTTTGAAATTAATAGAAACTGAAAAGGTAACGCTTTTAAAGACAAAGACTTTAGGATTTGATGTTTTAAAAATTTTAGAAACCTAAGTTTTTAAAACAAGGTGGTAAATACCAAACCAAACTCTTAAATGTGGAGTAGATAAGAATCATTTCCTAGAAGTAACGGAAAAGGTGTAAGGAGATAGCAGTAATTACTTTTGGAAGCAATAATGGAAGTTTTCGTAAAGTGTATAGGATACTAGTAAGAACCTAGGAATGTTGATTCATGAAGAACAGTAAAATGAAATTAGTAGGATAGTAAGACAAGCATGGTTGAGAATGAGTATTCTTGATTTTGGAAGAACATTGTGGAAAGCATCTTCCTTTAGTGGAATTAATATGGTAGTAATTTTCAAGCTAGTATTGGAATGACACCTTTGAAACACTTTTTGGGAAGGCCGTGAAGACGTCTTCATGTTGGTTGGAGTCTACGGAAAGGTTGCTTCTTGGTTCCGACATGGTTAGAGAGATTTCAGAGAAGACTAATTTGATTAGGAGAAAATTCGTATCTCATATCCATGTCTCTTTGATAATAGGTTTTAGAATTTCCTTTTTCCATCTTTAGTTTTGAATAGGTTCTTTCCTTTATTATACTTTGGGAGGTTAGAACTTAGGATTTAACTTATAGATGGTAGGATTTGATGCAAACATGTTAATAGAAAATGTTATGAATGATGTATGCTAGTGATTGCAAGTGTTTGCTAGTGGATGTTAATGGACGCATATAGGTATACTAGGCACTATTATTCTTTAGGGATCGGCCTAATTAGGACACTAGAGCATATGCATATGGATGTGTGCGCATTTTTACTTTATTTCCATGGTTGCCTTAAATGGATGTTTATCACATGATTGTTGCATTTGGATGATGGTTGTAGCACACATATAAAATTATCAGTATCATTAGGAAATTTTTGCATTAGTTAGGAACATTTACATTACACTAATTTCATAAGTATCATAAATTGCATTAGAAATTTTTTAAGGACAATGAATGAACGGTTGATGATTGAGTAGTTGGTTGTAGAATTGGATGAAAACATATAGTACATTCTTTTATACTTAGAGATTTCGGGGACGAAATCCCTTAAGGAGAGGAGAATGTAACAAGCCGGAAAATAAAACTACAACAATTAATTAACGAATAAATGAAATAATAAAATTACTTTGTGAAATTATCAAAATTGAGCGACGGGAGTTTCACCATTGTGTCCGTGGTAATTTTCTGGTCAATTTCCATATATAGAACGTCAGAATCCGAGCTATTATGAGCAAGATATGAGACAAACAAGAAAACGGAATATATATATATATATATGTGTATATATATATATATGTGTATATATATATATATATGCTAGATCGACCACCAGGTTGACCTAACCTCACCCTATATTGACCGGCCGATCGACCTTGGTATAGGGGGCGGTCGACGGTCGACCCGCCTTAGAAATTGGATGAAGGAAAATTCCTTCGTTTAGTAACGTTTATTAGCATATTTTCTATGTGTTTTGCATTGTTTAACTCAATCTGGTCCATCCATTCTTGTATCCGATGGCTCCTATTCAGCCTATGACGTGGTTGCATCCTATTCAATCTCCAAATCCAACGGTTTGAGATCCATTTCTACCCCTATAAATAGACCCCTAGACCTAACACTTTTTCTCATTCTAGGTTTTCTCCAATTGGGTTCACCTTTCTAGGAAGGACCCTAAACGGAATAATTTTTCCAAAGGAGAAAATCGTGATAAATTAAATTTTACAACTCCAAGTGGATCCGGGAAGACCAATGGAAGAGCTTAGGACTGGAGGTGAGTGATTGTAATTATTTTAAGATTTCTTTAAGTAATTTAAAATAATAGGATTTCCAATAGTTGTAGTTTTACTACGATTTTTGGAATAACCTTTTTAGTAGTTTATTTACAGTTTTTAGAATTATTTTTGGTCTATTTCCTTTTAGCTATTATTTTCAGTAATTTTAGTTTATTTCTGTTAATTATAGCTTTTCAATTATTTACAGTTTATTTACAGTATTTTAATCTATTTACTGTTATTTATGCGTTATTTACATCTTCTTCCTATGCCTTGGATTTTCTTCTATTTTCAGTTTTCTTTTATTTCTCGTTCTTCTTCGCGTATGGATTAGAATAGAATTAACGCGAAATTGGATTAGATTATAAGAATTCTGAAATAACGAAAGGTAAGATGTAAATTATAAAGACTGTAATAAAATGGAATTAAGACTGAAATTATGCCTAATTATGATATTAATTGGACTGAATTAAAGAGATTGGCCTATTTATAATTATGAGATGTAAATTATAAAGACTGTAATCTAAATGGAATTGGACTGAAATTATGCCTAATAATGATTAGAATTGGACTAATTAATTGGCTTAGTTATAACGTAGAATTGTAACTAAAAGATGAAGTTATAATAAGAAAAAGAATAGAATGAGGCTTATTTTAAGACTTGGGATAAATTAATAAGCATAGAAAGTAAAGATGATAATAAAGGCTTTATTAAAATAATTTATCTAAGTTAATAAGCAAAGATGAAAGTAGGACCTGTACCAAATAGCATTCCCTATTAGACGAAACGGTGGTTTCACATCAGCCTGAAGCGAGAAGCGGGCATGCTCATGCTAAGAATGGAATTAATTGGTCAAATAGAAGTCCAAATCACGAGGGATTTGGATAAGGGGCGCGACAAGATATTGTTTGGATGAAGGGCCAGTACCAACAGCATTACCCCTATTTTTTATGGACACACGGTGATCTCACGTTAGCCTGATGTGGGATGAGGGGCACACTTATGCTAGATGTTGAGGTAATAAGAAGACCCGATAGGTGGAGCAAAAGGTAGCATGGGCATGGTGGCAGTTACGTGTGCGACTTTCATTTGGGTGCTCAGTAATAGCTATGAGTTCGAAGCGTTAAGTATGGGTGTCTTTCGTAGACACCATTGCCTTCTCTGTAGGGAGCTATATATGTCGTCCGGATCCACAGTGGTTGCTCTGTGCATCTTTCGTAGATACCATTGGCTGATGTGTAGGGAGTTATATAGTGGCTGGTCTGCAGTAAGGTCTATGGAGTAGCAGGCCGATCAAAAAGGGTAGAATTAGGGTTACATCCTAATTACAAGATTAGGAATTCAGCCTAATCAAAGCAGAAACCAAGGACAAGTGCAAGCAATCAAAGTTAAGCTATCTTATAATTGAGCAATATTTAATCGTACTTAATTCTAGTTTATTACTTTCCTATTTCCCTTGTTATCCTTATTTATGCTAGAACTGTTGTAGAGTCTATTACTTTTTATCTTGTTTAAAGAATCTATTAATTAGTATCATTCACCAGACTTTTAGTCTGACCCACTCCTCTATTTTTTCCTTTTCCCTCCATAGGCAATCAAGGGAGAGGGTAGTAGATTGCAGTTGCTTGACGGTTTCTTAGAGGAGTTCTCTACTATGTCATTCTTTTATTTCAGCTTTTGTTCTTTCTATGTACCGGCTTATTATGAGGGATATTATGTACTCTGATTTTTGAGACTATGAGTTTTTGTTTCACGAGACATATTGTATTTCTAGACATGTATGTGGTATTTGATATTTGACTTATTTATGAAGCAATTATGAAGCTTTGTTTTAATTAAGTTATTATTTTAAGTTTTTGTTGTTTTTATCTATATTTGTCTTGTGGATCTTAGTCTCTGTTAGCTTTAGTTATACCTACAATGCACCACGCCTTTTAATGTGTCCTTTTGGGTACGTTAAGGGTGTGCGTTGTTTCATGCACATAGACGAACAAAGTTCCCGACAACTTTCCGGTGTCGAAAGGTCGAAATTTCGAAAAACGTTCTTCAGTCATATTTTCTGTTTTTCAACGATCTATTTAATTTGGTAAAAAAAATTTGAAAACGATTTTACCATCATTATTAATTAATTAAAATGAGTTTATTTTCACTATAAAACCTAATATTGAATATTTAAAATTAATTAAATATTCACTAATCAAAGTAATGAAATTCTGTATCGTTACATAGATACTTTCGAAAGGTATGTTTTGACCTTTCGGCCTAGTGTTATAAGGTAAAGTATTTAAATGGTTTCGAAAGGGGTGCTTTCAAAAGTTTCGAAAGAGATTGTTTAAAGCTTTTAAACAAAGGTTTCAAAGGTTTTCATCAACAACGTTTTGTGTAAAGCATATATCATGACAAAGAGATTTGAGTAAAGCAAAAGTATATTTTCCTTGTTTAAGTATGATTTAAAGGGTTAAATCATTTACAAGAAATGTTTTCAAGGAAAATTTTGATGGGGTAGTTAACTCTAAGTAAATGACTCAGATATTTGAATACCAGATGGGACTGGTATAGGGTCACGCCCTATACATTAGCTATAGCCCCTAGCTAATTTAGTCCAAAATTCCAGTGTGTAGGGCTTAGTCACTGGTATGACTTAAATGATGTTAGATACAGAAAGGATTGTACAGATAAGGAGGATAGGTTATTGGTGAGCCCTCAAAACCATTAGGATCTGTTGACCCTGGGAGAAGTAAGTTAAGGATAGATCGTCCAAAAGTGTGTCTAACAGATGTTAGATTATTTATTTTGTCTGGTAGGCCCGAGTCATCCAATGTTTAGTAGTTATCCAAACAAAACTATATTGTTCGGACAAATAGTCCATTTATTACCTGATTTATGAGCATATAGGATATTTCTATTATAGTTTTAACCAGTTTGATTGTAGGATTCTAATTTGCAAAAAGATATGTTTTAAAGGGATATTAGCAAGGGGAAACCCGTTTTGCTAAGTGGCGTGGTCTTACTTAATATAAGTAAACCGAAATGTAATGTATTATTCACAAAAAGCTTTATGTATAACTCAAAGTTTATTTTTTCCCCTTAAACTCTCAGGTGCTCAAAATTAATTTGAGTAGATTGAGAGTCGGTGTTTTATAGGTTTAGTAGGTGGACGAATAAAGCTTCCGAAGACATGCAGGAGACAAAGTTAGCTATTTAGGAGTTATTTGGTTTTATTTCCGCTGGGTTTTTATTAAGACTGATTGTTTATTTAGTACTCTGATCATCCAAGGAGGCATCTTCATATGTCGTTCTTGGGGTATTTTGTAATAATTATGTCTGATCAAATCCTGGGAATCGTTTAGGATTATGTATTTGAGTATGAAATAGTAATTTGAACTGTAATCAGAAAAGTTGTTTTAATCTACGCTGATTTTATTTCATATTCATGTGCTTCTGTTATTATAGATACCATTAACATTACCGTATTTTGTCACCGGAAGTTAATACTATGGTTGCTTGCAGCATCTGTAGTGCTTAGCTTCGGGCCTCAAGATAGGGGGTGTTACATATATTTTGATAATCACGCAATTTCTTTCAATTCAATGCTTATTTGTTTTTAATTAAATATTCATTATATTGTTGCAAAACAAATTTATTTACCAAATATTTCAATTATATAAAAATTATTTACATTTCAAAATATTGATAATTAATTAAAATATTTTATTTGATTCCAAAATATGATTCAAAAATGATTTATTAATTCTATTCAATTTGTTCAAACTATATCTTCTATAAAACATAATTTTACTTAAGTAAAAAATCATTTCCATAAAATATAGTTATTAAAATCAAATTGAAAGGTTTATTATAATTAAATTTATTTATTATTATAGTGTAGAAAGCAGGGTTGTTACATACTTCCCCCTTATGAAAATTTTGTCCTCGCAATTTCTTATAGGGAGACGTTAAACACAACTCGAACCTTGAACTTTCTTCGTATTATACAAACTTCTACAAACTTAAACTACTCAATCCTCTATGTGGCATTTTCTTTAATATTTTATTGTATGCTATAATTTAAATAAATTCTATTCAATAATATTTTATTTTCGCAAACGATAAAAATATGTGAAAATTTTCTAAGTATCGGATTTTTTAGAAAATTTCGACAGATTCTCCTTCGGACAAGAGCATTCCAAAAAATCAGAACACAAAAATATCACAATATATATATATATATCACATTCAATGTGACATCCCAAACATGGGGAAATAATATAATATCAAGTTATCTATCGGTATCACGTAAAACGTACCTTTTTATTTGCGTTTAAGCGAGAAATTTCGCTTTTATGCGAGCAAAAGCTAGCCATCGCTGCAAAATAATCAAAACAAGCTCCAAATAACCTATTCTCAACTCACATTCAAATATTAGTCGCATATGATTAAGTACCAAGTATGCATTCATATAACGGATAAAAACGTAACATCCTTGCTTTAAGACATTTCTCGACAAATATTTCAAGATTCTAAGCACCAAATTAGATGTTAGTTTTGAAGAATGAATTATTATATAGTGAATGAACTTTCCGAAACATCTTTTGAATTGCAAAAAAATAAATTACAACTTGAGTTATGGTGCATTTTCTAAAGACAACTATAGTAGATTTTCTAATGTACAGGTAGGCCCACCTAACTAATTTGCATTTTTAGCCTAGAAAACGTTAATATTTTGTGAAACATTTGAAATAAAAGTTGTTTCTTAGGTTCTTAGCTTTCCAGAAAGTTTAAAATCATCGAATTCGGACAAGCGGTTTGAAAGTTATGGCTATTTAGCTTCAGCGCCTAATTTTTTCGACTCTTGTAGTCATTCCTTTACAAAATATTTTGACATTACCATTTCACAATTTCCTTTCTATATAAACTTTCTAAACAAAACAATACTTCCCTTGAAACCTTTTATATAAAGTTTACAATGAATAATAATTCATTTTTATTTCTTTTTACACCATTTGCTTGTTTCTGGGTTGCTTGACTATAAGATGAATTTTTCCATTTTCATGAGTTTATGGCAATACCAATTCTAGTTATAAGATAATCAAATGTTAAATCCTACTTTCCTGACCTACAGTATCTCCATCTTCCTTATTAAGTGGGGTGATGATGATATGGTGTAGGTAGGATTATTTTATGCAGTGCTCTTCCATTTGTTATTAGTTTAGGAACGAGCTTCACTAATGATCTCATTCTATTTACTTGCATAACTTAATTTCAAGAAGTTATTTTATTACAAATATCTTCCAACCTTTTTCATACAATAAATTTTTAATGGCACATGGTTAGTTAGATTATATAGAACAACTTCCTATCTTTTTTAATTTTTTTTTAAATCACACTTTATAATCATTGTTTATAAGTTCATTTATTTTAATTCTGGATACATCAAACGCATTATTATTATTTTTCCATTAGATTTTTAAATATAATCAAACTTTTAATTATTTTATTTTCACTTCTAAAAATAATTACTCATTTCAAAAACATTATTTGACTTGTTTAAAAAAAACATTTTCCTTTCTAAAATATGTTTATAGTATAATTTTTTTCAAAGTATTACTCTCCTTCCAACATATTGTATATGCATTTTTTCAAGCATTATATTATTTTCCAAATATTGTTTTCTTTTTCAAAACATACTATTCCTTTCAAAACATTTTTGTCAAAACATATCATCCTAGAGTTTAGGAATCCATATTGATAACATTGGTCAGGCGCATTGATTAGAATTCTTAAAGTACCAAATAGACAAATTAACACGAATTTAATTACACAAACTTTTTCAAGTGTTTAAATTTATGTAATTAATTTCGTACTTTGGAAATATATGCTTACATTTAATATATCCACATATTAAAGGTGATTGCATTAATACTCAAATAATCTATCACTGTCAACACATAATCAAGCAACCAAACATCTAGAAACCAACCATATACATCCACAAGAAAGCATTCAATTTAATTTATTTATTTCATTTCAAATTTAGTTATAATTATATTAGTATTATTAATTTATTAAAAAAAATTATTATCCCTTAGTAGTTTAAATTTAGACAAACCACTATATTCTAATAATATTTGGTTCCATCTAGATTTAAGTGGGTTTATAAACTTTTGAGTGATAATCTCTTACTTAATTACCACATTACCGATCTACCCAAATGAAAACAAAAATTAATTCAACCAAACATACATTAAAAAATAGAAAAATGCCTTCAGTGGAAAACTACTTATCAGCATCTGTTGCGCACTTTGATTACTACTGGATCCTTCTACACAAGTTGCCGCAGAGGTTTATCCAACAATGCTAATGCCAACACAACTTGTCTAGCTAACGATTTCTTATTTTAGTCCCTCATCAACAACTTAAATTCCACAGGTAAATAAACACACAAAAGCAATAGAGATTAAATATATATATATATATATAGTAGGAAAAATTATAAGTACTCCACAGATGATCATCCTATTAATCATCGAATACCCCTACAACCTCTTTGATATAGGGTAACTACCCAACACACACAAGGGGACAAAGCCTCTATGTTACAAATAAGGCCAAGACTTATGCCTCTTTTATATAATGTATTATTTTGAACCCACTTTTATACTAAATGTAAACACCCTCACCTCTATACCTATACTATCCAAGAGTATTATTAAGTAATACTGTCAAATAATATAGAGAATGAGGCTATATGGAGTACACACATGAATATTCCCTTGGGCTAACGCTGGTACATATTTAAACATTGAATAAATAACTCACCTATATGTATAAAGTATCGGCGCAAAGCAACAAAAAAGTATGCATCCAGGATAGAATAATACACAATATACAAAAGTATCAAAGATCATAGGGTCAGTCCCAGTGATAATATATATAATACATAAATATACAAGATATAACCAACTTACATCACATGACTATCTATACAAGAGATAATAGAATACAAAATGATAAACTACTATGCTAAATTACTAATCTCCACTATGCCCAATACAAAAGCTGGCCTCATTGTCCCTGTACCTGAAATGTCTCAGACTGACCCGAGTATTATATAAATAACAAGCGAGTCGGACTATATCTAAATATAAAGGTCAACACATACATAGATATAGAATATACATAGTATAATGGTGATGAATACAAAAACAGTATAACAAAATAGTAACATCCATGAAACCAAACATAAAGATGTCATCACCCATATAGAAGAACATTAAATCAGAAACCATAAAATCAATATAAATGGGTGAATCATCCATATCCAAAATAATCATCAAAGTCCATATATCATCAAATACGAGATGTCATCAAGTAAATCTATCAGTCTTAAATAATAAAATACTAGCATCAAAACAATATAAAGTAAATTGTCTGAATATACAATATAGGGAACCCACCCATCAGTTAGATAAAATAAAAGATATGAGAATCCACAATACTTCAGATATATATTCAGATATAATCTCATCTCTCATATATAAATCAATATATATCATGATGGGGATTGTAACACCCTGGAATTTAATAGAAAAATCCAAGTCAAATTTAAACGAAACTTAAAAAGAAATGTAAATTTAATTAAAACAAGAATTAAATAGAAAATTTACACAGTCGTTCAAATTTGGCTAAAAATTGTACCATTTCATTCATAGCGGTTTTTTTGGATGATTTTCATATATAACACATTGAAATCGGAGTTAGTATGGTGAAGTTACGAGCAATGGAATAATTGAAAACATAATAAATTTAAAAACTAAATATATACAAAATTTACACTGTAATGTCGACCGTGGGCTGGTGAGAGTTGACCGTGGCAGTCGACCATGGGCCGATGAAGGTCGACTGTGGCTGTATAAAAATCATTCATTATTACTTTTACGGTGACGCATTGAACGAACATGATTGATTGCTTGGGAACGAAGACTTGATGAGCGAACCAGATCTTATAAAAATATTTCCTAAGATAATCTAATGGCCTAAACTAAACCCAATCCCTATAAATACTAAACTAATGAAGCCCTAATTCTTAAATAAAAGTTTATAGTAACCAAACTCTTGCAAAATTTTCTTTCAACCCTAAAGCCTAAAAATTCTTAAAAATTAAATCAATTCAAACAAGAAGAATAGAAGCAACTAAATCAGGGCAGATCAAGGCAGAATTAGCGATTTGGGGTGCGATTCTCAAGAAATTGTAATAGGAAGAGCTTAGGCTTGAGGTAGGTGGGAACAATTTTAATTAGGTGATTATATTCGGTTAAATTGATCTATTCTTAATGATGTAGGATGATGTTAGAAACCCTAAATTGAAACTTGTAACCTAGATAGACATTTAAATTACTATAAATTGTTAAATTTGATTTGATGCAAGTGCACAATTTATGTTAATTAAATTATGGAACCCTAGGTTGTTATCTATAATCTTAGATTTGTACAGTAAACTGTTAAAAGGGTATTTGTCAAATCAGCAAAACCCTAAATTGGATTGCAAATTGATAATTAGACGGTTCATCTAGTAATTATGGTTCACCAATAACTGCTAATGATGTTCATTAAAAAAGAAATAAAAATCGGCAATTAAAATGAAGAAAACCCCAATTTTACTACACTAATGGTTAACCCTGGAACCCCAATGGTCGCTGATAGCGTTTGACCATAGAGGAACACCAGTAGACCGTCCAGGAAAACAAATTGCAGAATTGAACCTCGGCATAAAGCCTAAAGTTATAAATAAAAACTATATATAAAACGTTAATTATTGTGGGCCTATTTAAGGGCAATTGGATGATTGTAGGACTTGTAGGGAAACTAGTTCCCTTAGAGTGGACGCTGCATCGTGGATGTGTTGGGTAAATATTGTTTACCTAATATAGGATCTAGTAATTCATCCGAGGTGATGTATTTTCGCAAATGGTACTCCCATGGGGTTCCAACAATGGGCGTGCAACATCGGCGCGGATGCCTGATAGAGTGGGTCCGACACAACGTGAGGTCCATGTATGCACAAATTTTGACGCACATGATACGGTTCAAATGGAGGACCCAGAGCATGCAACAAGAGGCCAACACTACGATGGAGAGGTGGAAATGGATGTAGAAGACGAAACATACTGACAAGTCGGCATCTCGGTTCTTCCTCTCTAGGCGTAGCGAAGGGAAATCGTTCCGAGTAGCCTAGTGGCGGTGATAGTAGTGGGAATTTAGTCACATGGTAGCCTAGTGATAGTGTTTTCATAGTTAGTAGCCAAGGGGGCGGTGTTTCCATGTTTAGTAGCATTGTGGCGGTGTTACCATGTTTTAGCAACCTAGTGGCATTTTTTACATTGAGTAACTCTAGAGTGGTGGTCGATAGTTGGATGTAAGGTTTGATCCTTAGAATAGCCTACACAAATTATAGTGTAGGTATTAGACATCCCCTAGGTAACAAACCTTAGGAATTCACGAACACTTGTTACACACCCTATGTCATCTAGAGTAGAGTTAAAATTAATTGGACATGATCGTCATATGTTAAACTTGTACTCATTCACTAGACTTTTGTCTGACCTACGCCCATCTTTCCATTTTTCCCCTCCACTAGATGATAGGTTAGCGGTTGATTGGGCATAGTACATGGAGGAAGGAGCTTCATGTTGAAGTTCTCATGTTCTTTGTTGTTCTTCTTGCAGTTACTTACTATATTAGAAGTCTGTAAAACATATATTGTACTTTGAGACGCATTATTTGGCAAGTAAAGAATTTTGTAGACTGTTTTCTGAAATGTCTTTTTTTCAGTATTAATATTTTAATTTCTTCCGCTATGAGATCTAGAAGTGTAAAATGTCTTAGAACTTACCCTCATAATTATGCTCTATATTATTTTAAAAACCCAACAGCTTGTATTTCTGGGCACAACACGAGTACGATAGTCATAGTAGGCTTTAGATCGGTGTGTCGGAAAGTGCGGGTTGTTTCAGGGAACAACTGTAGGATAGACCCGAAGTTCCAAGTAGAGTCAAATATACATCAATATGTGGGTCACCAAACCCTGGGTCGCCTAACCCATTTCAATACTTAAGTGAGGTTTATCAATAGAATATGCCAAACTACCACTTCGTTGGAACCAGATGGGAGACAGATAGACGTCTACCTGCTCCAGGAGCCCAAGATCACCTAACCAAATCTGCTCCAAACGTCTTCAGTTACCTTGACGGACATTGTGACACATATCCAATAGTGGCTCGTCAACGCATAGCCTCTTAGTCATGACCCTGCTTTGCCCCAACGGGTAAATGACTACTGGCATATGCAACACAAAAGGGGGCTATAGGGCACCTACCTTTGGGTCATCTAACCCAAACCTCATGATGCAGGGTACCTACCCCATGGGTCACCTGACCCAAATCATGTGATGCGCATCATAAATAATATCCTATAATGGTGTCGTGAATCTGGGGCGCGACCCCAAGATCAGACCGCTAGGTTAGATTCTAGCCATCTGGTTCTCACCAACGCCAATAAAAGGAGTATAATATGATAGTGGCATACAAAACCAATAAATATAAGGGCACTTAACTTTCTCGCACCTACGGGCATCACCTCACGTAAGTACAATCTCATAATACTATACTCGTCACATGAGTGTCATCTACTTACAATGAATAACCAAATAAATATCACAACAACGTACCATGACACCGTGTGATATTTAAATGGTTATTCACTGCTCATAAACTACACTTTATCTCCACATTATTCTATATAATCATTCCAAAAAATAACAAGAGAAATATTACTGAATGCCTCATCCCAAACGGTATTATAGCTCTATTTATTTCAATTTCTCATCTCGTAGAATGAAATATCCAAAAATCAAACAGAGAGATGTCATCACCGTACCATATCAAAATCACAAATCAAACCAATACAAACGGTGAATCATTTGTGATATCAAAATTAATATTAGAAAATGAGAAATCAGAAATTATAGAAACCATATATAAATCCTAATTTAATTCAGAAATGAAATAACAATAAAGTACAATAAAACATTTTCTATAAATAATTAAATCAAATATTCAAATGCTTATATAAACATTCAAAACCACTTTATAAATCAGAAATCCTTTATAAAAAATTTCCTGCAACTTTCTACAATAAAATATTACTTTAAAATAAATATACAAACTTCAAAACAAATTTCATTTTATTTTAAAATATAGATTTCCATTTAGAACTTCACTTTATACTTAAATCATTAAAAACTAATATTAAGTCACTTAATAACATTTAAAAATCATTTCATGATCATCTATAATTACAAAATTATTTTCAAATAAATTTAATATTTGCAAAATAGATTTTATTTATACCACCTATAACATATCGTCCAAAATGCACTTTAGAAATTATTTCTTATTTTCTAGATAATATAAAAAATTTCTAAATAATAATTTCAAAAACATTCTTTGACCTAAATTATACAAATAAATGTAATAGTGAATTTTAATGGTTTTATAATGCAAAAGAAAACTATATTTATATTTATAATAAAAACATTTTGGTAGATTCAAAAATAGTTTAATTCTATAAAATTTAGTAAAATATTAATAAAATACTTTTAACTAAGTTCTAAAACCCTTAAATAATGTTTTAAAGCTTTTCAAAGATCTTTTAAAATAAGAAACAAGTAAATATATGTATATAAAATTATAATGTAAAATCACTCCATAAACATATCAAAAAACATCACTATAAATATATCATGTAACCCGAGTCGAGTTCTTTTGAACTCCGGTCAAACATAAAATTCACACATCGACATACAAATAAATATTTAGTAGAATTTGCAAACGAACAAAATTCCATTTGTAAATTGACACTTCCAACCAACACAAATCAATTTCAATACCATTATACTCAACACTCCAAACAACAATAATCATAACCAATCAACCCAATCAAGGCAATCAATTCAATCAAACAATTTGAACAATTTATGGGATAAATATACATACGTACATACATATATACATACATACATATATATATAATCCGATGAATGTAGATATAGATGTGAGTTAGAACTCACCGAATTATCGAGCGAAGCTTGTTGTTGTCGCTTTACCACCTCTGAAGATTGTAGATATAGATATAATATAATGAACCACTGATATGCGCATTAACCACCTTTGAAGCTTGTCACTGTCGCTTGAGTGCCAACCGTACACTCCCTTCTTCCACCATCATCACTAATTGCCATTACCAAAGCACCAAGTCATGACAGCTATACCACCTCCTCATATCTCATATGTCGATTTATTATTGCTCGCTCCTAAATCGAGCACCTCCATGAACGAGCGCCCAGCTTCTTCCCTACCCATTATCGACCTAGCGCTCATCATCATCATCGATCACCCAACACGAGATCGCCTTCTCCCTCAAGCTCGCCCAAGTCGATGCCATCGAACCCGAAGTAGTGCATTCGATTCATTCTTTTTTTAGGATGTAACGATTTAATTCAAAATTTCTAAAGGAGAAGTAGGGCAATCGTATTGAAAATGAAATAAGGACATGGACTGGTTTGGGGATTAAATAAAGGAGAAGGGAAAAAATGTGGGCTTGGGATTAGTTTAATTAAGGTTACTATAAATTTTGATTTTTGCCCATTACTAGTAATTTTTCAATAAATTTTTATTTATTTATTTATAACTAGATTTCAATTTAATTCAAATTAATTTATACTTCACGTTACACAATGTATTTAGATAATCACGCAGTTTCTTTCAATTCAATACCTATTTGTTTTTATTTAAATATTCAGTACATTATTGCAAAATAACTTTGTTTACCAACTATTTCAATTATATAAAAATTATTTACACTTTAAAATATTTATAATTAATTAAAACATTTTATTCGATTCCAATATACTATTGAAAAAGGGTTTATTAATTTTATTCAATTTATTAAAACAATATTTTTTTTATCAAATATAATTTAATTTAAGTAAAAATCCATTTCCATAAAGAATAGTTATTAAAATAAAATTCAAACTTTTTATTATAATTAAATTTACTTATTATTATAGTGTAGAAAGCAGGGTTGTTAGAAAAGCCGTATCTGAGTTCTAAGACTATTGCTGAGACATGGCCTTGGACACATGCATGAGAGAGCTTCTATCGAGGTAGGTCTAGAGAATGTTCTCATAAAGGAAATTGCTTCTCTGTATTTGGAGATGGAAGAATTCGGCTAGGGAGGACATAGTGTTTGTGTGCCTGGTGACCAGACCCATGACTTGGGATGAATTAAGGTGTCGCTTTGGTTCTCAGTTTGTTTTTGAGATCGAGAAGGGCATGTAGCTTGAGCATGCCGCCCATCTTGTGCTCGGAAACCTGTCAGTAAAGGAGTACGTATGTTGACCAACTCAATCGTTTGTATTTGTGGATTAGGATGGTCGGTAATCTATTGGTGTAGGCAAAGGAGTTTTCCTTGGGTCTTAAAGCATCAACTTGGGATTCATTGCTTAGTCTTATTATGACGACTCACCTTTCTGACCCCTGGGAACGACACTTAATACATCCTTGGTATTCGTGTGCTGTTTCCCAAGCATCCGAAAGATAAGTTGTCTTGGAGTAAAATAAATAACAGAAAGAACAGAATAGAAATACCTCACAACAGAATAGTTACATATAATATAAAATGATATAGTACAAAAGGTTACTCCTTATCAGAGTTATAAAAAAATACTACATCTAACAGATTGATAGCTATACTTTCTGACTTTTCATTTTTAAGATACAAAATGCACCTACATAATCATACAACAGAAATAAATAACTAGATAACTAAGGAGCCTCCTACTCGTCCGTTGCCTTCAAAGATCTCCAAAGGAAACATGTTATTCTCGGACTACTTAAATATAATTGAGTACCCAAGAGTTTAGGGAAAATAAACAACTTAGGTCAGACAAAATGTCTGGTATGAGTAAAACTATGAAACAAATCGGATGTATTTAAACAATAACATATGGGACAACACTGCTAATGTAGAACAAGTTTTCTACCATATAAACAACAACCAAACATAACAAAAATGGAAATAAACAATAGGGAACAAATCCAAACATAGATGATGGGCATAATTATTATAGCATTCAGACTTGAAAGAATGGAAATAGCCTAAATAAAAATCCAAATTAGACGGAATGGATAAAACAAGGAAACAGTCCAAACTTGATAGAATGGACAAAACCAATACTTAAACACCGCGAAGAGTGTTTGACTCTTCTCATGGTAATTTATAGGTAAACAGATTCAAAGGTTCGAATCAAATAAGGAAAGGAAAATTTCCAACAAATAACTAGGAAGGTGCACCCCCTTGAAGTATACCTCTAGTAATATACTTCCGAGAAGCTCATATACTCCTTGACACTTCTCAGACAATACCAAGCCGGACCCCTCCAAATCTTACTGAGTATCCAAATATTTCACATCTAAATCTTAACCTATTTTCACATGATGGTTCATAAAAATCTAGATGAGATGTAAAAATACCATGATGGGAGCAACCCTACGTAACTTTGCTTCCTTTCACGCTTTTGGTATAGTCATTTCCGACAAAGGGTAACAAAGCTCAACGGAGCAACATATCGTCTTAGAATGATGATAATAGAGAAGCCGAGGTAACCAGTAGTCGAGAAACCAACTATCGAGGATTTAAAATGATCATATATGGAAATTAAGTCTTGTATACTTATTACCACTCATCGAATTCCAACTTGTACTATTTCTTGGTTAACAATAATATTGGACAAGTCAAGGTAGTGTTACCTCAAAATCATGTCTCATGGCTATTCTTAACTTTCGAAATAGCGACAAGTCTACTTCTTCGACGTTTAGTGCTAAATATACAAATAAATCATTCCCATATAAGTGAATCGCTTTATGGAAATTAATTCGTTTCCATAGATTAATCAAACATTTTCTTTTAAAAATCCAAATTCGTGCTTGGCCTCACACTACAAGTATTAGCTTTAAAACACTTTGTTAAAAGAGTTCGCTAACTTCAAAACATCAATTTAAAAAGGATTTAATAACTTAAAACATCCTTATTACATTGATTAATTAACTTTAAACTTCATGACACAATTTGATTTTTTTTAACTTCGAATGTCTTTCAATAGTAAAAAGGGTAAACCACTTTTAAACCTTATTCATTCAATTTATTAATAAAATATAATTAATTAAATTAATAAATAATTAATTATCATTATTTAAAATGAATTACAAAGTCAAAACATCCTTATTACTTTGATAAATTCACTTTGAAACTTCATAAATTAAGTTGATTAATTAACTCCAATAACCTTTAATTAAAACACATTTAGAGCATCATTAATTCAATTAATTAATAAATTTCAATATAATTAATTAAATTAAATTAATAATTAATTAAATTCTCATTATTAAAAAATGATTTATTGATTTTAAACATTAATAAAGGAAAGGTTAGCTAGAGTAAAAACAATTTGATAAATTTTAAAAATCATATATTAAAAAGATTTTTTAATTTAAAAGCATCATTAGCAAACTGATTAATTAACTTTAATTCATCATTATTGAATGATTAATTATCCTTAAACATCATTAAATTAAATTATTATTTAAATTTAAACATTATTAAATAAAAAGATTAATTAATTTAATCAATCATTAACCAGGTAATTAGTTAAATTTAAAACACATCATTAACAAAGCAATTAGTTAAACTTAATTCTTATTAATTAAATAATTGATTAATTAAGTAATTAATTAATTAAATAATCATTATTAAAACAATTAATTATTTTTTTTAAAACATCACTAATCAAAAACTTACTTAACTTGTAAAAAAATTCCAAGCACTTTAATGAAACCAAACGGTGATTTTCCAAAAGTGTCGATATAGCGACTATCGCTATGTGGTCAGTTCGGCAAACAAACTTACGACATTAGCCATACAACCAAACATCACGTAGCAATGGTTTAAGCACAATTCAAGGTAAATAATGATGATACAACATGTAATAAGTATTTACTACAATTATATTAACTTTAACTACCAACTTTTCATACAGCTAACCACATGCTTACTAACTTTCAAATGCGACAACATTTTAAAGCATGAAACAAACAAACAACAAAACCATCACTTCACATATACAACAAGCATTCATACGCAATTAACATGAACATTAACATAGTATAAACTTCGTTTAAGAAGGTGTAGTTTTACTCACTGAAAGCTATCCAAACCCTCGCTAACTTAGGGTATGACCTAGCACTTCCATTCCTAAGCAAAAGATGGAGTCATGGACCCTTAATGCACTAGGTAGGCTTAGCATTGAAAGAAGAAGGAAGTGAAACTCATTTGGGTAAGGTGGAGTGACTTTGGATAATCATCAAATTCTAAAAAATAAACCCGAAAATAGGTCATTTTCCAACTGGTTTTTGGACTATTTGCTCTTAGATTTTGAAAAGGTGGTAAAGAGAAAAGTTTTATAAAATTATTTTCTCTACAATTCCTAAAAAGAATCACTCAATTTTGATTACTTTTAAAGAAGACGTGGTCAAAAGAAGAAGGACATTTTCGGACTTGAAATTTTGGGTCCAAAAACACTCTGTAAACAATTGATATTTTGACATATCAATGCTCAAAATTTGAAGAAGTGATCAACCTACAAGTTGTAGCCACTGGAATTTGACGCAGTTTTACTAAAAGAATAACTTCCTTTGGGTATAATATGAGAGAGATCTGATCGGTGGATGAATAGGAAAATTCAGAGAGATGAAAGGCTATTTATAAGTGGTTGTACCAAAATTGGGCACAACACTCTTCGGAAGTTTTTGAAGAGATAAAGTGAAGAAATAAAATGAAAAAAGAGGATTATCTAACAAAAACTCCAAATTTCAGAAATGAGAATAATTTAAATGCACAGAGACACAAGGATTTAGAGTGGTTCGGCGTATCGCCTACGTCCACTATGAAGTTGATAGCTTTATTGATCTTTCTTTGAAGATTACAAGTGAATTCAATGAATTACAGCAGGTAAATATGATTTGCAGCAGTGAATTTCGTTGCTGGCAGCAGCTTATGGAGTTCAGATCTGGATCCGGCAGAGTCTAGGCGTTGGAGAATTCAAAGGAGAAGCATCCCTTTTTCTGCATGCCGTGGGGCTCTATTTATAGGTGTAGGAGGGTGGTATTTCGCTCAGATCTCGGGAGACCCTCTCTGGCACGTGACAAGGCCCGCACGCCCAAGCCAGTGAAGTTTCGGTCTGATCCGTGATTGATACGAACGGATTTCGTATCGATCAAGATTGCGTCCGATGGAGTCGAAATTTGGCGTGGATATTCTTTATGTTGTACATAAGCTTCTGTGAAAATTACATAGCATTTGGACTTGTAGATCATGAGATATGATCGATGCAAGTTGGAGTTTTTCCATCCGCGATCGATACGAACGAATTGCAACTCGGTCAAGACTTTCTCCAATCGAGTCAAAATTTGGCAGGAACATTCTTCATGTTGTACTTAAGCTGCTGTGAAAATGTCATAGTATTTGGACTTGTAGATCTCGAGATATGATCGATGCAATTTGGAGTTTTTCCATTCGCGATCGATACGAACGAATTTTGACTCGGTCGAGACTTGCTCCGATCAAGTCGAAATTTGGCAGTAACATTCTTCATGTTGTACTTAAGCTACTGTGAAAATTTCATAGCATTTGGACTTGTAGATCCCGAGATATGATCGATGCAAGTTGGAGTTTTTCCATCCGCGATCAATACGAACGAATTTCGACTCGGTCAAGACTTGCTCCGATCGAGTCGAAATTTGGCAGGAACATTTTTCATGTTGTACTTAAGCTGCTGTGAAAATTTCATAGCATTTGGACTTGTAGATCTCGAGATATGATCGATGCAAGTTTGAGTTTTTCCATCCGCGATCGATACGAACGAATTTCGACTCGTTCAAGACTTGCTCCGATCGAGTTGAAATTTTGCAGGAACATTCCTTATGTCATATTTAAGCTCCTGTTAAAATTTGGTGGCATTTGGGTTTGAAGATCTTGAGTTATGATTGATGCAAGTTTGGATTTCTCAACCGTGATCGATCAATATCTTGAGCATATGAACTCCGATTGACTTGAAATTCGGAACATTGGCTCTCATAGCTTTGCTTGTCGTGCCATATCAATTTTAGCTCGATCCAGACTCGGGAAAAACTCGTCGATATCCATAGTGAGCCTGCGTATAACCGATCAACAAGACGAACTATCATTGGTTTCTAGTCAAGTTCTTGGTGTCACGGCCTTGCCAAAAGGCGGGATAACAATAAGCAAGAGAAAAAAGTGAATTACCTAAATGCCCTTGTCCGTTACCCTCCACTACCCCCTTGCCACCTCACCTAGCCTCCTCCACCTCATTTACTACTACCCCCATTAAGTTCCTCTTTCTCCATTTCATGAGAAAATATGTTTAAACATGTTTTGTACTTAGTTGCCGAAATGTTTCTAATGATGTGACATTTATATTTTTATTTTAAACTTTATATACTTAGGTATGAACACATATATACATACACTAATACACACATATATACATATGCTAACTCATTTATAAATGTATGTGTATATTTATACAAAGAGTTTACAACATTTCGACAAATTTAGCTGATGAAAAGTCGAAAATACGAAAAACGAATTCCGGTCACAGTTTCGATTTTTCTTCGAACTAAATATTTTTGTAAAATAATTTTGAAAACTATTTTATCTTCAATATTTATTATTAAAAGAGTTTTTATTTTAATTATAAAACCTATTATTTGAATATTTAAAATTAATTAAATATTCAAAAATTAATGTGGTGAAATTCCGGGTCGTTACACTCTTCCCTCCTTAAAATAATTTCTTCCCCGAAATTTACCACAATTCTATCCCAGAAAACAAACTATTCTACAAATACCGAACACATTAATCCGATGTAACTTGTCCAACAAAAACTAGTATGATATAAATCTATATATAACCAAATTTAGAGAATACCCTAAAATAAAATATCGTGCATCCAATCATATCAAAAGGTAAAGTTAGAACTAAATGCCTTGGCTCTTATATTCAAAAATTTATTTTCAAATTTCTTCCAAAAAGAAATGTATTAAAACCAAAACCAAAAATGACTAGGAGGGGGTCCTCTTAGCAAAACATGTAAACTCTAGAATCAAAACAACATGGAGCATCCAGTGGTATTTTGGTTTCTCCAAATACAACAACTAGAGTGAAGAATCATTATTCTTTCCAAAAAATTTCAAAATCACTTTATTTTTCAAAAGCACTAGGATTTAAGTCCTCATAAATAACAGTTCAAAACCTTGGTTTATAGTTTTAACTTTATAAACTATGCTATATAAAACCATGTAATCAAGCAATCAAATTCAATTTAATAAAATCAGTCAAATTCAATTAAATAAAATCAATCAATTTCAATTAAATTAAATCAACCAAATTCCGTAAAGGAATACACTAACACTATCAATCATTCAAATTCTATAAGGGAGAAATCTAACACTCAATATTATTTAAAATGTCAAAAGACTAACAACAAACTCCACTTAGGTCCAAAACTTTCTTGATTGCCTAAAATATAGATAATTATCTAAGCGTACAATTCTTTACTCATTAGCCTTTGGTTATTGCCTAGAAGATTATCCAAATTTACTCGGACAAAATTGAACGTTATATTGTAAAATTATTGATTTCTTGACTACACCAATCTTTCTAAATCACTTAAATTTGCATTTAATATTTTATTCAATACCAAAAAAATTTAGGAATTATTTGATAAATTTTCATCAAATTTTAAAAATATTTTATAAAGTCGTTTCTTTATAAAACACCAAATAATAAATTATTCAACTTTACTTACTTGTATAATACCCTTCTAAATCCTTAGAGTATATAAAACACAAAATTTATTCTGCTTTGCACAATTTAGGTTAAGATCAAATCAAAATTTGGGTCTTTTAAAACTGAGTCAACCTCTCGACATCTTTAACTTAGAGTGTTAAGATGGACAATGTTTATGGGTTGACCCAAAACAACAAATAGTTTACACCACTACATGTTTTAAGCAAAATCTATGGTTTTAATAAAAGAATGTCTATTAAAAACTTCCTACCGTGTTACCTTACGGTGTTGTAATGAATGATGTTTATGGGCTGGCCCAATTACACTAATTAGTTTACACTGCTTAGATGTTAAATAAAATCTATGGTTTCGATAAAACAATGTTATCAAAACCTTCCTATCCAACCTAATCCATTTAAATCAATGTTAAATTATCCCTTATCTTATCTAAGGTTAAAAATTCATTTATCAACCCAATCTCTTATCAGAATTACTTTTTATTTTGAAATCAATTCCCTACTAAGGGAACTTAAAGATTAAATGTTATCCGTGTTTTTGACCCAACGGAATTCAAAAGGAGGTAGAACGTCTAGTCAAGTCTAGACAACCCAGCAATCAACCAAAAAGGACCAAAGGAAGGACTCAAGGAGGACTCTAGAGAAAACAATAAAAAATATTCAATGGGTATGGATCGCTAGCGATCCATTCCACATGGATCGCTAGCGATCCAATGATACTGGTTATGGGCCATCAATTTTCCTTGCAACATGAAGCATTATCATTTCTAGAGACATCTGATAAATTTCTTGGTATTCCAAGTTAGTAAGATCGAAAAATGAGCATTCGTCTGATCCCATCAGCAGTCCAATGCAAACAGTGTATGAACCATCATCAAAACAATGCGACTAGCTACAAAATTACATGAAGAACACCAACATGAGACAAGAAATGCAATCCAAAAGATAGAGTCCAAAAATCCACTAAGTACATGGATCGCTAGCGACCCATGCACTATGGATCGCTAGCGATCCATATCATTGTGCTAGATTGCCATGAAGTTTAAAGGAAAGGATGAAGGAGAGCATCCCAAGAAGTTGGGTCGTCAACTACCCAAAAGCTATGGAACGCTAGCGATCCATCAGATCGGCTCATATGGCTATGAATTTTTCAATGCAACTTCGTGTGTCCAATTGCAAGCTTCTGGCGAGGCGGCTTAGCCTAATAGCTCTCCAACCCCTATAAATACGATCCTACCTGCAACATAAAGAGGATCTTCTTGACTAGCTGCTGAAACTCTACAAAAACTACTCTTCTCCTTCCATACAATAGTCATCTATAGGGTTCACTGTGATTCTTTAGTGAACTCCAACATTGGTGACTTGATCTAAGTTACCAGGTTCAGTCACATTGTAATCAGATTCAACTTGTGTCAGCCAATAATAAAAGTTATAAAGTGGACATAGGCTTCGTTAACAGCCAAACAACGATAAAATTCCCTTGTTCATTTACTCTTTCTGCCATTTACTACTGCTTTTTTCTATTTTATTTGCCTTGATAAACAAGGCTGGTGCTTTCATACTCAATCCAGGGTTTTGATCCATTTTTTGGGTTAACATTTTTGGTGCTTTCACTGAGAACCCAACTCAGACTTAGATCTAGCTATCTATTTTGGATCAGATAAGTCCAGAAGTAAGGTCCTTAATCTCTGCTCAAAAGATCTACTACTAAAAATCAATGGCTCAGGAAAGAAAGAGAACTGCTTCTGGAAGATCCGTAGGGGCAATAATAGCCGGAGAAGAGATGAATCATCAACAAATCGAAGTAAATGGTGCCAACGCAGGAGATCAGGTGCCAGGTCCTCTAATCAACGCGAAGTTGTTACAAGAGATGAATTGAATAAAATGGTTGATGAAATAAATCTGAAAATGGAAAGCAGTCAGAGAGCTCTTATGGACAAACTTAATGCCCCCTTGACCTTACAATCACATCCTACTCCAAGAACCATGGCAGAACTCGCAACTGTTATAGAACAAGAAAATTCTTCAGTTTTTGGCCTATACAGAAGAAATGGTAAGCAGCCACAAAAAGGAGTGATAGTTGGAACCGTGGGAATCAACGTAGAAGTGAACACAAGTAACCCACCGACCGCGAGGCAACAAGCTACTAACTTAAATCTAGGAGCGAAGACCCCACAAGAAGATATAGCCATGGACCTCTCTGATTCGGAAGTTGGAGAGCAACTTAACGATGGCAAGTTGGTAGGAAATGCCAATGCATTCGATAATGCCAGGGATATTCAAATTGCCCCAATCATGCCAATGGTATCTTGTAGGGGTGGTTCTTCCGAAGACAGGAGAGCCTAGGCTTCAGCCCTCTCACCAAGATCGTTTGCAAAGCCAAACAATCGGTGTAGTTACTAACAGCCGACCCCCGGATTATTGGACATCTGAGGCATATACTGCTGACATAGTCAAGCGACTGATGGATGAGTGTAAGAACAGAAGGGATGATGAATGGGTATCCTCTCCAAGTCGGACTCCTTTAATTGATGAATTTTGAATGAGCGATACCCGAAAAAATTCAGTATGCCAACTATTCCGTCCTATGATAGAACATGAGGCCTGGAACCCCAACTATACAACTACAGTTGGTACATGGACGGAGCGAATGCTTCGAACACCGTTCGATGTAGTGTTTCCCGAATTTTCTGGAGGGAATTGCTTCCATGTGGTTCACTAGGCTTCCACCAAGATCCATCTCCACTTTCGACCAACTAGCAATAAGATTCCTTGATCAATTCAGACTTCACATGACTTAGCCTAAATATGTGATGTCTTTGTTCGGTTTATTCTAGGGACAAAATGAATCCCTAAAGTCTTTCATGAATTGGTTCAACACCATGGTGACAGAAGTAAGCACTCCGAACGAGGATATGGTTTTATGGCCTTGGTCTACACCATCCACCGCGAAACTGAGTTCAGAAAATGGATCAAAATGAAACAACCTACCACTAGGAAGGACTTCAACCGTAAGGCAAGTCAATACTTGAGATTGGAAGAGGCGCAAGAATTATAAAGGAAATCTACTAGCTTACAACCAATGAACATTGGGCAGAATGGAATGGAGATGAACCAGGACATAAATGCCTCCGGGACCGCTAAAGGAAGTGCGGGAAAAGACGAAAACCAGAAAAGGAAGAATCAGAATTCCAACAAACGAAATGGTAACAATAAGAGGCTTAAAAGCTTCAGGCCCGAAGATTACACCTTGCTCAATGATACTCTGAAAAACATCTATCTCGCAACGCAGGGGACATAGGAGTACAAGAAACCCCCTATAAAGGAAGCAATTGAACAACAAAAGCATTCCGGGAAATACTGTTGCTTTCACAAACGCATGGCCACAACACGAACGAATGTCGTCACCCAAAGAACTTGATTGAAGAGCTGATTTGGGAAAACAAGCTTTAGCAATACATGAGGAAATCGCAAAATCCTAACCAACCTACGGCTGCCCAAGCTCTTAGGGATCGAGGAAACCAAGCTGGAACCAATGAAGAGGGCTCTAGACGACTGACCAAAGACTCACCATTGGAACGATATCTGGAGGATCTCATCCCGCGTAGAGGAGTTAGGGAGAAATGGAGCGATATGCAAGCTCGTTAAAACACACTTCGAGATTCGTGACTCGCGATCGAAGATGGAGCCCCTACTAAGCAGTAGAGAACTCTGAACGATGATATAGTATTCCGAAATCGGGACACTAAAGGGATTGAAGCTCCAACTCTTGATCCCATGGTTGTGAAAGTAGGGATTGGACCCGCCGTAGTCCGACGAGTATTGGTAGACAGCGGTAGTTATGTGAATATTCTTTTAAACACATCTTTGACCAGATGAAAATCGGGATGAAAGACGTATCTGCCTACCAAATAAAAATCCAAGGATTTATCGGTGAACCTAAACAATACGTCTGGACGATTGACTTTTCTGTAGAGCTTAGGGAAGGTAACCAAAGGGTCACCCTTATCCAAACTTTTGTGATCGTAGATGAAACTTATACATACAACGCCTTCTTGGGATAGCCCGGGCTGGCGGATTTTAGAAATGCCTTAGCCCAGTGGTGCCATACCATGAAATTCCCAACGGAGGACGGAGTTGGGGTGATTAAAGGAGATCAAAGTGCCACTAGAGAATGCTATATCACAGAACTACGTGAATCTAAGAGAAAGGAAAAGGGGAAGAATGGTGTGGAGAACTCTCCACATTCGCAAACCTTCCAAATAGCAACTACAGAGCCATCCCTGGCTTGGGAACCATAGCCAATTTGATAAGGCTTTGGACCATAGAAAGAAGAGTTCATAGGAGGATCAGGCAGCACCGGTAGGATTGACGGTGTCTGTCCTAGTCGATATGGATGACCCAACGCGGGTATTGAAAATTGGATCGCACCTTGGAAACAAGATGCGATTAGAACTCACTATATTTCTTCGCGCCAACTTGGATGTGTTTTCCTGGACACATTCCGAAATGTGTGGTGTATCACCGGAAATTTTATGTCACGCACTCAACGTTGATCCCAAATACATACTGTTAAAGTAGAAGAGGCACAGCCTGGGCCCCAAATGACCCAAGGTGTTGAGAGAAGAAGTAGACAAGTTGATGGCCAATGGTTTTATCCATGATGCGACCTACCCCGAGTGGGTATCTAACCCGGTTTTTGTCAAGAAGTCCAATGGAAAATGGCAAACATGCATCGACTACTCAGACTTAAACAAAGCCTGCCCGAAAGGCAGCTTTCCTCTGCCCAGAATTAACCAGCTTGTGGATGGGATGACTGAACATGAACTACTATCATTTATGGATGCATACTCGAGATACAACCAGATCCTAATGCATGAACCTGATTAGGAAAACACCAGCCTCATCACCGATCTAGGATAATACTGTTACAGGGTAATGCCATTCGGTTTAAAGAATGCTAGGGGCACCTACCAAAGATTAGTAAATGACATGTTCAAGCATCAGATCGAAAAAACCATGGAAGTCAATATGGATGACATGTTGGTTAAATCACGAATAGCAACCAATCACTTGGATAATCTCGTCGAAATGTTTGAAATAGTCCCAAAATATGGGATGAAGCTCAATCCACTCAAATGTCACTTCAGGTTAGCCTCCGGAAAGTTCTTGGGATTCGCAGTGAGCGCCAGAGGCATCGAAGCAAACCCAGAGCAAATTACTACGCTACGAGATGTCGAAGCCCCAAAGAACAAGAAGGAGTTACAAAGCTTGAACGGGAAAGTCGCAGCGCTAAGTGGGTTCATCTCAAAAGCCACCGACAAATGTATACCATTTCTCAATGCACTAAAGAAAGGAAAGAAAAGCTTCAAGTGGAATGAGGCTTGTCAAACCGTGTTTGAAGAGTTGCTACGACATATGGAAACCACGTCAATCCTATCGAAGCCAGTAGATGGAGAGGACTTGTTCATCTACTTAGCGGTCTCCCCTCATGTAGTAAGCGCTGCTTTTGGACGTTAAGAAGCTAGGATCCAACGACCCGTGTATTACATCGGTAAACATTTATTGGAGCTAAGAAAAATTATCCAAGATTGGAAAAAAATAGCGTATTGTCTCTTGATCGCATCCAGGAAGTTACGACCAAATTTCCAGGCACACCCGATCAAAGTATTGAACGATCAACCCTTTAAGTAAGTATTGTACCACCCCGAGACTTCCGTGCTGCTCATCAAATGGAACATCGAATTA
This sequence comes from Allium fistulosum, assembly GCA_030737815.1. NCBI lineage: Eukaryota > Viridiplantae > Streptophyta > Magnoliopsida > Asparagales > Amaryllidaceae > Allium > Allium fistulosum. Next base: position 299,041,071 of record CM060905.1, on the reverse strand, counting down.
AGTAAATATGAAATCACTTACCATCCTAGAATGGAAATCAATGAGCAAGCATTGGCAGATTTTATCATTGAATTTACCATACGGGATAATGAAGAGGAAATAACACCGATAATGGAAACACAATGGAAGCTCTTCATCGATAGTGCATCTAATAACTTCTGCTCGGGAGCAAGTGTAGTGCTTGAAACTCCCGAAGGACAAGCCGTTTGGTATGCCCTATGCTTGGAGTTCCCTACAACAAATAATGAAGTGGAGTATGAGGCATTGATAGCAGGATTGAAAGTCGTGAAGGAACTCAGAATAAAATCCGTTCACATCTACAGCGACTCTCAACTAGTCGTCTGCCAGGTGAAAGGCGAATACCAGGCTCGAGTGAAGAACCTCACCCCATATCAGTCTAAAGTGCAAGTGTTGTTGAACGACATCAAACATTACACCATAACGCACATCCCGAGGGAGCAAAACACGAAAGCTGACTACTTAGCTAAATTAGCCAGCTTCGGAGAAGGTCAATCTTTGGGAAAGATCCAAAGAAGCTCAATCATTGGGACTAGTCCCGGTTGATAACCTGACCACCTCAAGTATAAGCGAAATGGATATCAACTGGATTTTTGAAACCACCATCGAACCAGAAACGTGGATGATGCCAAACAAATACTACTAGCTTACAGGAACTCTTCCCACAGATAGGAAGTGGAAAAAGCTTCTCCGGAAGGCACCACGATTTACAGGATGGGATACTCTACCGAAGGGGATTCTCTCCCCCCTGCTCAGATGTGCAACCGATGATGAAGCTCAAAGGATCCTAAGAGAAGTTCATGAAGGCGACTACGGAGATCATACCAAGGGGCAAACTCTTACAAAGAAAATCCTCTGATACGAGTATTTCTGGCCAATAGTAAACCGTAATGTAGCAGATTACGCCAGATGTTAAGACCGATGCCAAAGATTCATCAAGATCAAAAGAACTCCCTCAATAGAGCTGACGCAGATGGTTAGCCCATGGCCATTCACAATATGAGGAATTGATCTGATTAGCGTATTGCCAATACCTAAAGGAGGGGCTAAATATGCTATAATTTCCATTGACTATTTCACCAAACATGCCGAAACAGAATCACTGGCCACTATTACCATAGAGAAAGTCATTAACTTTATTACTAATAACATTATTTACAGGTTTGGTGTGCTATAGAAAATCATTATTGATAACGGGACCAAATTCGAAAGCACCGAGTTCAAAGACTTTTGCAAACGCTTTCGAATTGAGAAGAGCTTTTCCGCGGTCACTCATCCGTAAGAAAACGGCCAAGTGGAAGCAATAAACAAGATCATCAAGTCCACCATAAAAAAGCAGCTAACTAAAGCCAAAGGGAATTGGGTCGATGAACTTCCACTCACACGTGGGCCTATAGAACAACACACAAAGCAGCAACCGGGCGTACCCCATTCGCCCTAGCGTATGTTTCAGAAGCAATGATCCCCATCGAACTAGAAACCCTTCTCATCGAAGGCAGAATTTCAATCAGAGAAAAAACGAGCAGCTCCTACTTAAGTCACTTGATATGATCGATGAGAAGAGGGAAGAAGCCAAATTAAGGACCGATGCTCACCAAAAAAGGGTCCCACGGTACTTCAACTCCAAAGTTCACAACCGAACCTTCAAAGTGGGAGACCTTGTCCTTAAACGAGTCTATCCTATACCAGGAACCTTTGGACCAAACCGGGAAGGGCCGTATGTGATAAATCAAAAGCTAGGGGATGGAACTTTCAAACTGACAACCGTCGACGGAATCCAAATTCCTCAAGCATGGAACAGCGAATTGGTGCATCGTTACTTTACTTGAAACTATCATACGTACTTCTTATTTTCAGCAAATAAGCCATCCCATAATACTGGGGGCATTGTAAAGGCAGAACTTGCCCACCTTTTCTTAATAAAATTGCTTTGCTTTTTGAGCCAATAAAACTGCATTCATAAAAATAACCTATTGAGTCGACGGGTTTAAATTAGTTCAAAACTATTCAATCGCTGCTTGAGACAGTGGAATCACGCTTAAGTATGCCCCACTTACCTACTAGGTCGATGGAAGTAAATCCACTCAAACTATCGGATTGGCGGAACTCGATCCCCGCCTTCTAAGAACCGGTGTTGCTCCAGCGGCACCGAGAAAGCCAAAATCAAAGTCGCACATCCCATTAGGCATGCCTTACATTTTGAGTTGTGGAATCACACTCTCGAAGCATAAAATCTTCACGTTACTCGAAGGTTGGTAACGTCGAGAAGTTCCGAACCATTCCGGATCGACGGGTCATATCAAATCCGAAAGCCACGCACTCCCACAAGCCACGCATTACCTTTTGAGCCATCGAATCACACCCTTAAAGCATAAAATTCTCACGTTGCCCGAAGATCGGCAATGTCGAGAAGCTCCAAACCATTCCGGATCGACGGGTCATATCGACCATAAAAGCCGCGCATCCCATAAGCCGCGCATAATCTCAAAAGCCGTGTGTTTCATAAGCCGCGCACACTTATAAGTACCGGTATTGCCCAGATAATACCGGTAAACTCCTCACATTGCAGGAATAACAAAAATCAATCCACTCCCACTATCAAGAGTAATGGGTATGACTCTGGCAATGTCAAACGGCCATGAATCGATAGAAAACAAGTCTGATAACGCACATTCAAAAAAAACTAGAGAAAAAAATCACATGGATCGACCTATCATTCGTTAAGTGTTCGAAGTAACCAACCCCGTGAACTGGGGGACACACACATCGATACTTATAAACAAAAACCAAGCACTCATAGTTCTGTTACTCTAAAACAAAGAATTTTGGTGGTAATCACAGGACTAGATAAAATAAAATAGCAGTAAATAAAGTTAGCACAAGAGCACGAAACGCAGATAAGTAAACAAAAAAGTTACAATCAAAATGTCAACATTGTATTACTTATAGCATTCTCTATACAAAGTCAAAAATGTGGGGGCCGTACTCACACAATCTCGGCCAAAAAAAATACAGATGCTATAACAATCAAAGCAGAAAGTGCAGACTCTATACTTGAACAAAACATGCATCAAACAAAACAAAATGTCCCAAAAACCGACTGTACTACTATCCGGACCTCCCAATGCTTCTTTCCACCGCTCCCCTTTCCACCTTTAGTTGGAAGTTTCTACTTCCCTTAAGAATCCCGGCCAGGGGTAGTGTCGTTGCATGTAATATCAACTATCTCCTCGGCGCCAACATCTCCTTCCTACTATTCGACATTCTCGGAAGACTCCCCTTTAGCCTTGCGCTTCCGGGGTTTGCGGGAGCTCCTCAAAGATTTTATCACTTCAACCTTTTCCTTCTTAATGGCAACCAATTTCTGTTCAAATTTACGCAGCTGACCAGTCTAGTCCTCCTGCTCTCGATCTTTAGCTGCCGCGATGTCGCCCTCCAAAGATAATGAAGGGTCGTCTAGACCATGCAATGCAGCAATCTTCTCAGATTCCGGCCTCGGTTGTGAACCAGACACAGATGCAGCAATCGAAGCAGCTACACAGATAAGCATCAAGGTGATTGAAATTGCAGCAAGCCCGAGCATCGAGGAAATTAGCAGAACAATAGGTAAAGAAGACGGACCTATAAGATTAAAAATGAAAGCATTAAATTTGTCCTGTTCTTGCAGTGTGAGCTAAAAATTCTCAAACTCGGGTGCAACAAGAGGGTTACTTTCATTAGAGTAATGGCCGAGAATGTCAATCTCATATCCGCCTTCTTCTTCTTTTGATGATCGCACGATCTTCGAAGAAGTTTCGGGGCTACTTGAAGTTTCAGAGACAACCGTTGGAGTAACAGACAATAGAGCAACACCAGCAGAAATCACCAACTGATCGCGAGGCTGTCTTAACAATTCGGCAGGACCAGAAATGAGGGGCTCTAGTAACGTTTTGGCAGTTGAATTCATAGCAGCATCGGCAGCCTCATGTTCCTTCTCAATTCGCAGGACCTCGTGACCCTCTATCAATGCTTTTCGATTCCTCATTAAGGTAGGAATACTCCAACTCTCGCTCGGTATAGAGGTCCCCTTTCTCTCATAAACGAGCCAGGATTTCTTCCCAAACCTTGGCAAGAGTACACGGAAACTTAGGGCCCAAATACTGATGCTCCCCTGATGCAACAAGGAGTTAATATAGAAATTTAAGATGGTACCATCCATCTTCTCCATATTTTTTTTGAGGTGTCCTGGAACTCCAAGTAATCCGCTGTTATAGCAGCCTTCTCAACTTCAACTCGAGTTTTCTCGGTGCCGAGCAGTGCAACTCTTTATTGAAGCGAAGCAATCATCTGGGCTTGATCGGAAATAGTCTAGTTGTGGGATTCCATAATTCCAGCATATTCGATAATTGTCTTGTTATGCCCTTCAACAATTTTGTCATGATCAGTAATAGTCCTCTATTGAGCTTCAATAATTATGTTGTAAGCTTCGAGCTCCTCTTTCCATTTAACTTCGTCTGCATGGTCCTTAATTTCGTATCGAAATACGATCTCTATTTTTGCATGGGCCTCTTTCAATTCCTTAAACAAGCTGGCACTATTCCTACTCTCCCGGAGTGCCGCGTCCATCTCTTGTATTATTCGTTCAAGTCTGGCATCACGTTCCGCTAACGCCCTCTCAAATCGTCTTTCTTCGATTCAAAGGAGAGGATCTCTTGATAATCATTATGATTCGTGTTGGCCAACTGCTTGCATAACTTTTCCCATCCCTCGGCTTGCTCTAAATCATTTTAAATCGCTTGAAGCTGGGGCATATAGGAATCTTTACGGACTGGGCGATGGTTGCGGTGAAACTTAACTCCCTTTAAAAACCACCCGGGGAGTGTAGCTCCGAGTCTAGAGGGGCCGGATGGAAGAATGTAAGCCGACCTCCTGTGAGGATGCGAGGAACCAGAAGCAGGCACCATGTGAGTCGATGGGGCTTGAGATGAAAACGGAGCCTGAACGGAAGAAATAGGAACTTAAGACCAATAGAGACTGGGGTTTGGGCAAAAGCGTGATACTCAAAACGATGATAATCGCGGTCAACCTTCGACTTCTTGGATGGTTCCTCTCGGTCGTCAGTGGTGTTTCTCTTCTCGTAGCCACTTTTATACGTCTGACCCTATTCTCTGTCATCACGGTGACAAGCTTCGGCCTCCGACTCTTTCCGCCTTCTCCGTTCCTCCTCGGTCACTGGGATGGCGGCGGCTTGTAGACCGTCTTGACCAATATTGCTCATTAGTCAATAGCTCGAGATCATCGTAAAGTCTACGCCTCTCGTGGTACCTAAGATGAAAAATAGAGAAAGAGCTTTAGCAACGAGAAATGGGCCAAAATAATGAATGCGTGAGTGAATGTGAGCCAAGTGGAACAAGTAATATGTCGTAGGTGGCCTAAAAGGATCACAAACTGAATCGGGAAGCCACTGTGGTAGAAATTGGGCCATCTCTGGACACAATAAGACTCGGGTAAGAAGATGCCTCTTCGAATTCAAAGTCTTCCCCCATAAGTTCGTTGATATCCACGTAAACATTGCTCAAATCACCAAGGTCTACACCGGTATCTTTAATCAGGGAACCCTGACATCGCTCGGTGGCTGGAGGAGCATCTTTGTTATAAATTTCTTGGGGAGGCGAATACAGGAGAATGGGACTCATTCCCGCAGTCTCATCACACGATTCGAAGTCTCCATCACCGGAACCAGCATCGAAATCATCATCACTGGAGGAAGAATCATAACCGCTACTACCCTCAACTCTACCCTCTTCATTTTCAATTGTCGCGGCAACCTTGCCTTCACACTGTTTGAACCATTCTTCCCCTTCTTCTGGAATCGGGGGCATTTTGGCTGGACAGCTGACTTTAGTCATGGCACCCCTTCCTTCATGAGTTCCTTTAGTTGATTCGCCAGACATGCCTTCCTTTTCTGGAAAATCGTCCTCTTCAAAGCCATGTGATAAAGAAGTGGTGCGTGTTCATATTCTAGAACAGGAAGGAGATGGGACTTAAACCAGAACGATGGATCTCCCAAGATGCAATAGTCCATATCGGAGCAAATTTTCGTCTGTATGCAAAAATTTAACCGATCTCTCCTTGACATCTACGACCTTCAGGGTATGGAAAATCTGGTCAAGTGATGGGTCATTATTCGACCTCCAAATAACTGCGAGGGGAATTCAATTTATTAGAAATCCCATAGCAACATATCAAAACTCAATAAGAAAAAGTGAAAACTTACCCCCTGTCGTCCAGAGGCGTTTAAACACTTCGGGACACCTAGCGAAGAAATACTAAGTCCTAAAGTGAGATAGATTGCTTTGGAGCTATAGCACGATCTTGTGGTTCCTTTAGTCCTCGATGGCAACAAGCGATGGGCACTCGTCTCTCTTCATAAATGATAGAAAATATCTCAACTCATCGAAACTCAGGACACGATTAATTGTCCGCATAAACATGACATGAAGGCACGTCAAAATTGCATATCCATTAGGATGAATTTGGAATGGAGAAATTTCAAGGTTCATTAGAGTCTCTTTCAAGAATTTATTAAAGGAGGGCACTGCCCCATTCAAGCAAATATACCGGTGCTAAGCGGTGTATCCCGAAAGCAGAGTATGGGCAAACTCATTCTTCTCTAGAAGGCACACAACGTCCTCCGAAATGTCGTGTTGTGTGCAAATTTTATGTAAAACATTAGTGGAGATTATAGAGGAAGCTCTCTCTAGTGGATTAAGTTGACCGTATTCAGCCCGTGGAATATAAGAGGAAGGGGCGACGGACGACGATTCAGCTTCTGAAATTGTTGGACTTCCTCTACTGGACTTACATCGAGAAGACGGATACTTCATTCTATAGAATAGAACTGGCGTCCAACACGGTCAGATAATTCTATCTTTAGCTAAAAATTCCCCAAGAATACTTGAATTCCAAAGGAATATCGATTACACCGACACATCGAATTTCGAGTATATACTGGGGCAAGTGCAGTGTGTTATCTATGTGTGGTGAGCTTAGTGTCCTGAACACTATAAACGCTATATCCCCTGTAGATAGTTCGCTTGCAGTGAAGAATGAAAAGGACTTTTCATATCATTTATTGAATTTATTTCTCCTACACTTACCCATTATCGATCAACAATCGATAATGGATCCGTTGTCCGAAGCGACGCAAAAAGCTCTTCCCATTTTAGGTACACCAAGTGTGCAATAATGGGACCAATCTGAATTCTCTAGAAGGTGATAACAACGTAAGCTGCATGTCAGATGCGACCCTAAGCTATTACTCCCCTCCGGAGGGATGAAAACCACTAAAACTAATTCACGATATGTCATGTTGTATCAATAATGTAACTTTGTAGAAGTCAATTTTGATTCTGTAGACGAAGACATCAAAACCTGTCAAGCACTAGGGAAAAGCCTAAGTGTCATTCCGTGAAGAACTCAAGACTCGATTTACTATCTTCTTCCACAAAATCACAATCAACTCGAATCCTTCGCAATGATCATCACCAAATTCAATTCCTTCATCGAATTGCTAAATGAATGCGAAAATCTACGTTACCCATGTATAATTAAGAATAAAAAAGTATTCGTGAATGGACTTGGAATGTTGGTGGCCTATGGTAAGAAGGGTTGGCGGCGACCCAAGGGAAGTTCAGTGGCTATCGAAGGAAAGAAGATCAATAGCAATCCAAATTTGCAGAGTCTTAGGTGATGATGGCTAGCCTAAGGCGACGTCGAACTTCAAAATGGTCAACGACAAGAGGAATTGGTGAGGGATGGTTGGCAACAGTAATAGCGCGAGTGGATTTGGGGTTAAGACGAATTTGGATCGGGTCATGAAGCAGAAAGCTCGAGTCGCGATAGAAATGAGATAGAGTAGAAAAGGATTGGCTCGATTGAGTTAAATAGGAGATTGGGCTTTAAAAATTTCATGTCTTTGAATCGTTAGCAATCCATGGATTATGGATCGCTAGCGATCCATCAAATGGCATCCGATATCCCCCAAATTTGCCAGGCATGATCTACATGTTATTAGCAAGCATCTTAAAAGTTATGTAATCAAAATTGATTTGTTATAACGAGCAATGTCGATTCACATCAAAAATCAACGAGCAGCTGAACGGCCAAAGCCAAATTCGTGTGATGGCCTGAACATGAACACTTGAACCTCACCAAGTGGGAACTCAAAAGCAGTAACTTCCAGAGCATGCCTTGTTTCCAACGAAGGCATACTCTGGAGGGCAAACGTTATCCAAGTTTTTGACCCAAAGGAATTCAAAAGGAGTTAGAATGTCTACGTCAAGTCAAGACAACCCAAAAATCAACCAAAAAGGACCAAAGGAAGGTATCAAGGACTCCAAAGAAAACAATAAAAAATATTCAGGGGGTATGGATCGCTAGCGATCCAATGATACTGATCATGGGCCATCAATTCTCTTGCATCATGAAGCATTATCATTTCTAGAGACATCTGATAAATTTCATGGTATTCCAAGCTAGTTAGATCGAGAAATGAGCATTCGTTTGATCCCATCAGCAGTTTAATGCAAATAGTGTATGAATCATCATCAAAACAATGCGACTAGCTACAAAATTACATGAAGAACACCAACATGAGATAACAAATGCAATCCAAAAGACAGAGTCCAAAAATCCACTAAGTACATGGATCGCTAGCGGACCATGCACTACGGATCGCTAGTGATCCATATCATCGTGCTAGATTGCCATAAAGTTTAAAGGAAAGGATAAAGGAGAGTGGAACGACCTGCCTTTTTGGACATTTTAAGCAGACACACATGCCAGACTCAAACCATTCAAAAGGGCATATTGTTATGGGGTAAATAAGAAAAAGAGAAAGAAATAAAACAAATACAGAATCTCGCAGCGGAATGACAAAATATAATAATCAAATAATAGTTCATGAAGCTGTTTTATAAATACATTGGACTATTCTTTTACAACACAAAATCAGAGTTACAGAACAGGAATAAATAAATAATAAATGTCGCGGAACAACATGACGCAGCGGAATATAATAAATAATACTGGTACAAATCTTCGTCTTCGTCCTTTAGAAATAAGGTCTCCAACCGTTAAATGCTCAGGCTGACCCGAGCAAATTGAAAAGACAAAACTCTCGAGTCAGAACTAAAAGGTCTTATGTAAGTTAAATCAACGGTAAATATGAGTGCAACGGCATCAGAGACGTTTATGGGGTTTGACATATCCTATCTAGTGTCTAACGTGAGTGAAGTAACTTAAGAGATGTTCGGGATTCACATCTCCTAAGGATCCGTTAAACTATCTACTATGTAGTAAAATACGCTATTATAATATGTCTACAGTAAAGTAAAAGTATTAAAATAGCGTTAAGGCATTACCCCTATCCCCCTTAACACATTTTATATATTCCCATAGTCTATACAGTACCGTAAGTTCCTCCGTAAACTAGAGGTTTACCCAGAGGGCACCCCATAGGTATGGTACAAAACAAACTTGTAGAAGGCGCTCTAGGGCATGTGAACACGACACACGAGGAAATGCCAGGGTAGATATACCATTTGTTGATCCGGACTGGTGGTAACGCCTAGTAGCTACTACCACCCACCTCGGAACACACTCCCAAATCAAAATCAAGGGTGGCCACCAAATCAATCACAAAGTCAAAATATAGTATCGAAGAAGTGTGCCCGATCGGAGGAATGACCTCACTTGGCCCGAGGTGGCTCCTGATTTTAGTCACATCTAAGCTGACTCACGGGAGTCAGGGTCACGTCATACCTTATACAGAAATCGTTCGCCAAACCATCCTACTTCATTTCTGGAATCTCCACCACGTACACAGTTGTTAAAGTGGTTTTCGGTATTGGCAGAGAGTATGACAATATCTGATCCCGGTCTCTTTAACAAACAAACGCTTATTTCACACCAGATGGTTCTTTTACATTTCAAAAGTCAATTCACTTATATCAAAATATCATATTCTCAAAACTATACCACTTCCAAAATCATGTTCACTTTGAAATCATATTCACCTTTGAAATCATATCATTTCGGAAACCATAATTTCTTTCAAAAATCATATTTCCAATTAGGTTAAATTCTTACTTCAAAATCATCATATTCAATTAATTATAACATTTAAATCCCAACTAAGGTTATAACATCATTTAACCGTATTTTCCTTTAAACCAATGGATTTCAATATAAACACTTCCCTCTACTTAGTTTGAAAATTTAGAAAATAGTTTTAAATGGTTATAAATAGTTAAAATAGTTATAAATAGTTAAATACTCTAAAATAATTTAAAATAGATTAAAATAGTTTAACTTGATTTAAGATAGTTGAATAGATTTAAAATAGTTTAAATACAATTAAAATAGATTAAATAGCTTTAAAATAGATTAATTAGATTTAAATTAAATTAAATGGTTAAATTTGTTTTAAAATAAATTAAATTGGTTTAAAATAGGTTAAAATAATTTATATAGTTAATATAGGTTAAAATAGTTTAATAAATTTGTAATCTTAATAATTAAAAAAAATTAAAATAATATTTTTAAAATAGTTTATATTAAATATAAATTTGGAATTTATATAAATTTAACTATTTATTTTATTTCACATATTTGGACCATTTCACATTTCCAAATCACAAAACCCAATTTTAAATCCTCCAATTCACACTCTCAATAAAAATATTAAATTTTATATTGATTTCAATCCATGTTTGAAATATCAATTTAAATTATTCCAATTTCAATACATTACAAAGTTATATTTCAAACAATTCAAATAACTCAATTCTGATAAATTTCACTTATATTCCAAATTCAACTTTGAAATTTTCAATTAAATTTTTTAAATAATTTCTTTAAACCAATTCCAATTTTAACATAAAACTTGAATTTCGATAATAATTTAATTTATATAAATCAATTATTATTTTAAAATCTCATTTAACAGGATTCAAAATTAAGGCTTTAAAATCAATTATTTTACCATTCCAGTATCCGTATATAATTCTCTACCCTAGGGTCAAGTGATACGGATATTTATCATTTCAATCCGCAATTTAAAATTTTACGGTTATATGTCATTTCAAACCGCAATTCCGAATTTACAAAATCCATAAAATCGCTTGAGTCTATCATTTCAACTCATAATGATTTTTTTCCTAATCTATAGATCGTTCGGGTATATATCATTTCAACCCATAGTGATTTTTCAAATAACAACTAAGGGAACTTGCAGGGTGATAATATTTTATAAATCAAACATAACATCGAGTCAACCAATATCAACAGTCAAACATCCATCAAAATCATCATTCAATTCAACCAATAAATTTCAACAAATAACTGGTTATTATATACAGTTAATTAACTGGAGATTAAAAATTCAATAATAAATTAAATGACAATTTAATTCAAAATAATTCAAATTAACAGGAATAGTAATTTAAAAATATCAAATAGCCATAAATAAATTCCTAACCACATCATAAATTTACTTTAACTACATATGAAATTTTAGAAGTTGTGAGTGGGTCAAATCACTCACCTTTGAAATTTCAATCGATTTGAAGTTCAAATAAAGGCCCAAAATTGAACAGTCTCAGAATTCGTCCAAACCAGTGTCAAAATATTCGGAATTTCGATACGATCCAAGCGGATCAAACTGGCGTAAATCGGGCCTCGTATGCAAAAGTTATGTGATTTAGAACAATTGGAAATAAAATAATAAAAAAATCAAACAGTGCCACGTCACCTCAACCCTCTCCAACCGTAGCCTATACATCAGGTAATGAACACGAGCCACCATAGCATCCAAACTTTGACCAACTGACGCGTCTCCCATGCTGGCCTTCACCTAGATCGAATGCCGCATCCACCATTGCCACGCTAGGGCGCACCCACGACCGCCATAGCGGAGCTTCCGTCGTCCTCAGGCCGTTCGCCTCCACGCGATTTTCAGGCCCAGTCGTGGCGCAAACCTAGCCTATAACGGCCAATTAGCCGTATTGATCTGGTCGGTCTGGCACCCTCTACCCACAGACACAACCCGATCGAATTCTTGTCGCCAATCCACCGTCAATCCACAAATCCACATACGAACGGCCAAAAAAAGAAGGCTAATTACCGGTCAAACCATGATCCAAATCGAAAAACGAATCATAGATCTGACTTGCGCTCGTCGAGAGCTTCAAATCGATATATAATTCGATATAAATTGAGGAGTTTAAATTTTTGATTTAATTTTGATTTGAAATTGAATGTGGAATTGTTTTTGGTTTGTCTGCCATTGAGAAGAAGAAGCCAGAGAAAATTGTACGTATAGACAAATGAAAATAAGAACTGGCTAGGGTTTATAATGGGCTATTTATAGGCAAAGCTGAAAATAGAATGAATGGACAAGATTTGATTTGGAAGTTGAATGATAAATGACTCGAAAAGCCCGTTCTGTCTCCGGAATGAAAATGGGAAGTCCCATATATCAAAATAGATGTTTTCGATAATTTTAAATTCAATGGAACAGGTTTCAAGTCCTAATTCCATCGTATGAAGAAGTTATATTAAAATCAGCTTATTTCAAATTGATTTCAATTGATTTCAATTAAATTAATTTCTGGGCATCTCGAGTCCGCACGATTAAACGACAAGTCTGATCGCTACGAAACTTGAAATACTATAATAATTCACCGTTACGGATCCGATGAAACTAGTTTCGTCGAAATCCGAGTCAGTGGTCAATATGGCTATTTCCACATTAATTAAATAAATTAATATTAAATTAATTAATTCACTTTTTAATTCAATATTTATTACTAACAATTTCCATCATTTTTTATTGCTAGGACATTTAAAATAACTTAAAGTAAATTTACATATTAATTTCAGTGTTAATTATTTCAATAACTACAGTGTTCAAATTTCAACTTCAATTAATCCAATTAAGTAAAATTTAATTTCAAACAATTGTTTAATTTGATTCCCATATTTATATTCAACCAATTATAAATCTAATAACATAGTTAACATTTGCTTCACATTTCATTGCATTAATATACTCCAATTTCCATCTCTTATTTGTATTAACTACTATATTTCCATTTATGTTGAATTTTTTGTCAATTTAACACATTAATTATAATTTAAAAACCCCAAATAAGTTTATTTATCTTGATTTCACTCTTTTATTAAATCAATTATTTCATTATGAATATAATTCACATCTCTATTCATTTTATTACATTCACAATTTGCAATTTTTGTCTTAACTCAAATATTGTAACATTTATTTCATTTAATCATAATTGATTTCAAATTCAACTTAACAAACTAAATAAATAGGTAACAATAATAGTTTGCCCCCATTTACTTTTAGTTGCATTAATAAGTTATTATTTACAACCAATTGTTACAATTTCTTACCTAACCCTGATTTTATTCAATCACCATTAATTATTTAGTATTTCATTAATTGATTCAATATTAACATTTTTTTTCTTACATTTTATTTATAACCAAGTATAACCCTTTATCATTTCAATTGGTTGGACTTTCATTCAAATTGTTAAAAATTAACTTAAATTAACATTGTTATGTTTCATTTTAGTTATTATTTCATTAAATAAATTACAAATTTTATTTCTTCCAATAGTTGATCACAAAAATCTAATTATATTAACTATTTTAATTATTGAAAATTACAGGTCGTTACACCCTCCCCCACTCAAAACTTTTCGTCCTCGAAAAAAAAAGAAGGAAAAAGAAGGAATTAAGTAATAAATATATTTTATTCAAAATATTAAATTTATAAAAAAATAAATTTACAAAATTAAATAATTTAAATAATATCTATCAATTTATAACACTTAAATCCTTTATATTCAAGTTAACAAAAGTTTGGAAAATATTTCATAAAATTTTCTAGGTCCAAAATTTACAGAAAATTTTGGCAGAGTCTCCTTTGTACGGAGAGGTCTGGGAGAAAATAATAATATCAATAATAACAATATATAACATATATATCAAAATAATATGTCCCAACAACGGAAAAAATAATATAATATCGCTATAAAACCGTAATCTAAGAACGTACATATTTGTCAGCCAAACAACGCTTAATTATGAAACCAAAAGCAGTAGTTATTGCTTCCATAACCTGTATTTCACTTATATAATCCAAAGAAGTTAATAATTATATAAAAGAGAAATAATTTGAGTTTTTACAACTAAAAACAAAACAAATCAATACAACATAACAACAATCACTTGCAAACAAGCATACAATCATAACATGAAATCAAAGAGATCAACCATTCATCCATATCAAGCAATAAACTACTAAGTATACCATCTACTCAACAGTATTAGATAAAACTCAATAAATTATTCACACACCCTAAACAATTAGAAGTATCTTTACCCAACAACCCATACACCAGAACAACAACAAATTCCAAACATTATTTAAGTTCATTTTTACATAATTCCTTTCCTATTATTTACTGCTTGTCTATTTTCAACCTTACGGTGATTATTTTCTTTAATTTACATTTATTTCTTACAAAAATTCAATTCCCATTCATTTATATAATACTTAGTTTATTTATTTACATTCATTTATTCACATATGTTATTTACCTTTTCTTACATATGTTACTCATAAACAATTATTTAAACATACGTAAATCAATTCTTAAAGTACTATATAGGTTTATTTGTAAATAAATTACCATTCATTCATCCAGTACTTATTTTCATTTACTTTCATTCATTACTTACAAAATTCATTTCATTTATTCATTTAATAGAAATTTCTTTTCATTACTTGACATTCATTTCTTACATGAGTTATTTCCATTCAATGGTTTATAATACACAATGAATCCATTATTCAAGTATTACATACATTTTATTACAGTTTAGTTTACATTAATTAATTAATATACTTGGTTTCATTAGATATTAATATACATTGGTGCATAAGTTCCTACTTAAGTTTCTTACTTTTAATTCACCTTCATTTCTTTACAAGGTGTCATTGAATATTAAATCTATTTTCTAAATCATTTGAACCTCTCTGAAGTTATAGTCATTAACTTAATATAGTATTCAATTTAATTACAAAGTGCTTCATCATTGATTTAAGTGTATAATCATCTACTTACAGTATTCATCCTTTCTACTTATTTAATTGTAATAACTTCAAACATTTACTTAAGTTTATACTCATTTATTTAGTATTCATGTTCAATTCAATTACTTAGCATATCAACTCATTAACTTAACTTTATACTTATTAAAATATAAAAATTCTTATTTATAAAAGAAATTCCATTGAACACTTTCGTTACTTTAAGTTTTACTTGTATAATATTCCATTACATATCCTATTTAACATTACTACTTTTAATATTTTGGTAAGTTATATATATATATATATATATGTTTTTAAGAATGCAATTGAATGTTATACAAGTTTATCTTAATTATTTCAATTAGCAAAATGTTCAATAATTATATCTTCTAGATTTTCATATTCTTTTGATTTTTCAGGTTACTAGTCTCAAATTTCTTGTATATTTCATTTATAACTTAGCATTTAATTTCTTATTTTCATTTTAGAAGTTTCAATTATTAAATAGTTAAAATTTCATTTTATTACAATAATTGAAATCTCTAATTTATAGAAATTTAAGAACTAAACGTCGGTTTCCATTTCAAATCATTTAAAACAATATACATATCATATCTCTTATATATATATATATCAAATCATATTTAGAAATAAAATTTTATATTTATTTATCAAAAAAAATGTGTAGTAAACTACTACAGCAGCCTTCCCGCTTTGAAACTCGAAAATGAACGTCGATTATGCATGCACTCATCGCCGAAATTATTTTCCAGCGGCGGAGAGGGGAGTAAAGAACTTATTTCCTTCCAAATCAGATCGAAATATTTGTATCAAAAAATACTTCCAAATAATATTAATATTATATTCCAAATCATTCAAAAGGAATTTTCAAAATCCCAGAATTTAAGTTCTAAATTTTCCAATTTTATATTTATTTTATTTACCAATATTACTCCCAACCAATATTTATAGATTTCCCTACCTAACAAACAAATATATTACAACCAAATATATCATTTATAAAATTATTATTTTATATACAAAAATATATAATAGGCAAAATTATTTCATTTACCTATATTTCAAAACAATATTGTGTCGGTCTGCCCTATTAAGTGTTTAGAAATCCCTATCGATGTCAAAGCGTCCTATGCACCGACCAGAATTTATAAATACAAAACGGAACAAATTAACACAATATAAAACCCCATTATAGCACTAACAAATACGCTCTCTCATATATATACACTCAGCGACTCACTATAGGGTATTACTACCCTATTCTATATGAGTTAGACCCCACAAAGCTAAGGTTATCGCTAAACCAAAGTTCTGATACCAACTGTAACGACCTGCCTTTTTGGACGTTTTAAGCAGACACACATGCCAGACTCAAACCATTCAAAAGAGCAGATTGTTATGGGGTAAATAAGAAAAAGAGAAAGAAATAAAACAAATACAGAATCTCGTAACGGAATGACAAAATATAATAATCAAATAACAGTTCATGAAGCTGTTTTATAAATACATTGGACTATTCTTTTACAACACAAAATCAGGGTTACAGAAACAGGAATAAATAAATAATAAATGTCGCGGAACAACATGACGTAGCGGAATATAATAAATAATACTAGTACAAATCTTCGTCTTCGTCCTTTAGAAATAAGGTCTCCAACCGTTAAATGCTCAGGCTGACCCGAGCAAATTGAAAAGACAAAACTCTCGAGTCAGAACTAAAAGGTCTTATGTAAGTTAAATCAACGGTAAATATGAGTGCAACGGCATTAGGGACGTTTACGGGGTTTGACATCTCCTATCCAGTGTCTAACATGAGTGCAGTAACTTAAGAGATGTTCGGGATTCACATCTCCTAAGGATCCGTTAAACTATCTACTATGTAGTAAAATACGCTATTGTAATATGTCTACAGTAAAGTAAAAGTATTAAACTAGCGTTAAGGCGTTACCCCTATCCCCCTTAACACATTTTATATATTCCCATAGTCTATACAGTACCGTAAGCTCCTCCGTAAACTGGAGGTTTACCCAGAGGGCGCCCCATAGGTATGGTACAAATCAAACTCGTAGAAGGCGCTCTAGGATATGTGAACACGGCACACGAGGAAATGCCAGGGTAGATATACCATTTGTTGATCTGGACTGGTGGTAACGCCTTGCAGCTACTACCGCCCACCTCGGAACACACTCCCTAATCAAAATCAAGGGTGGCCACCAAATCAATCACAAAGTCAGAATATAGTATCGAAGAAGTGTGCCCGATCGGAGGAATGACCTCACTTGGCCCGAGGTGGCTCCTGATTTTAGTCACATCTAAGCTAACTCATGGGAGTCAGGGTCACGTCATACCTTACACAGAAATCGTTTGCCAAACCATCCTACTTCATTTCTAGAATCTCCACCACGTACACAGTTGTTAATGTGGTTTTCGGTATTGGCAGAGAGTATGACAATATCCGATCCCGGTCTCTTTAACAACCAAACGCTTATTTCACACCGGATGGTTCTTTTACATTTCAAAAGTCAATTCACTTATATCAAAATATCATATTCTCAAAACCATACCACTTCCAAAATCATGTTCACTTTGAAATCATATTCACCTTTTAAATCATATTGTTTCAGAAAACATAATTTTTTCAAAACTCATATTTCTAATTAGGTTAAATTCTTACTTCAAAATATCATATTCAATTAATTATAACATTTAAATCCCAACTTAGGTTATAACTTCATTTAACCGTATTTTCCTTTAAACCAATGGATTTGAATATAAACACTTCCCTCTACTTAGTCTGAAAATTTAGAAAATAGTTTTAAATGGTTATAGATAGTTAAAATAGTTATAAATAGTTAAATACTCTAAAATAATTTAAAATAGATTAAAATAGTTTAACTTGATTTAAGATAGTTGAATAGATTTAAAATAGTTTAAATACAATTAACATAGATTAAATAGCTTTAAAATAGATTAATTAGATTTAAATTAAATTAAATGGTTAAATTTGTTTTAAAATAAATTAAATTGGTTTAAAATAGGTTAAAATAATTTATATAGTTAATATAGGTTAAAACAGTTTAATAAATTTGAAATCTTAATAATTAGAAAAAAAATTAAAAATAATATTTTTGAAATAGTTTATATTAAATATAAATCTGGAATTTATATAAATTTAACTATTTATTTTATTTCAACATATCTGGACCATCTCACATTTCCAAATCACAAAACCCAATTTTAAATCTTCCAATTCAAACTCTCAATAAAATTATTAAATTTTATATTGATTTCAATCCATGTTTGAAATATCAATTTAAATTATTCCAATTTCAATACATTACAAAGTTATATTTCAAACAATTCAAATAACTCAATTCTGATAAATTTCACTTATATTCCAAATTCAACTTTGGAATTTTCAATTAAATTCTTTTAACAATTTCTTTAAACCAATTCCAATTTTAACATAAAACTTGAATTTCGATAATAATTTAATTTATATAAATCAATTATTATTTCAAAATCTCATTTAACAGGATTCAAAATTTAAGGCTTTAAAATCAATTAATTTAACCAATCCAGTATCCGTATATAATTCTCTACCCTAGGGTCAAGTGATACAGATATTTATCATTTCAATCCGCAATTTAAAATTTTACAGTTATATATCATTTCAAACCGCAATCCCGAATTTACAAAATCTATAAAATCGCTCGAGTCTATCATTTCAACTCATAACGATTTTTTTCCTAATCTATAGATTGTTCGGGTATATATCATTTCAACCCATAGTGATTTTTCAAACAACAACTAAGGGAACTTGCAGGGTGATAATATTTTATTAATCAAACATAACATCCAATCAACCAATATCAACAATCAAACATTCATCAAAATCATCATTCAATTCAACCAATAAATTTCAACAAATAACTGATTATTATATACAGGTAATTAACTGGTGATTAAAAATTCAATAATAAATTAAATGACAATTTAATTCAAAATAATTCAAATTAACAGGAATAACAATTTAAAAATATCAAACAGCCATAAATAAATTCCTAACCACGTCATAAATTTACTTTAACTAACATAAGAAATTTTAGATGTTGTGAGTGGGTCAAATCACTCATCTTTGAAATTTCAGTCGATTTGAAATTCAAATAAAGGCCCAAAATTGAATAGTCTCAGAATTCGTCCAAATCGTCATCAAAATTTCCGGAATTTCGATACGATCCCGGCGAATCAAACTGCGTGTAAATCGGTCCTCGTATGCAAAAGTTATGTGATTTAGAAGAATTGGAAAAAAAAACAAACAGTGCCACGTCACCTCCGCCCTCTCCAACCCTAGCCAATACATCAGGTCGCGAACACGAGCTGCCACAGCATCCAAACTTTGACCAACTGACGCATCTCCTTTGCCGGCCTTCACCTAGATCGACTGCCGCATCCACCATTACCACGCTAGGGCGCACCCACGACCGCCATAGCGGAGCTTCCGTCGTCCTCGGGCCATTCGCCTCCACGTGTCTTTGAGGCCTAGTCGTGGCGTAATCCTTGCCTATAACGGCCGATTAGCCGTATGGATCTGGTCGGTATGGCGCCCTCTACCCACTGACATAACCCGATCGAATTCTCGTCGCCAATCCACCGTCAATCCACAAATCCACGTAAGAATGGTCGAAAAAAAAGGCTAATTACCAGTCAAACCATGATCCTAATCAAAAACGAATCACAGATCTGACTTGCGCTTGTCTATTGCTTCAAATCGATATATAATTCGATATATATTGAGGAGTTTAAATTTTTGATTTGATTTTGATTTTAAATTGAATGTGGAATTGGTTTTGGTTTGTCTGCCATTGAGAAGAAGAAGGCATAGAAAATTGTATGTACAGAAAAATGAAAATAAGAAGTGGCTAGGGTTTGTAACGGGCTATTTATGTGCAAAGCTGAAAATAGAATGAATGGACAAGATTTGATTTGGAAGTTGAACGATAAAGGACTCGAAAAGCCCGTTCTGTCTCCGGAACGAAAATGGGAAGTCCCATATATCAAAATAGATGTTTTCGATAATTTTAAATTCAATGGAACAGGTTTCAAGTCCTAATTCCATCGTATGAAGAAGTTAAGTTAAAATCAGCTTATTTCAAATTGATTTCAATTGATTTTAATTAAATTAATTTCTGGGCGTCTCGAGTCCGTACGATCAAACGACAAGTCTGATCGCTACGAAACTTGAAATCCTACAATAACTCACCATTACAGATCCGATGAAACTAGTTTCGTCGAAATCCGTGTCAGTGGCTAATATCGCTATTTCCACATTAATTAATTAAATTAATATTAAATTAATTAATTCACTTTTTAATTCAATATTTATTACTAACAATTTCCATCATTTTTTACTACTAGGACATTTAAAATAACTGAAAGTAAATTTACATATTAATTTCAGTGTTAATTATTTCAATAATTACATTGTTCAAATTTCAACTTCAATTAATCCAATTAAGTAAAATTTAATTTCAATAAATTGCTTTAATTTGATTCCCACATTTATATTCGACCAATTATAAATCTAATAACATAGTTAACATTTGTTTCACATTTCATTGCATTAATATACTCCAATTTCCATCTCTTATTTGTATTAACTACTATATTTCCATTTATGTTGAATTATTTGTCAATTTAACACATTAATTATAATTTAAAAATCCCAAATAAATTTATCTATCTTGATTTAACTCTTTTATTAAATCTATTATTTCATTATGAATATAATTAACATCTCTATTCATTTTATTACGTTCACAATTTGCAATTTTTGTCTTAACTCACATTATTGTAACATTTATTTCATTTAATCATAATTGATTTCAAATTCAACTTAACATACTAAATAAATAGGTAACAATAATAGTTTGCCCCCATTTACTTTTAGTCGCATTAATAAGTTATTATTTACAACCAAATGTTACAATTTCTTACCTAACACTGATTTTATACAATTACCATTGATTATATATTATTTCATTAATTGATTCAATATTTACATTTGTTTTCCTACATTTAATTTATAACCAAGTATATCCCTTTATCATTTCAATTGGTTGGAATTTCATTCAAATTGTTAAAAATTAACTTAAATTAACATTGTTACGTTTCATTTTAGTTATTATTTCACTAAATAAATTACCAATTTTATTTCTTCCAATATTTGATCACAAAAATCTTATTAAATTAACTATTTTAATTATCGAAAGTTACGGGTCATTGCAGAGAGCATCCCAAGCAGTTGGGTGATCAGCTATCCAAAAGCTATAGACCTATGGATCGCTGGTGATCCACCAAATTTGCTCGAATGGCTTTGAATTTTTCAGTGCAACTACGTGTGTCCAATTTCAAGCTACTGGCGAGGCGGCCTAGCCCAATAGCTCTCCATCCCCTATAACTACGATCCAGCTGCAACATAAAGAGGATTCTTTGGACTGCTGTTCAAATTCTGCATAAACTACTCTTCCCCTCCCACACAACAGCCATCTACAGGGTTCATTGTGATTCTCTAGTGAACTCCAACACTGGTAACTTGATCTAAGTTATAAGATTCAATCACATTTTAATCAGATTCAACTTGTAATTGTAGCCAACCAATAATAAAAGTTATAAAGTGGACGTAGGCTTTGTTGATATACAAACCACTACAAAAATCCCTTGTTCATTTACTCTTTTTTGGGATTTACTGTTGCTTTTTTCTATTTTATTTGCCCTGATAAACAAGGCTGGTGCTTTCATACTCAATCCAGGGTGTTGATCCATTTTTTGGGTAAACTTTAAGTACCCAGTTATAAATTTCAAAACTCATCTTTGCGTTTGGACGGATTTGAATTCATTTCAATCGCAAAGTGATAAAGAGAATAATTTACTAATTACTCCACAATATGCACCTAAGCAACATCTGACTGTCACTTAGAAGATTATTCAGATTACCACAAAACTAACCGAAATGTCCGAATTATTTAAAGAAAAGGCATTCTCTTAAAATTTCTTTTCTCAACATTCTTTGGAATCATTTCGAACAATTCTGGGATTTAATTTTTTCAAAAACTCTTTAAAATGTTCCTTTAAAAGACAAATTTATAATACTAAGTGTATTAAAACAAGGATCAAAAATCAAATATCATTTCAAACCATAAACCTAAAACATTTTACACAAGGGTTTAGGCGATGATATTTAAAAAATGACGGTATAGCGGAAATTGCTATAACAACACTTAAACAGTTTAAATGGAATATCCAGATTAATTTCAATTAATTAATCAAATAAATCTAATTATCATCCAACAAATAAAAAATAGTTTATAGCATCACAGATATGATATAGCAAATTTGGATGTGAGTTAAACCTACATTTAAATGATCCTCCTTTATTATAATTAAATTTTCTCATATATTTTTCCTCTAAATTTTATTTATTTATTTTATTTTACTTTATCTTTTTTTGCTACTATATAGATTATATTAAAAAACTTTTTATTACAAGTTTACTTTTAGCTTGGCATTATTAAAAGATGACTTTTAACTTAACCATTTCGTCGAACACCTTATAATCAAACCGTAAAACTTAATTCACAAGGGTTTCATTCCAAGATTCCCTAATCCTATCTACTCTACTATAACTTACTAAGGAAAATTCCTTATGCACTATTCAACAATAGATAATGCTTAAACTGGACGAGCATAGCTAATCAAATTCTAAATGATAACAATAAAATATTATCATCTCTAAATATCAACTCATCTATACAACTATATTAAATTTGAAAATCATTCTTATATATGTAAAATATATTCCTAGGTAAAATTATTTTATTTACCATTTTTAAAACAATACTGTATTGGTAGATTTGTTCAAGTGTTTAGGAATTCCTATCGATAACGCTGATCAGACGCATCGACCAGAATTCATATACCACTCAACGGATCAAACAACACAATATAAAACATTTTTATAACACTAAAAAATACGCACTCCATATATATTTATACTCTCAGATTTATCCTAGGATATTACTAATCCTATTCTTAGAGAGTTTACACTACCAGGGCTTAGGAGTTCGCAAAACCTAAGCTCAGATACCGTTTGTGACGACTCACTTTTTTGACCCTTGGGAACGACACTTAATACAACCTCGGTATTCGTATGTTGTTGCCCAAGCATTCGAAAGATAAGTTGCCTTAGGGTAAAATAAATAAGAAAAAGAACAGAACAGAACTACCTCACAATGGAATAGTTACATATAATATAAAATGATACGGTCCAAAAGGTTACTCCTTATAAAGAGTTATCAAAGTTACAAAAACTACTATATCAAATAGATTGATAGTGATACATTCTGACTTTTAATTTTTAAGATACAAAATACACCTATATAATCATACAGCAGAAATTAATAACTAGATAAATAAGGAGCCTCCTGCTCGTCCGTCGTCTTCATAGAGCTCTAAAGAAAAACCTGATATTCTCGAACTACTCAAATATAATTGAGTACCTGGGAGTTTGGGGAAAATAAAAACTCGGGTCAGAAAAAATGTCTGTTATGGGTAACACAATGAAATAAATAGGGTGTATTTAAACAATAACATGTGCGACCACACTGCTAATGTGGAACGAGTTTTCTCCCACATAAACAACAACCAAACATAAAAAAATGAAAATGAACAATATGGAACAAATCCAAACATAGATGTTGGGCATAACTAGTATAAAATTTAGACTTGAAAGACTGGAAATAATCTAAATAAAAATCAAAACTGGACATAATGGATAAAACAAGGAAATGGTCCAAGTTTGATGGAATGGACAATATCAATACTTAAACACCACGAAGAGTGGTTGACTCTTCTCGTAGTAGTTTAAAGATAAATAGATTCAAAGGTTCGAATCAAATAAGGAAAGGAAAATTCCCAACAAATGACTAGGAAGGTGCACCAACTTGAAGTATACCTCTAGCAAAATACTTCTGAGAAGCTCGTATACTTCGTAACTGATGCAGCCCAGAATGATGCCCAGAATGTTGAAGAGTTAGGTCGTGTACGACCTAACGAATTCTTTAAGTCGACACTAGTGGAGAAAGCACAAGTTGGTAAAGTGTTAGGTCGCGGACGACCTAACGAGACCCTTAAGTCGCACCAACGACCTATAGAAGATCGCCCCTGAGTTAACGAAGTTTTAGGTCGCTCACGACCTAACGAAGTTTTAGGTCGCTCACGACCTAACAAAGTTGGCATGCGAGTTACAGGCTTCAAAGTGATGGAATGCAGACGAGATAAAAGGTTACGACCTACTTTAGGTCGCGTAAACGAGCTACGACCTAAGATAGGTCGCTCCGATATTCTGGAAGAGGACTACCTCGAGCTACGACCTAAGATAGGTCGCGTAAAGTCTTAAGTCGCGAAGAGAGTTAGGTCGCAGGAAATCCTTAGGTCACGAACTTGTTAAGTCGTTGAGTTGGATGCCGCTTTATTTTAGGTCGCTGAAGTTTGAAGACGTAGATTCTTTAAGCCGCTTTAATCTCTGCCGTTGATTCCTTAGGTCGCTGTTGGATACAGATGTTATGTCGTATGATTGTATAGTTCTTAAGTCGTGAGTAGTTAGGTCGTGTATGACCTAAGTGTTGTAAAGTCGTTATGTTGTCTTGTATGTTGGTTTGTAATATGTGGTTGTATTGTAATGTGAACTGTTAGGTCGTTAACGACCTATACTAAGTCGTTGGGTTTTATAGGTCGCACCATTTTTAGGTCGTAGGTCGTTCACGACCTAAGAGTTGTGTTGAAATTTTGATTCTATTTTGGCGTGTGAGTTGTAGCCTATAAATAGGCAAGTGTGGTCATTTGTAAAAGTTTAGTTGATTTGAAATAAAACTCTTGTTTTGTTAGCTTTGTGCTTTCGCCAAATTGGTAGTTGAGTGTAATCTCCTATCTCCTCTTTCGGATAATCGAGTGCGCTAGATCAACGTGTGAAGAATCGCAGATCTTTGAACCCGGTATCGTGCGCGATCAACGAGTTCGGGATAGCTAGAATTCGGTATCTTCGGATCAACGAATTCAGGCATTTCAGTATCTTCCAATCCATCGATTGCTACTCTCATCGATCGACATTGTTTTTGATTAATCTGCTGCGTCAGTTTTGGTATTGGAGCTTGTTTAGCCAATCATAGCTAAATCGAGTCTTGGAGCCAATCATCTTGAAGAAGTTTGAATCGAAGTGAAGATTTGAGGTTATTAATCACGGCCAAGAGCAAGAAGGAAAGTTGTTCGACTTTGTATTGAAGTTTGAAGGACGAATCTATCTTGTTTGGGAGTTTGGTTGTTCATCGTGTTCGTCACAATTTGCAACACGTGTGAAGATTTCGATCCATTTCACTTTGGATCTAAGTTCGAATTGTGTTTGAATTTGAAGTGGGCAAGTTAGAACTTCGGCCGAGATAAGCAAGTGAAGGCCGTGTACATCATTTGACCGAGAATTGAAGTGTTTGTAAAATTTTGAATCATGCCGCCAAGGAGAGCTAACCGTCATCAAAATGTTGAAGATTTGTATAAGCGGGAAGATGCCGAGCAAATGGAGCAACGTATAAGCGACAAATTCAATGAGAAGTTGGATGAAGGCATTGGGAGATTATAGAAGCTTATGACGGAGATGAATCGAAATCAAAGAAGGGTTTCATCTGAATCTAACCACGAGAGAAGTAGAGTTTCGCCACATTCCAATCGAGACAGAAGTGATGGTAGTAGAGATGTGGGTGGACGAGATAGACAACGATATACATCTGAATTTGAAGAGGAGTATGATGGTGGTAGTGTTCGAGGACAAGGACGAGGACAAGGAAGAAATCACTCTGAGTATGATCACAAGTGGGAGTCGGGGATGAAGACTGAAATTCTTGAATTCAAAGGTGGTATGCAAGCAGAGGAGTTTCTAGATTGGGTGGCTAATGTTGAGGAGATTTTTGACTTCAAAGAAGTTCCAGAACATCGTAGGGTGAAGTTGGTTGCTACAAGGTTGAGGGGTAGAGCTTTGGCATGGTGGCAGCGAACCAAACTTACACGTGAACGAATGGGAAAGTCAAAAGTTGAATCTTGGGAGAAGATGAAGAAATTGATGAAAACAACGTTCTTACCTTACAATTATCAATCTTTGATGTATCAACGTTTGCAGAATTTGAGGCAGGGCACAAAGAATGTTAATGATTACGCGGATGAATTTTATCAGCTTATTGCGAGAAATGATATTATGGAAACAGAAGAGCAGCTGACATCTAGATTCATTGGGGGATTGAGAATGCAGATTCAGGATATGGTTAATATGTTCGATCCAAGATCTGTGGCAGAAGAACATCAAAAGGCGTTGGCTTGGGAGAAACAGGGACGACGAGGAGGTGGTGTGTTTACTAATTCCAACAATCAAGTGAAGGGTGTTAGTGGGAGTTCTAATGTTTCTAAACCTATCAGTAGACCAGTAGTGAAGGAGGCTGAGAAGACAAAGATTAACAACGGTTTCAAATGTTATAATTGTTAGGAATTGGGCCACAAAAGTAGTGAATGTCCAAAGCCGAAGAAGAGAGCTATGATAGCGGAGGTTGAGGATGAGGATGAAGAAGCTGAATGTTCCAATTCACCACCTGATGAGGAGGAAGAAGAAGTGTCGGGAGATGAAGGTTATAATCTAATGATGAAGAGGTCCTGTTTAACACCAAAGCAAGAGGAGGATTGTAGTTGGTTAAGGAGCAATATTTTTCAGTCAACATGTACCATTCTGGGGAAGGTTTGCAAATTTGTTATTCATGCTGGAAGCTGTGATAATATAATTTCTTCAGAAGCTGTGAGGAAGTTGGCGTTGAAGACTGAGAAACATCCAAAACCGTACAAGCTAGCTTGGTTGAGGAAAGGCGGGGAGGTGAAGGTTGGACGAAGGGCTTGTGTGAAGTTTTCAATTGGAAAGAAATACAAGGATGAAATCTGGTGCGATGTGGTAGATATGGATGTTTGTCATTTGTTGCTGGGAAGACCATGGCAGTATGATAGGGCGGTGCAACATGATGGGTGTACCAACAGTTACAGTTTCATATTTGAAGGCACAAAGATTACTCTAGTTCCAAAGAAGCGACAACAGGAGGAAAACAAGTTGGAGGAGATTGAAGAGCTTAAAAATTTGTTATCTTTGAAGGAGTTTGTGAAGGAAGTAGAGGAGGAGCCTGAAGTGTTTTTGTTGATTGGGCGAGAGAGCAGTGAAGAGGTTGAAATTCCGGAAGAAGCGAAGCTAGTTTTGAAAGAATTTGACGATGTATTTCCAGAGGAGTTACCAACGGAGTTGCCACCGTTGAGGGATATACAACATCAGATACATCTTTTTCCAGGTGCTGTGTTGCCACACAGACCACATTATCGAATGAGTCCAAAGGAACATGAAGAATTGAGGAGGCAAGTGGAAGAATTGCTTGAACAAGGGCGTGTGCAGGAGAGTTTAAGTCCTTGTGCTGTACCAGCTTTATTGGTACCCAAAAAGGATGGAACGTGGAGGATGTGCACAGACAGTCGAGCATTGAATAAGATCACAGTCAGATACAGATTTCCGATGCCGAGGCTTGATGATCTATTGGATCAAATTAGTGGGTCTATAATCTTTTCTAAGATTGACTTGAAGAGCGGTTATCATCAGATTCGCATTAGGCCAGGGGACGAATGGAAGACAGCATTCAAGACGAGGGAAGGATTGTATGAATGGTTGGTAATGCCGTTTGGTCTATCGAATGCACCGAGTACATTCATGAGGGTGATGAACCAAATTTTCAGACCATACATTGGGAAATTTGTGGTGGTTTACTTTGATGATATTCTGATCTACAGTGCTAGCACAGAAGAGCATGTTCAGCATTTGAAGAAAGTGTTAATTATTCTTCGAGAAGAACAATTCTATGCTGCTACAAAGAAGTGTGTTTTTATGGCGAGGAGTGTTTTATTTCTGGGGTATGTTGTGTCGGAAGAAGGAATACAGGTTGACCAAAGTAAAGTCGAAGCTATCAGAGATTGGCCGCAACCCAAGACGATAACGGAGGTTCGTAGTTTTCACGGGTTGGCTTCATTTTATCAAAGGTTTATTCCACACTTTAGTAGTGTGATGGTGCCTGTGACTGATTGTATGAAGGGTAAACAGTTTGCATGGACGGAGGAAGCCGAGGTTGCTTTTGATCGAATCAAAGAACTCTTGACGTCTGCACCAATTCTAATATTACCAGATTTTCAGTTGGTGTTTGAATTACACACTGATGCATCCAAGGTTGGGATTGGAGGAGTGTTGAGTCAGAGGGGACGTCCGATTGCATACTTTAGCGAGAAGTTATCAGGAGCAAAGATGAGATATAGTACATATGATGTGGAATTTTATGCTGTTGTGCAATCTATTAAACACTGGAGACATTATCTATTTCAGAAAGAGTTTGTTCTTTACACTGATCATGAGGCATTAAAGCATTTACAAGGGCAAGACAAGATTTCAGCGAGACATGCATCATGGATTGCATATCTGCAACAGTTTACATTTGTTGTGAAACACAAATCGGGAGTGACGAATCGTGTTGCGGATGCTTTGAGTAGAAGGAATCATTTTTTAACAACAATGAAGATTGAAGTAACGGGATTCGATGTGTTACCAGAGTTATTTTACGAAGATCCTTACTTTGCAAAATTTGTTGATAAAGTCAAAAATGGGGAGACAGATGAGTTCGTGATGGGAGATGGTTTTCTGTTCAAAGGAAATCGATTGTGCATACCTGATTGTAGTTTGAGAATGAAGATTGTAAAAGAACTACATGAAGAAGGACATGTTGGGAGAGACCGTACATTACAGTTGATTTCACAGTCTTACTTTTGGCCATCAATAAGGAAAGAGGTGGAGAGATTTGTGGAGCGATGTCATATCTGTCAGGTTTCGAAAGGAACTGCGACTAATGCTGGTTTATATATGCCGTTACCTGTACCAACTAAACCATGGCTTGATGTGAGTATGGACTTTGTGTTGGGGTTACCGAGAACACAGCGTGGTAACGATTCCATTTATGTGGTGGTTGATAGATTTTCCAAGATGGCACATTTCATCGCTTGTAAGAAGACAGCTGATGCCGTCCGGGTTGCTGAGTTATTCTTCAAAGAGATATATCGTTTACATGGTTTGCCGGAATCCATTGTTTCTGATCGGGATACTAGATTTCTAAGTCATTTTTGGCTAAGTTTGTGGAAGATGGTGGGAACCAAATTGAAATTTAGTAGTGCTTATCACCCGCAGACGGATGGACAGACCGAGGTTGTGAACAGATCATTGGGTAATTTGTTGAGATGTCTAGTGAAAGATAATCTGAAGAGTTGGGATATGAAGTTATGTCAGGCAGAGTTTGCTCATAATCATGCAGTGAATCGTAGTACGGGATTCAGCCCATTTCAGATTGTTTATTCTAGTATGCCAAAAGGACCGTTGGATTTAACGATAATACCACACTCGACGGGGACAGTTAAGAAAGCTGCTGATTTTGTTGAAGGATTGAAAGAGTGTCATAGAATCGTTCAAGAACGATTGGAAAAGGCGAATGAGAAGTACAAACGTTCTGCAGATCTGAAGCGAAGGAGCATTGAATTTAACGAAGGTGATTGGGTTTATGCAGTGTTAACGAAGGATCGTTTTCCAATGGGCGCTTATAATAAGTTGAAAGCCAGAAAAATTGGTCCCATACAAGTCGTGAAACGAATCAATGAAAATGCTTATAAGTTGAAGCTGCCAGAGGATGTGTACACTTCTGATGTGTTCAACGTTAAGCATCTTGTACCATATTATGGGAACGAACAATATGATGTGAAAGAATTTACAAATTCGAGGATGAATTTTTCCCAACCTGGGGAGGATGATGCAGCCCAGAATGATGCCCAGAATGTTGAAGAGTTAGGTCGTGTACGACCTAACGAATTCTTTAAGTCGACACTAGTGGAGAAAGCACAAGTTAGTAAAGTGTTAGGTCGCGGACGACCTAACGAGACCCTTAAGTCGCACCAACGACCTATAGAAGATCGCCCCCGAGTTAACGAAGTTTTAGGTCGCTCACGACCTAACGAAGTTTTAGGTCGCTCACGACCTAACAAAGTTGGCACGCGAGTTACAGGCTTCAAAGTGATGGAATGCAGACGAGATAAAAGGTTACGACCTACTTTAGGTCGCGTAAACGAGCTACGACCTAAGATAGGTTGCTCCAATATTCTGGAAGAGAACTGCCTCGAGCTACGACCTAAGATAGGTCGCGTAAAGTCTTAAGTCGCGAAGAGAGTTAGGTCGCAGGAAATCCTTAGGTCGCGAACTTGTTAAGTCGTTGAGTTGGATGCCGCTTTATTTTAGGTCGCTGAAGTTTGAAGACGTAGATTCTTTAAGCCGCTTTAATCTCTGCCGTTGATTCCTTAGGTCGCTGCTGGATACAGATGTTATGTCGTATGATTGTATAGTTCTTAAGTCGTGAGTAGTTAGGTCGTGTACGACCTAAGTGTTGTAAAGTCGTTATGTTGTCTTGTATGTTGGTTTGTAATATGTGGTTGTATTGTAATGTGAACTGTTAGGCCGTTAACGACCTATACTAAGTCGCTGGGTTTTATAGGTCGCACCATTTTTAGGTCGTAGGTCGTTCACAACCTAAGAGTTGTGTTGAAATTTTGATTCTATTTTGGCGTGTGAGTTGTAGCCTATAAATAGGCAAGTGTGGTCATTTGTAAAAATTTAGTTGATTTGAAATAAAACTCTTGTTTTGTTAGCTTTGTGCTTTCGCCAAATTAGTAGTTGAGTGTAATCTCCTATCTCCTCTTTCGGATAATCGAGTGCGCTCGATTCAACGACAGCAGAAGCCGATTCACGGAATCTAGTGCTCTAAATCAACGTGTGAAGAATCGCAGATCTTTGAACCCGGTATCGTGCGCGATCAACGAGTTCGGGATAGCTAGAATTCGGTATCTTCGGATCAACGAATTCGGGCATTTCAGTATCTTCCAATCCATCGATTGCTACTCTCATCGATCGACATTGTTTTTTATTAATCCGCTGCGTCAGTAACATTTCTCGGACAATGCCATGCCGGGCCCCACCAAAAATTACATAGTTTCCGAATATTTCACATCTAAATTGTAACGACCCACTACTTTGGACCATTCAAATTGACAATAAATCAACACATGTCGGACTTGAATAATACAAAACAATAGATTGTAAATAAAATTTGGAAAAACATAGAATATACAGTAAATAAATAATCACAGATCACAGACACAGAGTAATATAACAATAATGTAGTGGAAACAAAGAATAGTAGTTCATGAAGCTACTATATATAGTAACAGAGTCAAACAAGATACAACAGAATTTATGAATACAAGATGTAACGACCTTGAAATTCCGACCCAATTTTAAAATTTTGAATCCATTATTTTGATATAAAATATGGAACTTTCATACGATTTCAATTAGCGTCCAAACTTTGTTTATAAATTGCGCCTAGATGGTTATAGATATGGGAAAAGTTTCGTCGGAAAATACCGCAGTAAATTTCGTTCGTGTTTTATTGCACGTCAGTTCAATCTAAACGTGAAATTTTTTTATCTTCCGAACCTGAATATTTTTACATAGAAAAATTCTAAACCATCTTCTGATCAAGACGTCATTTTTCGTTTTTCAAAATTCGGACATCTTCATCTCCGTCGATCTTATTCTTGGGCGTTTTGCTGCATTTTCTCCATAATAAAAAAAAATTCGAATTTTATAATTTAAGCTTACCACTGATATCTATGCGCCATTGTGTTCGCCTCGTCGCGCTGATCAAAACGGTATATTTATTTGTGTCAATTGGAGTTCGGCGTTGAAAATTATAATCGTTTAACGGACTACAAACCGATCTATTACGCTGTACAGACCGGTACCCAATCATCTACCCTGTTGGAATTCTAGGAGCCTTGACTATTCAACTGCATTGAAAAGCCAACAGTCTTTTGGTTACCGTGACAATAAATTGAGGCCTTTGAAATCCCTATACCATTTTATATAAACAAGCTCGTTCATAATTCATTTGGTTTGCATTCTCTAAATTATTCTGGTTCGTATTCATTCTCTGCTCTCTTTCTTTCTTCTTCTCCAAAGAAATGCCAGTTCACATTATTTCATTTTTTTTAAGCTCCCCTACTAAAACTAATCAACCTCCCCACTGCCTTCCCTACCGAACCAGCTCAACCGCCCTGCCTCCCCACTGCCTTCCCTACCAAACCAGCCCAACCGCCCTGCCTCCCCACTGCCCTTGCCCAGTCCGCCTTCCACCTGTTTGCCTCCCCACTGCACCTGCCCAGTCCGCCTTCCACCCGCCTGCCTCCCCTATCGAACCAGCCCAGCCGCCTGCCTTCCCTACCTCCCAGTCCCACCAGCCCGCCACCACCAGCTACCCACTCCCACCCCGTCTGCTTGCCACCCAGCCTTCGCATGACCTCGCCCACCTGACCCACACGCCTGCACCCGGTCCACCCGCCTGCAGCCTCCGAACCCGCCCAGTCCGTCCCCGTCACCACAGCCTGCCGCCATCTAGTCCACCACCAGTTCGCCCTACCCTTCTGCCAGCCTCCGCCGCCAACCTTTCCACCTGCCGCCAGCCTCCGCCTCCCCAGCCCACCCACGACCAGACAGCCCACACCCCACGACCAGCCTCCCACTGACCCATCCTCATCCAGTCCGTTCCACCAGCCACCAACCGAGTCCAACCAGCACCACTGCTTCCATCCGCCTCGACTTGGCCACAACTGAATTCCGTGGCATTTCCATTCATATATAAGTCTATATAGGAAACTGTATATTACATAGCAGGGTAACCTTTAGAATTCTAGTTGCTCACGTTTGCTGCTATGCTTTGTTTCCAGCTACTGCTTCGGAGTCCTAGGTTACCTTCAGCTTGTCGGATCTATCTTGCTTCACCGTTTGGTATGATTATATATATATACAATCTATATATTGTATTGAACCAATTGTTAATTAAATTATTTGTTTGATTGCAGTTTGTGTTCATTTTGCATTGTGCTTGTTAGTGTCTCTTATCTATTCGTCTTTGTGCTTCGTCATCAAATCTCTAACCACGCAAGGTGAATATTTCATTCATGACTCAATCTATTATGCTACGATAATCAAGTGATAGATGTTGTTGATATTAATTTGGATGTTAATGGTTGATGTTAAATTGTGATTTGAAGTTGGTTTATGGTAAATAGTTGTGACACTAAATTGTTACGTGATGTTGAATTTGGTCGTTAATATAAGTGATGATTAATATGAAATTGAATTTGATATAGGATAGTAAACAATTTAAAATAGATTATATATGTTGAACTTGTCCCTTTTAATGTTAAATAAATCGACACGTAGAAATAGTGTTAACTACACTTTGAACCATTGAATGTATGATTGATGTAATAATTTGATAATAGACGCCAAGTGAAAACCCATAATGTAATAATCTTTAATCTGCATGAAATGATAGTGTGGATTCTAGGAATAATTATATTAATTTGCATAGATAACAAATGTAAATTAATACGATTATTTCGGGATTATTTAAATAAATTGTTGAATTGTTATGTATGGATGCTATTGATTGTTGTTTACTTTGACACCATCCCAGTTATCACACTGCAAGTTCCCTTTGCTATGCTTTGTTTTTTTATTTAATGATATTGGGTTGAAATGATAAATACCCAAATTGAACAACTTTGGCCTAGGATAGATAATTAAAAATAAGAAACCCGATTGGTCAACAAAAATCATTTTTGAAAATGAAATCTATTTGAAATTAAGGAATGAACTTAACAATTTGTTTGGAAACTAAGTAACGAACTTAATGGATTTAATTGCAATAAATTAATGGATTTGATTGTTATAAATTAATGGATTTAATTGTAATAAATTAATGGATTTAATTGTAAGAAATTAATGGATTTAATTGTAATAAATTAATGGAAATAAATTAATGGATCTAATTGAAATAAATTAATGGATTTAATTGAAACGGAATAATAAATCTATTTAATTGAATAAAATAGATTGACACATTTAATTGAAATGAGATTTAAAAACAAGTAAGTTTTAGAATTTGATAATTTAAAATTTATTAGATTTGAGATTAGATCTAACTCGGATAAATTTAATAGATTTGGAATTTGTTATAAAATTAATTTGAGATTAAGTAACAAATTGACTTAAGGGGAATACAAAAAAACCAACTAAAGTTTAAGGACTTGATTTAGCTGTTGAAATTGATTAAATCAAAGTTCTGATTAAATTTAATGTAACGATGAATGTGAATATGAATTAAAATGAATAGAATTTGATTTAATGATTTGAACCAAATTGACCAGTAAATTGAATCTATGGTTTATGAATTAAATTAGTAAGTAGAATTTGGATCTTGTTAAATTGAACTTGAATACTTAAGTATTGTTAACTCAAGGGCTTGAACTAAAACTTCATTTGGAAACATGATTTTTAAATGTTTGAAATAAATTAAATTGTGAAGTGTCAAATTTTGAAAGTCAAACTTGCAACTTGACTTTTGGACTTTGATTTGTTTAAACTTTAATAGTAAATGACCATCGGGTAATTAATGCGTAGTTATTAAAGAGACCGGGATCGGATATGGACATACTCTCTGTTGATACCGAAAACCACTTTAATAACTAATATACGCGGAGTGTTGATCCAGAACGAAGTGGATGGTTTTGGTGAGCGCGTAGACTGAAGAAAGAGAACGATTTTGGATGACCCCTGACATGACTAAAACAGGAGCCGCGCCGGGCCATTGAGGATCGCCATCTCTAGCGAACACACTTCTTCGATACCTTATCTATTACTTATGTGATTCGATTTGAGTGCACCCCTTGATTTGGGAGTGTTGTTTCGCGGTGTTGGGATAGTAGCTGCTATGCCCAACATCAGTCCGGATCAGGCAACTACTAGTATCCTAGTTGGTATCGCCTCATGTACCTTGTCATACTGATTATCCTATTCGCGACCACTACGATTTGTTTTGTGTTATACCTATGGGGTACCCTCTGATAACCACTAGTTTACGGTGGGGTTTACGGTGCTGTATAGACTATGGCATTATAAAATGTGTTAAGGGGGACTATGGTAACGCCTTAACACTATTTTGATATCATACTTTACTGATTAGACATTATCTATTTAGCGTATTCTATTGTATATATAGATAGTTTATCAGATCCTTAAAGATGTGTAGCACATTCATCTTTGAGTTATGAACTTTATTATTTGCACCTGATTATCCTATATAAGATTTTGAGTCCTGACTCGAGTGTTTCTTTTGTATATGCTCGGGTCAGTCTGAAGCTATCCAGTTGCTGATCAAGGTTGGTTGAAGATGCTGAAGACTTAGCATTTATCTTTATCAGTTTATTTCCATTCTAGTATTTGATGAACTTATGTATTGAACATCTTGTATTTCCTCTTTGTCACTGTATGTTGAGACATTGTTGTATTCCTGTAGTAGCTTCATGAACTACTATTATGATGATGTACTTTTCGCTGCATTATTCTGTCACCATTCTGTGTCTGTGATATTGTATTGATTCT
Organism: Allium fistulosum; assembly: GCA_030737815.1. Lineage (NCBI taxonomy): Eukaryota > Viridiplantae > Streptophyta > Magnoliopsida > Asparagales > Amaryllidaceae > Allium > Allium fistulosum. The sequence continues at coordinate 299,005,156 of CM060905.1, read as the reverse complement.
CATTTACATATATGTATTCATAATCCCATAATGATTCGTGTTTTGTATTATTTAAGTTGACATGTGTGGATTATTGTCAATTTAAATGGTCCAAATATACGGGTTGTTACACAAGATGTCTCAATACAATAGTCAAATACAAGATCTGAATACATCACTGGAATCAATTGAATGACCGAAAGCAGAATCAATGGATGGATCCAAGCGAAGCTCCAATTCCAAAGGTGAGTCTCGAATACTGGTACAACTCAGCATGACCCAAGCGTAAACCAAAACACAAATACTCGAGTCAGGACATACATACTTATACAATGTAAACCAACTCAAGTGAACTGTAATAGAAATGCTCAAGTAACTTAAAGAATGTTTGGGATCACCCATTCTTTAAGGATACATTAAACTATTTACTATGTGGTAATATTCGCTATTATAATAATGTCTAATAATAAAATAAACTTACTTTTAAATAGCGTTAAGGCTTTACATTTTCCACCTTAACACATAATAGTCCCAGTAGTCTATCCAGTATCAGCGTACCCCCAGGTTGGAAGCTACCTTAATTACTCCACAGGCTACGGCACAAAACCAAACTCATAGTAAAGCTCGATATGGTAGGTGACATGGCACAACTAGGCAATGCCAGGGTAGATATACCAATTACACATCCGGGCTAGTGGTAACGCATAGCAGCAACTACCGCCCACCTCGGAACACACTCCCGAATCAAAAATCGAGGATGGCCATCAAATCAATCACAAAGTAATAGAATAGTATACGATGGAATGCGTCCGATCAGAGGAGCTACCTCATTGGCCCGTCAATCGCTCCTGTTTTAGCCACCTTATGCCAACTCACGGGAGTCGGGTCCACGTATATACCTTAATAGGAATGGTCGCCACCATCCTACTTCATTTTGGAATCTCCACCGCGTACATGGTTGTCAAAGTGGTTTTCGGTATCGACAGAGAGAATGCCCATATCTGATCCCGGTCTCTTTGCCAACCAACCGTTATTATAACTCATGGATATTTATATCAAAATAATTTATACTTCAAAACCAAATATCATATCCATTTCAAACTGTGCAGTTAAAGCACTCGGCAGATTCAAAGCGGTGGAGGTGCAAAAAGTCATAGCGGGGATACGCGAGGATATAGCGGGATATAGCGGATGGCTCTAAAATAGCATATAAAACTCGTACTTAATGTTTTTACAAATATATAAAGGGTAATTAAATGAAAAATTATCATTCAATTGAATTATAATTAATACATAAATAATTTTAAATAAAAACATGTGCAAATATACTTTAAATAAACGTAAAACTGTTATATAACATAATTGAATTTAGTAGAATATTAGAGTATTTTCATTTCTGAAAATATATTAAAAATTAAATCAAATAAATTAGTTTCATAATTTCTTATAATGTATAAATGCAATTTTCAATTCATTTTATTAGAGAAGATATAGCGGAAATAGCGGAATATTGCGGGAATAACAGGATATAGCGGAAATAGCGGGGCTTCAAGCGGAAAGGCTATATTTTGGGGCTATATGGAAAAATCGTAGCGGTAGAAATCCGCTATGAGATATAGCGGGGTTACAGCGGGGTAATAGCAGGGCATTAACTACACAAATTTCAAACTAGTTTATACTACAAACCAAAATATCATTATCCATTTCAAAACTAGTTTATACTTCAAAGCCAAATATCATATTCAAAACTATTCTTAATTAAATACTATTCCAAATAAATTCATTTCCAAAATCATAGTACTTTCAAAGTTATAACACCTTTGAAACCAAACACTTTGAAACCATAATACTTTGAAACCATATCAATTTTTAAATGTTATCATTTGGAAATCATAATATTTAGAAAAATCATAACACCCTTAAAAATAATATTCAGTACCAAAGTTATAGCATTATTAAGTTCATTCGTTCAATTATGCCAATTTCGAAAACATTGTATTAACTTGTAAATTTAAAAAATGGTTTATATTTCACCTCAAAACATATTCATTTAAACCATTTAAATTCAATGTCAAAATCTTCCAAAATAATATTCATTTCCAAAGTTCATTGAAATTTCAGCCACAACAGCACTTATAAAGTGTTACGGTAAATATATTAACATTTCAAAAGCATTGTCAAATTCAAAACAGCAGCACTTATAAAGTGCTACAGTAGGTATTTGTATTTCAAAACAGTTTAGTTTCAGAAACAACGGCACTTATAAACTGCTGCAGTAAGTATTTTAGTATTTCAAAACCTAGTTTAATTTCAGAAACAACAACACTTATAAACTGCTGCAGTAGATATATTAGTATTTCAAAAACAGTTCATTTCCTACAACGGTAACACTTATAGAATGTTACCTGAACCCATAGAATTTCAGAAATGCAACAAATACTATTATAAGTTTTTAATATAACAATTTAAAAACAATATATCTTCAACTTTTATAATTTTTTAACTTATCAAACTTATTTCACTTTTCAAGATTATTTATTTGGATATTACTTAACTTATAATTTAAATAAAATAACATTTATTTAACCAATATCCCATTTAAATTATAATTCATTTATCAAGTCAAAATACATTAATTTACTTAACTTTTATTTCAAATAATAACTTAATGCTTTATTTAAAATACCCATTTCATAAACAAAGTATTCTTTTCATAAGTCAAACTTCACATTTCCAATTGAAAACCAAATTTCCAGTATAAAGTTAAGTCATAATTTAAGATACATTTGCCATTATAAATCATAATTATTTATTTTACAAAACATATCTATTTCATGAAATAAAATCTATTACCATCACTAGGTTAGATTTAAAATTCTACATTAAATCAAATTTAATTATTAAGTTATTTATCATCAATAAAGATCTTTAAATAGCAATTTAAAACCAATATATCTTAAAAATTCAAGTAAAACCACGTATTGACTTATAAAATTTTAGCTTATTGAAAACCAATGTATCTTTATATTGTAAATCATTAAATCAACTTTAAGTTAAAATTTCATATATTAAAAATTCAAAATACTTAAAAAACTTTTGGGAAAATATTATAATAAAAGTTTATCCATGGGTCTGTATAATATTTTCTAACTTAGGACAAGTGATACGGATATGTATCATTTCAATCCGTAATTTAAAAAGAAAAATCCGGGTTCTATCATTTCAAACCCGCAATCCCAAGTCAAATAAAATACAATAAAAATCACTCGAGCCTATCATTTCAGCTCATAATGATTTTTCCTTATTCTAATGTCTATTCGGGTATGTATCATTTCAACCCATAGTGATAGGGAACTTGCAGTGTGAGAATCAGTAAATAAAAGAACAGTAGAACAAATAATCATACTAGACGATGTAACAAATATATAAACAGAATTTAACATCATATAATCATATCACAGGCATATATGAACATATTAACATAACATATAAATTTTCTACAATTTACATGCTATTGTTTCACAATTATAAAAGTACATGTCGAGAGTGATAAACTCACCTTTTAGAGTTAGAGATGACAATCAAACACAAGATAAACTACTTCGTAAAGCACGACAAAGCACGAATCAAATACGAGTGGATGGAGAACCAAGATTCAATCTTGTAACAAATAATTACAAAACATATATAAGAATATGATTCAACACATACAATAAATTAAACAAAGTATAAATGTGAATCAAAATGAAGCAACAATGGACTTAACCAAGGTAAGTGGCTCGACCACTTTGCAAATTGACTAGCCATCTTCAAACATTGTTCGGCCATGATGGTTTTTGGTCATGCTAGGCTCGGCCTTGGTCAGAAAATATGAAGGCAAAGCAATGGGATGTGAAGAGGTGGCAAGCCAAAGGTCATTGGAAGGAAAAAGGTCAAAGGAGCATGCCACTATTGGGTTCGGCATTAACACCTTGGGTTTGGCCTGGGTTGATGGTTTGGATCAGGTCATACTATGGATCAAGGCACATGGATTCATGACTAAAGGAGGGAGGCAAGGTCACGACTATAGGATGGAAGTGTTGTGGCCGAGGCAACAAAGAGGAATGGGATGGAATATATAGGCTCAGCTAGGGTTTTGGTCATGTTTTAGTGGTGGAGTTTGGACCTAAAATCAGGGCAAGGGTTTGGGATGGTGGTGTAGAGGTGATGGCCGATCTTGGTGGTGGTGGAGAGGAGATGTGGTCGGCAATAGAGGAGCATGAGGTGGAGGCCGAGCCAAGCATGAAGAAAACAAAAGAAAAGAAAAAATCAAAAAGAGGAAGGAGAGGAAGCCATGAGAAAGAGAACAATTGTTTTGTACGTGAATAAGAATGAGGAAGGGAGAAGTTTGGTACGGCAAAAAAGAAGAAATGAACTGCTAAGGAGGCAAATGAAAAGGCTAGAAAATGTAAAGGCACAATTTAAAGAAGAGAAACCGAAGTTTCTTGAAATTTCCAAGCCCAAAATCAAAAATAAACAAGTTAAAATCCAATAAATAAAACAAGAGTCTAAACAAAATAAAATAGAGAATAAACTATAGAAAATAACTACGTGTAAAACGTTGAATTTTATCAAATTTTAAAAAGTATAAAACATAATTTGACGAAACGAAAAGCAGGACAAATATTAGAATTATATTCTGCTTCAAAGAAAAAGATTTGAAATTAAAAATTCAAATTTAAAAATTTCAACTGTATGTCAAAGTTTGACCAAAGTTGACCAAAATATAGAATTTCCAGAAATTAATTGTTTTATTATATTTGGAAAATAAAGTACAAACAAAATCCAAAATTACATTGGAAAATTCCAATATTTCAATTTAAAATGATTTAAAAATCAAAGTTTTCAAATAAAATAAATTTAAAATATTTGTTAAAAATACGGGTTGTTACACTCTCCCCCACTCAAAACTTTTCGTCCTCGAAAAGGAACGAGACACGGAGAGGACAAAGAAAGATAACACAGAACAGCGGATAGTACCCGAAACAAGCAATTCCGGATTTGAAGCACGCATGCTTTCCTCCGTCTCCCAGGTACAATCCCGATCATCAGTACAACAGTGCACTATGACCAGGATGATAGATTTCCTTCTCAGCTGCTTCGTACCTCAATCGACAATACAAAGTGGCTTTCCCCTCGATGGTAAGATTTTATTCAATATCAAAACTCTCGAGGGCAGAAGGCGAAGCAATAAAAGATGGATCATGAAGATATCGACAAAGATGCGAAACAATGGAATACATTATGCATCTCATAATACTTTTCAGGCAAATTCAGGCGATAGGCTAAAGAATCAATCCTTTATGAGATGCAAAAAGGACCAATGAACCGAACGATTACCGGATTCAATCCAGCAAGATAGAGATCTGTAAGATCATCCGTATGGGCAACAAACGGAGACGTTGCAATACTAGCCTGGGTATAAAAGCTAAAATAAGATAGATAGAGGATTAAAGACAGTGTAAAACAGAAGATTGAAATTATACCTGACAACTGTTGTTATAGGTAAATTCGACGAGATGGAGATGATCATCCCAAGATCTTCCATAATCAAGAGCACAAGCACGAAGAAGATCCTCTAGAATCTGATTCTCTCTTTCCGTTTGACCGTCGGTCTATGGATGGTAAGCAGTGCTCAGATTCAGATGAGTACCCAAAGATTCTTGAAAAGTTTCAAACAGACTGGCATAAGCAAATAACCTTCCCAATCTTGTAACAAGATAGGGAGAAATAAGGACAACTGAAAAGATAGAGTTATGATATGAAATCACAAAGAAAGATGAGAAGAAAGACTTACATTGATCGCAACGATCTTAACTGGATCAACATAAATTCCATTACTAGAAACAATATGTCCGAGAAATCGGACTTCATCCTTCCAGAAATGGTATTTCAAAATTTTAGCCTTCAACTGATGATTCCTAAGAGTCTCCAGAACAGATTTCAAGTGCGACTCATGTTCTTTCCTTGACCTGGAGAAGACTAGGATATCATCAACAAAGATTAGAGTAAACTTGATAAGCACAACACGGAAACTCGATTCATCAATCAACAAAGGAAGCAGGGACATTAGTCAAACCAAAAGGCATGACTAACCATTCATAGAAAAACAATTCTCAGTACGGAAAGTAGTCTCGGGAATACTTTCCTCAGCAACACTGAGCTGGTGAAAATCAGTGGCAAGATCAAGCTGAGAGAAAACAGTAGCTCCATGGGCTGACCAATTCGAAATTCGATTTCCCACTTAGAAGGTAGGAGAATGGAAACAACCAGAAAGAAAATATATTGGAAAACAGAATAAGATAATAAATTTAAAACCATGAAAATTTCAACTTACATTAATAATTAATTTCACCTAAGTTAAATAAATCTTAACTATTTCTAATTTCATTATCTTATCATCCAATTAACAGTTTCAAAAAAAACATAAATTTGAAAATCCTTTATTATACTTATAATTTATTCACTAAATTTCATTCTTCTTTATTCCAAAATTATTATTAAATTTACTCCACTTAATATATCTAATCATATATATTAAGTATATTTACACTTATTATAACTACCCAAATTTATTTATAAATTCCTTTAACACCATTTTATATTGTAATTATTCAATTAACTTTTTTATTCTGTTTACCTCTATAAATCTCTTTATTACTAAAATTTAAGTGTATAACATTTATTATAACCACTCAAATTTTATTTATAAAACCCTTTTATATTGTACATTATCCAATTACATAGTTAACTTCTGAATGATTAAGGTAAGTTATATTGGGATGCAATTGAGTATTATACAAATAAACTTTCTAATTCAATTATTCAAGCTTAAATATTTATTCAAAATTTGGCTTCATTTTATAATTGAAATCATCCTTTAAGATAAAATTTAAGAATTTAAATGTCCGGTTAACTTCAAACTATTCTATAGATAAATAAATATATATACAATATATATATATCAAATCAAATTTTAAACCATATATCAATATATATATATATATTATAAATCAAGTCAATTTTTTTGAAATTCAAATCAATTTAATTTTCCAAAACAAAACTGTAGCAGGGCTACAGAATGGTTTCTTCACTTCGAAACTTGAAAATGAATGTCAATGATGCTGCAGTCATCATCGAAATTATTTTCCAACGACAAAGAAAAGAGCAGTGATTTAAACATTTAAAATTCTTTGGAAACAATTTCTATTCGAAAATACTTTAACTAATATATCCTTTAAAACTTTAAAAACAAAGTTTGAAATAATCGGAAATTAAATTCTCAAATTCTTGATTTTAAATTCATTTAAATTTCCCAATTAATTTATAACCATATTTTTATAGTTTAATTATTTATATATGAAACAAAAGCCAATGATTACAAGATATATACAAAGTCAAATATCATTTCTTAACATCCAATTTAATTAACTATAAAATTTCAATTTTTTTTTACATATATAAAACATAATTATACAAAATTTATCCCATTTACCAAGTTTGAAAACAATATGGTGTCAGTTTGCTCTGTTCAAGTGTTTTGGAGATCCTATCGATAGCGTTGATTAGACGAATCGATCGGAAACCCATATCAACATCAACTACTCAAACAACACCATATATATTAAAACATTTTAAATATTAGTTTACAAGTACACTTCAAGAATGATTTGAAGATAATTTGAAACAAAAGACAAGATGATTAAATAACAGAACAAGGGAATGAATAAGCTTATATAAATCTCGGGCAACCTTAATCGGGTCGACCATGACTTCAAGAATAAGATCGATGTAGAGTTATGGTACAAACCTACATCCGATCTCAAGAGATAGAATTCTAGATAACAAGAGATATATAACATCGTAAACTGAAATCTTTGATGAATCAATGCTAATTGAAAAGGAGTTTCACACCTTTACAAGTCATTCTGAGATTGGCGAAACCGCCAATTTGTTATAAAGATCATTCGAAGTGGAGTTATGGGATGCATCAAAATCAAAAGAAGACAAATAGGGCGAGACAAGACTGGATTTTGGAACCGCGGGGAATGTTCCAAAATTCAAAAGAAATCGGCAGGAAGAAGAAGGAATTCAAACTCGAACGAAAGTGATTCTGTAAATAAATTTACCATATATGCTAAGCTTTTCCTAGAGCCAAAGCTTTGATACCAAATGTAACGACCCACTATTTTGGACCATTCAAATCGACAATAAATCCACACATGTCGGACTTGAATAATTCAAAACAATATATTGTAAATAAAATTTGACAAAACTCAGAATATACAGTAAATAAATAATAACAGATCACAGACACAGAGTAATATAACAATAATGCAGCGGAAACAAGGAATAGTAGTTCATGAAGCTACTATATATAGTAATAGAGTCAAACAAGATACAACAGAATTTATGAATACAAGATCTGAATACATCACTGGAATCAACTGAATGACCGAAAGCATAATCAATGGATGGATCCAAGCGAAGCTCCAATTCTAAAGGTGAGTCTCGAATACTGGTACAACTCAGTCTGACCCGAGCGTAAAGAAAAACAAAAACACTCGAGTCGGGACATACATACTTATACAATGTAAACCAACTCAAGTAAACTATAATAGAAATGCTCAAGTAACTTAAAGAATGCTTGGGATCGCCCATTCTTAAAGGATCCGTTAAACTATTTACCATGTAGTAATATTCGCTATTATAATAATGTCTAATAATAAAATAAACTTACTTTTAAATAGCATTAAGGCTTTACATTTTCCATCTTAACACATAATAGTCCCAGTAGTCTATCCAGTATCAGCGTACCCCCAGGTCGAGAGCTACCCTAAATACTCCACAGGCTACGACACAAAACCAAACTCGTAGTAAAGCTCGATATGGTAGGTGACACGGCACAACTAGGCAATGCCAGGGTAGATATACTAATTACGCATCCGGGCTGGTGGTAATGCATATTAGCCACTACCGCCCACCTCGGAACACACTCCCGAATCAAAAATCGAGGACGGCCATCAAATCAATCACAAAGTAATAGAATAGTATACGATGCAATGCGTCCGATCAGACGAGCTACCTCATTGGCCCGTCAATCGCTCCTCTTTTAGCCACCTTATGCCAACTCACGGGAGTCGGGTCCACGTATATACCTTAATAGGAATCGTCGCCACCATCCTACTTCATTTTGGAATCTCCACCGTGTACACGGTTGTCAAAGTGGTTTTCGGTATCGACAAAGAGTATGCCCATATCCGATCCCGGTCTCTTTGCTAACCAATCGTTATTATAACCCATTGATATTTATTTCAAAATAATTTATACTTCAAAACCAAATATCATATCCATTTCAAACTAGTTTATACTTCAAACCAAAATATCATTATCCATTTCAAAACTAGTTTATACTTCAAAGCCAAATATCATATTCAAAACGATTCTTAATTAAATACTATTCCAGATAAATACATTTCCAAAATCATAGTACTTTCAAAGTTATAACACCTTTGAAACCAAACACTTTGAAACCATAATACTTTGGAACCATATCAATTTTTAAATGTTATCATTTGGAAATCATAATATTTAGAAAAATCATAACACCCTTAAAAATAATATTCATTACCAAAGTTATAGCATTATTAAGTTCATTCGTTCAATTATACCAATTTCGAAAACATTGTATTAACTTGTAAATTTCAAAAATGGTTTATATTTCACCTCAAAACATATTCATTTAAACCATTTAAATTCAATGTCAAAATCTTCCAAAATAATATTCATTTCCAAAGTTCATTGAAATTTCAGCCACAACAGCACTTATAAAGTGTTACGGTAAATATATTAACATTTCAAAAGCATTGTCAAATTCAAAACAGCAGCACTTATAAAGTGCTACAGTAGGTATTTGTATTTCAAAACAGTTTAGTTTCAGAAACAACGGCACTTATAAACTGCTGCAATAAGTATTTTAGTAATTCAAAACCTAGTTTAATTTCAGAAACAGCAACACTTATAAACTACTGCAGTAGATATATTAGTATTTCAAAACCAGTTCATTTCCAACAACGGTAACACGTACAGAATGTTACCTGAACCCATAGCATTTCAGAAATGCAACAAATACTTTTATAAGTTTTTACTATAACAATTTAAAAACAATATATCTTCAACTTTTATAATTTTTTAACTTATCAAACTTATTTCACTTTTCAAGATTATTTATTTGGATATTACTTAACTTATAATTTAAATAAAATAACATTTATTTAACCAATATCCAATTTAAATTATAATTCATTTATCAAGTCAAAATACATTAATTTACTTAACTTTTATTTTAACAAATAACTTAATGCTTTATTTAAAATACCCATTTCATAAACAAAATATTATTTTCTTAAGTCAAACTTCACATTTCCAATTGAAAACCAAATTTCCAGTATAAAGTTAAGTCATAATTTAAGATACATTTTACCATTTTAAATCATAATTATTTATTTTACAAAACATATCTATTTCATAAAATAAAATCTATTACCATCACTAGGTTAGATTTAAAATTCCACATTAAATCAAATTTAATTATTAAGTTATTTATCATCAGTAAAGATCTTTAAATAGTAATTTAGAACAAATATATCTTAAAAATTCAAGTAAAACCACTTATTGACTTATAAAATTTTAGCTTATAGAAAACCAATGTATCTTTATATTGTAAATCATTAAATCAACTTTAAGTTAAAATTTCATATATTAAAAATTCAAAATACTTTATAAATTTTAGGAAAATATTATATTAAAAGTTTATCCATGGGTCTGTATAATACTTTCTAACCTAGGACTGGTGATACGGATATGTATCATTTCAATCCGTAATTTAAAAAGAAAAATCCGGGTTCTATCATTTCAAACCCGCAATCCCAAGTCAAATAAAATACAACAAAAATCACTCGAGGCTATCATTTCAGCTTATAATGATTTTTCTTTATTCTAATGTCCGTTCGGGTATGTATCATTTCAACCTATTGTGATAGGGAACTTGCAGTGTGAGAATCAGTAAATAAATGAACAGTATAACATATAATCATACCAGATGATGTAACAAATATATAAACAGAATTTAACATCATATAATCATATCACAGGCATATATGAACATATTAACATAACATATAAATTTTATACATTTTACATGCCATTGTTTCACAATTATAAAAGTACGTATGTCGAGAGTGATAAACTCACCTTTTAGAGTTAGACATGACAATCAAACACAAGATAAACTACTTTGAAAAGCACGACAAAGCACAAATCAAATACGAGTGGATGAAGAGCCAAGATTCAATCTTGTAACAAATAATTACAAAACAAACATAAGAATATGATTCAAGACATACAATAAATTAAACAAAGTATAAATGTGAATCAAAATGAAGCAACAATGGACTTAACCAAGGTAAGTGGCTCGACCACTTTGCAAATTGACTAGCCATCTTCAAACATGGTTCGGCCATGATGGATTTTGGGCATGCTAGGCTCGACCTTGGTCAGAAAATATGAAGGCAAAGCAATGGGATGTGAAGAGGTGGCAAGCCAAAGGTCATTGGAAGGCAAAAGGTCAAAGGAGCATGCCACTATTGGGTTCGGCCTTAACACCTTGGGTTCGGCCTGGGCTGATGATTTGGATCAGGTCATACTATGGATCAAGGCACATGTATTCACGGCTAAAGGAAGGAGGCAAGGTCATGGCTATAGGATGGAAGTGATGTGGCCGAGGCAACAAAGAGGAAGGGGATGGAATATATAGGCTCGGCTAGGGTTTTGGACATGTTTTAGTGGTGGAGTTTGCACTTATGGTCACGACAAGGGTTTGGGATGGTGGTGTAGAGGTGATGGCCGATCTTGGTGGTGGTGGAGAGGAGATGTGGTCGACAATAGAGGAGCTTGAGGTGGAGGCCGAGCCAAGCATGAAGAAAAAAAAAGAGAAGCAAAAATGAAAAAGTGGAAGGAGAGAAGCCATGAGAAAGAGAACAATTGTTTTGTACGTGAATAAGAATGAGGAAGGGAGAAGTTTGGTACGGCAAAAAAGAAGAAATGAACGGCTAAGGAGGCAAATGAAAAGGCTAGAAAATGCAAAGGCACAATTTAAAGAAGAGAAACCGAAGTCTCTTGAAATTTCCAAGCCCAAAATCAAAAATAAACAAGTTAAAATCCAATAAATAAAACAAGAGTCTAAACAAAATAAAATAGAGAATAAACTACAGAAAATAAGTACGTGTAAAACGCTGAATTTTATCAAATTTTAAAAAGTTTAAAACATAATTTGACGAAATGAAAAGCAGGACAAATATTTGAATTATATTCTGCTTCAAAGAAAAAGATTTGAAATTAAAAATTCAAATTTAAAAATTTCAACTGTAAGTCAAAGTTTGACCAAAGTTGACCAAAATATAGAATTTCCAGAAAATAATTGTTTTATTATATTTGGAAAATAAATTACAAACAAAATCCAAAATTACATTGGAAAATTACAATATTTCGATTTAAAATGATTTAAAAATCAAAGTTTTCAAATAAAATAAATTTAAAATATTTGTTAAAAATATGGGTTGTTACATAAATCTTAACAGTTTTTCACGTGACGGTACGTAAAAATCTAGATGAGATGTGAAAATTCCCTAATGGGAGAAACCCTACATAACTTGGCTTCCTCTCGCGCTTTTGGTTTAGTCATTTCCGACAAAGGATAACAAAGCTCAACGGAGCAACACATCATCTTATAATGATGATAATAAAGAGGATGAAGTAAACAATAGCTAAGAAACCAACTATCGAGGATATAAAACGATCGTATATGGAAATTAAGTCTTGTATACTTAACACCACTCATCAAATTCCAACTTGTACTATTTCTTGGTTAACAATAATACCGAATAAGCCAAGGTAGTGTTACCTCAGAGTCACATCTCATGATTATTCTTAACTTTCAAAAATAGCGATAAGTCAACTTCTTCGACGTTTAATGCTACATATACAAATAAATCGTTCCCATATAAGTGAAACGCTTTATGGAAATTAATTCATTTCCATTAACGAATCAACTTTTTCTTTTAAAAACCCGAATTCATGCTTGGCCTCACATTACAAGTATTAGCTTTAAAACACTTTCTTAAAAGAGTTCACTAACTTCAAAACATTAATTTAAAAAGGATTTAATAATTTAAAACATCCTTATTACAATGACTAATTAACTTTAAACTTCATCACACAATTTGATTTTTTTAACATCAAATGTCTTTAAATAATAAAAAGAGTAAAACACTTTTAAACCTTATTAATTCAATTAATTAGTAAAATATAATTAATTAAATTAATAAATAATTAATTATCATTATTTAAAATGAATAAAAAATCAAAACATCCTTGTTACTTTGATAAATTCACATTGAAACTTCATAAATTAAGTTGATTAATTAACTCCAATAACTTTAAATTAAAAGGGTAATCAACTTTAAAACGTCATCGATTCAATTAATTAATAAATTTTAATATAATTAATTAAATTAAATAAATAATTAATTCATTATTTAAAAATGATTTGTTAATTATAAACATTAATAAACAAAAGATTAATTAGAGTTAAAATAAGTTGATAAATTTTAAAAATCATTTATTAAAAAGATTTATTAATTTAAAAGCATCATTAGCAAATTGATTAATTAACTTTAATTCATCACTATTTAATGATTAATTATCTTAAACATCATTAAATAAAATGACTAATTAAATTTAAACATCATTGAATAAAATGATTTATTAATTTAAACAATCATTAACCGGGTAATTAGTTAAATTTAAAAAAAATCATTAACTAAGTAATTAGTTACCCTTAATTCTATTAATTAAGTAATTGATTGATTAAGTAATTAATTAATTAAATAATCATTACTAAAATAATTAATTTTTTTTTTTGAAAACATCACTAATCAAAAACTTTATTAACTTCTAAAATAATTCCAAGCACGATAATAAAACCAAACGGTTTCAATAAAATGTGATTTTCTGAAAGTGCTGATATAGCGACTATCGCTATGCAGACAGTTCGGCAAACAAACTTACGAAATAAGCCACCTAACCAAACATCATATAGCAATTGTTTAAGCACAATATAAGATAAATAATGATGATGCAACATGCAATAAGTATTTACTAACAATTAAATTAAGTTTAACTACAAACTTTTCATATAGCTAACCACATGCTTACTAACTTTCAAATGCGACAACTTTTCAAAGCATGAAACAAACAAACAACCAAACCATCACTTCACATATACAAAAAGCATTCATAGGCTATTAACATGAACATTAACATATTATACACTTGGTTTACGAAGGTGTAGTTTTACTCACCGAAAGTTATCTAAACCCTCGCTAACTTAGGATATGACCTAGCACTTCCATTCCTAAGCAAAAGATGGAGTCTTAGACCCTTAATAAACTAGGTAGGCTCGGCCTTGAAAGAAGAAGGAAGTGAAATTTGTTTTGGTAAGGTGGTGTGATTTGGTCATCATCGAATTCTAAAAGATGAACCCGAAAATAGGCCATTTTTCAACTAGTTACCGGGCTATTTACTCTCGGATTTTGGAAAGGTGGTAAAGAGGAAAGTTTTAGAAAATTATTTTTTCTATAATTTCAAAAATGAATCACTAAGTTTCGATTAGTATTGAAGAATATGTGGTCAAAATAAGATGAACCATTTTCACTCTTGAAATTCTGGGTCCAAAAACACTCCGTAAACAATTGATATTTTGACATAGCTATGCTCGAAATTTTAAGAAGTGATCAACATAAAAGTTGTAGCCACTTGAATTTGACATGGTTTGAAAAAAAAAATAATTTAATTTGGGCAAGACATGAGAGAGAACTGATCAGTGGAAGAACGGGAAAATTTAGAGAGATGAAAGGCTATTTATAAGCAAGAGAACAAAGTGAATTACCTAAATGCCCTTGTCCTTTACCCTCCACTACCCTCTTTCCACCTCACCTAGCCTCCTCCACCTCGTGTACTCTTGCTCCCATTTGGTTCCCCTCCCTCCATTTCATAAGAAAACATGTTTTGTTTTTAGTTGCTGAAATGTTTTAATGATGCGACATTAATATTTTTTTTTAAACTTTATATACTTAGGTATGAATACATATGTATATACACTAATACACACACAGATATAATATATATATGTATATATATGCTAACTCATTTATAAATATGTGTGTATATTTGTACAAAAGAGTTGACAACATTCCGACAACTTTTAACTAATGAAAAGTCGAAAATTCAAAAAACGAAATCCAGTCACACTTTCGATTTTTCTTCGAACTAAATATTTTGTAAACTAATTTTGAATACTATTTTATCTTCAATATATATTGTTTAAAAGAGTATTTATTTTAATTATAAAACCTATTATTTGAATATCTAAAATTAATTGAATATTCTGAAATTAATGTAGTGAAATTGCAGGTCTTTAAACTTATCTCTATTAGGAGCCACTTTAGAAAGTCTCGTTGGGATAGTTCTTCGAGAGAGAGTAGTTGCGAGGTATTATTGGAGATAGCAAGAGTGGAAGGCAAACCGAAGCTCCAACCAAAGCACATAGACTAAGATACAAGGAAGATCGAGCTAATGCGAAGAAGAAAGTTGTCCTAGTATATCATTCCTATGGCGTGTAAGGGAATTTCGCTAGGTGATGTCATCCAGCTAAAGCGAAGCAAAAGTGCTTCAACTGCTATTAGCTTGACCACTTGAAGAAGGGTTGTCCTACATTTTAGATAGATGGGCAAGTGATGATGACTTATTCTTTTCGGGCGTTGTCGGGTCCTAGCAGGTCTACTGTTCAAAAAAATGGAAGGAGTTTATGTGGTGAGGTGTGTTCTACTTTTAGGGAACTCACTTATGTTCCTTCCGATACTTGAGCGGTATATTTTTCTATTACTAGTTACTCGGTAGATAGGCTAAACTTGACACTTTTAATAGTTGGTAAATTTTTCGCTAAAGATAAACCTTATATGAGTAAACTTAGTTGCAAAGTTGAGGTGAAGCAACCGAGAGTACTACCATTCAAACTTTATGCATGAACTTTCAAGTAGAGTTGGGTTGACCGATGAAATGTGACTTGGATTAGCATCCAAATAGGGTTTGATGGATGCCTAGTAATGAGCAAAAACCAATCGAATGACTTGTAGGTGTTTGCCTTGAAGTTGTTCAAGTTAGAAGTGTGTTTCCTTGTGTTAGTAAACCTTTGGGGATGGGCTTAACCCCTGTGCTGAAGGGATATTTTCAAGGGATCAGTACATTCATGTACCAGTTCTAATCACTAGTTCGAACATAGGGTTTCTAAGTGATTTGCACTAGTTGGACAAGTGGTTTTCACTCGATTCTTAAAGGCGAGCACTTGAGTCGGGTTCTTAAGGAGAATGAAAGATTTATGAAGCAAAACTCTAGTCGTGAAAGGAAATTTTAGTGGTCTAGCCAAGGATCCATATCAAAGTTCACATAAGAGGAGTCGGGTGGTCGATCCAAATTTAACAAATAATTTATGCGAGCAAACAAAGGATTAGATTAAGAATCGTATATTATTTTAGATGATCTTTATTCATTGTAAAATTATTTATAGTATAGTGTAGTTTAGATCTCTTGTGATAGTTCGGGGAAGGACTTCTTGACTAGTTTTGTGGAAATTCGAATAATCTTCGAAGTGATGATATTATACTTTCCTAGGCGAGCGTTGTAGCATACATAGTATATTATCCTTATCAACATTGTGCAGTTGAGGTAAGTTTGAACCCGAGAAAACCCAAGCATTTATAGATCATCATTGAATAATGATTTAATTAGTATAATTTTCTCCTCTAGAGAATGAGTTCTTTTCGAAAGAGAATGAGAGTTAAGGCACTGATTGCTGGATTTATTAGAGAGTTTCAAGACTGGACGATCCTACATATCATGTAAGTTTTCTTTTTGTAGCAGGTGATGTAATATCCTTTTTTGTATTGTACTCATGAAAGGAGTTACACCACCTAAGTATTTTTTACATCTTGGATGATGGTTAAGCTCGTTGGAGTTTATAGCTTGACATGTATGTTTGACTATTGTTAATTGTATGCTGATTATTTATTGTTAATTGTTGATGGTTACTGTTGCTTGCTATTGTTTGCAATTGCTCATGTTTGCTTACTACTGTTTGATTTCGTTCGTTGTTGTTTGATTTTGTTATGGGTTGCTTTTGGTTGTTGTTGATTTTGTTGCTTGTTTGCATGTTTGATAGTTTGTATGCTATTATAGTTGCTTATCGTTGTTTTGTATTGATTGACCATTTCTTATTGCTTATTATTTCTTATTGATTGCTTGTTGTTAGTTGTTGTTTGCTATTGTTTGAGGGTAGCTTGTTGTTTATAGTTGTTGATTGTTATTAATAGATTGTTGCTTGTTTTGCATGTGTGATTGCTTGTATGGTAGTTTTAATTCCATAACTAAAGTATGTTCGAAGAGTGATAGCGCTACCTATCTGAAATAGATCGCATAACAGCCATGCCCACTATGGGTCGACATGAGATCTCTACAAGTCTATTGCCTTTGGATGTGACTTGGAGTCGATAGTATATTTAGACACCAACTTATTTGAGCTTACTCTCTAATTGATAGTCATGTATGATTATGGTGGTACCAGGTACTATACTTGATTGTACATGTTTTAATATCTTATTGTTCTATTGTTTGTTATGACATGGTTATTAAAGATGCTAATAGCATTATATGTGCTTCTTGCATAGTTTATTGTGACATGTTTATTTGAGGTGCTTATTGCACAGCTTGATATAGTATTTATTTGAGATGATTGCTATATGTGATTTAACATGCTTAAATTCATGATATATGTTACAATTGTATTTATTCCTCTTTGTTGAGTACATGATTTGGTATATGGAAGTAGTTGTTGGCTATTAGAAAGCTTATTCGCTTGTATTCGCATCTAAATAGCATGTGCTTGCTATAAAAGAGGTACGCAAGATCTATAGTGTAGATTTGGGTATATATGCTTGTATGTCCTCAGAAATGAGATGCCTCAGATGTGGGATTCCTCAGATATGAGATGCATGTATATCTACGTTGTTTTGGGACTTTTTCGGAGCTAGCCGTGCAAGGAGGTGCTATCAAAATTTTCCAAATCAAGTGGCGTTTGAAAGCTTATGGGTTAAAAGTCATTTTCCTTACTTTGGAGATTTTGAGGGAAAAACCATTTTAAGGAAGGAAGAATGTAACAACTCGCATTTTTAATGATAAGATATTTAAATATTTAATTCAAAAATTGAACCATTGATAATTAAAGGCCCAAAATGTGAATTTTCGCATACGATTGATTTAGGACTCGAGACTGTCTTCGTTGAGCCCGAATCTGTGTTGTGAACCATGTATAAATATCACTCTATTTGGAATCATGGTATTTTTACGATTTACATATTGTTATATGTACTTTATAAAAATACATGCGTAGTCGAGTCCAGTGGGATATCAACCGACGGTTTTTTTTTCTAGGATGAGAATTTCATTATGAGACGTATGGTTGAGGAATCTTTGGAATCAAGCTATCCGTTATCCAAAACGACACCAAAATGTGTAAAACTATCACCCTGGGGCACTGTCTTGGATTGTGATGGAACTAATGCCATTGGGACTGGAAAATTGAGGTGATGTGCACTGATAAGTTTCGTAATGAACCGTTGTGTTTTATGATTGTATGAGCTTAAAACGTGTGGCGATTTATTTGAGAAATCAAATAATATATATATATATATATATATATATATTAATATATGTATGTATCACGTGCACACAAGACTTATATATACCCCCCGCACATAAGAATTTTCCCCTCACTTTTCCTTTTTCCATTTTCATTTTTCTTCTCCTCATCAGTAAATGAAAATAACCACCTCCTTCATAAATTAAAATCGAGAGCTATATGCCACAAAAATCGACAAGGTTGGATCCATTGAACTTAAGGGGGCAAGAGCTTTAAATCTATATGAATGTTGTTAGGTGCGGCATCACTTGGGTAATGTCGATGGTTGTAGCCACCATCTAGGGTCGATATTGTCAGATATAGAGCAAGGTTGAGCAAAACGAAGGGCACCAACGTGTTTCTCTTGACGATGTGCTTCTTCTTGAAACAAGCATTCGGTTTCAGATTGAAGGGGCTAGGCTTTGAAATTTTTTGTCTCTTCTAATGAGCATGCATGGTGGAGTTCGTTGGCAAAGACGGTGCATCAACTCATGAACTAGGGGAGCAAGAAGTTGAGGAGAGGAGGTGCGGTGATGGTTGTGCATGCACGTTTGTGTACAAGGGTATGGATTTAGGGAAGAAGGATTTTATAGCTAATTAAGTTAATTAATTAATTTGGTTAAGTAATTTATATTTATAATCCACATTCTCATAAATTCCATATTTCTTGCATACAATGTCCAATTGCAATGTGATCTTCGCTGTTGCACTCATAGTGAGACTATTTGTGTTGCGGTATAGAGTTGGACCGGATTCGGACACTTGAGAGTTTATAGTTCAGGTGAGCGGTATTAATACTCTAAATTTATATCGTAGTATAAATCCCATAATTATATATATTGAAAAATATTATCCAGAATAAATAGAATAATATATATATATATATGTAATTATTCCCCTATGTGATTATATTGGTTTGAGTAGGTATTTGGGATAATTGATTAAAATCCGGTACATATAAATAATATTTTCTATTCATATTAAATAGAGATAGATAGAGTTCATATAGATATATGTCATGCTTATAAATTAATTAAATTCTAAATTGTAGTTATGTTAGTGATTGAAATATTCATTTTTTATTTTATTGCATATATTCGAGATACTTGATTAAAATCCCATATACATTGTGTTTTATTAGTATTGAATAGAGTTAGATGAAGATGATATTAATTTAGAGTTATTTAGTGATAGAAATAATAATATATATTTTATTACTGATTGGAAGTTAAAAATATGAATTTGGAATAATCTGTAAGACTTAATAAAGCTTAATTAGTACTTATAAATATTATTAAAGTAAAGAGATGATTTTTATAAGTGGAAGGTTTATTTATAAATATTATTTATGTAAAGGAATAATTTTATAAATAAAAGCGATATTGTATAAAATAGTATGAAATTTTATAAAATAGTATAAAGAGATATTTTATAAAATGGTAGAGATTTTACAAAATAGTTTGAAAAGACATTTTATAAAAGAGTATGATATTTTCTTAAATAATATGAATAAGAAATTTTATAAAATAGTTGTAAGGTTTTATAAAATATTTATGAAAGAAATATTTAATTTTTAAATGAAGAAATTAAGTATTATAAGGGCTTAAATGGATTTCTAAGCCAATGGTGTATTTTATAAAATAGTATAGGATTTTATAAAATAGTATAAAAAGGTATTAGACTTTTATTAAAAAGATTTCAGTAAATAAAAGTAAGTTACAGTTAAGTAATCTAAAATACTTATCCAAATATATAAGTTTTTATTAGTGGTATTGGTCTTATATAAGTGACCATACCCGGTATTGACCTTATATTAGTGATCATACATCGTATTGACCCTATATTAATGGCCATTTATATTATTGGTCTTTCAGTAGTTACCATACATATAAGTAGATAACGACGTTACATCGATCTTCGTTTATGATAGATGTATTTGATTACGTGACGTCATATTTGATATATATATATATATATATATATGGCATCAGTTTTCCTTTGTGGTCCAGTTGGCATATTATACCATATACGTCCGTCGTTCTCTTTTGTAGAGACGTTTTGTGAATTTATTAAGAAATCCATGATGATCCATGAGGAGACGATGACGATCTTCTACGAGTGGATCATATATCACTTATGCTCACCGAGGGGTATGGTGAGATCCACGTAGGTTTCAAGTAAATAGAGTAGATCATATATCACTTACGCTCACTGAAAGGTTCAGTGAGATCAACATGAGACCCATCACCGAGGATGTGGCTTGGGTTATATGGTACACTGAGGTACTCACTCTATTTATTTTAGGCCCTCAATGGGAATTATTTGATTGCAAACGATGTCTAATGCGGACTCAAGTTTTGGATATTTAGAGTAGTTTATATATCACTTATGCTCACGGAGGTGTACGGTGAGACCTACATGAGTTAGACCACACTGAGTGCGACTCTGGGTTATGGTACACTAAGGTATCGACTCTATTTAATTTGGGCAAGAGACTACTATGGATTCCACTCATTAGCAATGATGAGTATCTAGTTATATTCTCTGTCTACCTATTATCGTTATACTGTGTGTTATATTAGTTGGTTGATAATATTGTTGTGTATTATAGGATATGCTTGTATTGTGATATTTGTATTGCCCTTGCATTTGTATATCGGGTTAACTTTATCATGGTATGCTGTTACGTATTAGTCACATTATATTAATTGTGCTGACTCATTGACCACTGGAGAATATCATGTTATGGTATTATTTCCTATCTTTTGGATAGGTTTACTTTACTTGTTTATGGACATTCTAGACTATCCCCAAGCCATATTTGTGGAGAGGACCGTTTGTACCTGTTACCAGGATGTTTGACCCGGTTACAGGATGGTGATCATATAGGCTTTGGTGGTTCGGCCCAAAATAAGAAGAATGAATGTCGCTCGGCTTAGGATGGAAGTGCACCGTTCGGCCTAGGCACGTCGTTCGGTACACAAGTGTCGTTCGGCCTAAGTCCATCGCTCGGCACTCTCTACTCAAACGCCATCGCCCGGCATCCTTCGTTCGAACAGCATCGCTCGGCTACCTCCATTCGGCCTGAATGTGTGGTTCGGCCTACACTGCTAAGCGACCATCGCTCGGCATGACCTCGTTTTGAGTCAACTACCCAAAGTTCATTGATCAGTCAATTACCGCTCGGTGTAGAATTGTTCCAGCCTTAGAAGCGCAAACACCTCAACCATCGCCGCTCGGCTTCTATCGTTCGCCCAATACCGTTCAGCATCCTTGTTCGGCAGCATCATTTGGCAAAGTCGCTCGGCAAGGTCACTCGGCAGCTGCCGTTCGGCATCCCTGGCTCGGTGCGCAGAAGTCACTTACTACGGGCCGAAGTATTTTGCTCTTGGGATCGTGAAGGAGGTCCAACCTATCTTTGCCTATAAATAGAGGGGCAGGGGCAGAGTGAAAAGGGACATTTTTTCGAGAACTCCGGGGAGACTCTGCCATTTTCAAGACTCATTTATTTTCTGTTCAAACTTGTATTCAAGTTGTTGGTGTACGGATTGTATCTGTATTCAATTATTTGAAAAACCAATAAAGATTAAACTAAAAGTGGACGTAAGCAGTTACGCCGAACCACTATAATTCTGGTGTTCTCGTTTTCTACATTTAGTTTTGCATACATTCCTCTATTTTAATTTTCTATCTTCATTAATCTCTCTATGCAAATCTTTCTTTGGGTGTTAGTGACCAATTTTGGTGCTAACATTTTGGTGCTTTCACTGAGAGCTCATTCTCAGGTTATCAGGATCTACTTTGTAGCTACTAGATTGAAGAAATCCCCCGAAGGAGATCCAAGTCATTCGCAGGAAGTCCGTTGATTCTATTCAGAGTTTCTACCAATAAATCTACAATGGGAAGACCACGTACCAGATCAGCTTCACACAACGCGGACGTAAACGAGACTGCTAGCGTTCAGGGAATAGGACCCAACAATCAACAGGTTAATCCGGGCGCACGGACTATCACCGCCCAAAACCAAATGGAAGCTGTCACTAGGATAGAGTTCAACGAGCTAATGAGAGAACTCATGGAAAGCAGGAGACAACTTAGCAAACAGATCCAAGCTGATGCCAACCTTATGACTTAGCTTACTCAACAACAGCATAAGAATGCTGGAGGAAGCCCTGCTCCTTACTCCTCATCCGACAGCTCTTCTTCGTCTGATGAACCTCCCAGGTGTAGATGTCGCAAAACAGAAGCAACGCAAGCAGGTGCTGCTGATCGATCAACCAGGGATGGTCCAGGTTCCCTACCTGGAGAAATGGCCCCTCACTTACACCAAGGAAATCACACTGAAGCTGGAACGAGAAACTTAGGATCTGGAGTACGGGTGGAAGCTGGACAGCCGGCACACCAATGTCCTAATGATGCTAGTCCCCAGGATACACACTTGGTAAATCGCCAACAGAGGAGACACCCACCGAAACGGTCTCGCAGGACAGACACCAACCTGCCATCTTCCATACAAACCCTAGACCTATCAGCTATGGTCAAACAGCTAATGAGAGAGAATCAAGGTTTATCAAATGATGATTGGGGGATATCCAAGAGTCATACTCCATTCACAGATTCTATCTTACAGGCTGAGTACCCCAGGAAGTTTAACATGTCGGCTATTCCGGCCTATGAAGGAAAGACTGATCCCCAACATCATGTGATGAGATATGAATGGATGATGGACTCAGCTAGAGCAAACGATGCAACTAAATGTCGATGCTTCCCAATAACTTTATCTGGAATCGCTACCATGTGGTTCACCCGACTTCCTCCACGGACTATCTCCAACTTTGATGAGTTAGGGACAAAATTTGTGGAACAGTTCAGGATTCATGCCACCTATCCCAAGGATGTGATGTCCTTTTCCAGATTGATTCAGGCTCCAGGGGAGTTGTTAAAAGAGTACTTACAAAGATTCCACGTTGCCACAACTGAAGTTAGCAAACCCAATGACCATGCTATTTTAATGGCCATGATGCGAGGAGTAAATCCGGATTTGGAATTTGGTGATTGGCTGGCGGAAAAGCCCCCTACTACGCTAGAATGTTTTTATTCAAAGGCACACCAATTTATAAGAAGGGAGAAAGCTAGGTGGACGAGGCGGGATAATGCACCAATACCTGGCAATGAGACTGTGCAGAGCAACATTGCTGTAAAACAATCCGGTGACAACTTTGGAAAAGTAAAAGTCAATGTTCAAAGCAAGACTGAACAATCTAAAGGATCTTGTAATATCCTGGAAATTTGGGGCAATATCAATTTAATAATCTGTTTAAATAATTAAATTGATTTGATAATCTTTGATAAAAATATTTGAATTGGTTTAATAATCTAATTAAATGAATATTTAATTAGTGAATTTTATCTTTTAAAATTTAATAAAATGATTTCTATCTATAATATATATATGAGTATATATTGTAAACAGATTGCCTTTGATTTGAAAGTTAATAAATAAATGAAATCTTGTTTTAAATTTCTAATGTATATTCTTATAGTTTGGAAATTATGATTTATTTAATATTAGTTTTTCATAGCTATTTAAAACAAAATAACTATATGGTTTTGAAATGAAATTAATAATAAGGTTTAATTTATTTTCTTTTTAAATATTGCTTAATATGATTTAAGAGAATAAATATATATATGTTTAAAATACAATTTACATATGATATGTTAATTCATTTAATAATAGTAGTAATTTATAATCTCTTTATAAATTATTTAAAATTGATAAATGAGTTATTTCCAAACAATATTAATAGTGTATTGTTTTTATAAAATAGATTTTTATGTAAAATAAGATTTTAAAGAATTTGAATGTGTTCTTTTAAATTGACTTTAAATTGGATTTTAAATATAATTTGAATTTGAATTTAGATTTAATTTTGAATTCAAAAAGAGGTAATATTCAAATAGTTTGGATTTCAAAGTATATGTAAACTTTTATTTATAATAATTAGTTTTGTTTCTTTATAAGTAATATATATAAATAGATAAGTAATAAGTGTTTAATAAAATAAGAAAAGTCTTTTATTTACATTTAAAATAAATATAAACTAATTAAAGGGACATGTGTTAATTTATAAGGCTATGTAATAACAAGTGTAAACTAATAATACAATGGTAATGCCAAATGTCAAGTTCTAAATTTTGGTTTTCTTTTATTTTTATTTTTAATAAACTACAAATTAACTTATATAAACCTATGCCTACTTCTCATTTTCTTTTTCTTTCCTGTTCTTTTCAAAAAGATAAGAAATTTCAGCCTATTCTCTAAACAAAGCCTGTAACTCAAAATCTTCCTCAAAACTAAATTCTCAAAACAATGTAGAAATCAACTCCTCTAACCAGAGAAAAACCATTAACCTGCAAATTATCTTCCAAAATCAAAGTCTGTTTGTAAACATCTTCTTCAAAGATCTGTAACCACTTTCAAATCTGAAGCTTGCAAAACATTCTTTTTAAATCTGAGATTTTTGCAAAGCAATTTTCAACAAAAGCCTGCAATTCATTTTCAACATCAAAAACTGGAGCATGCAGAGCATTTTCAAAAATTAAGGAAAAGGGGCCTGTAGCAGATAATCAAAGCAAGCTCATAATCATCTTGCCTGCACCCAAGTTTCAAGTTCTTTTACAAATTCCATCAATTCGAGTTTTAAAGTTTTCAAAATCAAAACTGTTTCAAGCTCTGTTCTTCATTTCAAATTAGGTGAGTAACTTACATTTTCTAAAACTTAAGAATATGATATATGTTTGCATGTGATGATATTGGCTGGAACTGAAGTTTCTAATTTGAATTTATATGAATATGTGTGTGAGCCTGTCTGTTTACATATAAAAACCTATCCCCTGTTATTTATCAAGTGAGTAACATTCATTTTAAACTAAAAGTATATGTTATCTGTTTACATATGGATTTCTGGAATGAAACATGTATTGAGTAGATATATATGATTGAATTTCTATGTATATATATATATATGTGTGTGGATAGATGCATGTTTGATTGCTTTATTGTTTCTGCCTGTTCTTAGTTCAGCAGCTAAAGTTTTAAATCAAAAACTCATTATCCTTTATCTGATTTTTATTAGAACTTAGGATTCAAACATTACTGTTTGTTTAATTCATGGGTTGGTATTTAAAGGTTTATTTGAAATTGCTCTCGAAATAAAAAGAGAACAGGGAAGTTTAAATTTTGTATAAAATTCAAATATGATAATTTAACATTCCAGGATAATAAATTGAATCTTTAAACCAAATAATGATTTTTAGAAGAGAAATCACAATTTTTAGCATTAAGTTGAGTGAGCAGTTCGAACTTGAACAGAATTTGGGTTTTTTGTTGTCTCTGGTGATCTATGGGTTCGGGGACGTCGTGGTTCTCAATGAAGATGTAGGGATGATCGGAGAATCTGAGAAAAATATCAGAAGTGATAATAATTCACTGTGGCGATGGTAGGAGTTTGATTTCGTTTTTAGCCCTAGATTTTGGCATGGTCGAGAAATTGGTGGTCAAGGAAGCTCTGGTGGATCGAGTTCCACCAGACCCTGGGAAATTGAAGTGGGGACGTAGTCGAAGTCGCGGCCAAACGTTCAGACGCTCAGGCGATCGGAGAGATGAATTCGAGTGATTTCCAGGCTTTGGTTTCCTGTTCTTCATGGTGGTGAGATACTCGTTTTTGAATACGAGTTGATGTTGAAGTTTTGGTGATCGAATTTGGATACGAAGGTGAATGTTGTCTTGAAGAGATCATCGGCGGTGATCGAAGGCGAGCGTTTCGCCTGTGCACGTGCACATGAATGTTTCGAACATCTGGAAGAGTTGAGTTAGAGGAAGAGGATGCAGTTGTACTCGAGCAAATTGATGAGTGACTCGAAGTCATGATCGAGGGAATAAGGTTCTGGCTCGGGGTCGTTCAAGGGAACTCGCGTGGGTAAACTGTTTTTAAAATTTCTAAACATAACAAAGTTTTTAAATAAAAAGGGGAAGGGAAACTCGAAGTCAGGCTCGGGGGTTTTCAACTTTTTCTCGGGTAATTTGATGATTGGCACGGGTCATTTGTGAGGTTGCAGTTTTAAACCCAGACAGAGTTTTTAAATTTTAAATTGAGTTTAAAATGTTAAGTAGGATTTAAAACAAAGTTTTAAATCAGATTTTAAAGGTATGGATTCAATTTATTAATATCCTAGTTAATTAAACAAGTTATAACTATTTATAATGTTTTAGCAAATATAAAAGGTTGAAAGTATAAATTAAAAAGTTTTGAATTTTTAAATGAATTGGTTTAAAACTCTTTAAGTTCTTTTAAATGATAAATGTTTCTTTAACAAGGGTTTATAAATTTAATTTAAATTTGGTTAAAGTTAAACTTGTAATTATTTTAAATCTTTAATTTAAAATGAATTAAAAGAAAGATTTTAAGGTAAAATGTTTAAAGATCTTTGTTAATAATAATTAAAGTAGTTATAAAGGTTAATACTTTAATTTAGAGATTAATTAAGGTTTAATGATTTAAGATTCATTAAAATAATAAGGTAATTAAAGAATAATTTAATAATTTAATAAATTAAAGGTTTAGTGTTAATTAATTTATCAAGTGATTTAAGATTAATTAAATAATTAGAGATTTATTAATTGGTAATGAAGAATTAATGTGTAATTAATAATAGTTGATTTAAAGTTTAATTACTTAAAGAAGTAATTAAATAATGATTAATAATTAATGAGGGATCATTAATTAGGGATTATTAAATAATTTATAAATGGGATTAATTTTGATAATCAAGTAGATTAATTAACTAATGATAAATTTTTATGAATTGGTTAAGTATAATTACTTAATGGAAGTAATTAAAGGAATTAATTACTTAAAGTAATTAATTAAATAAATTTGATAAGTTTAAATTAATTTGTTTAATTAATTTAAGGAATCACTTGGTGATTTGATAATTACTTAAATGTAATTAGTGGAAGTATAAATTACTTAGGAAAGTAATTAAAGTTAATTAGTGGATGTAATTAACTAAAGATGGTTTAATAAAAGTAATTTGAGTTTAATTACTTTGAATAATTAATCAAGGGATTAATTAAAGGATAATTAATTAAGAAGTAAATTAATTAAGGGAAGAGTAATTAAGGGTAGTTAATTACTAAATGTGATTAATCAAAGGTGATTAATAATTAAAGATTTATTATGAAATATAATTAATTTAAATGGAGTAATAAATTAAAGAAGTAATTAGAATCATTTATTAATATGATTAATGATGTAATTAAGGATTGATTAATTAAGATTAGTTAATCAATAATGAGTGATAAAAGTAATTAATTAATTATAATTAATTAAGGATTAATGTAATTAAGTATAATTAATTAATTACCGAAGTAATTAGAGATTAATTACTGAAGTGATTTAAGATAATTAATTTGTGAAATTAATTAAGTATTAATTACTTAAAGTAATTAAAGGTTGATTAATCAGGATTGATTAATTAAAATGGATACTAGAGTATGATTAATTAATTGGTTTAATTAATAATTAAGTAAGCAGGATTTATAGGATAAGGTAATTAATTTAATTCACTTTAAATTAATTAGAGATGATAAATCATTACTTAAGGATGGATGAATGATATTGAATGCTTTGCATTGTTGATATCTCTAATAAGAGATGTGCTGATCTATGATATAGATGTTTGGTTGGATTGAAATGTTAATAGGAATTATCTGTTTGGATGATAATATGGATTATCTATTGTAAATTATCTATCTGTGTGTAGTATAGATCAGAATTGAATTGTTTTAACCTTAAAACAACTTGGCCTTAAAAGATACGTTTTGGATTTCGATGAGACCGGGATCGGGTTTCCGTATACCGGGATGCTAGGTCTGGAGACCCGAATACCACATCGATCCAAATTAACGTTAGGTCGTGAATCTCAAGTGAAGATGAAGATTCAGAGTGCAAGGGTTATTGTCGTTAACTCTGAGGGTGATTCCAACACGAGTGTAACGAGATAATGCCTTCGGTTTCGTTCGAACCCGGAACGAACTTGTATGGATTGAATGCTTTCAGAACATCGTCAGGTGGACGATGAGCATTCTAAGTGGTGTGTTCTGATTTAAAGGTAAATCGTAGCCTCAAGCCTCATCAACCGGGAATGGCTAAAACAGGGGAGGTGCAGCAAGGCTTCGTGGGTAGCACCCACTAAGAGTAAGGTCATCCCTGTCTAGAGAAGTTCCTTTTATTTCGGCTTAGTGGTGTAGTTGGCGACGGCCATCTGTGGGGTGATTTTATTCGGGATTATCCAGTAAGGGATGGTTCCGGCTTTGTGTTGCAGGGGATTGGGAGTGATCCTCAGTACGGTGATCTAGGCCACGTACTGTGACGGGCGGTACCCCAGTAGCCCTGCCATTGTATGGAATCCAACTTCCAATAAGTGATAACGGACTTGATTGTATAACCCACTTTGTTGGCTAGTATGCTGGAATTTAATAATGTAACAATTTCAGCTATTTCATATTTATTTGAAAACCCTAGACCTATTATAATACAATCGAATTTCCTATCAAATGTTTTGGTTAGCGTAAGGTAAAAACTTACCCATGTTTATTTGTGGGGAGTCTTACGTGATACCTTTTCTTTTAAAAGGTTTTTCAAAGTTAAGAAATTTTAACCTGTTACTCACACCAGACCCATGTCTGACCCAAGTGTTTATTTCTGTTTTATAAACTCTTGGGTACTCAAATTTTTACGAGTAGCCAAGGGATTCAGGTTAGCATTGACGAATTGTGGAGGAGCAATGGAGCAGGAGGCTTCAGCGTTCGTAGATATAGTATTTCGCTGTGTTATCTCTATGATAGTGTTTTGTATCGTATCGAGTTGTAATAACTAGACAGATGTTTATAACTGACTAGTATGTGATGTATATGTTGTGTAACTCTGATAAGTGTTGTATACTATGTAACAGTTTATGTTATTAATATAATTTATTCGTTCCGCTGTGTGAGATTCTAATGTTGTTTCTTTCTCTCTTCTCTTCTTTTCTTTTTTCTATCCCTTTCTTTCTTATTGACGATACGTCATTCTGTAGAATGAGTGGCGGGTCGTTACAGTGGTATCAGAGCATAGGTTGAGCGAATGCCTAAGCTTTTGGTTAAGTGAATATCAGAACACTAGGTTGAGTGAATACCTAGGTTCGGAAGGGTTGTTCATTAGAGATAGGATCTGTAACAACCTGTTTGAGTCTGAGTGTATATATATATTCGAGAGCGCGTATTTGTTAGTTATATAAAATGGTTTTATATTGTGTCAATTGATCGGTTGGGTGGTATATGGATTCTGGTCAATACGAGTAGCTAACGTTATTGATAGGGATCTCTAAACACTTGGACCAGGCCAACGGACACAATATTGTTTTAAAAAGGTAGATGAAATAATTTTACCCAGATATAATTTCTATATAAAAAAGTATCATTTTAAATGTATATGGTATTTGTAATGATTGGTTGAGATGATAATAATTTATCATCTAGGATTAGGAGTCTGAGTGTTTGAGGTTGGAGAGTATCTGACGAGACTGTAGACCTAATACCGTCTCGAGTGAACTTTGCAGTTGTGTAAGGATTTCACAAATCTCCGAAGGAAACCTGTTAAGGTTCGGAGTTTATCTTTGTAGTTTGGATGAGTAGAGTTGGATCTGTCGCTTAGGCAGAAGCGAGTGATGATATCTCAAGAAATTGTAGCTGTGTGATGAGATACAGTGACTATGGATGTTCCCAAAGATGTTTTCTTTGGAATGAGTATAAGGAAATGTGTCTGTTTCGGAGTTGAGGCTGAGTTCAGCATGGTGTTTCTGTTTTGTTTGAAGTCCGAGTTTCTCGAAGAGCTTTGGTTAGGAAATCTTTGGCATCTGTGGCAGCAGTGCAGCTCGGAGTTTTCTGTTTTCGGCAAGAAGTTTTTCTAGCTGAGCAGTTTTTCTGAAGGTGAAGTTCAGAAGCAGCAGAGAGGATCCATTTCTTCGATGGATTGGATAGTCAAGTGTGAGCTGTTCTGATTGGTAAAGAGAGAACAGTTTTATTTGGATTTTGGCTGAGTGGACCGCAAAAGTGACTTGCGATAGTTTGAGTATTCTTTTGAGTTATACGAGATTTTCTGGGATGTGTTGTCCAGTCTGTGCTTGTGTTCATCATCAGTATCTTCATTCTACTCCAGATCAGAATGATACTGCGAAAGCAGTTGGGCGAGTGCTCCTGTTTGTCTTTTCCAGATAGGAGAAGTTAGTTTGGAATCTTCTGATGTTTGAGAAGTAGAGTTTTGTTTTGGATTGGGTTGATCTTGAGGAGATCATTGTGTGGAGTTATTCTTAGTCTAGTTTGTTTCTAGAAGTATCAGCAAAGGTTGAACTGATCAAGAAGGATGTAGTCAGCCCAAGATCGTCTGAAGATTTTTGTGGATAAGAGACGAAGGAATTGGTTGTTGAGTCAGACTCGTCTGTAGTCTGATATTCTGTTTAGTTTTGTAGATCTAGATGAGTAGGAGCTCTATAGCTTAGTAGTATTGGTTGTTTGGATTGTTTGTAGAGCGAGTATCCCGGTATATATATACTTGGGGAAAACTCGAGGAAATTCTATCAAGAATTTTGTCTGGATAATTAAAATTGTTTGATTGGATGAATTGGTTGCTATGGTTGTTAGCATATGGATGATAATATATGCTTGTAATTTAAATAGATTATTAAATTACCTTTGTTTTAAATTTCGGGGACGAAATTATTTTAAGGGGGAAGGAATGTAATATCCCGGAAATTTGGGGCAATATCAATTTAATAATCTGTTTAAATAATTAAATTGATTTGATAATCTTTGATAAAAATATTTGAATTGGTTTAATAATCTAATTAAATGAATATTTAATTAGTGAATTTTATCTTTTAAAATTTAATAAAATGATTTCTATCTATAATATATATATGAGTATATATTGTAAACAGATTGCCTTTGATTTGAAAGTTAATAAATAAATGAAATCTTGTTTTAAATTTCTAATGTATATTCTTATAGTTTGGAAATTATGATTTATTTAATATTAGTTTTTCATAGCTATTTAAAACAAAATAACTATATGGTTTTGAAATGAAATTAATAATAAGGTTTAATTTATTTTCTTTTTAAATATTGCTTAATATGATTTAAGAGAATAAATATATATATGTTTAAAATACAATTTACATATGATATGTTAATTCACTTAATAATAGTAGTAATTTATAATCTCTTTATAAATTATTTAAAATTGATAAATGAGTTATTTCCAAACAATATTAATAGTGTATTGTTTTTATAAAATAGATTTTTATGTAAAATAAGATTTTAAAGAATTTGAATGTGTTCTTTTAAATTGACTTTAAATTGGATTTTAAATATAATTTGAATTTGGATTTAGATTTAATTTTGAATTCAAAAAGAGGTAATATTCAAATAGTTTGGATTTCAAAGTATATGTAAACATTTATTTATAATAATTAGTTTTGTTTCTTTATAAGTAATATATATAAATAGATAAGTAATAAGTGTTTAATAAAATAAGAAAAGTCTTTTATTTACATTTAAAATAAATATAAACTAATTAAAGGGACATGTGTTAATTTATAAGGCTATGTAATAACAAGTGTAAACTAATAATACAATGGTAATGCCAAATGTCAAGTTCTAAATTTTGGTTTTCTTTTATTTTTATTTTTAATAAACTACAAATTAACTTATATAAACCTATGCCTACTTCTCATTTTCTTTTTCTTTCCTGTTCTTTTCAAAAAGATAAGAAATTTCAGCCTATTCTCTAAACAAAGCCTGTAACTCAAAATCTTCCTCAAAACTAAATTCTCAAAACAATGTAGAAATCAACTCCTCTAACCAGAGAAAAACCATTAACCTGCAAATTATCTTCCAAAATCAAAGTCTGTTTGTAAACATCTTCTTCAAAGATCTGTAACCACTTTCAAATCTGAAGCTTGCAAAACATTCTTTTTAAATCTGAGATTTTTGCAAAGCAATTTTCAACAAAAGCCTGCAATTCATTTTCAACATCAAAAACTGGAGCATGCAGAGCATTTTCAAAAATTAAGGAAAAGGGGCCTGTAGCAGATAATCAAAGCAAGCTCATAATCATCTTGCCTGCACCCAAGTTTCAAGTTCTTTTACAAATTCCATCAATTCGAGTTTTAAAGTTTTCAAAATCAAAACTGTTTCAAGCTCTGTTCTTCATTTCAAATTAGGTGAGCAACTTACATTTTCTAAAACTTAAGAATATGATATATGTTTGCATGTGATGATATTGGCTGGAACTGAAGTTTCTAATTTGAATTTATATGAATATGTGTGTGAGCCTGTCTGTTTACATATAAAAACCTATCCCCTGTTATTTATCAAGTGAGTAACATTCATTTTAAACTAAAAGTATATGTTATATGTTTACATATGGATTTCTGGAATGAAACATGTATTGAGTAGATATATATATGATTGAATTTCTATGTATATATATATATATATGTGTGTGGATAGATGCATGTTTGATTGCTTTATTGTTTCTGCCTGTTCTTAGTTCAGCAGCTAAAGTTTTAAATCAAAAACTCATTATCCTTTATCTGATTTTTATTAGAACTTAGGATTCAAACATTACTGTTTGAATAATTCATGGGTTGGTATTTAAAGGTTTATTTGAAATTGCTCTCTAAATAAAAAGAGAACAGGGAAGTTTAAATTTTGTATAAAATTCAAATATGATAATTTAACATTCCAGGATAATAAATTGAATCTTTAAACCAAATAATGATTTTTAGAAGAGAAATCACAATTTTTAGCATTAAGTTGAGTGAGCAGTTCGAACTTGAATAGAATTTGGGTTTTTTGTTGTCTCTGGTGATCTATGGGTTCGGGGACGTCGTGGTTCTCAATGAAGATGTAGGGATGATCGGAGAATCTGAGAAAAATATCAGAAGTGATAATAATTCACTGTGGCGATGGTAGGAGTTTGATTTCGTTTTTAGCCCTAGATTTTGGCATGGTCGAGAAATTGGTGGTCAAGGAAGCTCTGGTGGATCGAGTTCCACCAGACCCTGGGAAATTGAAGTGGGGACGTAGTCGAAGTCGCGGCCAAACGTTCAGACGCTCAGGCGATCGGAGAGATGAATTCGAGTGATTTCCAGGCTTTGGTTTCCTGTTCTTCATGGTGGTGAGATACTCGTTTTCGAATACGAGTTGATGTTGAAGTTTTGGTGATCGAATTTGGATACGAAGGTGAATGTTGTCTTGAAGAGATCATCGGCGGTGATCGAAGGCGAGCGTTTCGCCTGTGCACGTGCACATGAATGTTTCGAACATCTGGAAGAGTTGAGTTAGAGGAAGAGGATGCAGTTGTACTCGAGCAAATTGATGAGTGACTCGAAGTCATGATCGAGGGAATAAGGTTCTGGCTCGGGGTCGTTCAAAGGAACCCGCGTAGGTAAACTGTTTTTAAAATTTCTAAACATAACAAAGTTTTTAAATAAAAAGGGGAAGGGAAACTCGAAGTCAGGCTCGGGGGTTTTCAACTTTTTCTCGGGTAATTTGATGATTGGCATGGGTCATTTGTGAGGTTGCAGTTTTAAACCCAGACAGAGTTTTTAAATTTTAAATTGAGTTTAAAATGTTAAGTAGGATTTAAAACAAAGTTTTAAATCAGATTTTAAAGGTATGGATTCAGTTTATTAATATCCTAGTTAATTAAACAAGTTATAACTATTTATAATGTTTTAACAAATATAAAAGGTTGAAAGTATAAATTAAAAAGTTTTGAATTTTTAAATGAATTGGTTTAAAACTCTTTAAGTTCTTTTAAATGATAAATGTTTCTTTAACAAGGGTTTATAAATTTAATTTAAATTTGGTTAAAGTTAAACTTGTAATTATTTTAAATCTTTAATTTAAAATGAATTAAAAGAAAGATTTTAAGGTAAAATGTTTAAAGATCTTTGTTAATAATAATTAAAGTAGTTATAAAGGTTAATACTTTAATTTAGAGATTAATTAAGGTTTAATGATTTAAGATTCATTAAAATAATAAGGTAATTAAAGAATAATTTAATAATTTAATAAATTAAAGGTTTAGTGTTAATTAATTTATCAAGTGATTTAAGATTAATTAAATAATTAGAGATTTATTAATTGGTAATGAAGAATTAATGTGTAATTAATAATAGTTGATTTAAAGTTTAATTACTTAAAGAAGTAATTAAATAATGATTAATAATTAATGAGGGATCATTAATTAGGGATTATTAAATAATTTATAAATGGGATATTTTTTGATAATCAAGTAGATTAATTAACTAATGATAAATTTTTATGAATTGGTTAAGTATAATTACTTAATGGAAGTAATTAAAGGAATTAATTACTTAAAGTAATTAATTAAATAAATTTGATAAGTTTAAATTAATTTGTTTAATTAATTTAAGGAATCACTTGGTGATTTGATAATTACTTAAATGTAATTAGTGGAAGTATAAATTACTTAGGAAAGTAATTAAAGTTAATTAGTGGATGTAATTAACTAAAGATGGTTTAATAAAAGTAATTTGAGTTTAATTACTTTGAATAATTAATCAAGGGATTAATTAAAGGATAATTAATTAAGAAGTAAATTAATTAAGGGAAGAGTAATTAAGGGTAGTTAATTACTAAATGTGATTAATCAAAGGTGATTAATAATTAAAGATTTATTATGAAATATAATTAATTTAAATGGAGTAATAAATTAAAGAAGTAATTAGAATCATTTATTAATATGATTAATGATGTAATTAAGGATTGATTAATTAAGATTAGTTAATCAATAATGAGTGATAAAAGTAATTAATTAATTATAATTAATTAAGGATTAATGTAATTAAGTATAATTAATTAATTACCGAAGTAATTAGAGATTAATTACTGAAGTGATTTAAGATAATTAATTTGTGAAATTAATTAAGTATTAATTACTTAACGTAATTAAAGGTTGATTAATCAGGATTGATTAATTAAAATGGATACTAGAGTATGATTAATTAATTGGTTTAATTAATAATTAAGTAAGCAGGATTTATAGGATAAGGTAATTAATTTAATTCACTTTAAATTAATTAGAGATGATAAATCATTACTTAAGGATGGATGAATGATATTGAATGCTTTGCATTGTTGATATCTCTGATAAGAGATGTGCTGATCTATGATATAGATGTTTGGTTAGATTGAAATGTTAATAGGAATTATCTGTTTGGATGATAATATGGATTATCTATTGTAAATTATCTATCTGTGTGTAGTATAGATCAGAATTGAATTGTTTTAACCTTAAAACAACTTGGCCTTAAAAGATACGTTTTGGATTTCGATGAGACCGGGATCGGGTTTCCGTATACCGGGATGCCAGGTCTGGAGACCCGAATACCACATCGATCCAAATTAACGTTAGGTCGTGAATCTCAAGTGAAGATGAAGATTCAGAGTGCAAGGGTTATTGTCGTTAACTCTGAGGGTGATTCCAACACGAGTGTAACGAGATAATGCCTTCGGTTTCATTCGAACCCGGAACGAACTTGTATGGATTGAATGCTTTCAGAACATCGTCAGGTGGACGATGAGCATTCTAAGTGGTGTGTTCTGATTTAAAGGTAAATCGTAGCCTCAAGCCTCATCAACCGGGAATGGCTAAAACAGGGGAGGTGCAGCAAGGCTTCGTGGGTAGCACCCACTGAGAGTAAGGTCATCCCTGTCTAGAGAAGTTCCTTTTATTTCGGCTTAGTGGTGCAGTTGGCGACGGCCATCTGTGGGGTGATTTTATTCGGGATTATCCAGTAAGGGATGGTTCCGGCTTTGTGTTGCAGGGGATTGGGAGTGATCCTCAGTACGGTGATCTAGGCCACGTACTGTGACGGGCGGTACCCCAGTAGCCCTGCCATTGTATGGAATCCAACTTCCAATAAGTGATAACGGACTTGATTGTATAACCCACTTTGTTGGCTAGTATGCTGGAATTTAATAATGTAACAATTTCAGCTATTTCATATTTATTTGAAAACCCTAGACCTATTATAATACAATCGAATTTCCTATCAAATGTTTTGGTTAGCGTAAGGTAAAAACTTAGCCATGTTTATTTGTGGGGAGTCTTACGTGATACCTTTTCTTTTAAAAGGTTTTTCAAAGTTAAGAAATTTTAAGCTGTTACTCACACCAGACCCATGTCTGACCCAAGTGTTTATTTCTGTTTTATAAACTCTTGGGTACTCAAATTTTTACGAGTAGCCAAGGGATTCAGGTTAGCATTGACGAATTGTGGAGGAGCAATGAAGCAGGAGGCTTCAGCGTTCGTAGATATAGTATTTCGCTGTGTTATCTCTATGATAGTGTTTTGTATCGTATCGAGTTGTAATAACTAGACAGATGTTTATAACTGACTAGTATGTGATGTATATGTTGTGTAACTCTGATAAGTGTTGTATACTATGTAACAGTTTATGTTATTAATATAATTTATTCGTTCCGCTGTGTGAGATTCTAATGTTGTTTCTTTCTCTCTTCTCTTCTTTTCTTTTTTCTATCCCTTTCTTTCTTATTGACGATACGTCATTCTGTAGAATGAGTGGCGGGTCGTTACAGATCTGGTGGGGGAAATCCCGGAAAGAAAAGGGAAGCTGGAAAGTGGAAACCGAGAATCCTAACTTACAACGAATACACTCCTCTGAACACATCCTTGGAGAATATTTACCTGTCGACCTGTAATACTTTCCAATATCGAAAGCCACGGCCAAAAGAGTCCACCGAGGAACAAAAGCGGACAGGGAAGTATTGCCGCTTTCATGAGACTTACGGGAAAAATACCGAGGAGTGTAGGCACCTCCACGACGCTATAGAAAAGCTGATTCGACAGAAGAAGTTGCAGGAATTTGTCAAGAGTCCGTCGGAGGGTGGACAAGGAGCATCAGACCCTGGTCGTGGGCAAGTTCCACGCCGTCCTATGGAACCAGCTCGGACCATAGGAAGACTAATCATAAACATGATAGTCGGAGGGCCTCACCCGGCAGGCAAGAGTTGGCAAGAGATGGAACGTTATGCTAGTTCCCAAAAACATGCAGATTTCGAATGTTGTTCAAACACGGAAGATGGTACCCCAGCTAAACAGCAGCGAAAGATGACGGATGATATAGCGTTTAGAAGTAGAGATGCCGATCAGGTGGAGGCACCTACCATTGACCCGATGGTCATCTCGGCCACCATCGCGCCAGCATTTGTGAGAAGGATACTGATTGACTGTGGAAGTTCTGTTAATATCATCTTCAAAAAGGCATATGATCAGATGAAGATGGAGACAAAGAACATGAAGCCATCTAAAGCCCGTATTCATGGCTTTAATGATGCGGCTACCGATGCGGTGGGCTTTGTTGAATTGCCGGTTGAACTTGGAAAAGGTGAACTTAGGAGGGTGCGGATCCTACTGTTCATAGTTTTGGATGTCGACTCCCTATATAATGTGTTCTTTGCCCGACCGGCCCTGGCAGAGTTTTGGGCAGCTTTGGCCCCATGGTGTTTAACTCTGAAATTTCTGACAAAAAGTGGAGTTGGTGTAGTGCATGGCGATCAAGCGACTGGTCATGCATGTTATGTGGCTGAGTTGAGAGGGGCTCAACGAAGAGAGAAAGGAAAGGTTGTGGACAGCTCCGTCCGCGTCCAAGTTGCAAAAGATTGACAAGTAGTGCTTGAGCCTTAGCTTGGGCAACATTATCGGATCTATAGGGACATAGATCCGAGAGATGACAATAAAGAACCTAAGGAGGAAAAAGTAGCACCGGCTAAACTGACAATTGACATTCCAATCAGCCATGATGATCCACCGCGAGTACTTAAGATTGGATCACAACTTGACCCCTCGATGATCGAGGATCTTACTGATTTCCTCCGAGCGAATCTGGATGTTTTGGCTTAGACACATTCTGATATGTGCGGGATTTCTCCCGCCATTGCGAGTCATATGTTGAACATAGACCCAAAATACATGCCAATAAAGCAAAAAAGGAGAGGGATGGACCCGGAGAGGTCCGCCGCTCTCAGAGAGGAGGTGGACAAACTCAAAGCCAATGGGTTCATCCGCGACACCATCTACCCTGAATGGGTATCTAACCCCATGCTAGTGAGAAAAGCGAACGGTAAATGGAGGACCTGTGTTGACTACTTAGACTTGAACAAGGCTTGCCCTAAGGATAGTTTCCCTTTACCCAGAATTGACCAGCTGGTCGATTCATATGTCAGGCATGAGTTATTATCATTTATGGACGCGTACTCGGGATACAATCAAATCCCAATGCACGTTCCGGATCAGGAGCACACTAGCTTTGTCATGGATGTCGGACTATATTGTTATGTGTTGATGCCTTTTGGACTGAAGAACGCAGGTGCAACTTATTAGCGCTTGGTGAATCGGATGTTTAAAGACCAAATCGGTAGAACAATGGAAGTCTATGTGGATGACATGCTCGTGAAGTCACGGCAGTCAAACGACCACATTCGAGACTTGGTGGAAATGTTTGATATACTCAGATGTTATGGGATGAAGATCAATCCATTATAATGTTCCTTTGGTGTTGCGTCAGGAAAGTTCTTGGGTTTCATTGTTAACGCACGAGGAATTGAAGCTAACTCGGAAAAGATTCAGGCTATTCGGGACATACAGGTACCAAGAACTATAAAGCAAGTGCAGAGTATGAACAGAAAAGTGGCCGCATTAAGTCAATTCATATCCGGAGCGACATACAAGTGTATTACCTTCTTCGATGTGATAAAGAAGGGGAAGAGAAACTTTGATTTGACGCTCGACTGTGAGGATGCATTTCGAGCTCTAGTAAGGCATCTGGAAAGTCTCTCGGTGCTATCAAAGCCTATAGATCGTGAAGTGTTGTATGTATACTTGGACGTATCTCAACATGCCATCAGTACAGCTTTGGTTCGCGAGGAGGATCGTGTTCAAAAGCCGGTGTACTATGTCAGTAAACGTTTAACGGGGGTAGAAAGAAATTATCCTAAAATCGAGAAGCTAGCCTACTGCTTGGTGATTGCATCACGCAAGCTTCGCCCGTACTTTCAGGCACACCCGATCAGTGTTTATACCAATCAACCTCTACGACAGGTGCTCCAGCGACCAGAAACCTCTGGAAGGTTTCTAAAGTAGAACATCGAGTTAAGTCAATTCGATATCACCTACCTGCCGCGGAGAGCTATCCAAGGACCGGTGTTAGCAGACTTTATTGTAGAATTCACTATACCTGTCGAGCAAAGTAGTGAAGACATTATTCCCCCCATTCGTTGGAAATTATTCACCGATGGGGCGTCAAATGACCATTGTTTCGAGGTCGGAGTTATTCTTGTGACTCCCTAAAACCGATCGATTTGTTATGCTGTGAAGCTCAATTTTCCGACCACGACAACGAAGCCGAGTATGAAGCGTTGATTACCGGCTTAAAACTCACCAGAGAACTTGGAATAAGATCGGTCGAGATCTTTTGTGACTCACAATTGGTGGTGTACCAAGTTTGTGGAGACTATCAAGCGAAGGGGCAGAGGCTTGCTCCATACCTCCCTCATGTTCAAAAACTTTTGGCAGACCTTGAATGTTACGATATTTCGCATGTCCCGCATGAACAAAACAGGGAAGCCGATTCATTAGCAAAATTCGCAAGTACTGGCGATGCACAACAAATGGGCTTGGTTCCTGTTGAATTTTTGCAATTTCCAAGTATAAACGAGATGGAAATAGACTTTCTGCTAGAAGTAGAAATTGAAAAGGAGTCATGGATAACCCCATTCAAGCAGTACCTATTACACGGAGCTTTGCCTGGAAACAAGAACGAAAGACGACAAGTCATTCGCAAAGCCTCAAGATATGTGAGGCAGGACGGAATAATATATCGAAAAGGGTTCTCGGTTCCATTACTTCGTTGCATCGCTCACGACGAGATAAAACGGGTATTGAAAGAAGTTCATGAGGGCGAATGTAGTGACCATACTGGGGGCAGACACTGGCAAAAAAGATCCTCCGCTATGGATTCTATTGGCCCACTGTAAATCGGGATGCTGCAGACTACGTAAGAAAATGTGATAAATGTCAAAAGTTTGCGAAAATCCTGAGAGCTTCGCCAGCGGAACTCACACAAATGGTTAGTCCCTAGCCATTTTCATTTTGGGGGATCGATATAATCGGTTCCTTACCAATTTCCAAAGGTGGTGCAAAATATGCAATTGTTGCAGTCG
The DNA here is from genome assembly GCA_030737815.1 of Allium fistulosum. NCBI lineage: Eukaryota > Viridiplantae > Streptophyta > Magnoliopsida > Asparagales > Amaryllidaceae > Allium > Allium fistulosum. Next base: position 298,963,910 of record CM060905.1, on the reverse strand, counting down.
ATTACTTTACTAAATGGGCGGAAGTGGAGCCTCTATCCACGATCACCACCAAAAAAGTAATTAATTTCGTTGTACGAAACATTATATGTCGTTTTGGCCTCCCACGAACTATCATCACGGACAATGGAACTCAATTTGAAAGTAGAGAGTTCAAAGAATTTTGCCAAAAGTATCACATTGAGAAAAGGTTTTCGGCGGTCGCTCACCCTAAAGTGAATAGACAAGTGGAAGCCGTAAATAAAATAATAAAGTTAATATTAAAGAAGCGATTGGAGAAGGCTAGAGGCAAGTGGGTGGATGAGCTTCCGACGGCGCTCTGGGCTTACGGAACCACCCACAAGTCCGCGACTGGCCATACTCCATTCACCTTGGCATACGGCACCGAAGCTGTGATACCCGTGGAACTTGAAGTTCCTTCTCATCGGGTAACTTATTATGATCCCAAGACGAATCAAAATCTCCTATTGGAATCATTGGACTTTGTTGATGAAAAACGTGAAGAAGCTGATTTATGAGCAGCTACACATAGGCACCGAGTTGCTCGATATTATAATGAAAAAGTTCGACCGAGAATTTTCAATGTGGGTGATCTCGTTTTGAAGCGAGTTTTTCCGACTCCATCACATATGAATCCCACATGGGAAGGTCCATATGTCATCGAACGGAGGCTTGGAGAAGGAACTTTCAAGCTAGTGACCGTAGATGGCGTGACACTTTCTCGCGCATGGAATAGCGAGCATTTGCGTCGTTATTACACCTAGTCTATTTCCTTTCACATTGTAGTTGCAATTATTTCCATTGTATGTTCATTTGATTGTTTTTTAGTTTTTGACATGTAATAAGACAATTCGGTTAGTTTCCATCTGTTATGATCAATAAAGGCTTAAAGCCGTCTTTTCTATAAACTATTGATGTTTCCGTATGATACAATTCTGTGACAAAAATTAAATTACATTGCTTTGTCTGGCGTATGAACGCACACCCAAAATGAAAAATCTCTAAGTCTCCAGAGTGCGGACTAGAGTACTCTGAATCCCCAGAGTGCGGACTAAAGTATAAACGACTTAAAAAATCACTAAGTCCCCAGAGTGCGGACTAGAGTAATTTGAGTCCCTAGAGTGCGAACTAGAGTATAAACAACTTGAAAATTCTCTAAGTCCCTAGAGTGCGGACTAGTGTACTCTGAGTCCCCAGAGTGCGGACTAGGGTATAAACGACTTGAAAAATCTCTAAGTCCCCAGAGTACAGACTAGAGTACTCTGAGTCCCCAGAGTGTGGACTAGAGTATAAACGACTTGAAAAATCTCTAAGTACCCAGAGTGCGGACTAGAGTACTATGAGTCCCCAAAGTGCGGACTAGAGTATAAACGACTTGAAAAATCTCTAAGTCCTCAGAGTGCGGACTAGAGTACTCTTAGTGCCCAGAGTGTGGGCTAGAGTATAAACGACTTCAAAAATCTCCAAGTCCCCTGAGCGCGGACTGGAGTACTCTGTGTCCCAGAGTGCGGACTAGAGCATGAACGACTTTGAAAATCTCCAAGTCCCTAGAGTGCGGACTGGAGTACTCCAATTCCCCTGAGTGCAGATTAGAGTATAAGCGATCCAAGAAATCCTTGAATCTCCGGAGTGCGGACTAAGAATATCCTAAGTACCCAAAGTGTGGAATTGAGGATCTATGATTCCAAAAAGTCTCCGAGTCATGTGGAAGTAAACTAGGTCCTGTGTAACTCACAAGATTTTGAATTTCGACTACAAGTTATACAGTAAGCTGAAAAACAAAAGTCATTTGAAAGTCAAAGAACAAAGTTTTATTCATCAATCCAAAATGATGTTCTGCTACAACTTCTCCCGCATTCGGGGAAAAATTCTACCTACAATGGCTATGAAAATAAATAAAGATAATTACATAATACAGGCTGATTCTCATTGAACGAGCACGGCAGCTACTGCTTTGGCCTTTTCTCTTTCTTCGGTTTCTCAGACGACTCCTCCTCTATGGTTTTCTCTTGGACGTTTTGCTCGCTAGAGAAGGAGTGTCAGAGGAAGGAGGAGGAACTTCTAACTGCCTGGTCCCACCTGGAAGAATTACCTTCAGGGGTCTGTTCAATGGATCATCGAGTTCCACCACCTGAGGCTCAATCTTAATCTCAGCCTTGATCCCGAACCTACTCCAAGGAGCAATGTCGCCACGGAGAGAGATGAGAAAATGGGAGAGGCTTTTCAAACCGAAGAGACTCCTGGACCTGGCGCTTAACTGATCGAGGCGCTTGATGAAGACAAATCTGCAAACCCTTCTCCTTCAGAAGAACATTACGAAGTCGAAATCACGGTGGGAGATTGTCGAGGATAATGGCTGCATCTATGGCATCAGGAGCCGAGTCAATAGTCACCGTCGTTGGACCCGTGATATTTTATGCAGGAGTCGTCGATGGATTCGAAGTTTCCACTACTTCCTGTCGAGAACTTGGCCCGGGTTTATCTGAAACTGTGGCGGAGCTTGATTTTCTAGACATCCTCGACAAACGCCGAATTTGAGTAAACACCTGTTTGAACTATACTTGAAAGAAAATCGATATTAGATATAATGACAAAAGAACTCCCCCCGTGTGGTGTGTGGACTAGTGCAATCATTTGAACATAAGTGTAAAAGAATTAAAAGCTTTAAAAACCGATGGAGTGTGGTTGAGCGTTAAGTTATCATCTTCGAAGACCGTCATCGCTGACCGTCTTCGATGTAAGAAATGCGGATTACGGATCTTAAGGCTAGAATTAACACTAGAGGGGGGGGGTGAATAGTGTTTTTAAGGAATTACTAATTCTTTTTGAGTTTATATTAATTTGAACACAAATGTATGCAATATTCAGACACATATATTATCACAGAATCAAACACAGATGCAAATATAAAGTAAAAGCAATAAAGGAAAGAACACACCGAATTTTATACTGGTTCGGAGTTACCCTACATCCAGTCCCGCAACACAAGTACGGAATTCCTTTCAAAATCAATTCTTACAATTACACCCTCGATTTCAAGGCCACGAGGTACACCACTCCATATTCACAATCCTCTGGGTAGAGAAACTTGATTTTACGGGCAACAAGTTCACCCAATTGATTTCCTAGGCTACAATCACACCTTCTCTCACTTGATTGATTTTCCAGGCTACAATCACACCTTTTCTCACTCGATTGATTACAAAAGAAGCCTATAACTCTAAATAGCACTGGGATCTTGTTGAGATAGTGATAGAGAATCAAACCAGAGATTATCTAGTTAGATTCAATGGAGATTTCGGCGGAGTAATAGTAAAAATGTATATAAAAAAATGTGGAAGAAGAAGAGAAGTGAAATCAGAAAAATTATGAATATAAATTCGTTTAAAACATCCCCTATTTATAGTAGAACAACAACCATGTTCATTCGGGAAAGGATATGACGAATAGACACTTCTTTTGAAATTCAAACTTTAGAAATAAACTGTCATCATGTCGACATGGGTACCTAGGGGTTGTCGACATGCCTAAGGTATTTTTGATAATTTGGTTTTCTATTGAAAATATCTTCTATCTTATATTAAAACTATTTTAAACTTTATAAATATACTATAGTTAAAATACATAAATAAGTATAGAGAATAATATTTTGGTATATATAAAATTTTACTATAATTTCATATAAATATTAAAAGTTAAGTACATTATAATTAAAGATAGTTTAAATCCAAGGATAATTTTGATATTGAAAATAAAGATTATTTTGAGGCTAAAAGTATTTAAAACCAGGATAGATGTTTTTGATTTAAAAAGGAAGATTTTGAAATCATTTTGAAAACAAGATATAATTTTGTAAAACATTTGAATAAAAGTTAGTGGATACAAAACAATGTTCCACTAGATTTTTCGTAGGTTCCATCCTACTTAGGGTTCCATCCCTTTAACGGGCTCGAAGTGGATTCCATTCCATGAATAAAATGGATTTTAAGATGTCAGTGCTTTTCTAGGAGTTTTAACATAATTCTAGACTCGATACTTGTCTTGTACTATTGAAATCTTGAACTCTTGATATCTTGATACTCATGAGCCTTGAATCTTGATGTCTTCAATCTTGAGTCTCATACTGTACAGTCTTCATTCTCAGTACATGCATGTTTATATCCTGCATATACATATATATCTAAACTATAATTTTAGTATTTATATTATATAACAAGTCCTAAGGTTATTGTCATCAAAACCATTCTTTTCAAGGACTAACAATCTCCCCCTTTTTGATGATGACAAACTTTGTTTATAAAATTTTACTTCTATCCTAATAACTCTCTAATAACTCCCCCTAAAACTAATAACTCCCCCTTAATCTATGCCTAACTATCCTATTTTATACTTCTCCCCCTTTGTCATCAACAAAAAAAAACTAACTCCAAACTATATAACTCCCTCTTAATCTAATATTGTATTATATGTGATTATAATGATAGTGTTATCATAAATAATCAATACTTAATTCTGAATCTAAAACTTAGCCCTTAATAACTAACTCTCCTAACTAAGAATCCACATATGATAATGTGATAATCACAAATCATTTATTAATTATATAATGTTATATTTACATTTGTGTAGAAAACATAGGTAAGATTATATACAAATAAGAAACTAATGTGTATTCTTGACAATGGGAGATCTATGAATCGAGCAATTTCGGTAATGGAAACAGAAATTGCCATTTTGTTCGACTAGATTTCCATCCTTGTCAAAGCACACTTCGCCAACGCAAACAACTTTGTCGTCATCTTCAGCGTGCTCTTCGTCCATGAGGGCTTCTTCTTCCTCGCTATCCTCTTGCACTTGAACACCTGAAGATTATTCATCGATCAAGATGGGATTGGCGTGATCGTCCATTAGAAACTTTTGCAAGTTTCTAAGGATTTTGCCTTGCCGTTCTTGTTCTTTGGCCATTCTGATTTGCACCACTTGAATTTCAGTCATAAGTTGCAGTGCATTCTTCAAGGAATCTTCTATTTTCATCACCCGTGCAAGCGTAGTACGTTGAAATGGTCTGGTTGAAGGAGAAGGAAACGAAAAGGTTGAATTTTTGTTTGATTTGGAGGAGGAGGCCATTGTTTTAATTTTTCAGAAGTTAGAATCAGAGAAAGAACAGAAGGAATGAACAAAATTTCGAAATAGGAAGAATATATAACCATTCATTTTGAATTTTGGTGGGAAAAAACTTAAATTAAAAAAATGTTGTATGTCGATAGGGGTGTAGAGGGGATGTCGACAGGGTACTTGTAGTTTTGCTTATTTGATTTATTTTATTTTATTTTAATTATTGTTGTTATATATTTATATTTTATATTTCAGTTACTGAACAAATACCTAATTCTCTTCTTAATTTAGTAAATATAGATTCATTTAAGGGTTTTGTTAAGATATCAGCAATTTGATTCCCGGAATTAATATAATCGAGAGAAATTACTTCTTTACTTATATTATCTCTGAGAAAATGATGTCTGATATCAATATGTTTAGTTCGAGCATGATGAGTAGGATTTTTGGATAAATTTATTACATTAGTATTATCACAATAAATGGGTGATTTTGAGATATTTAAACCAAAATCTTTTAAAGTTTGTTGCATATATATTACTTGAGAGAAAGCCAAAGCAGCAGAAATATACTCTGCTTCGGTTGTTGATACAGAAACTGTGTTTTGCTTTTTACTAAACCAGGAAACCAGAGAATGCCCCAAAAAGTGACAAGTTCCACTTGTACTTTTTCGGTCTGATTTACAACCAGCATAGTCAGCATCACAGTAAGATATTAATTCAAAAGAATAATTTTTAGGATAAAATAAGCCATAATCAAAGGTGTGTTTAACATATCTTATTATACGTTTTACAGCTTTTAATTGGGTCTCTTTAGGTTGGGATTGATATCTTGCACAGAGACAAACACTATGCATGATATCAGGTCTACTAGCAGTGATATAGAGTAGTGATCCAATCATTCCTCTATATAATTTTGATTTACATCTTTCGAGAGATCTTCTTTACTTAGGTACTCATTGGTTGCCATAGGAGTGGGTTTTCCACTTGCAGTAGTCAAACCAAATTTACTAACTAGGTCTTTAGCATATTTTTCTTGACTAATAAAGATACCATTATCTAATTGTTTTATTTGCAATCCTAGAAAGAAGTTTAATTCACCCATATGACTCATCTCAAACTCTTTTGTCATTATTTCATAAATTTATTTATTCATTTCAAAATTAGTTGATTCGAAAATGATATCATCTACGTAAACTTGTACTAGTTGAATATCATTCTTATTTCTTTTAATAAAAAGAGTATTGTATACTTTACCAATTTCAAAGTTTGATTGTAATAAGTAAGATCTTAGTCTATCATACCAGGCTCTAGGAGCTTGTTTTAGATCATATTGAGCTTTCTTAAGTTTGTAAACATGATTTGGTAATTTTTCATCTTCAAAAAGCGGTGGTTGTTCAACATATACTTCTTCTTTTACAAATCCATTTAAAAAGGCACTTTTAACATCCATTTGAAATAATTTGAAATTATTATGATTTGCGAAAGCAAGTAGAATCCTAATTGCTTTTAATCTTGCTACGGGAGCAAAGGTTTCATCACAATCTATTCCTTCTTCTTGACAATAACATTGAGCGACTAACCGGGCTTTATTTCTAATGACCTCACCTTGTTCATTCATTTTATTTTTATAAACCCATTTAGTTCCAATTATAGTTTTATTTTCAGGTCTAGGAACAAGTTCTCAAACATTATTTCTAGTGAATTGATTTAGTTCTTCTTGCATTGCCAAAATCCATGAATCATCAGTTGATGCTTCTTTTGGATTTTTGGGTTCAATAGTTGATATAAAGGCTATATTGCTCATTCTACTTAGTTGATTTCTAGTTGTAACAACAGATTGCATATCTCCTAGTATATTTTCTATAGGATGATCTTTTAAAAGTTTAATCCTTTTATTAGGATGATTAATTTCATTATTAGTTTCAGTTGACTCCTGATTTTGTGTAATTAAATCCTCTTCATCATTTGTATCTTCAAAATTTTTGAGATTTTCATCGAATGAAACATGCGTTGTTTCTTCGATGGTGTTAGTTCTTAAATTAAACACTCTGTATGCTTTACTTCTATTAGAATATCCGGTAAAGATACCTTTGTCCGATTTAGGATCAAATTTATCTAAGTTATCTTTTGTATTTAAAATAAAACATTTACTTCCAAAAATTCTAAAATAAGATACCTCAGGTTTCTTTCCGTGAAGGAGTTCATAAGATGTCTTATCAGTTAAAGGTCTAATTAAAATTCTATTTAAAATATAACAGGCGGTAGCAACTGCTTCTGCCCAAAAATGTTTTGATAATTTACTATCTGAAAGCATAGTTCTCGCACACTCAAGAATCGTCCTATTTTTACGTTCTACTACTCCGTTTTGTTGTGGAGTTCTTGGAAATGAAAAATTGTGAGTTATTCCCTTTTTATTGTAGAATTCCTCAAACTTTTCATTTTCAAATTCACTACCGTGATCACTACGATGGTTATAATTTTTACAGAAAGTTGATTTTGAATCCTTTTTGTAAAGTTCTTAAAACTTTCAAAAGTATCATATGTTTAAAATATTTTCCATGTAAATCTAGAATAATCATCTACAATTACAAAAACATATTTACTGTGATTTATTGACTGAATTTGAGATGGACCAAATAAATCAAGATGAAGCAATTCAAGAGGTTTTGAAGTTGAAATCATATCTTTTAATTTAAAGGAACTTTTTCTAAGTTTTCCTAATTGACATGCATCACATAAACTATCTACTTTAAAATTCATTTTAGGGAGAACTCTTACTCGATCATGTTTTGACAGTCTAGATAAGAGTTTGAAATTCAAATGCCCAAATCTCTTATGCCAAATCCAAGGGTCACTTGTATTTGCCAAAAGACACGGGTTATCATTTGAAACTTTCATACTAAGAATATAAATATTCTTTTTCCTAATTCCCTCAAATATTATGGTTGAATTATTATCTTCAATGTGACACTTATCTTTTTCAAATTTAATTTTATATCCTTTATCGCAAAGTTGACTAATACTTAGCAGATTATGTTTCAGATTCTTAACTAGCAGAACATTAGTAATAATAGGAGTTTCAGAGTTACCGACATTGCTGAAGCCAATCACATATCCTTTTGAGTTGTCTCCAAAGTTAACCAGTCCTCCGTCTTTATATATTATATCATTCAGCGTATCCGGATTACCAGTCATGTGTCTAGAGCATCCACTATCGAGTATCCATTTACTCTTTTTGATCTGCACAATTTGTCCATTTTGGATTGATTCCTCAACACCCATAAAACATGTTTCCTGCACATCATAAAGATTTTGTAGAAAACTTGAATTTGTATATAGATTATATGCAGCCTCATGATGCAATGATGATTTGAATATTTCTAAACTAGTATTAACAAGTTTTTCAAACATAGCCATTTTAAAGAAATTTTCAAAATTCATATTATGAAATTTTGAAAACCTTGCTCTGATACCAAATGTGAGAAATGAGGATTACGGATCTTAAGGCTAGAATTAACACTAGAGGGGGGAGTGAATAGTGTTTTTAAGGAATTACTAATTCTTTTTGAGTTTATATTAATTTGAACACAAATGTATGCAATATTCAGACACAGATATTATCACAGAATCAAACACAGACGCAAATATAAAGTAAAAGCAATAAAGGAAAGAACACACCAGATTTTATACTGGTTCGGAGTTACCCTACATCCAGTCCTGCAACACAAGTACGGATTTCCTTTCAAAATCAATTCTTACAATTACACCCTCGATTTCAAGGCCACGAGGTACACCACTCCAGATTCACAATCCTCTAGGTAGAGATACTTGATTTTATGGGCAACAAGTTCACCCAATTGATTTCCTAGGCTACAATCACACCTTCTCTCACTTGATTGATTTTCCAGGCTACAATCACACCTTTTCTCGCTCGATTGATTACAAAAGAAGCCTATAACTATGAATAGCACTGGGATCTTATTGAGATAGTGATAGAGAATCAAACCAGAGATGATCTAGTTAGATTCAATGGAGATTTCGGCATAGTAATAGTAAAAATGTATATAAAGAAATGTGGAAGAAGAAGAAAAGTGAAATAAGAAAAATTATGAATATAAATTCATTTAAAACATCCCCTATTTATAGTAGAACAACAGCCATGTCCATTCGGGAAAGGATATGACGAATAGACACTTCTTTTGAAATTCAAACTTTTGAAATAAATTGTCATCATGTCGACATGGGTACCTAGGGGTTGTCGACATGCCTAAGGTATTTTTGACAATTTGTTTTTCTTTTGAAAATAACTTCTATCTTATATTAAAACTATTTTAAACTTTATAAATATACTATAGTTAAAATACATAAATAAGTATAGAGAATAATATTTTGTTATATATAAAATTTTACTATAATTTCATATAAATATTTAAAGTTAGGTACATTATAATTAAATATAGTTTAAAACCAAGGATAATTTTGATATTGAAAATAAAGATTATTTTGAGGCCAAAAGTATTTAAAACCAGGATAGATGTTTTTGATTTAAAAAGGAAGATTTTGAAATCATTTTGAAAACAAGATATAATTTTGTAAAACATTTGAATAAAAGTTAGTGGATACAAAACAATGTTCCACTAGATTTTTCGTAGGTTCCATCCTACTTAGGGTTCCATCCCTTTAACGGGCTCGAAGTGGATTCCATTCCACGAATAAAATGGATTTTAAGATGTCAGTGCTTTTCTAGGAGTTTTAACATAATTCTAGACTCGATACTTGTCTTGTACTATTGAAATCTTGAACTCTTGATATCTTGATACTCATGAGTCTTGAATATTAATGTCTTCAATCTTGAGTCTCTATACTGTACAGTCTTCATTCTCAGTACCTGCATGTTTATATCCTGCATATACATATATATCTAAACTATAATGTTAGTATTTATATTTTATAACAAGTCCTAAGGTTGTTGTCATCAAAACCATTCTTTTCAAGGACTAACATCCAAGAGCTAGTCATATGATTCAGAAGTATAAGTCTTGAAGTCGAACATTGGCATTGTATGTTAAGGGCTGTCATTTGCTTTTGTTAAGTTGAACTTGAGTCTACAGTCCTTAAAACTATGAGGCCATTAGTCAAAATATTTCCATATGCACATGTGCTTAAGTCATTGTCATTTTCCCTCTTTTTATGGTTCGGCGTGGAAATATATGATATTAACATATGCGATAGTTAAGTGGATGTCATCTTGGTTGCTAATGCCGACTCCAAAGACCGAAGCCGGTCGCCTTCCTGGACCAACAGACCAAACCATCTATCTGCGAGCTATTGAGTGGCCCGTTAGACTAACAACACCGTCCCACTCCCTCTCTTCACAGTTGCTCTCTCGACACCAGGCCACTATCCTCGACCCTGAAACTATCCATACTGACCGACACACACACTCCTTATCTTTCTCTAACAACCTAATGAACCATTGGGTCTATGCCGACCCACTTTCCTAGTTCCCTACCGTCCCATGCTTTTCCTCAAGACCGAACGGTACCCTCTCTCAGGATACCGAACCACTTCTCTGGACACTGACCGAACAACAACATCACAACTGACTACAAAACAACTCTCTCATTCCACTCAACATGGCAAACGAACATCGATCGACCTGCATCTAAGACATGGCATGGTGAAAAACTCAAATGTGGTTCGGCAATCAGGAGATCGTGAGAATCAGTTGATGAGGCATCGGAGCAAGGTTTTGGAGAGAAACGTGGGTTGCTCATGGTTCAAAGCGCATTATGTTGGCTCACACGATACGCTTTGGGGGGCAAGTGTTACCCGGATGTTTGACCCGGTTACAGGATGCTGATCATATAGGCTTTGGTGGTTCGGCCCAAAATAAGAAGATTGAATGTCGCTCGGCTTAGGATGGAAGTGCACTGTTCGGCCTAGGCACGTCATTCGGTACGCAAGTGTCGTTCGGCCTAAGTCCATCGCTCAGCACTCTCTACTCAAACGCCATCGCCCGGCATCCTTTGTTCGAACAGCATCGCTCGGCTACCTCCATTCGGCCTGAATATGTGGTTCGGCCTACACTGCTAAGTGACCATCGCTCGGCATGACCTCATTTCGAGTCAACTACCCAAAGTTCATTGTTCAGTCAATTACCACTCGGTCTAGAATTGTTCCAGCCTTAGAAGCGCAAACATCTCAGCCATCGCCGCTTGGCATCTATCGTTCGGCCAATACCGTTCAGCATCCTTGTTCGGCAGCATCATTTGGCAAAGTCGCTCGGCAAGGTCACTCGGCAGCTGCCGTTCGGCATCCCTGGCTCGGTGCGTAGAAGTCACTTACTACGGGCCGAAGTATTTTGCTCTTGGGCTCGTGAAGGAAGTCCAACCTATCTTCGCCTATAAATAGAGGGGTAGGGGCATAGTGAAAATGGACCTTTTTTCGAGAACTCCGGGGAGACTCTGCCATTTTCAAGACTCATTTATTTTCTGTTCAAACTTGTATTCAAGTTGTTGGTGTACGGATTGTATCTGTATTCAATTATTTGAAAAACTAATAAAGATTAAACTCAAAGTGGACGTAGGCAGTTACGCCGAACCACTATAATTCTGGTGTTCTCGTTTTCTACATTTAGTTTTGCATACATTCCTCTATTTTGATTTTCTATCTTCATTAATCTCTCTACGTAAATCTTTCTTTGGGTGTTAGTGACCAATTTTGGTGCTAACAGTACCTTGTATTTCCTACTTTATATGTATATAGTTTTGATATACAATATTTTGAGATAGTCTCCCTCACAATATGCTTTAGTATTATGAGACTTGTATCAGATATTTTTTTCTGACTTTTAATATTAATATTTATTTGTCAGGTACTTCCGCCGGTGCAGTCTCTTAGATATTGTTCATCCTATTCTATTTATGTATATTCAATATATTATATATTATCATTTCGCTATGAGATTATATCATTATGCCTTGGTTTAGTGTTTCATTTCTTTTCTTTCTTTCTTTTCCCTGACAAGCTATCTTTTGTAGTATTTTAATGTCAACTATTGATGCAAGCCGCTGATTTTTAGGTTTTACAAAGGGCATGTTGTTACATAGTAGCACCTATAGGTGAGCCTAGGCGGAGCCAACTTTCCGACTTAGAAGGGAAGCTTAGGAATGAGAAAGTCAAATGTAAAATGGGGTAAATTTCTCTACAATGGGCTATAGACTTCTTTAATTAATTTTACCCTGCTCTAGACTTGAGCTTTCTCTATAATAAGAAATACTTTGTGGTGATCGTAGAGGATCCGATGGACCCATGGGCAGGTGCTAAATTCGACCCCAGAAAGACCGTTCGTATCAGAACGGCCGATCCTCTTGCAAGCATCCCTTAGACACGATACTTTAGAGTAGTGGTTTTTTTGGCACTTGTAGTTTATAACATTTATGTAAAGCTAAGTTGTAAAAAATGCTCTTTTTCATTTTATTGTGCTATTATCCCGGCTTTGTCCTACACCGCCTTTTGGACAAAGCCAGGATATCAACAAACTGGCTAAAAAAAGATGGATATCAGGAATGGAGATCGATTGCAAACACGACTATGATCGATACCATCAAAATTGGATCAAGCTCCAATCAAGTTGGGATCGATCGGGCATGATGAACAAGGCTTGGAGAAGGTACGTTTCAAATTTTAGGTCAAACGGAGTACATATGCTCGAGTTATGGATGGATCAAGGTTCATGGAAAACTAGTTTGTATCGTTAATTTCGTATCGATCAAGATGGGCATAATAACATACTTCAGATCGATGGCTTTTGTATCGATGCAAAGTGCATCGATTGGGTGGGCACGGTAGAGGCATGGCGGCACACTTCGTATCGATCAAGGCAAGGATCAATACGAAGAATGAAGCAGTGATCACTGGACGAGCATTTCATATTGATCAATAGTTGATCGATACGAAGGACACACTAAAGGATGGATACGAAGAAGGGATGCAGGGGATGGATACAAAAGGCGGCGGTACTGGATGGATACGAAGACATGCTTCATGTTGATCCTGTTCGTATCGGTCAAAACAAAGCGGTCAAGGTGGAATGCGGGACATAGATCGATACGAACAACATGGATATTGGTAAATATGAAGGCAATGGATACGAATGCATGGTGCCAAAATGATGGATATGCACTGTTTCATGGATACGAAGCTGCCATCAAACTTGGATCGATCATAACTCTCAAACCGTGGATCCAAATGTTATGAAATTTTCAGATAAGCTTCCTTATGCACTCAAGAATGTTCATGATCGATCTCAGCTTGATTGGACCATTTTTGGATCGATACGAATTGTATTCGGATCGATCGGGATCGATTCCAAATGACCCTGGATCGATCTATTGGGCCCACCTGCGCATGAGAAGATGTATTTCGGGTTTTGGGGCAAATATTTTCAGATCTACACCTATAAATAGCAGGTCTATGACAACTAAAAAGGGATCTTTTTCTGCTTTCTTAGGCGAAACTCTGCCATTTTGTTTACTGAATTCAAAGGCTTGTAATTGTATTTACAGTATAAAGGGAATTAAAGGATTGATTTAAAGTGGATGTAGGCCAAAAATAGCCGAACCACTATAAACCTTGTGTTCTTCGCTTTCCTACTCATTTTATTTTTTCTATTTCTTCATTTTTATTCTCTACTTTATCTAGATCTGAGATCTGTGTTTGAATATTGTGGATCTATGTGCAAACACTAGTGCTTTCATGACTTTCGTGGTTTGTGACCAATTTTTGCACAAACACTTTGGTGCTTTCACTGAGAAGGACTAGCACCAGCTACACCAGACTTGGAGTTTAGATTTGGAAAGCTAAAGGATCAAATCTAGAAGGAACCATGGCCAAGCAATCAATAAGGAGACATAGAATGGAAAGGAGTCAGCATAAAGAAAGTCAAGAGGTTTCCTCAGGAGCTAATCAGGCCTCAATCTTCATCACTTGAGACGAGATGGAAACGATGGTGAAAAGGCAAGAGGACATGATACAGAACCTATTCCGACAGTTTGGACAAGCTAGAGTGCAAAGCCAAGGGAACATAATTGCAGAAAATGCTGGACATGAAGATCACGAAGCTGGAGCAGCACAAGCAGAGGCAATTTAGAATCAGGACCAAGAAAACGCAGTAAACAGGATGCAGGACAGAGCAGGACCATCGGGAGCAGCTCCTGTACTCAGGGGCATACCCCCGAATCATGTTGGCTCGATTCCAGGAAGGATACCAGGCAGCGCTGTGCATTTTAGAGTTGATCAGAATATGGATGCTCATCCAAAAGGACAAGCTTCACGATTACCTCGTGGACTCGAGGGCCAGGTTGGAGATAATAGGCAAAGGCTACCACTTGATGACAACGATAGGTTAGCAGACATAATCAGACGGGCTATGAGGGGAGGACTAGTGAATAGATATTTGGAGGATGTGAATAGGAGCCCCTTCGCTCGTACAATTAGGCAAGCTAGGAATTCATCGGATTTCAGACTACCAATGCTGGAGATGTATGATGGGAGAACAGATCCCGCTGTTCACTTGACGAGGTACATGAGGCACATAGAAGTGCTGGGGGCATCAGAGGAAGTCATGGCACGGTGCTTCCCTTTTTATTTGACGGATATAGCAGCACTATGGTTCGAACAACTGGAAAGTGGCTCTATTGGCACATAGACGGAGTTGATTGAGAGGTTTATGAGGCAATTTCGGATCCACATAGTCAGACCCAAGAATGTGATGACTTTGACGTCGATGAAATAGTGGAAGGGAGAGCCACTTAGGGATTTCTTAAACAGATTCAATGTGCCGGTAGCCTCGGTGGATCGACCTGATCCGTCGATGGTTTTGATGGCACCAATCTCATGAATTGCAAATGATTCGGATTTTAAGATATCATTGGAACGAGATCCGCTGATGGATCTCGGGGAGTTTTATCATGAAGCAGGAAGGTTTTTAAGATAGGAAGATGCAAAGGGTGAGAGAGAGGGGAAAGAGGCTGAAGCTTATGTGGTAAAAGGTGGAGGTCCACCCAGGGAGGATTTAAACAAGGACGATAGAGGCAAAAGGAAAATGAATGATAATGGCAACACTTCGAAAAGGCAACGGAGGGAATCAAAATTTTCTTCTTACATGGATTTAATTGAAACTCTGGAAAGGATTTACTTGGATACTCGAGGGTGCCTCCAGTATCGAAGGCCGACAAAAAGGAAACCCTCTGAATACGAGCGGGCATCGGGAAAGCATTGCCTATTCCATAAGCTGGATGGGCACAATACGAACGACTGTAGGCATTTGAAGGATATCGTTGAGGGGCATGTGAGGAATGGTCATTTGTAGCAATACATAAGGAATCAAGTTGTGGCAGTGGAACTGGAGCGGCCACCGCCCACCTTGAACGAAGATGGCGTTAGATCTAGGCATCGTCATTAGCTTATTATCAACTGATAAGATTTTTGGCATGGAATAAGTAATAGACCTCGAAGTAATACGGATAAGTCACTTACACATGTACGGGACCAAGGATCTTCCCTAGGTATGCTCTGAGATGATGATAAACCATGATGCTTGGGTCTATGAAATCTTGTTTTCTTTCTGTTTTTCTGCAAACTTTGGTTTCTTCCTTGGTTGTACGGACTTTTATTTAGTTTTTCCTGGTTGTACGGACATTTATTTTTTCAAATGGACTTTGATGATTGGATTAGGGTTAATGTAATAAATAATACAGGTCATGCGATTACGGTCCCGACCGGAGAGATGGGGCAGTAATCGCAAGTTACGAGTCCCTTCGCCGGAGAGCGATGGAATGGACTCGAACACAATATAAAAGTCCTCGACCGGAGAATCGAGGTCGGATAATATAAAAGCCCTCGACCGGAGTGTCAAGGTCGGAGAATATAAAAGTCCTCGACCGGAGAGTCGAGGCCAGAGAATATAAAAGTCCTCGACCGGAGTGTTAAGGTCAGAGAATATAAAAGTCCTCGACCGGAGAGTCGAGGCCGGAGAATATAAAAGTCCTCGACCGGAGAGTCGAGGCCGGAGAATATAAAAGTCCTCGACCAGAGAGTCAAGGCCGGAGAATATAAGTCCTTGACCAGAGAGTCGAGGCTGGAGTAGGAGAAAATGACCCAACGATACTATGGATTTGAATTTAGACCCGGAGAGGTCATGGATTCGAATTTTGTCTTTGAATGGCCAAGGATTGGCTGTGGACCGGGAGTGGTCCCGGATTTAGATAAGGGCCCGGAGCGGTCCCGGATTTTGATATCGACCCGGAGAGGTCATGGATTTGGTTATTGGTTATTGGATATGGATGGATTAAAACTCGGTTGACGGGTTCGGATGTCTACGGAATTGGCTAAGGATTTGGTTACTGGAATCGGAATCGTATGTCGACTCGAGCAGTCGCAGATTTGGATAAGGATATGGCTATGTCACTTGTATAGAATGGCTTAGTAGTGGATTGGATTATGGATCAGATTGTATGGCTATGGATGGAATATGGACTTTGGATTCGGATTTAAAGCTATTCAAAACAAGCCTTGCTATCGCAAGGCATGTTTTGGGGGGCAAATGTTTCCCCGCCTTTTGGACAAAGCCGGGATATCAACAAACTGGCTAAAAAAGGATGGATATCAGGATTGGTGATCGGTTGGAAACACGGCTATGATCGATACCGTCAAAATTGGACCAAGCTCCAATCAAGGTGGGATCGATTGGGAATGATGAAAAAGTCTTGGAGAAGGTACATTTCAAATTTCAGGTCAAATGGAGTTCATATGCTCGAGTTATGGATGTATCAAGGTTCATGGAAAACTGGTTCGTATCGACAATTTCATATCGATCAAGATAGGCATGGTAACATCCTTCGGATCGATGGCTTTCGTATCGATGCAATGTGCATCGATTGAGTGGACACGGCAGAGGCGTAGCGGCACACTTCGTATCGATCAAGGCAGGGATGATATGAAGAATGCCTTGATTGATACGAAGAATGAAGCAGTGATCACTGTACGAGCATTTCGTATTAATCAATAGTTGATCCATACGAAGGATGCACTAAAGGATGGATACGAAGAAGGGATGCAAGGGATGGATACGAAAGGCAGCATCACTGGATGGATATGAAGACATGCTTCGTGTTGATCATGTTCGTATCGGTCAAAACAAAGTGGTCAAGGTGGAATGCGAGACTTAGATCGATACGAACAGCATGGATATTGGTCAATACGAAGGCAATGGATACGAATGGATGGAGCCAAAATGATGGATACACACTGTTTCATGAATACGAAGTTGGCAGCATACATTGAAAAACACAAACTTGGATCGATCATAACTCTCAAAACATGGATCCAAATGTTATGATATTTTCACAAAAGTTTCCTTATGCAATCAAGAATGTTCATGATCGATCTGAGCTTGATTGGACCATTTTTGGATCGATACGAATTGTACTTTGATCGATTAGGATCGATCCCAAACGACCTCAGATCGATCTAGTAGGCCCACCTGCGCATGAGAAAAGGTATTCCAGGTTTTGGGGTGGATATTTTCAGATCTACACCTATAAATAGCAGGTCTATGGCAACTAAAAAGGGATATTCTTCTGCTTTCCTAGGCGAAACTCTGCCATTTTGTTTACTGATTTCAAAGGCTCGTAACTGTAATTACAATATAAAAGGAATGAAAGGATTGATTCAAAGTGGACTTAGGCCGGAGATTGCCGAACCACTATAAACCTTATGTTCTTCGCTTTCCTACTCATTTTATTTTTTCTATTTCTTCATTTTTATTCTCTACTTTATCTAGATCTGAGATCTGTGTTTGAATATTGTGGATCTATGTGCAAACACTAGTGCTTTCATGACTTTCGTGGTTTGTGACCAATTTTTGCACAAACACTTTGGTGCTTTCACTGAGAAGGACTAGCACCAGCTACACCAGACTTGGAGTTCAGATTTGGAAAGCTAAAGGATCAAATCTAGAAGGAACCATGGCCAAGCAATCAATAAGGAGACAGAGAATGGAAAGGAGTCAGCATAAAGAAAGTCAAGAGGTTTCCTCAGGAGCTAATCAGGCCTCAATCTTCATCACTAAAGACGAGATGGAAACGATGCTGAAAAGGCAAGAGGACATGATACAGAACCTATTACGACAGTTTGGACAAGCTAGAGTGCAAAGCCAAGGGAACATAATTGCAGGAAATGCTGGACATGAAGATCATGAAGCTGGAGCAGCAAAAGCAGAGGCAATTCAGAATCAGGACCAAGAAAACGCAGTAAACAGGATGCAGGACAGAGCATGACCATCGAGAGCAGCTCCTGTACTCGGGGGCATACCCCCGAATCATGTTGGCTCGATTCCAGGAAGGATACCAGGCGGCGATGTGCATTTTGGAGTTGATCGGGATATGGACGCTCATCCAAACGGACATGCTTCACGATTCCCTCATGGTCTCGAGGGGCAGGTTGGAGATAACAGGCAAAGGCTACCACTTGATGACAATGATAGGTTAGCAGACATAATCAGACGGGCCGTGAGGGGAGGACTTGTGAATAGATATTTAGAGGAAGTGAATAGGAGCCCCTTTGCTCGTACAATTAGGCAAGCTAGGAATCCATCGGATTTCAGACTACCAATGCTGGAGATGTATGATGGGAGAACAGATCCCGTTGTTCACTTGACGAGGTACATGAGGCACATAGAAGTGCTGGGGGCATCAGAGGAAGTCATGGCGCGGTGCTTCCCTTTGTATTTGACGGATATAGCAGCAGTATGGTTCGGACAACTGGAAAGTGGCTCTATTGGCACATGGACGGAGTTGATTGAGAGGTTTATGAGGCAATTTCGGATCCACATAGTCAGACCCAAGAATGTGATGACTTTGACGTCGATGAAACAGTGGAAGGGAGAGCCACTTAGGGATTTCTTAAACAGATTCAATGTGGCGGTAGCCTCGGTGGATCGACCTGATCCGTCGATGGTTTTGATGGCAGGAATCTCAGGAATTGCAGATGATTCAGATTTTAAGATATCGTTGGAACGAGATCCGTTGATGGATCTCAGGGAGTTTTATCATGAAGCAGGAAGGTTTTTAAGATAGGAAGATGCAAAGGGTGAGAGAGAGTGGAGAGGGGCTGAAGCTTATGCGGTAAAAGGTGGAGGTTCACCCAGGGAGGATTTAAACAAGGACGATAGAGGCAAAAGGAAAATGAATGATAATGGCAACACTTTGAAAAGGCAACGGAGGGAATCAAAATTTTCTTCTTACATGGATTTAATTGAAACTCTGGAAAGGATTTACTTGGATAATCGAGGGTGCGTCCAGTATCGAAGGCCGGCAAAAAGGAAACCCTCTGAATACGAGCGGGCATCGGGAAAGCATTGCCTATTCCATAAGCTGGATGGGCACAACACGAACGACTGTAGGCATATGAAGGATATCGTTGAGGGGCATGTGAGGAATGGTCATTTGTAGCAATACATAAGGAATCGAGTTGTGGCAGTGGAACAGGAGCGGCCACCACCCACCTTGAACGAAGATGGCGTTAGATCTAGGCATCGTCATCAGCTTATTATCAACTGATTAGATTTTTGGCATGGAATAAGTAATAGACCTCGAAGTAATACAGATAAGTCACTTACACATGTACGGGACCAAGGATGTTCCCTAGGTATGCTCTGAGATGATGATAAACCGTGATGCTTGGGTCTATGAAATCTTGTTTTCTTTCTGTTTTTCTGCAAACTTTGGTTTCTTCCTTGGTTGTACGGACTTTTATTTAGTTTTTCCTGGATGTACGGACATTTATTTTGTCAATTGGAATTTGATGATTGGATTAGGGTTAATGTAATAAATAATACAGGTCACGCGATTACGGTCCCAAACGGAGAGATGGGGCAGTAATTGCAAGTTACGAGTCCCTTCGCCGGAGAGCGATGGAATGGACTCGAACACAATATAAAAGTCCTCGACCGGAGAATCGAGGCCGGAGAATATAAAAGCCCTCGACTGGAGTGTCAAGGTCGGAGAATATAAAAGTCCTCGACCAGAGAGTAGAGGCCGGAGAATAAAAAGTCCTCGACCAGAGAGTCAAGGCCGGAGAATATAAGTCCTTGACCAGAGAGTCGAGGCTGGAGTAGGAGAAAATGACCCAACGATACTATGGATTTGAATTTAGACCCGAAGAGGTCATGGATTCGAATTTTGTCTTTGAATGGCCAAGGATTGGCTATGGACCGGGAGTGGTCCCGGATTTAGATAAGGGCCCGGAGCGGTCTTGGATTTGGATATCGACCCAGAGAGGTCATGGATTTGGTTATTGGTTATTGGATATGGATGGATTAAAACTCATATGACGGGTTCAGATGTCTATGGAATTGGCTAAGGATTTGGTTACTGGATTCAGAATCGTATGTCGACTCGAGCAGTCGCAGATTTGGATAAGGAAATGGCTATGGCACTTGGATAGAATGGCTTGGTAGTGGATTGGATTATGGATCAGATGATATGGCTATGGATGGAATATGGACATTGGATTCGGATTTAAAGCTATTCAAAACATGCCTTCCTATTGCAAGGCATGTTTTGCGGGGCAAATGTTTCCCCGCCTTTTGGACAAAGTCGGGATATCAACAAACTGGCTAAAAAAGGATGGATATCAGGATTGGAGATCGATTGGAAACACGGCTATGATTGATACCGTCAAAATTGGACAAGGCTCCAATCAAGGTGGGATCGATTGGGAATGATGAAAAAGTCTTGGAGAAGGTACATTTCAAATTTCAGGTCAAATGGAGTTCGTATGCTCGAGTTATGGATGGATCAAGGTTCATGGAAAACTAGTTCGTATCGACAATTTCATATCGATCAAGATGGGCATGGTAACATCCTTCGGATCGATGGCTTTCGTATCGATGCAATGTGCATCGATTGGGTGGACACAGTAGAGGCGTAGCGGCACACTTCGTATCGATCAAGGCAGGGATGATACGAAGAATGCCTTGATCGATACAAAGAATGAAGCAATGATCACTGTACGAGCATTTCGTATCAATCAATAGTTGATCCATACGAAGGATGCACTAAAGGATGGATACGAAGAAGGGATGCAAGGGATGGATACGAAAGGCAGCATCACTGGATGGATATGAAGACATGCTTCGTGTTGATCATGTTCGTATCGGTCAAAACAAAGCGGTCAAGGTGGAATGCGAGACTTAGATCGATATGAACATCATGGATATTGGTCAATACGAAGGCAATGGATACGAATGGATGGAGCCAAAATGATGGATACACACTGTTTCATGGATACGAAGTTGGCAGCATACATTGAAAAACACAAATTTGGATCGATCATAACTCTCAAAACATGGATCCAAATGTTATGAAATTTTCACAAAAGCTTCCTTATGCACTCAAGAATGTTCATGATCGATCTCAGCTTGATTGGACCATTTTTGGATCGATACGAATTGTACTTGGATCGATTAGGATCGATCCCAAACGACCTCAGATCGATCTAGTAGGCCCACCTGCGCATGAGAAAAGGTATTCCAGGTTTTGGGGTGGATATTTTCAGATCTACACCTATAAATAGCAGGTCTGTGGTAACTAAAAAGGGATATTCTTCTGCTTTCCTAGGCGAAACTCTGCCATTTTGTTTACTGATTTCAAAGGCTTGTAACTGTAATTACAATATAAAAGGAATAAAAGGATTGATTCAAAGTGGACGTAGGCCGGAGATTGCCGAACCACTATAAACCTTGTGTTCTTCGCTTTCTTACTCATTTTATTTTTTCTATTTCTTCATTTTTATTCTCTACTTTATCTAGATCTGAGATCTGTGTTTGAATATTGTGGATATATGTGCAAACACTAGTGCTTTCATGACTTTCGTGGTTTGTGACCAATTTTTGCACAAACACTTTGGTGCTTTCACTGAGAAGGACTAGCACCAGCTACACCAGACTTGGAGTTCAGATTTGGAAAGCTAAAGGATCAAATCTAGAAGGAACCATGGCCAAGCAATCAATAAGGAGATAGAGAATGGAAAGGAGTCAGCATAAAGAAAGTCAAGAGGTTTGCTCAGGAGCTAATCAGGCCTCAATCTTCATCACTAGAGACGAGATGGAAACGATGCTAAAAAGGAAAGTGGACATGATACAAAACCTATTCCGACAGTTTGGACAAGCTAGAATGCAAAGCCAAGGGAACATAATTGCAGGAAATGCTGGACATGAAGATCACGAAGTTGGAGCAGCACAAGCAGAGGCAATTCAAAATCAGAACCAAGAAAACGCAGTAAACAGGATGCAAGACAGAGCAGGACCATCGGGAGCAGCTCTTGTACTCGGGGGCGTACCCCCGAATCATGTTGGCTCGATTCTAGGAAGGATACTAGGCGGTGCTGTGCATTTTGGAGTTGATCGGGATATGGACGCTCATCCAAAAGGACATGCTTCACGATTCCCTCGTGGACTCGAGGGGCAGGTTGGAGATAACAGGCAAAGGCTACCACTTGATGACAACGATAGGTTAGCAGACATAATCAGACGGGCTGTGAGGGGAGGACTAGTGAATAGATATTTGGAGGATGTGAATAGGAGCCCCTTCGCTCGTACAATTAGGCAAGCTAGGAATCCATCGGATTTCAGACTACCAATGCTGGAGATGTATGATGGGAGAACAGATCCCGCTGTTCACTTGACGAGGTACATGAGGCACATAGAAGTGCTGGGGGCATCAGAGGAAGTCATGGCGCGGTGCTTCCCTTTGTATTTGACGGATATAGCAGCAATATGGTTCGGACAACTGGAAAGTGGCTCTATTGGCACATGGACGGAGTTGATTGAGAGTTTTATGAGGCAATTTCAGATCCACATAGTCAGACCCAAAAATGTGATGACTTTGACGTCGATGAAACAGTGGAAGGGAGAGCCACTTAGGGATTTCTTAAACAGATTCAATGTGGCGGTAGCCTCGGTGGATCGACCTGATCCATCAATGGTTTTGATGGCAGCAATCTCAGGAATTGCAGATGATTCGGATTTTAAGATATCGTTGGAACGAGATCCGCTGATGGATCTCGGGGAGTTTTATCATGAAGCAGGAAGGTTTTTAAGACAGGAAGATGCAAAGGGTGAGAGAGAGGGGAGAGAGGCTGAAGCTTATGCGGTAAAAGGTGGAGGTCCACCCGGGGAGGATTTAAACAAGGACGATAGAGGCAAAAGGAAAATGAATGATAATGGCAACACTTTGAAAAGGCAACGGAGGGAATCAAAATTTTCTTCTTACATGGATTTAATTGAAACTCTGGAAAGGATTTACTTGGATACTCGAGGGCGCCTCCAGTATCGAAGGCCGGCAAAAAGGGAACCCTCTGAATACGAGCGGGCATCGGGAAAGCATTGCCTATTCCATAAGCTGGATGGGCACAACACGAACGACTGTAGGCATTTGAAGGATATCATTGAGGGGCATGTGAGGAATGGTCATTTGTAGCAATACATAAGGAATCGAGTTGTGGCAGTGTAACAGGAGCGGCCACCGCCCACCTTAAACGAAGATGGCGTTAGATCTAGGCATCGTCATCAACTTATTATCAACTGATTGGATTTTTGGCATGGAATAAGTAATAGACCTCGAAATAATACAGATAAGTCACTTACACATGTACGGGACCAAGGATGTTCCCTAGGTATGCTCTGAGATGATGATAAACCGTGATGCTTGGGTCTATGAAATCTTGTTTTCTATCTGTTTTTCTGCAAACTTTGGTTTCTTCCTTGGTTGTACGGACTTTTATTTAGTTTTCCTTGGTTGTACGGACATTTATTTTGTCAATTGGACTTTGATGATTGGATTAGGGTTAATGTAATAAATAATACAGGTCACGCAATTACGGTCCCAACTGGAGAGATGGAGCAGTAATCGCAAGTTACGAGTCCCTTCGCCGGAGAGCGATGGAATGGACTCGAACACAATATAAAAGTCCTCTACCGGAGAATCGAGGCCGGAGAATATAAAAGTCCTCGACCGGAGTGCCAAGGTCGGAGAATATAAAAGTCCTCGACCGGAGAGTCGAGGCCGGAGAATATAAAAGTCCTCGACCGGAGAGTCAAGGCCGGAGAATATAAGTCCTTGACCAGAGAGTCGAGGCTGGAGTAGGAGAAAATGACCCAACGATAATATGGATTTGAATTTAGACCCGGAGAGGTCATGGATTCGAATTTTGTCTTTGAATGGCCAAGGATTGGCTGTGGACCGGGAGTGGTCCCAGATTTAGATAAGGGCCCAGAGCGGTCGCGGATCTGGATATCGACCCAGAGAGGTCATGGATTTTGTTATTGGATATGGATGGATTAAAACTCGGTTGACGGGTTCAGATGTCTATGGAATTGGCTAAGGATTTGGTTACTAGACTCGGAATCGTATGTCGACTCGAGCAGTCGCAGATTTGGATAAGGATATGGCTATGGCACTTGGATAGAATGGCTTGGTAGTGGATTGGATTATGGATCAGATGATATGGCTATATATGGAATATGGACTTTGGATTCGGATTTAAAGCTATTCAAAACATGCCTTCCTATCGCTAGGCATGTTTTGGGGGGCAAATGTTTCCCCGCCATTTGGACAAAGCCGGGATATCAACAAACTGGCTAAAAAAGGATGGATATCAGGATTGGAGATCGATTGGAAACACGGCTATAATCGATACCGTTAAAATTGGACAAGGCTCCAATCAAGGTGGGATCGATTGGGAATGATGAAAAAGTCTTGGAGAAGGTACATTTCAAATTTCAGGTCAAATGGAGTTCATATGCTCGAGTTATGGATGGATCAAGGTTCATGGAAAACTGGTTCGTATCGACAATTTCATATCGATCAAGATGGGCATGGTAACATCCTTCGGATCGATGGCTTTCGTATCGATGCAATGTGCATCGATTGAGTGGACACGGCAGAGGCGTAGCGGCACACTTCGTATCGATCAAGGCAGGGATGATACGAAGAATGCCTTGATCGATACGAAGAATGAAGCAGTGATCACTGTACGAGCATTTCGTATTAATCAATAGTTGATCCATACAAAGGACGCACTAAAGGATGGATACGAAGAAGGGATGCAAGGGATGGATACGAAAGGCGGCATCACTGGATGGATATGAAGACATGCTTCGTGTTGATCATGTTCGTATCGGTCAAAACAAAGCGGTCAAGGTGGAATGCGAGACTTAGATCGATACGAACAGCATGGATATTGGTCAATACTAAGGCAATGGATACGAATGGATGGAGCCAAAATGATGGATACACACTGTTTCATGGATACGAAGTTGACAGCATACATTGAAAAACACAAACTTGGATCGATCATAACTCTCAAAACATGGATCCAAATGTTATGAAATTTTCAAAAAAGCTTCCTTATGCACTCAAGAATGTTCATGATCGATCTCAGCTTGATTGGACCATTTTTGGATCGATACGAATTGTACTTTGATCGATTAGGATCGATCCCAAACGACCTCAGATCGATCTAGTGGGCCCACCTGCGCATGAGAAAAGGTATTCCAGGTTTTGGGGTGGATATTTTCAGATCTACACCTATAAATAGCAGGTCTGTGGCAACTAAAAAGGGATATTCTTCTGCTTTCCTAGGCGAAACTCTGCCATTTTGTTTACTGATTTCAAAGGCTTGTAACTGTAATTACAATATAAAAGGAATGAAAGGATTGATTCAAAGTGGACGTAGGCCGGAGATTGCCGAACCACTATAAACCTTGTGTTATTTGCTTTCTTACTCATTTTAATACTACTATTTCTTCATTTTATTCTCTACTTTATCTAGATTTGAGATCTGTGTTTGAATATTGTGGATCTGTGTGCAAACACCGGTGCTTTCACGACATTCGGGGTTGGTGACCAATTTTGGCACAAATATGTGCAGATGTTTGTAAAGGTACCATGTAAGTTAAATTTTCTTATGAAAGAATATAAGTACCTTATAAGCTTTAACCTTTCTATACCTTCCTTTAATTTTACTCAGATTTGCTTGTTTCATAGCTTTGCATTAGCCTTTTGTTCGCGTGCTTGGCACGGTCTACTCCGCTATTTGGGATAGACTTTTTTCTTCATGAGCTTAGCATAGTCCGCTTCGCTATTTGGGGATAAACTGTTTTTAATTGTGAAGTTAGGTCACGTACTTATAACCTTTCAAGCTCATGCACATGTTATTTTATAATAGTTCAGGCTGTCTAATATCCTTTCGTCCAATGTAATTGTTTGGCAGAGAAGCCAAGTCGTGCATGATACAACTCAATGTTGTTTGCTATGTTAGTAAAATTAACACAGAAAGGTTTTTATTCTAGTTCGGGCCATCTAATATCCCTATATCTAGTTCACTGTATTACTATTTTTCACAATAATTACAATGTCTATTATTTTGACATATAAATAACACTTCTTATTTAAAATAAGGTTTGAGATGCTTCAAATTTTAAGTTCTTGGAACTAGATTTCCATCAAGTCTCGAAAGCCGATAAGCCCCATTAGTTAAGGCTTCTGCTACAAATATGGGGCTGTCCCAATTTGGATCCAAGGCCCCATCTGTTGGATCCTTAGTATTAGCTACCACTTTCCACAGTACTAGGTCTCTGTTTCAAAAGTTTCTTTCTTTGAGCCTAGCATTGTAATCTTTTGCCATCCTTCTTGATGTGCACGTAAAGGTGCATATATTTGCATCCATATTTTATCTATTTTTATTTAAATAAATGTCATATCTGGGAATTTTAACATGTTTAAACCAAAATTCAATTATTGTCAAATCATCGTATATTCATCTTCATTCAAGGGAAAAATGGTCATTTTTGTGCATGTGTCAATTTGAGAATTTTTACTTGGACATTTTTTTAATGATTTTTATAGAAATTTGGATGCATATGGAAGAGGCTTTTATGAAGATACATGCATGCACAAATGAATACAAAGAAATGAGGAGGGAAATAATTCAAGCTCGTGATTATGGAGGACCCCACCCACTTACCTAAATCCACAATTAGAAGCTAATGGACAACTAAGTGGAGGTTAAAGCTTCATGTACATTTAATGATGGATTAATTAGTGGCTAATGGTTACTTGGTGGCCACACTTCCTAAAGGGCATTTTAGGAAGCACCCTAAAAATTAAGTTAGGGTTTTATGCATGTATAAATAGCCCTCTTATGTACATGTAAATGATCTTCTACTCTCTTATTTTACTTAGAAAAATTAGCAAGCAAGTCGTAAACACAATGTTTCATGAAATAAAAATGGCTTCCTAGCCTCTTTCTCTTCTCTTTTCTACTTGTTTTCTTTACTTATATGTTGAGGTTTATTTCTATGCTTTATCTCATTTCATATTTATAGCTTAGATTTACATTCACGCAAGTAGTGTAGCTTTAATTTTTATGCAAGTAGTTAGTAGTTAATTTCTTTTTCTTCCTTTGCTTAGTTTCATTTCTTTGCTTTTTAATTTTGAAATTTACAAGTGTTGATTTGATAACACAAATTAGTAGCTAAACCTCTTCAATTTATGGGTAATGAAGCTCTCTAACTTTATGTAATTTCAATATCTCTATGAGTTATGATCTCTTTTATTTGTGCTTCATGAAAGTGAATTTTGATGTAAGTTTATACAAGTGGGTTTGATAGCTTATGTTGCTTTTGCAAATGAGCTATTCTTATTCAAGATAAACACAATTTGCATCATCATTTGCTATTTTGAAATGAAAGTAAAAACAAAATTTGATGATCTATATTACTAATTACAATAGTAAATAGATCATACTTAAAATAGCTTTAGCTTTGGCTTCATTTTCATGAGAATTGATAAGTGATGTATTTGTTGTATTATAGTTTGATGGTTTAAGTTATGTTAATTAATAACATAAATAAACCATACTTATGATAAATATAACAATTATTTCACTTAATATCAAAAATAGAGATCATAGATTGTTTGATTGTTGATTTACAAAAATATGAGAGTGGATTGTCCTCTAAATTGTTCTCTAATCTCATAGTTTTAATCACATTTTTATTCTAGTTTTAGCTTCATTTTACTTGTAGTTAATAATCTTCTCTCATTTTGGTTTAATTTGATTGATTAGAAATTCTAAAATCTTAAAAATTCCCTACGGATCAACTCGTACTCGCTACGTACTACGATAGTACGTCGTGCGCTTGTGGTATATTTTAATTCAAAATTTATCGGCGGTTTTCTAAACCGATAGAAAATTCATCGTTAAACAAGTTTTTGGCGCCGTTGCCGGGGAATTGCTTTGATTTTATTTTCTATTCTTCAAATTATTTTCTTTTGATTTTTGTGTGTTTTTATTTTGTGTGTGTTTGCATTTTAAAAAAAGTGTTGTGCGTTTGTTGTTTGATTGTTGCTTGCATTTTTTTTGTGCATCTCTTGTTGTTCTATTTGTTTTTTGGATTTGCATATTTCTATTTAAAAAAATCAACTTACACAATTTAGAAAAAAAAAATTTTATTCCATCTACTTTTCCATTACAAATTTACGTTTGCATTTTCTTTTCTTTGTTTACATTTAAAAAAAAATTACTGTTACATTTTCTTCTGTGCACAGTGATATTGCACACAACTTCCTCTTGCCATTTCCAGTATCCACCATCTTCAACTCTACATAGCCATAGCCAAGCATCATCCACCATTCTCTGCAATCACCGTTCACCCTCTACCATCAACTTTTGAAAACAACCTCACTCCTACAAACTGCACACACCATTCCTTCACACTTCAACCACATTCAACTCCATCTACTTCACCCCCTTCAATACATTTTGCTTCATAAACCAATACAACACTACTTCAACAACCATATGACTGCAGTTCCTCCCACCTGACCATCCCTCCTCTCTACTGATCCATCGACAAGTTCACTTTATCACTTCACCAGCTTTTCCCTGTCATCTACAACTCTGCTCCACAAACTGACCACAACCTTCCCATACAAACATTTCACTTCATCAACTCCTGCCACGGTTGCTATCAACTCCCTCCACATTTCACAACTACATCCCTTGTTCATCACACTACCAACCCTCTTCCATTTTCAGTGCATCACCACCTGCATCACCTTGTCATACTGTACACATACAAAGCCCACCAGCCACATATCAACAACCACATCACCTTCCAGACAACTAGCTACCAATCACCTCCACTACCATACAATCCTATCCATCATCTCCAACCATAGTCTATACCGCTCTGCTTCCACTTCACAAACCATTTCATTTGTCATCACATATCCCACCACTTCCAAACATCTACATTTCCAGTCATCAAACATACACTTCCCACCTGATCAACATAATACCCAAAACCATTACTAGCAAATCCTCCCACTGTCTCAACAAAACACTACTAACATAACCACCGATCATCAACCACTTCACTGCACTTCTCACCTACATTCCTAACCACTTCCATCTACCTCTACAGCAAATTCACTGGTATCGGAAGACCATTCCTTCTTCCTATTTACATCACTCTGCATCTACAACTTCACCAGCTTTCCCCTGCCACCACTACACCTCCCTGAACTGCCTACAACTTTCAACTGCTGTCACCATCAGTTGCCTCCCAACCATCACACACTACAACAACAAAACCTCTCCCATTTGACCTCCACTGCTTGCGACCATCTTCAACAATTCCATTCTCCACGAACCATACCAAAACGAAAAAACAATCGAACCATACCAAAAACCCAATTCGACATCACCACCGCCTACAAATCAAAAGACCACCATCTCCATTGAACACCGCAACATCAACAACCCGATTCCACCACAATAACACACGACTGAATCGCCTCAATTTCTGCATTTCAATACGCCTCCATCACCACCAACCGTAACTCAACATCCCTACAACATCTCCAATAACTTCAATCAACTGCCTCCCTTGCCTGAACGTAAATCGCATTTCTTTTGGGAAATTTGGAATTGGAATTGGGAATTGGAATCGCGTTAGTGTTAAATTGGGTTGCTAATACATTTTTTGTGACGGGTGAATTTGTTTGGACGGTGAAAGTTTGAGAATCTTTTCTCTATTTTGTTTTAATTAGTTTATTTTTCATTGTGGGCTGGGCTGTGTTGGTTAAAAGTTTTAAGTTCTTAAAAAAGAAAAAAAAATTCTTTTGTTTACTTTGTTTTAGTTTCTTATCTTTACTTTGTTTACAAAGAAAAAAGCTTTTTCTTTTATTTTAGTTTTGTATATATAAAACAAAAACAAGTCTCTTTCCTCCATTTGTTTTGTTTTGTTTCATTTTAGTTTAACTTGTTTTGTTTTGATCTGTTTTAGTTTCTTCTTTGATATAATAAAAAATTGTATATATATCTTGTTTTCAATTTTCAGGTTGCAGAAAATAAAGGAAGACTTGCTTCACTTAACTGCTTGTCAAAAATAATTGCTTAAAAAATATCGCCGCTTAAAAAAATTGCTAATAATTCTGCACGCTCTGATATCGTGCCCTTTTCCCTTGTTTTTATTTGAATTGCATTGTTGGTTGCTTGCATTTGCATTTTTATATAAAAAAATTCAAAATCCAAAAACAAAAACAAACTTCATTTTAGTTGCATTGTAAATTCACGTTTAATTTTTGTTTTGCGTTCATCTCATCTTGTTTTATTTTCTAAGGGCAATACCCCAATTCACATAAGGTGAGGGATTTCATCACCCTTTCTTTAGTCCACAAATCACATTTCATCATAGAATTTGACTAATAATAAAGGTTAGACATCGACTTAAGGGTGTTGCGAGCTCATCTAGTGCTTAATTGTGTCTTCACAATAGTTTTCTTTGAATGATTTTATTTCTTGGTGTCTAGGCTACGGCAGAGTAATAACCATTTATAAATATTATGGTGATTCGTAAATATTATAGTGGTTGTTCCTCTAAAGGTACTTAAACCTTCGGTTGCATTGCTACGGTGATTCGTGGTGCACTGATAACTCCTGCCCTTTACCTGGCAAAGAAATATTTTTGTTGATTTAATACAACGTGTGATTATACAATTTTGGGTTAGGAGCTACTAAGGATAGAAAATTGTAATTAAGTCCTTTGCATTCTTTTAGTTGCATTAGTTCATGCATATTTAAAAAAATATCAAAAATCCAAAATCCAAAAAAATTTGTAAATTTTACTTTACTTAGTTTTTAATCCAAAAAAAAACCTTTTTCCTTTCCTTTGAAAATTTTCAATCTAAAAGAAAAAAATCCAAAAAAAATCTTTCCAAAAACAAAAATCATATTCCCATTTTCTAAAAAAACCTATTGGTAAATATTTAAAAATTTAAAAACAAAAACATATAAAAATTTGAAAAGCAAAAAAAAATCAAAAACAAAGAAAAAAAATTTCAAACTTTTCTTTTGAAAAATAAATTTCACTTAGTAAATAGTTTCCTTGTTTTTTAGAAAAAAACAAAAACAATTTTTCACTTCATTTTCATATCTTGTTTGATTCTCTGAACTCGTTGCTAACTTCTTTCTCTTCTTGACTTTCACTTGTGCATGAGTACTTGGACTCGTGACACAACAACAAATAGTTGGACTTGCGACTCAATAACTAATCGTTTAACTCGAACAGACGATCCTCCCGAATGGCGAACAAGAATGCCCCTTGAACTCTTATGGATAGAATCATTCCCGATAGAGTTTCTATTCCATCTTGCATCACGTTACCCGCCCCAACGGGTAACCATTTCGAAATTCACTTGAATCATATTGCCACGCTTCCAAAATTTGGCAATTTCGAGCACGATGACCCATACATTTTCTTGACTAAATTCGAACAAGTTTGCGCAACCATTAAACTCCAACAACTTTCCGATGACGGAATCAAACTTCGATTAATCGCATTAGCTCTTACGGATTACGCTGAAAAATGGTTGTACAGCTTACCATCGAACTCGATTAAAACTTGGGAAGAATTCGTAAAATCTTTCTTAAAAAAGTTCTACCCCTTAGAAAAAACGAGTAGAATCCGAAACGAAATTATAAACTTTCATCAATTCAAGGGAGAACCATTCGGAAAATATTTTGAAAGATTCAAAGAGCTTTTAATAAAATGTCCACACCATAACTTCGAAAAATGGACGATTTGCCAAATCTTATACGATGGACTCGAAAACAGCTCACGAACCATGCTCGAATCAATGTGCCAAGGCAACTTTCTTGCCCAACATCACGACGATGCTTGGCAATTTCTTGAAAACCTCGCCGAAAAATCATCCCAATGGGAACGTTCGAACGAAAAATCAATTTACTCACGATTGAGTGCACACTCGATAGGATCTTCTTTTTCTTTGGAAGCTAAGATCGACGCAATGATTAAAAAATTTGATAACGTTTTCTCATCGAATCAAATGAACCAAGCTTCCCAACCGATGTGTTATAAATGCAACGATCCTAATCATATAGCCAATTAGTGCCCCAACTCTGTCGAACAAATCAATGCTTTCAATAAAGCCAAAAATGACCCATTTTCTCCAACGTACAATCCTAGTTGGAGAAATCATCCAAATTTTGCTTGGAACCAAAACAATCCTAACACGAATACGGTTCCTCCCAATTTTCAAGCATTCCCAAATAATGCTTCGAACCCTCCCTTTCAACCCAATCATTTTCAACCAAATTTTGCGGGTCTGTCTTATAATCAACCGCGACAATCCAATTTTCAACCAAATTCTGCTCATCCTCCCGAAGACGATAAACGTTTAAGTTCGCTTGAGAAAATGCTTGAACCGTTGGCTAAAGCAACTACTCAAAGCCTTTAATCTAACAGCAATTTGCAAAATTTATTGACCTCATATATGCAAAACAGAAACCAATCGATTGCAAAACTTGAAATGAAAATGAGTCAATTAGCCACGTCTGTAAGTGAACGTGAACAAGGAACATTCCCTAGCCATCCCATTCCAAATCCCAGAAATCAAAATGCAAATTCAAATCTTTCCCATGTTGTTCAAGATAGCAAAGCCACCCAATTGAATGCTATCACAACTCTACGTTCCGGTAAACAAATCGATAATTAAGTCGTTAATCCAAACGATTTACCGGAAACCTCTCTCGACACTTCTAAAACAACAAACGAATCTGAACAGAATGTGGAGCCAAACGTTGAATCAAATGCCAATCAAAATTCTTCTTCTACTCAAGTAGACCCGCCTACTGAGTATCGTGTCCCATTTCCACATCGTCTCCGACCCAAGAAACACTCGGACCAAATGGAAAAGATGTTGGAAATTTTTAAACTAGTGAAAGTGAACATCCCGCTTCTTGACATCGTTCAGCAAGTCCCCACTTAAGCGAAATTTCTTAAGGACTTGTCTACCCAAAAGCGACAAACTCAAGTGCCTAAAAAAGTCTTCTTATCTGCCAGTTTGAGTGAAGTCTTGTCCCAATACATGCCCGTCAAATACAAAGATCCTGGCTGCCTTACAATTTCATGTACAATTGGAGACAAGACGATTAACAAATGCTTGATAGACTTAGGTATGAGTGTCAATTTGATTCCATATTCCATGTACGAACAATTAGGCTTAGGTGAGCTCAAACCCACAAAGGTCATGCTTCAATTCGCCGATCGTTCCACTAAGAAGCTCGTGAAAGAAATTGAGGACGTTCTCATTCGAGTAGGGCAATTCATATTCCCCGTTGATTTTATCGTTCTCGAAACACAACCCATGACAAATCCCGCGAGTCAAATTCCATTGATTTTAGGCTGGCCATTCTTAGCTACCTCAAATGCTTTAATCAATTATCGCAACGGTTCGATGAGAATCTCTTTCGGAAACATGACTTTGGATCTTAATATTTTCAATCTTGAAAGCCAATCGAATGAACCTCGTGACCAAACGCTGGAAGTTAGTGCCATTCATGAAAACTTCGAAAACAAGACACATGACCTTAACGACGAACGCGAAGCTGGGTATGAAAAATTGTTTCATGAAATTCCCAATGAGATTGAATACACTCTTCCTTTGAATCGCTTCCAGTTGAGTCCGAATCTCAACCCAATTCTTTGATCGAGAAACTCCCGAAGTTTGACCTCAAACCACTTCCCGATCACCTTAAGTATGCATACTTAGGTGTTAACGAAACGTTGTCCATCATAATTTCCTCAACTCTCTCTCTTGAACAAGAAACCTCCTTACTTTCTATTCTTTCGAAAAACAGAGAAGTAATTGGGTGGTATATTACCAATATTAAGGGAATTAGCCCTGCTATTGTCCAACATTGTTGTAATGCTCGGGTCAGACCGAGTATTACAGATTTTTCAGGTTAGGACGTTCTGGAGTTTAGGAG
Organism: Allium fistulosum; assembly: GCA_030737815.1. Classification (NCBI taxonomy): domain Eukaryota; kingdom Viridiplantae; phylum Streptophyta; class Magnoliopsida; order Asparagales; family Amaryllidaceae; genus Allium; species Allium fistulosum. The sequence goes on along the minus strand of CM060905.1, from coordinate 298,929,372 downwards.
ACGAGCTGGATGGCAGGAACGTATGGAGTATATTCCGCTGTGTATTTGAGAGTATATTGATAGTAGTCTGGGACAGGTTGATAACTGTCTAGTCTATTTGTAAATGGTTATAACTCTGATGTATTGAATGTAAAGTGAAATTATAGTTTTCTTTTGTACAAGTGTTATTATTTGATATTATATTTTATCCGCTGCGAATGTGAGAATCTGTGTTTTGTTTATGTTTCCTCTTCTACCTCTTTTCTTCTTTTTCTCTAACAATCCGGAATTTTAGGAGTCAACATTTCAGGTCGTTACATTTCGTAATCACTTAATTGATGAAGCCAAACCCACTCATGATGCACAATGGAGGCTTAACCCAAAAATGAAAGATGCAGTTCGCGACGAAATTCTTAAGCTCCTCGATAACGGTATCATATACCCCATCTCCGATAGTCCATGGGTTAGCCCAATTCATGTCGTGCCTAAAAAGTCCGGACTTACCGTTATAACGAACGACGCTAACGAACTCATTCCTACTCGGACTCAAACTGGTTGGCGTGTTTGCATTGACTATCGAAAACTAAATGCCGCAACGCGTAAAGATTACTTCCCTCTTCCTTTCATCGACCAAATGCTCAAACGGTTAGCCAGTCATGAATTCTACTACTTCCTCGATGGATATTCCGGCTATAACCAAATTCCAATTGCTCCCGAAGATCAAGAGAAAACGACATTAACGTATCCATTCGGTACCTTTGCTTGTCGACGTATGCCATTCGGACTTTGTAACGCTCCTGCTACTTTCCAATGATGCATGGTTGGCATTTTTTCCGACATGATTGAACGCTTTCTAGAAGTTTTTATGGATGATTTCTCTACCTTCGGTGATTCTTTTTCCCAATGTTTACATCATCTCGAGTAGGTTCTAAATCGATGTAAAGAAAAACATTTGACTTTGAATTGGAAAAAATGCCACTTTATGGTCAAACAATGCATAGTCCACAGACATATTGTAACGCCCCACTCCACGACCCTCATTAGCAAAGAGAATCACGGAGGTGATTCCGTCTGCTAATGCGGAGAATAGAGTATAATAGGAGCGACCAAATGTAACTATGCTATAACTATCTACCGAATACGTCGAAAGGTGGAATCTATTTTTTTTTTTTTCAATCAGGTGGTTCGACATATTCGATAAATACTTATAATGAAATTACAAATGGCTAAAGATCTATCAGAACAAAGCATAATAACATAATGAAATAGCATCACAGAACAGTATCACATAACAGCATAGAGTCTCAGAACAATACATCGTCAATACAGATCCAAATATATCATAAGGTGGGTACAAAGCCACCACTCACACAAGTGAGTCAAAAATATGTACATAAGAGACTGAATAATCAGAGTATTAAAATAGTGGACAAATATAAAGAGCTATCTATCAGCAAAGCAGATAATGTCCAAGCGGAAGCACAGAAAGCTAAGTCTAGAGACCTAACCTGAAACAACTCGGTCTGACCCGAGCGAAAAACACTCGGGTCAGGCTAACTAAACAATCAGTTAATAAACTGAGATAAACATGATAGATAATGAGGCGATATATAATATAGTACTATAGACCACAAATTCTCACATAGAGAAGAAATAAACATCTAAGTAGAGATGTATAGCAAGCCTTGTATCATGGGCATAACATAGTCACAAATATCAAAACAAAACATCTAAGTAGAGATGTATAATAAGCCTTATATCATCGGCATAACGTAAGCACAAATGCCAAAAACAAAAACATCTAAGTAGAGATGTATAATAAGCCTCATATCATCGGCATAACGTAAGCACAAATGCCAAAACAAAAACATCTAAGTAGAGATGTCAAAAAAAACGATACATCTAAGTAGAGATGTATAACATGCCATCTAAGTAGAGATGCCAAAAACGATACATCTATGTAGAGATGTATAATGGCCATCTAAGTAGAGATGCCAAAAATGATACATCTATGTAGAGATGTATAACGGCCATCTAAGTAGAGATGCCAAAACGATACCTCTAAGGGAGACTGTCTGAAGACACTATCCCAAAGGTAATACAAGGAGTGTGTCACGAACTTTTAGGAAGGAACCCGTAAAGTGTTAACGTGAGTCCCATACCCCACGTTCACACTAAATGGTTTACTAACCAATCGTAAGCTTCCACACTGAAAACAGTACAAAGTACACCTCATGTCATCGGTAAACTAGGCCGAAAGGCCAAAACGATCAATTGAATAGGTCGGGGATTAACCGAAAAGGAAATACACACAGTTTCATAGGCCGGAGTTTTTCCCAACCGTTTAAGCACCTTTCCACATCGCTCGAAGTGCTAAAGTATGAGTGTGGTATTTTATTATAGAAAATAATTACGGAAAACGGATTTATAATTGGTTTGAAATCACTTTAAAACGGCCTTTAAAAACTCTCCTATTATGGAGTGATTAATTTAATAATTAAAAATAATATTATATAATAATTTCGAAAGCCATTTCGGAGCGAAAAATCCTTTTAAAACTTTTTATAAGGCCCATGTACAAAATCCAAAGACAAATCTCAAAGAAATTGATAAAACCAGAAAATCACTGAAAATATTCTAAGTGTTGGAAAATAGTCCAAAACTGACGCGAACCCAAGTTCGGAAAATTATTCAGACCAGCAGACTGAATCCGAATGGCATGAAAATTGGTAGGAACGTAGTCCGACATTCCTACTTCAGAACGCAAAAAGAATTACTTGATTCCGTCTTGAAACGAAGGCGTAGCGACGTTCCAAAGTCGGACTCAAAAACATGAAATGCACTGTTTTGCACAGCGATCTGGGTTCAACTCTGACAGGAAATTCGAAGGGTCTAATGAACTCAGATGATGACCAAACTTTCCAGATATGGAGTTCGTAACTCCATCTTTCCAACGAGACCAAAATCGTCAAATTCCGACTAGCGTCTCAAAAGTTATGACCAAAATAGTTTCAGTTTCATCCACAGAGCTAATATGTGTATCGCTCTCGGGAAGATAGTAGAAAAATCAATTTTTGACCTAGATAGCCTCAAAATTACAGAAAACTCACTGAATAAAAATTGTAGCATATGTTTTAAGCTTTCCGGAACATCCAAAATCATCTAATTAGGATCAAAAACGAGAGATATACAGGCAAAACAATATCAGATTGAAACTCAGGATAACTTGTTAAAGACAGAATTGGTATTCTGTCTTTGAATGCATTTCAGGTCATCTAAATGGCAAAATTACAGAAAACTCACTGAACAAAAATTGTAGCATATGTTTAAAGCTTTCCGGAACATCCAAAATTATCTAATTCGGATAAAAAAACGAGAGAGTTACAGGCAAAACAATATCAGATTGAAACTCAAGATAACTTGTTAAAGACAGAATTGGTCTTCAGTCTTTGAACGCATTTCAGGTCATCTAAATGGCAAAATTACAGAAAACTCACTGAACAAAAAGTGTTCTTTATTGAATCTAGTTTGCAGCACAAAAAACCTGACCAAAAACGGATGATAAATGAAGAAGTTATGCCTGATTTCGTTTCAGCTATAATTCCAAAACGAAAATTATAGAAGCATCAAGTAAAAAAAGGATCTAGCTAGCAATTTTACCTCAACCAATGCAAGAAAAATATGCACAAACACTTGGCGTGCACTCCAAAAGCTAGAGAGAGGAGATCAATAGGCATCATAACAAAAATAAACCAAAAACCATGTATTAAAAATTAATTTCAGAAATTAGAATGAAGATTGGAGAGTGATTAGAGAATGATTGCTTTACCTTTTAGCTTGTATTAACCTAGATTAGCTATGTGGAGAGGAAAATGGATCTTCTACCAAATGGAGGCCATTAATTAGGTTTTTATGAGGTGTTTAGGTTTGAGGAAATTATGAAGAGGAGGGTTAGGATTTAGGGTGGGTTTAAGATAATATATAGAGGTGGGTAATGGGTTTGGTTTCACTAATTGACCCAATAAGAGAAGTGGCATCCTAATGTTCACTAAAACTATTTAATGCTTCATTAGCCAACTAAAACCCACCATTATAAAACCACCCGTTTTTTTTTCAAATAGCTTTATTTTAAAGAAATTAGCCTATCCAAAAAAATCCATTTTTAGCACCATTTGAATTAAAATCATAATTTTAATTTATTATTCGGTAATTGCAATCCCGGGTTGTTACACATATAATCTCAAATAATGGCATTGAGGTAGATAAAGCGAAAGTTGACGTAATTGCAAATCTACCCATGCTTTGTGAAGGACATTCGATCATTTCTAGGACACGCTGGCTTTTACCGATGCTTTGTGAAAGACTTTAGCAAAATCGCTCGTCCTTTGACAACTCTTCTTGGAAAAGACGTTCCTTTCGATTTTAACGCTGATTATATCTCTTCTTTCGAATGTCTCAAAAAAGAACTCATTTCAGCTCCAATCATTTGCGCACCCAATTAGGATCTCCCATTTGAAATAATGTGTGACGCTTCTAATTGCGGTTGGGGCTGTCTTAGGACAACGCATCAACAAAATCCTTTATGTCATTTACTACGCAAGTATGACGTTGAACGACGCTCAACTCAACTACACAACAACCGAAATTCTAGCTGTCATTTTTGCACTCGAAAAGTTTCGACCTTACTTGATCGGGTCACACATTAATGTGTACACGGACCATTCTGCGCTTCGATATCTCTTCGCTAAAAAGGATGCTAAATCTCGCTTAATTCGTTGGATCCTTTTGTTACAAGAGTTTGATCTTACAATCAAGGACAAAAAGGATCAGATAATGTCATAGCCGATCACTTATCTCGTCTTCCGAAAGCACCATCTTCTTTTCCAATCAATGAAAACTTCCCCGATGAACATCTTCTTTCAATTTCTACCGATCCTGCTAATATAGTGAACTACTTAGTCACTAGAGAAACTCCCTCATCTTGGTCCAAACAGGACAAATAAAAATTCATGTCCCAAGTGAAATATTTCTATTGGGACGATCCGTACTTGTTCAAATATTGTCCCGACCAAATCATTCGACGTTGCATTCCAGATAATGAGATCAGGAGTGTTCTTTCATTTTTCCACGATCAAGCGTGTAGTGGATAATTCGATGCTCGAAAAACTACGGAAATGGTGCTTCAGTGTGGTTTCTATTGGCATTCTCTTTTCAAAGTCTCATTTGAATTTTGTAAAACTTGCGATCGGTGTCAAATGCTTGGACGAATTTCTTGACGAAATATGATGCCTCTAAACCCCATTCTTACGATCGAATCTTTGATGTTTGGGGTATCGACTTTATGGGACCTTTTCCCAATTCTTTTGGAAACTTGTATATCCTTCTCGCTGTCGATTACGTCTCAAAATGGGTCGAAGCCGTTCCTTTCAAAACCAACGACCATAGAATTATTGTGAAATTTCTCAAAGAAAACATCTTTTCGAGGTTTGGCACACCTTGCACAATAATCAGTGATAATTGCAATCGATCTTTTGAAACATTAATGAAGAAATACTCGATAACCCACAAGTTATCCACTCCATATCATACTCAAAATTGTGGGCAAGTTGAAGTTTCAAATCGTTAAATAAAACAAACCTTGGAGAAAACTATCAACAAAAATCGAAAAGATTGGTCTTAGAAATTGACCGACGCGCTTTGGGCTTACTGTACTGCTTTTAAAACTAACCTTGGGATGTCCCCATTTCGTTTAGTTTACGGTAAAGCTTGCCATTTACCTGTTGAAATCAAACACAAAGCGTTGTGGGCAATAAAGAACTTAAACTTTGATCTTTAGAAAGCTGGCGAAAACCGAAAACTACAACTGAACGAACTAGAAGAACTTAGGAACGACGTGTATGAAAATGAGAAAATTTACAAAGAAAGAACAAAAGTTTTTCATGACAAGTCAATCCTAAGGAAAATGTTTTTGCGTAACCAGAAAGTTCTTTTTTATGACTCAAGACTTCATTTATTCCGTAGGAAACTTAAATCGAGATGGATCGGACCATTTGTGGTACAAACTGTTTTTCCACATGGTGCCGTAGTAATGGAAAACCCCAGGGATGGATCGATTTTCAAAGTCAACAGTCATCATTTGAAACCTTTCTTGGAATTGCCAAGTGACCAAGAGGAGGAGCTCATGGTTCTTCATGAGCCAAGCTACATCTAGTAAGATTGTTAACCCTCTTTTGTAAATATGTACATGTTTTTCCCCGTTACACTCATTATATCGTGCATTAACTGTGGGGATGCAGTCAAAATTAACTGTGGAGGGGAGTCTCATTTTCCATTTTTTTTAGTTTTTCATGGCATTTTTGAATTTTCATTTTCTTTTAACTCAAAAAAAATCTCGAAATCTGAAAAACATTTTCTTTTTAGCATTTTGATTTATTTTTGAAGAAACACTATATGATAAGTATAAGTTTTGGTTATTAAATTGAAATTTTGAAAATTTATTTGTCATAACAAAAATAAAAATGAAATTTGATTACAAATTTCAATGGTTTAACTAGTATATAGGAAGGTTCATAGTGTTAATTATGAAGTATATTCTAATTGAAAATCTTTGTTTAAAAAGTGGTAATTTTAAAGTAAAGGACATAATATTTTTATCATCTAAATTAAATGGTGCTAAGATGATTTTGCAAAACTCTCCCTTTTTAAAAAAACAAAACAAAACAAAACAAAAAAGAGACAAATATATATATATAAGTAAAATAACATTTTTATATTCAATGGTTGAGGGTACCCAGTGCTACAAACTGATTCAAGTCATTAAAAAGGCTAAAATCCAATTAAAGAACTGGAACAGATGTAGACCGAAGGAAGGAGATTTGATATCTAAGCTTCAGGATAAAAGTGAAGCCCTTCTGGATATGATAGAGAATGGTGCAGATGATGATATCACGTGGCATAATTATTACTTAAACCAAAGCAATTTAAAAGTTGTACTCAAAGTAAAAGCATCTGAACTCAAGCAAAAAGCTAAGGAAAAATGGCTAACTGAAGGGGATGAATGCACTAAATTCTTCTATGTTAAAATGGCCATTCGTACTAATAAGAATAATAATATACAAATCATCAATCAGGATGGTCAGACAGCTATTACTGACGTAGAGTTTGAAGAACAAGCTATAAAGTATTATACTGATTTATTTAATGGAGAAGTTAGTACTAACTTACCAACAATACATTGTAGGAGGCAGGTCAATTCGCATGGTAAGAGGATGCTGATAAGGTTGATTGATGAAACTGAGGTCCTGGAAGCTCTGCACTCCATCCACATTGATTCCAGTCTAGGACCCGACGGATTCGGCTCCAAGTTCTTCATTCATCATTGGCGTGACCTGAAAGATCAAATAGTCTCAGCTATGCAGGAGATTTTACAAACAGGAAAATTTCCCAAAGAAATCAACCACACATTTATTTGTCTCATTCCCAAAGTTGATAATCCTATAAGAATTGAAGATTACCGGCCTATTGCCTGCTGCAATGTGATATACAAAATTCTAAGCAAGATACTATGTAATAGGATGAAGCTGATTTTACCTGATCTCATTTCCGAGTGTCAAAGTGCTTTCATAAAAGGTAGAAGCATCTCCGAAAATTCGCTTATGGCTCATGAATTGGTAAGGAATTTCAATAAACCAGGCACTGATAAATTCTGTCTAAAGGTAGATCTTCACAAAGCATATGATAGAATTAGTAGACAATTTATTATCCACATGCTTAATGCTATGGGATTCCCTCTAAAATTTGTGAATCTAATATATGAATGCATAACTACACCTACCTTCTCTATATTGATTAAAGGTATACCAAGAGGATTCGTTGGATCCAACAGAGGTATTCGGCAGGGTGACCCTCTTTCCCCTTATTTGTTTGCAATTGCCATGGAATATTTTACCTTACAGATGGAACTGGCCACTCATCACAAGTTAATTCAGGCCATATTTAACTTCCAGCCTATTGTAAGCCATTTACTTTACGCAGATGACTTGCTCATTTGTATCAAAGCCAGTAAGGAAGCAGCTGCTGCTATTAAAGAAATTTTCGGCAAATTAGACAAGTATGCTGGCCTAAAGCAGAATGAACTGAAAACCAAGTGTTAATTACTTTAATAAAACTTGTAGAAGTCGTGTAGAGGTGTTGGACACCTTAAAAGTAAAAGAAGGAACTTTGCATGTCAAATACTTAGGTATCCCTCTATCTTCTAATAAGATAACTGATATGGAATGTGCTATACTCATTTCGTCTATCAGGGATAGAATCCAGGGTTGGTGCTCCAGAATGCTTTCTCTTGCAAGACGTATAGAGCTGGTCCACACTGTGATACATTCTAAAATAAACTTCTGGATGCAAACCTTCCAACTTCCTGAAGCCTCCATTCACAAAATTGAAAATATTTGTGCAGATTTCATTTGGAAGGGTGGAATGCATAAGATTAAATATGATAACCTATGCAGGCCTAAAGAGGAAGGAGGAGTGGGTCTCAAAAGACTTAGGGATATGAGAGCTGTTCACACTCTCAAACAAGCCTGGAAAATTATTAATGGCAAAGGTCTTTGGGGGAACCGGATGAGAAGGAGGTACATTAAAGGGAATTTCTGGCAGATGTCACTGGATAACAATGCTTCAGCGAATTGGAAGGCAATTTTGAGGATTAGAGACACTCTAGCTTTGCTATGTACTCGAGAAATTGCTAATGGGCAGGACACTGATCTATGGAGTGATCCCTGGATACAAGGTGAATCACTAATTGATATTTTGGATATGCACACATTTTCAGACTTTGGTTGTTCGCATAAAAAAGTGAAAGATTTGATTAAGGCTAATGGGTGGGATTGCTCCTCTTTACCAATAAATCAAGATAAAAAGGAAATCATTCAATACATGCCTATCTACTATGGCAGAGACATGGACGTATGGGTCTGGAAGCCTACTGGAAATGAATTTTCTACTAAGGCCACCTAGGAGGAGATTAGACAAAAAGACAGCAAACCTTCCTGGAGCAAAATTATATGGGATCACGTTAACAATCCAAAAATGGCTTTTACAGCTTATAAAGCTATTCTGAAGAGACTGCCGACAAGGGATAGACTATCGAAGTGGGGAGTAGTAAATGAAACTGTCTGTGTCTTATGTAATCAGAGCTCAGAATCACATGAACACTTATTTTTTGAATGTAGTTTTGCTAACTCGGTGTGGACCTCGTGCAACAAATACCTAAATATAAGACCTTACTCTAACAACTTAATAGAACAAGTGGAGTACCTGAGTCGGAGAGGAGGCGACAAAGACGTTGAATCCAAGCTGCACAAAATCGCCATCACTGTGACTGCGTGGAGCATATGGAAAGAAAGGAATCGAAGAATTTTCCAGAACAAGCATAGAAAGCACACGGAAGTTAATGGTTTAGCAATTGTGGACATGCAGATAATTATGAAGAGGATTAAGAGGGGGATTCTTACCAGGCAGGCACGAGATGAAGCTCATGTTGTAGGAGAGGACTGGAGCTTTCCATCGCAAGGAATCCCAAGTACGAGTCGTCAGTTCCAGCCGCCATGAAATGATTTAGGAGAGAAGCTTTTCCTTTTGCTTTTTGGAAAGGGTTAGTTTATGTCGGAATGTTCTGTACTTTGAGTTTGTACTGTTCAGCGTGGGTTGACTTTGTTCTGGGCTTTTAATGCCTTAATAAAATTTTACCAATTTACAAAAAAAACATTTTTATATATGTATATATATTTTTAACACCTAGAGTCATATGTTTACACTTATGTGTTCACTCGCCATGCTCTGTACCCTTCTCACGTAAGCCCGAAAGGCAGTGCACGATCGATATATCTGGCCTCAGTTTATCTGAGTTAGGTGTGTGTGTATATAAATTTTTTTATTAATAACGCCTACAGTCGATAAGTGTTCACACTTGTGTGTTCACTCGCCACGCTCTGTATTCCCCTCACATACGTCCGCAAGGCAGTGCGTGGGTAATATATCTGGCATTAGTTTATCTGAGTTAGGCATATGTACATATTGTTAATATCAATAAACTTTCAAATAAAAAATAAGAGAGAGAGTAAGCAAATGAAATCCAAGCACTATTTTAACTTATTTGATTTGACTTGTTATTGAAAAGAAATGAAAATACCACTTTGATATACTTTGATAATCATCTAAGGATCTATTTCATGGTTACACTTTGTTATCAACTGAAACAACGAGTTAAACTATTGTCTATTTGTTATGATAAATTGATTTTTGTTGGAACTTTTGACAAGTAAATGACTTAAATTTTCAAGATATGACCAAAACTTATATTTAACTTATTTGCGTCTATTTAAAAGTAAATCTTTCATTTGTAAATATTTTCAAAAACTTGCATTCATCCCATTGTAAATAAATCTTGCACTTTGTAAATATTTTCACTTTGCATTTGGATTTTGTGGGTAGTATCCGCTGAAAACCCTCACGAGACAACACTCGTCCTACTGGGGATACCCAGAGGTTTAACGGTTTGTTGCATACGCTCAATGCAATCGTGCTCCTTCTGAAAACGAATTTATTATAGTTTTCCTTTATTCAAGGACGAATAAAAAGATAAGTGTGGGGGTATTTGATGTGCAAGTAAATTTGCATATATTTGCATCCATATTTTAACTATTTTTATTTAATTAAATGTCACATTTGGGCATTTTAACATGTTTAAACCAAAATTCAATTATTGTCAAATCATCATATATTCATCTTCATTCAGGGGCAAAATGGTCATTTTTGTGCATGTGTCAATTTGAGAATTTTTACTTGGACATTTTTTTAATGATTTTTATAGGAATTGGGATGCAAATGGAAGAGGCTTTTATGAAGATACATGCATGCACAAATGAATACAAAGGAATGAAGATGGAATAATTCAAGCTCATGATCATGGAGGACCCCAACCACTTATCTAAATCTACAATTAGAAGCTAATGGACAACTAAGCAGAGGTTAAAGCTTCATGCACATTTAATGATGGATTAATTAGTGGCTAATGGTTACTTGGTGGCCACACTTCCTAAAGGGCATTTTGGGAAGCACCCTAAAAATTTAATTAGGCTTTTATACATGTATAAATAGCCCTCTTATGTATATGTAAATGATCTTCTACTCTCTTATTTTACTTAGAAAAATTAGCAAGCAAGTTGTAAACACAATGTTTCATGAAATAAAAATGGCTTCCTAGCCTCTTTCTCTTCTCTTTTATACTTGTTTTCTTTACTTATATGTTGATGTTTATTTCTATGCTTTCTCTTGTTTCATGTTTATAGCATAGATTTAAATTCATGCAAGTAGTGTAGCTTTAATTTTTGTGCAAGTAGTTAATTTCCTTTTCTTCCTTTGCTTAGTTTCATTCCTTTGCTTTTTAATATTGAAATTTACAAGTGTTGATTTAGTAACACAAATGAGTAGCAAAACCCCTTCAATTTAGGGGTAATGAAGCTCTCTAACTTTATGTAATTTCAACATCTCTATGATTTATGATCTCTTTTATTTGTGCTTCATGAAAGTGAATTTTGATGTAAGTTTATACAAGTGGGTTTGATAGCTTATGTTGCTTTTGCAAATGAGCTATTCTTATCCAAGATAAACACAATTTGCATCATCATTTTCTAATTGATTTTTGATTTTGAAATGAAAGTAAAAACAAAATTTGATGATCTACATTAGTAATTATAATAAAAAATAGATCATACTTAAAATAGCTTTTGCTTTGGCTTCATTTTCATGAGAAATGATAAGTGGTGTATTTGTTGTATTATAGTTTGATGGTTTAAGTTATGTTAATTAATAACATAAATAAACCATACTTATGATAAATACAACAATTATTTCACTTAATATCAAATATAGAGATCATGGATTGTTTGATTGTTGATTTACAAAAATAAGAGAGTGAATTTGCCTCTAAATTTTTCTCTAATCTCATAGTTTTAATCTCCTTTTAATTCTAGTTTTAGCTTCATTTTACTTGTATTTAACAATCTTCTCTCATTTTGGTTTAATTTGATTGATTAGAAATTTTAAAATCTTAAAAATTCCCTGCGGATCGACCCGTACTCACTACGTACTATGATAGTACGCCGTGCGCTTGCGGTATATTTTAATTCAAAATTTATCGGCGGTTTTCTAACCCGATAGAAAATTCATCGTTAAACACTTTGTCAATATGCAGCAGATCGGATGGCCATCTCATTTATTATTTCTTGAATGAGGTCAAGGGAAGCTTCTTTTAGCTCCTTGTTTAGAACTGCCGTATACGATATTCCTCTGTGTGATGAGACCTTCGTCTTAACTAGGAGAATTGCTTCATAGCCAAAGGTCAAGGAGAAAGGTGTATGGTCGATTGGGGATATGGATGAGGTCCGGTATGCCCATAATATTAGGATAATTCTTCAACCTACTTTCCTTTCACCTTCTGCAGTCTTTTCTTGAGTAGCTCCTTGATGGTTTTGTTTGCTGCTTTGACTTGCCTATTTTCCTGTTGATGTGCAATAGAAGAGAAGCTTTTTATTATCCCATTTCTCTTACAAACTTCTGTAAAATCTTTACTTTCAAACTGGGTTCCATTATTAGAGATTATTTTATAGGGGATCCCGAACCTAGTAATTATGTTCCTCACAACAAAAGTAACTATTTTTTTTGCAGTAATAGTGGCTAAGGGTTTTGCTTCCACCTACTTGGTGAAGTAATCTCTCACCATTACGGCATATCTTGCCCCCCTTTACACATAGGGTGTGGTCCTATCAAGTCTATGCCTCATTTGTCAAATGGCCATGGGTTGGACAATGGGATGAGCTCATGGGATGGTTGCCATGGGATACTAGTGAACCTTTGACATATATCATATCTCCTTATATACTCTTGTGCATCCTAAAGTGCGATAGACCAGTAGTACCTGTGCCTTAGAACGTTCTTTGCTAACTTAGCCACTCCAAAGTGATCTCCATATTGCCCTTCATGTACTTTACCTAGGACTCTTACTCCTTCATTGGAAATGCATCTATGATAAGTGGTAGAGTACCCTTTCTTGCATAATATGCCATCAAATAAGAAAAGTACGGAGCTTGGTATCTTAATTTACAGGCTTCATTCTTGTTTGGAGGCAGAACTCTGTTTATCAAGAATTGTTTGGGGTCATCCATGAGTCCTGCTCTGCTTACTAAGGGATAGGTGTGATTAGGGATTCCTCTTGATTTTCTGTTGTTTATTGGTCTTGGGCTTCTCTGATGGTAGCTTGTTGGGCTTTAGTTTGGAGCTATATTTGATTGGCCTCGGTGATGCTTGGTTTATCCTGATGCCATTTTGGAATAGCGTTCATTTCATTCGCTACTTTAGTGCTAGAAAGTTTGGCTAATGAGTCCACAAAAGAATTGTTTTCGTATGGAAGTTGCTCTATATCAAATTGTTTGAACTGCTCCAGTAACTTCTTAGAAAATTTCATGTATTCGGCTAGAGTTGGCTCTTTTGTTTGGTAATTACCCTACACTTGGTTTACAACTAATTTGGAATCACTATGAATTTTAATATGGGTTACCTTCATTACCCGAACCATCCTTAAGCCTGGGAGGAGAGCTTTATATTCTGCAACGTTACTGGTAGCTTTGAGCCAAGCAGCACTGCCCCGTATAATTTATGCTCATCTAGGGTGATCAGTACATATCCAATTCCTGGCCCCTACACATTTGATGCTCCATCCATGAATAGTTGCCAAAGCTATGGAGTGGGTGACTCTCACTCAGATTGTGGTTTAATGGGCAATGTTCATTCCATAATGAAGTCTATTATCACTTGTCCTTTGATTGCTTTTCTGTGGTAGTAGGAGAAATCATAGTGGCTGAGCTCTATTTCCCATTTTAGTAAGCGACCCGATGTTTCTAGCTTCTGCAGTATTTCCTTCAGTGGCTTGTCTATTACGACTTTGATGGGATGTGCTTGAAAGTACGACCATAATTTCCTTAACGAAGAAGTAGGTTGTAAGCTAGCTTTTCAATGACTGAGTAATTGAGCTCTGTAACATTAATAGCTTTTCAATGACATATATTTGCTTGTGAAATAGACAGGCCTTCAGGTCCCTTCATATTCTCGAACTACTGTAGCACTAACAGCTTTGTTAGTTACAGCTAAGTATACATATAAGTCCTCACCTATTATCGGTTTTGATTAGATAAGGGTACTAATTAGATGATCCTTTAGATTCCAGAACATGATTTTTCTTTCCTCGGTCCATTAGAAATTCCATCCCCTTTTAACTTGGTCGAAGAATGGTATACACTTGTCTATCGCTTTGGAAATGAATATGCTTAGAGCAGCCACCCTGCTGTTTAGGCTTATAACATCTTTCGGGTTTTCTAGGACTTCCATGTTCCTTATGGCCTCAATATGTTCTGGGATTGCTTTATTGTCGTGGCATTACTATGTACCCCTGACTAGATGGCAAAAGTACACTTCAAGGGGTTCGGTTTCATGTTGTACCATCTTAGGATTGTAAAGGTCTATTCCAGGTCATGCACATGACTTGGTGCTACTTTTGACTTAACTAGCATATCATCAATGCATGCCTCTACATTTTTCCCACTCTGGTATAAGAACATCATGCTAACTAACCTTTGGTAGGTTGCTCCAGCATTTTTGAGTCCGAATGACATGACTTTTCACAGTATAAGCCCTTGTCCGTCTCAAAGCTGGTAAACTCCTACTCTGGCTCAAACATTGCTATTTGGTTGTAACCTGAGTATGCATCCATAAAGGTAAGCAGTTCATGGCTGCAAGTTGCATCTACCAACAGATCGATTCTATAGAGAAATATTGTCCTTCAAGCGGCCTTGTTGAAGTTGGTATAGTCTACGCAAGTTCTCCACTTTCCATTAGACTTCTTTACCAGAACAGGGTTCTTAATCCACTTTAGGCAATATACTTCCTGTATGAATCCATTCTAGTTCATTTTCTTAACTTCTTCGTGCAGAGCACTATATCATTCCTAATTTAAGGTCTTATGCTTTTGCTTGACTAGGTGAGCATCAGGATCGATGTTGAGTGCATGGCAAAGGATAACTGGGTCTATTCCTACCATATCTGAGTTCTTCCAAGCGAAAACATGTGTTAATCTTTTGAGGAACTCTACTAACTCTATTTTGATTTCTGCGCAGAGGTTCTTCCCTATCTTGAGAAGCTTTGAAGGATCTTTTATTTCTATCTATACATCCTCTAGGTCATCTAATAGCTTTAATTCCCTCCTTGTCTCCCATAGCCTTGGATCTATTTCACTTTCTTCCTTTCTAGGTTGGGATGTGCGGAGGAGGCCTGCTACAGAGCTTCTTCAAAAAAATACTGCGCATAGATTGAGTTATATTCGTTTGTGTCGACCATATGCATATACTCCTTTTTCTTCCTTACTGATGTTGTGGCCGTAGAATGAACTGTTTCATATCAGTCTTGGTACTTTGAACCAATGCAGTTGTAACAACTCGATTTTTAAGTAATAATTAATTGAAGTAAATAATAATAATTTAATTAATTAAATTGGAATATGGAGATCTATTTTAAAAAATTAGTTCGGAAATTATTTAAGTTTGGGGTTAAAGTGAGAATATTATGTATTTGAATTTAAACAGGCTAAAAATGTGGAAATAATATTTTATAAAAGCAATATAATTGAAATATAATATTGATTTGATAAAAGAGAGATTTTAAATAGAAATTTGTAATTATTAAAAATTAAATAGAATCTGGTTTTAAAGTAAAAGTAAATAAAAAAAATATTTACTTATTTCATTTTCTAAGCCAAAGCCCATTTAACTCTGGGCCAAATCTAGTTCTAGAATTTTCCCTCTCTCGATTTTTCTTGATTAGCTAATTTTACTTATGTATATCTCACCACTACATTTTTCATCTTCCTCCATAAGTAAGATCGAACAAATTATGATAAATCCCCAAATGTGAATATGCTTCTCCTGACACTCGAATACATCTATGGCATGAGGGAGATTGGGTTGCATTGTTGTTGGGGTGCGCTATGTGTGTGCATGTACCAAGAGAAGGAAGAAGAAGAACACAAGCTTTAGGTAAGTGTCTACCACTTACAGACCTATGTTCTAACCATATATATGATTATTTTTTAGTTGTGCTTGAGTGTATTATTGTGTGCATCGTGATGGAAATAAGATGGCCGAACTAGGACAGGAATCCCCTAAAACAGGCGATCGATCTTGTAAAGTTGGATAGCGACCAATCGACCAGTGGAGATGATCGGTCGACTGTTGCTGTCTAATTTCTATTGTAGTTCGCGTGTGTTTTCATGACTACTTATGTGTGCATTACTGTGTATATGTGTGAGTAGTGCTTTGTGTTTGTGTGTACTGAGTTGTGTTTATGTGTGCATTAGTGTATATATGTATATGTGTTGTCATGTGCATGTTATGTGCACTAGAATGTGTGTTTCAGTGTGTGTGTGTAGGCGCGCGCACGTGCATGTGTGCAGCAAAGTGTGTGTGTGTGTGATGTGTGACTGAGTTTGTGTGGTTGTGTGCGTGAATTTTTATATGCGTTCTTGCGCGCGCGCGCGTGTGTGTGTATAGGTTGCGTTGTGTAAGTGTTCAGGTGTAGCTTTCTTTGTGTGTATTATGTTTGTGTGTATTCATGTGTGTGATCTTATGTATGCATGAGTGTTTTGTGTGTATGTGATAATCTATGCATGTGTATGTGGCCGTTGTGAGAATTTGTATCAATATTTGTTTCATATACACAATGTTTAAATATATAATTGCGTGGATATGAAAAAAATAAAATAAGCTAAAATAAATATAATAAATTAAATATAATATAAAAATAAAGCAAATACTTAGAATGAATTTGAGAATCAATGTTTCATTTAAATTTGGGAATATTTCATTATCATTTATGAATATTTAAATTGTTTAATGAAATAGAATTATTTATTTAAAGGATGTATGTATATGAATTGTTTATTATAAGTTATTATTATTAATCAAGGATTTCTAAAGTTTGTTATGAAATTCTATAATATAACACAAGATCCAGAAAAGGTATTTATTTAAATATGAATATATTAAATTTGATTTAGATGTTTCTAAAGTTACTTAAAAATAATATTTGTTTATAGTAGAATTATGGAATAATTATTATATGATATAATTGGCTATTTAAAATATTTTAGGTTTTCAAAAGCAGTATATGTGTTTTCAATGTATATAAATGATTATTAAATTAACATTTGAATATTTTAATGGTTGAGAAATTAATAAATTATTGAAAAGTGAATTTTGTATATTTGGGTTTAATTATTTATTTAAAGCTTATAAATTATACAAAACTATGAGAACTTCTTCGATTAGTATTTTGGGTATTTTAAAGTGCATTTTCTTAAGAGTATGATTATTTATGTATTATTAATCTTTGCTATAAAAAGATATATACATGATTTCTGAGTTTTCTTATTCCTCGTCTTTGCAATATGGATTTTGATGTTAAGTGTTGTTTGCGCCAAAATTGGTCACAAACCCCAAATGTTGTGAAAGCACCAGTGTATGAATATAAATCAACAATATTCACACACAAATTTCAAATCTAGGCAAACAGAGTATCACAATTCAGAAATAATGAACAGAAACACGAGATTTATAGTGGTTCGGCGATCTTGCCTACGTCCACTCTGAAGTTGATGATTTTATTGATGTTCACTTGATGATTACAATTTCTTCTGATGTAATACAACTGATTTTATGATTATAATCTGAATCTAAGGAAGCAGTGGTGATTCTGAGTAAATCTGGCAAAGTCTGGGCGCTCTTTAGCTCTTAGAATTGTCCGACCCCTTTTCTGAATGACCAGGGGCTCTATTTATAGGTGTAGGAGGCTGATATTTCACCTAAATTGAGGGCAGACCAGTTCTGGCACGTGAGGGGGCCCACATGCCCGCTCTCTGGAAATCCGGGCCCACTTTGGGATCGATTCGACCCTTTCTTCGAGTCGATCAAGTTTTGCTCCAATTGAGATGAAATTTGGCATGAACATTCCTTAGGTTGCCAGTAAGCTGCTGTGAAAATTTCATAGTATTTGGACTTGTAGATCTCAAGTTATGATAGATTCAAGATTGCATTTCCGGTGGACACGAGTGGTTCGAATCGATCCCTTCGAATCGATAGGGTCGAATCGATACTTGGCGCAAGTGCATGGTGATGTGGCGCGCGTGCTTCTCGGGTAGATCCTTCTTTTTCTCCGAGTTTACTGGGTCGAATCTACGATTCTAGCTGACCTGACTTAGTGGATTCAAGGTTTATGGATTCGAACGTTCGCTCCTTCGAATCGATTATGCTATGCCATATCCACTCGATTCGAAGTCACTCCTGCAGGATGGATTCGAAGTGTGATGGATTCGGGGTGAAGTGGCATTATGGATTCGATGTGACTTGTCTGAATCGATTCGTAGCGTCCTGACTTGATGGATTCGAATGGTATCCTTTCTCATCGATTCGAAGCAGAGGAAGTTCGATGGAGTCGAACAAAGACTGTCTCATGGATACGAAGCCTGGTCACCTGATGGATTCGAACACAAGCTCCTCCTATGGATTCGAACATATGAATGTCTACTCCATTTTTGTTGGTGATAACTTGAGCGTACGAACTCGGATTGTCTTGAAATTTGGAACGTTGGTTCCCACGGCTTTGCTCGACCTGTCTTATCAATTGTAGCCCGATCCGGACTCGGGCAAATTTCATCGATATCCATGGTGAACTTGTGATGTAACAGATTTCCAAGGTGGACTTTCATTGATTTCTAGTCAATTTTTTGGTGTCATGGCCTTGCCAAAAGGCGGGATAACATTCACTTTGGTGCTTTCACTGAGAATTGAACTAGCACCCGCTACACAAGATTTGAAGTTCAGATCTGAAAGCTTGGAGATTTGAAAGACAATGACCCGACAAACAAGTAGAAGGCAAAGAGCTGAGAGAAGTCAGCACGTAGGAAGTCAAGAGGCTTCCTCAGGAGCAAACCAAGCATCGATCTTCATCACCAGGGATGAGATGGAGACAATGATGAAGAGGCAGGAGGAAATGATCCAGAATTTGCTTCAACAGATTGGGCAACTTGGATCGCAAAATCAGGGAGAAACCGGAATCCAGAACGGAGCCGGACCATCTGGCGTAGCGCCGGAGCTGGGGGCACACACTTAGGGCATGTTGGTCCAATCCCGGGAAGAGGGACAAGGACATCCGAGCAACCTGGCGGCGATAGAGGGATGAACGCTCAGCCAGGGCGGTAGACACCCGAAAGCTCCCACGGACTCGGGGGGCAGATCGAAGGTGGTGAACGAGGACTACAGCTTGGAGACAACGATAGATTGGCAGAGATGGTCAGGCGAGCCATGAGAGGCGGATTAGTAAACAGAGATCTTGAAGACGTGAACAGGAGTCCCTTTTCTCCTGCGATTAGGTTGGCTAGGAACCCACCTGAATTCAAACTGCCAACAGTGGAAAGGTACGATGGGAGGACGGATCCTGTGGTCCATCTAACGAGGTATATACGGCACATGGAAGTGCTGGGGGCATCACAGGAAGTCATGGCTCGGTGCTTTCCATTGTATTTGATAGACATAGCAGCTTTATGGTTCAGACAGCTAGAGAGCGGCTCCATTGGGACATGGACCGATTTGATTGAGAAATTTATGAGGCAATTCAGGGTTCACATTTCAAGACCCAAGAACGTGATGAGTTTGGCAACGCTAAAGCAGAAAGCTGGGGAGTCTTTGAGGAATTTCCTGACGCGATTCAATGCGGCAGCGGCATCGGTGGATCGGCCAGATCCATCCATGGTTATGATGGCAGTTGTGTCCGAAGTAGCTGACGGCACAGAATTCAAAAATTCATTAACTAAGGATCCGCCTATGGACCTAGGAGAATTCTATCACGAGGCAGAAAAGTTTTTGCGATTGGAAGACGCTAATGCTGAAAGAGAAGAAGGAGAGGGAATAGAAGTTTATGCAATTAAAGACAAAAAGCCTCTCGAAAAGGACTCAGGCAAGGATAAAGGAAAACGAAAGGCTGAGGATAGTGGTGATGGGCCAAAGCGACTTCGGAGAGAGCCACAATTCACCACCTACTCAGAGCTGAATGAGAGTTTGGAGCGAATCTACCGAGATACACGAGAGCAAGTTCCCTACCATAGGCCAATACGAAGGGACCCCACTGTTGACGAGAGGAAATCAGACAGATATTGCTTGTTCCACGAACTGAACGGTCATAGCACTAACGACTGCAGACATCTGAAGGATGAGGTGGAAGGGCACATTAGGAACGGTATGCTACTTCAGTATGTGAGAAGACGAGCTCCAGCAGTGGAGCCAGAGCGACCACCGTCTACATCAGCTAGGGGTGACCCTGAGCCGGGACACCGTATGGTTATCAATTAGTTAAAATAACGATGAATAAGTCGTAAACCTCTCACCAACACGGGTAAGTTATTTACACATGTGCAAGATCACGAGCGGTCCATAGGCATGCTCTGAATGACTATTAACCCTATCATTGTGGGAGTTTACACTTTGACATCCTTGCTTTTCTTTTGTTTCATCTTGATTTGAACATTTGAACTTGATTTCGTTTAACATTTCCGCTAAAAACTTATTTTCAATAAAAGAATGCTACTTGTGATTCCATAACGGCTAAACTACTTACGCATGTACGGGATCACGAACGGTCCCTAGGCATGCTCTGAGATAGTGATGAGCCGCCCTGACGAACGATCCAGGAACCCACTCGAACGTGAACCTGGTATCGATGATACTAAGTCCCCCCCCGGGCACATACAATTCGCCTCGAACGGCACCCGACCTCGAACGGTCACCATCCGCCTCGAACGACACCCGACCTCGAACGGTCACAATCCGCCTCGTACGGCACCCGATCGCGAACGATCACAATTAGCCTCGAACGGCACTTGACCACGAACGGTAACAACTCGCCTCGAACGGCACCCCTCACCTCAAATGGCTTGATCGCGAACGGTCGTCATTTGAGGTCATATAAAAATGCTTGATCGCGAACGGTCGCATTCCACCTCAAATGGCTAGACCGCGAACGGTCGTCATTTAAGGTCATATAAAACTGTCAAACTCTTCGCAGGTTGTACCATAGGTCATCAACAGGATATGAACATCCAGCTTATGGCATTACAAAACACACCTTCCTATCGCAAGGCATGTTTTGGGGGGCAAATGTTATCCCGCCTTTTGGCAAGGCCGTGACACCAAAAAATTGACTAGAAATCAATGAAAGTCCACCTTGGAAATCTGTTACATCACAAGTTCACCATGGATATCGATGAAATTTGCCCGAGTCCGGATCGGGCTACAATTGATAAGACAGGTCGAGCAAAGCCATGGGAACCAACGTTCCAAATTTCAAGACAATCCGAGTTCGTACGCTCAAGTTATCACCAACAAAAATGGAGTAGACAGTCATATGTTCGAATCCATAGGAGGAGCTTGTGTTCGAATCCATCAGGTGACCAGGCTTCGTATCCATGAGACAGTCTTTGTTCGACTTCATCGAACTTCCTCTGCTTCGAATCGATGAGAAAGGATACCATTCGAATCCATCAAGTCAGGACGCTACGAATCGATTCAGACAAGTAACGTTGAATCCATAATGCCACTTCACCCCGAATCCATCACACTTCGAATCGATCCTGCAGGAGTGACTTCGAATCGAGTGGATATGGCATAGCATAATCGATTCGAAGGAGCGAACGTTCGAATCCATAAACCTCGAATCCACTAAGTCAGGTCAGCTAGAATCATGGATTCGACCCAGCAAACTCGGAGAAAAAGAAGGATCTACCCGAGAAGCATGCGCGCCACATCACCACGCACTTGCGCCAAGTATCGATTCGACCCTATCGATTCGAAGGGATCGATTCGAACCACTCGTGTCCACCGGAAATGCAATCTTGAATCGATCATAACTTGAGATCTACAAGTCCAAATACTATGAAATTTTCACAGTAGCTTACTGGCAACCTAAGGAATGTTCATGCCAAATTTCATCTCAATCGGAGCAAAACTTGATCGATTCGAAGCAAGGGTCGAATCGATCCCAAAGTGGGCCCGGATTTCCAGAGAGCGGGCATGTAGGCCCCCTCACGTGCCAGAACTGGTCTCCCCTCAATTTAGGCGAAATATCAGCCTCCAACACCTATAAATAGAGCCCCTGGTCATTCAGAAAAGGGGTCGGACAATTCTAAGAGCTAAAGAGCGCCCAGACTTTGCCAGATTTACTCAGAATCACCACTGCTTCCTTAGATTCAGATTATAATCATAAAATCAGTTGTATTCCATCAGAAGAAATTGTAATCATCAAGTGAACATCAATAAAATCATCAACTTCAGAGTGGACGTAGGCAAGATCGCCGAACCACTATAAATCTCGTGTTTCTGTTCATTATTTCTGAATTGTGATACTCTGTTTGCCTAGATTTGAGATTTGTGTGTGAATATTGTTGATTTATATTCATACACTGGTGCTTTCACAACATTTGGGGTTTGTGACAAATTTTGGCGCAAACAAGTGTCATCCAACGTTGGCATTGATTTGATTGATGACTTAATTTGATATGGTGGTGACATCTTTGATATGATTATGTGTTATAATTCTACGTGAAAAGAAATCCTAATAAACGGAGTTATAATACCGTCTGGTATAGGACATTCGGTAATATTTCTTCGGTTATTCTTTGGACTCGTTATAAGAATACTGGATAGCTTGAGTGAAATTTATGAGCAGTGAATAAACTTTTGATTATCACACAGTGGTATGGGACACTATTGTGATATTTATTTGGTTATTCATTGTAAGTAGATGACACTCATGTGATGAGAATATAGTGGATAGTGTGAGGTGATGCATGCAATGTTATATGGCTTTTTACCTATATTTAGTGAATATAGCTCTGTGCCAAAGGATGACCATGACTTCGTGTCTATATGTGTTGGTTCTATATTCCACTATTACGATGTACTCCTATTATGTTTGTTGGAGAGGACCGATGGCTAGAATCCTCCCTAGTGGCTTGGTCATGGGATCGCTTCCCGGATCTATGACACCTTATAATTATAGCTCTGTGCTTTTAGCTTCGTGCTTCGCTTTATGCGATAGCCCATGTGTCACCTGGGCCAGCAGCCTGTTACCTATAGGGGCAATTGTCGTGTCGTAACTAATAGTCCACGTGTTGACAAGCACACAAATGGATGCATGTCATGATGACTGTGAGGTAACTAAAAATTGTAGAGACTTAGTATCTCTAGAGCTTTCTTAGTGCTATCAGTCTCCCTTCTGGTACTAATGAAGTAGTATATTGGCATATATGATTGATACACCTTAATGGAGTATAGTATAGGTTTGATGACCCATATTGTGTTATATAGTATGGCTCTACTTGGGACTTCGTGTCTGTCGTACAACCATTTTCCATCATGATATTTTCAGATAGATATTATATAATGAGATGAGATTATACCTATGAAATATGATCAGAGTATAGTGGACTCTCATATATATTGATAGGTAGCTTATCCTGTCTTATATGTGTGTGTGTGTGTGTGTGTGATGATGTTTTATCCAGATTGAGAGATATATTTAGGCAATGCTTCCTGTTAGCCTGATTATACTTGGTGATATCTCATTTGTTGATATTTCTTGATTTAGGTAATGATTTTTGGATATGAGGGATTCCCCCATTTATGTTGATTTGTGATTCCTGATTTGATATGTGTTTCTACATGGGTGATGGCATATTTAATATTAGTGTTGATTGTTTCGTGCGCATGTTTGAGTTATTCATGTGATGTGATGCTTTGATGGTTATTTAGGAGATTATAACTGTATTTCATGTGCCTATTTCCATAGTTTCATATAAACTGATATGTCATCTGATGGATTTTTATTACCTGTTATCCGGGTTTTTAACCCAGCAGAATCCAAAAGAAGTCGGAACAACTTGGTCAAGCCAGAATAACTCAGGAGTCAACCAAAAGGACTAAACCAACAAGCTAAAGGGAGTCAAGCAAAAAAGAATGGAAAATGCACTAAGGACATGGATCAGTAGCGATCCATAGCCTATGGATCGTTAGCGATCCATTGGATTAGCTCAGGGGTCAACCGATTCTCTTGCATCATGATCCAACACATATTCTAGAAACAATGGCTAAGTTTGAGGAGATTCTGATATAGCTAAATCAAGAGATAAGCATTCATATGGTCGAATCTGCAGACGAGTACGACCAGTAAGCAAACCGTCATCAAGACAAGGCAACGTGCTACGAGACTACATGAATAACGTCGATACAAGACGACAAAGTCAATCCAGAAAGCAAAGTCCAACAATATTCTAAGTATATGGATCACCAGTGATCCATATGCTATAGATTGCTAGCGATCCATACCGTTTCGTTGATTTGCAGCGACCTACATGGAACAAGATGGGAGAAGGATTCTAAGGGGTTGGCTCGGCTTCCAACGTACTTTATGGATCGTCGACGATCCATTGAATTTGCTTGGGTCGCAATGCTTTCTCCAGTGAACCTTCCCGTGACCATCTGCAAGCATTTGACGAATGGGCTTGGCCCAATAGCTCTCCTACCTCTATAAATACCCTCCTACTTGCAACATAAAGGGGGACCTCTGGACTGGTTGCTGTAACTCTGCTGGAAGCTTTTCTTCACTCTTCACCTCCCTCACAACAGTCTTCAAAAGGGTTCACTGTGATTCTCCAGTTGATTCCAAGATTGGAGACTCGGCCTAACTAAGGATATTCAAGAGCTTTGTAATCAAATACATCTTGTAACAACAATCAGTAAGAAAAATTATAAAGTGTACGTAGGCTTTGTTAACAGCCGGACCACTGTAAAAATCTTCTTGTTTTCTTTATCTTCCTGCTTTTCTATATTTGTTATCTATGTTATTACTCTGTGAGAATGGGGCTAGTGCTTTCACACTCCAACCAGGGTGTTGATCCAGTTTTTAGGTTAACATTTTGGTGCTTTCACTGAGAACCAAACTCAGGGTCCAGATCTAGCTTTCTACTTTAGATCAGATAGGTCCAGAAGTTAGATCCTAAATCATTGCTTGAAAACTCTATTGCTTGGAATCAATAGCTCCAAGAAGGAAGAGAACTACCTCTAGAAGGTCCATAAGGGCAGTAGTAGCTGGAGAAGATATGAATCATCAGCAAACTAAAGTAAATGGTTCCAATGTAGGAGATCAGGTGCCAACATCTTCCAATCGACGCTAAGTCATAACAAGTGACGAGTTGAACAAAATGGTTGACGAGATCAACCAAAAAATGTAAAGCAGTCAGAGAGGTTTGATGGATAAGCTCAATGCTCTCTTAACCCTACAGTCAAATCCTGTTCAAAGAACTATGGTTGAACCCACGGCTGCCATAGAGCAAGAAATTTCTTTCGTTTCTGGCTTAAACGGGAAACAACCGTAGAAAAGGGTGACAGCAGGAACAATGGGAATCAACGCAGAAGGAAATACAATTACTCCGCTCGCTGCAAGGCAACCAACTTTGAACTTTAACCAAGGGGTGAAAACCCCACGAGCGGATATAGCCATGGACCTCTCCGACTTAGAAGATGGAGAACAATTTAATGATGATAAGTTGGAATTGAATGCCAATGCGTTTGATAATGCTAGAAATGTCAAATCTGTCCCAGTCAGGCCAACCGCAAGTCAACGGGATCCCGAGGGAGTGATTCTCCCAAAGACAGGAGATCCTAGGCTTCAGCCCACTCACCAAGACCGTTTGCAAAGCCAAACACTTGGTGTAGTGACTGAGAGTCGTCCCTAGGACTACCGAACATCAGAGGCATTTATTACGGATATGGTTAAGTGATTGATGGATGAGAATAAAAATAGA
This sequence comes from Allium fistulosum, assembly GCA_030737815.1. NCBI lineage: Eukaryota > Viridiplantae > Streptophyta > Magnoliopsida > Asparagales > Amaryllidaceae > Allium > Allium fistulosum. The sequence goes on along the minus strand of CM060905.1, from coordinate 298,903,379 downwards.
AGAGATGATGAGTGGGGATCCGCACCAAGTCGGAATCCCTTTACTGATAAGATCTTGAATGAGCGATATCTGGAAAAGTTCACGTTGCCAACTATTCCATCCTATTACGGGACGAAGGACCCAAAACTCCATTCGTACAAGTATAGTTTGTACATGGATGAAGCAAATGCTTCAAAAGCTGTTCGGTGTAGATGTTTTCCCATTTTCCTAGAAGGAATCGCTTCCATGCGGTTCACTAGGCTTCCGCCGAAATCCATCTCTATTTTCGACCAACTTGCCACAAGATTCCTCGATCAGTTCAGGCTCCATACCGCGCAGCCTAAAGATGGGACGTCCCTGTCTGGATTATTCCAAGGATGAAATGAATAGCTGAACTCTTTTATAAACCAGTTCAATACCGCAGTGACAGAGGTTAGCAATCCAAATGAGGACATGGTTTTCATGGCTTTGGTCCAAGCCATTCATCTCGAAACTGAGTTCAGAAAGTGGATCAAGATGAAGCAACCTACAAAAATGAAAGATTTCAATTGCAAAGCAAGTCAATACTTAAGATTGGAGGAGGCGCAGGAGCTAGAAAGGAAGTCTATTGGCATGTAACCAATGAACGTCGGACAGAGTGACGTGGCAATGAATCAGAATACAATAAGAAAAATGGAAACAATAAACGTCTTAAAGGCTTCAGGCCATAAGATTACACCCCTCTCAACGAAACTCTGGAAAACATTTATCTCATGGCACAAGGGACTGAGGAATATAAAAAAACTCCTAAGAAGGAAGCAACCGAACAACAGAAGCGCTCAGGGAAGTTCTGCCGCTTCCACGAGACACATGGTCACAACACAAATGAATGTTGCCACCTAAAGAACTTGATTGAAGAGCTAATCCGGGAGAACAAGCTTCAGCAATGCATTAGAAAACCATAGAATCCTGACCAGCTCGCGGATCCTCAAGCCCCTAGGAATCACAGAAACGAAGCCGAAACCAGTGAAGGGGGATCAAAGTGAACTGACCAGAGACTCCTTATTGGAACGATATCTTGAGGCACACATCCTGCATAGAGAAGTTGGGGAGAGATGGAGCGATATGCAAGTTCATTAAAGCATGCTCCGAAGGAATCATGTCTCACAATAGAAGATGGGGCTCCAACCAAGCACCCGAAAACTTTGAATGATGATATTATATTCAAAAACTGAGATACCGAAGGGATCGAAGCTCCAACTCTCGATCCAATCGTGGTGACAGTAGGAATCGGACCCGCTGTGGTCCGACGACTATTGGTCGATAGCGGCAGTTCTGTCAATATACTTTCCAAATGTACCTTTGACCAAATGAAGATCGGCATGGAAAGCGTGTCTGCATGCAAACAAAAATCCAAGGGCTTACTAGCAAACCCAAACAACCCATTGGGACAATTGACTTGCCAGTGGAGCTTGGAGAGGGCGATCGAAGAGTTACCCTCATTCAAACCTTCATAATTGTGGACGAAACTTCTGTATATATTGCCTTCTTGGGACGACCTACTTTAGCTGATTTTAGAGTTGCTCTTGCTTAATGGTGCCTTACCATGAAGTTCCCGACTGCAAACGAAATCAGGGTGGTCAAAGGAGATCAATGCGCCGCCAAAGAATGTTACATTGTAGAGTTACATGAATCTAAAAGAAGGGAAAAGGGGAAGGATGTGGGGAGAACTCTCCACATTCGTGAAACTTCTGAATAGAAATACAGAGCCCCCCTGGCTTGGAAACCATAGCCGATTCGACAAGGCTTTGGACCCTAGAAAGAAGAGTTCGGGGGGTGGATCGGGCAGCACCGGTAGAATTGATGGTGTCTGTCCCAGTCGATATGGATACCCAACAAGAGTCTAGAAAATTGGATTGCACCTTGGAAACAGGATGTGATTTGAACTTACTAAATTTCTTCACGCCAACTTGGATGTGTTCGCTTAGACGCACTCCAATATGTGTGGGGTATCACTAGAAATCGCATGCCATGCGCTCAACATTTACCCTAAGTTCACACCAGTAAAGCAAAAGAGGCGTAGCCTGGGCCCTGAACGGTCCAAGGCGTTAAGAGAAGAGGTAAACAAGCTAATGGCCAACGATTTTATCCATGACGCAACATACCCCGAATGGGTATCTAGCTCGGTCTTAGTCAAAAAGTCCAATGGGAAATGGCGAACCTATATTGGCTATTTGGACTTAAACAAAGCTTGCCCAAAAGATAGCTTCCCTCTACCCAGAATCGATCAGCTTGTGGATGGAACGACGGGGCACGAACTGCTATCATTTATGGACACATACTCGGGGTACAACCAGATCCTGATGCACGAACCTGATCAAGAGAACACCAGCTTCATCAACGATCTGGGACTATGTTGCTATAGGGTAATGTAGTTCAGTCTAAAGAATGCTAGGGCAACATACCAAAGATTTTGTTCAAGCACTTGATCGGGAAGACTATGGAGGTTTATGTGGACGACATGTTGGTCAAATCACGAGTGCTGCCAATCACCTGGACAATCTTGCTGAAATGTTCGAAATACTCCGAAAGTACGGAATGAAACTCAATCCATTTAAATGTCACTTCGGAGTAGCCTCCAAAAAGTTCTTAGGATTCATTGTAAGTGCCAGTGACATTGAAGCAAATCCAGAGCAAATAAATGCCCTACGAGAAGTCCAAGCCCTAAAGAACAAGAAAGAATTGCAAAGCTTGAATGGGAAGGTCGCAACTTTAAGCCGATTTATCTCGAAAGCTACAAACAAGTGCATACCGCTCTTTGATGCGTTAAAAAAAGGAAAGAAAAACATCGAATGGAGTGTGGCATGTCAAACTGCATTTAAAGAATTGCTGCGACATGTGGAAGCCCCGCCAATTCTGTCAAAGCCAGTGGACGAAGAGGACCCATTCATTTAACTAGCAATCTCACCTCTTGCGTAAAGCGCTGCCCTTGTGTGTGAAGAAGCGAAAATCCAACGACCCGTATACTACATGTTTGTACCAAAATTGGGCACAACACTCTTCGGAAGTTTTTGAAGAGATAAAATGAAGAAATTAAATGGAAAAAGAGGATTATCTAACAAAAACTCCAAAAACAGATAATGAAAGTAATAAGAACGCACAGAAACACAAGAATTTAGAGTGGTTCGGCGTGTTGCCTACGTCCACTATGAAGTTGATTGCTTTATTGATGTTTCTTTGATGATTACAATTGATTTCAACGGGTTACAGCAGATAATAATGATTTACAGCAGTGAAATCCGTTAGTAGTAGCAGCAATGGAGTTTAGAACTGGATCCGGTAGAGTCTGGGCGTTGGAGAATTCAAAGAAGAAGAAGATCCCTTTTCTGTTGGCTCTAGGGGTCTATTTATAGGTGTAGGAGGCTTATATATCACACAGATCTCGGGAGACTCCCTCTGGCACGTGACTAGGCCCGCGCGCCCAAGCCCGGGAAGTTTCGGCCCGATCCGTGATCGATACGAAAGGATTTCGTATCGATCAAGATTGTGTCTGATGGAGTCGAAATTTGGCGTGGACATTCTCCAGCACGTGCGTAAGCTCCTGTGAAAATTTGGTGGCATTTGGACTTGTAGATCTCGAGTTATGATTGATTCGAATTGGAGGCTTTCGGCAGGTTGTTTCATTCGACTCGATCTTATTCGAATCGATAGCTGCGCGTGACTGTGAGATGACGTGGCGCTTGAATCTCTGGATCACTCCGCTTTCGATGTCGAGTTGAATGTGTTGTCCTTGAACTTCGCCTCATTCGTATCGATGGTATTGCCTTGTTCGTATTGATAAAAGATGTGCAATTCGCATCGATGAAGGCTCCTCAGTTCGTATCGATGGTTACGTTCTGTTCGTGTCGATAAAAAGGGGCGTGGCTTGCCGATCGATACGAATAACCATTATATGATCGATACGAATAGGGACTCCGCGATGGATACGAAGCAGCTGGGTTTGAAGGATACGAACAGTGGTTCCTTGATGGATACGAAGTAAGGTGAACTGATGGATACGAACTACAGAAGCTTGATGGATTCGAACAAAGCTCTTCAGGCGATGGATGCGAAGTGGACTCTGGAGATGGATATGAAGTGGGTTCTGATGATGGATACGAACTCGATCGAGTCGAACAGAAGCTTTCTGATGGATTCGAACGAGATCGAGTCGAACAGTGGCCACTCGATGGATTCGAACTCGAGGCTGTTCTTCATCCCATCTTGAATCGATCGTAACTTGAGCATGGATTGACTTGAAAATTGGAACTTTGGCTCTCACAGCTTCGCTTGTCGTGTCATATCAATTTTAGCTCGATCCGGACTTGGACAAAATTCGTCGATATCCATAGTGAGCCTGCGTATGACCGATCTCCAAGACGAACTGTCACTGGTTTCTAGTCAAGTTCTTGGTATCACGGCCTTGCCAAAAGGCGGGATAACATTTGCCCCCCAAAGTACGTCTTGTGGAAACATGACGTGCTTTGAAATGCCATAATCGTCCTTCTGAATAATTGTCGTCTCTTCGGTGAAAGTTGTAATCTTTGACTGATTTTTTCAGTAATGTAAACCGTTGACTTTCAACTGCTATATCCTGTATTGTTGCAATCGACTACTGTATGCCAGCGATTAGCCGTTTGTTGTTGTAATCGTTATCAGATAAGTTTCCAATTCCTGTAAATTTGGAAAACTAAAAATTAGTTCGACATATATGCATATATGTTAATCTGACTCTCGTTGACGTTTGCACGTTCACGAGTCGTTGTCAGTTTATCTCTTATTAAATTACGTATCGATCCTCTCCTGAACCGATGTGAAATCCGAAGTATAACAACGCTCGATGGTTGTTTATGAATGTTCCTTCGTATCGATCCTCTCCTGAATCGATGTAATGGGTTGGAACGTTATCTTTGCATTGATATGCATCGTATGGATGGACACGTAATGAACACTTCGAATCGATGGATGTGAGGTTCGATGGATACGAAGCGTTCGTTCGTATCGATGGAGCTCGATGCCTTCAGAACCGCCCTTGCTGTATATTTCGAATCGATGGATCTGGTGTCGTTGGACACAAATTGACAATTCGTATCGATGGGTATTAGCTTCTGGGAACTGCGATTTGATGGATTCAAACTGATCGTTCGTATCGATGCTCTGGGGAAGGAGTTGAAAATGATCGATACGAACAAGGATTTCGTATCGATGGATGGCGTATGGATATGAATAGTTCGTTCAAATCGATCCTGTGGTAACATTTTGTAACCGGTCAAATCCATTGGGAGGCGAATCGTTTATTCCATTCCCCCTCAAGTCCATATAAATACTGTGGACTTAGCCACTTTTTACTTTTTATTCTTCTGCTTTGTCTTCGTATGGCTCCAAAGACTTGTATAAGGAAAACTGCTTGACTTCGAATCGAACCAAAATCTTTAAACCCTTTAACCAGTTGTCGAAATCAGGTAATCATTTGAACAAAATCAGACCTAAAACGATGAGATCTAGATTCTCATGCCATTCCATTTGAACTCATGTCCGAACGTTGCTCGAGGAAGTAGATAACGTGCGAGGTCGAGGAAGGATAAAATGGAGTTCAAATCGATCTGGGGAAGAAGAAGAAATAACGGATTCGAAAGAGTTGGTGGGCAGTTTTTCGGCCCCAATCTCGTATCGATTGAGGAAGAGATTGTCTTGCTTTGTGTCGATCCCCGTTGCGAAATCTCGTATCGCTGTCTTGCTTTGTGCTTCGTATCGGTCACGGAACAGTTACCTAGCATTGGTTGTTTCGAATCGATATTGATCAATACGAAATAGATGTCTTCTTATCGATACGAAGTAGGTGTTTTTATGATCGATACGAAGTAGTAGGCTCCGGTCGATTCGAACTGCGAGCCATGGGATCGACACGAAAAGTGTCTTTCAATGATTGATACAAACTCGAATCCGTTCCCCTGATGGATGCGAACAACCACACAGATCGATGTAAACTCGAACTTTGATGATCGACAATATGCCTAACCTTGATGATCATGAAACCTCTTGTGCATTTGAACATCTAACTCCGACGAGCTTCATTTCGGCATAATTGGACTTGACTGTTGGACTGCATATTTGACTTTCCTTCGAAGCTCGTCGATGACAATGTAACTTAACAAAACTTTCACAACTTTAACTTGGATCGATCGCTAAAAACTGGGTGGCACGGTTGTGACGGTCAGCCATGACGGTCATTCCGACTGAATTTTTTAGTCTTATCGTTCACAGGCTTTCTCCAATTCTGTAGAACTTCTCAAGTGATATACTGTACTACACTGCACAACACACTCACACACTTTACACTGGGGGATGCACGAGTGTTATTGTCTGTTTAACAATGATTTTTCATAAGCTAGTTAGTCATGGAACCTTCAAGTTCACAGCAGTAGGAACTCCCGAGTTCAATTCCTTCAACCATCGAGATACCGGTCATTGAAGCCGAAATTATAAATCCTGCTCCGGAAGAGCTTCCAGGTGCCCGGTTCATTTGTCATCCACAAGATTCTGTGTCGTCCGGCATCTTCGAAGATATGCTGAGACGGATTTGTCTAAGGCACGGCTTGTTGCTTGACGACGTGTTACTTTCTGGGTCAAATGACAGGCCACATGCTCCCCCGGAGGGGTTTACTGCTTTCAACTGTCATGCTTGTACGGCGGGAACACTTCCTCCATTCAACCAGTACATAAGGGAAATGCTGTCGTTCCTTGGAATCGCTCCATCCCAGCTACACCCCAATGGATACGCCTTGTTGAATAGCACTTTCATCCTGTTTATGGAAATTCTCTTTCGACCACCAAAGCCGGTCGAAATTAGATATCTGTTTAACATTAAGAGTCATGGAGACAGCCCTTCTTTTACCTTCTTGGAAGCGGTTAGGAACTGTCAAATAGTAACTGGGTCCTGGGGAAGGCTGAGTTACTTTAAAACTGAATGGTTCTACGTTCGGTGCCCCTTGGATTCGCTAGGCGATGGTTGGATAGACGTAAGTGTTGAAATCTTTCTCTTGAATTATCGAGATAACAATAACCGACCTCAAAACCGACATATTTCTCTTCTTTCACAGCCGCAATCTCACGACCTGATGGTGGATATTTCAGAGAGCTAGTCCGGATCCTCCAAGCGGTTCCGAGTGAAGAGAGGCACATTGACTTGGTTCTAACCGAAAGAAACTTAAGAATTGTCGGGCTGATTGAACGTAAGCAAAGCATACGGATGGAAGGGACATTTAGAGCGGTCTCGAAGAAGAGGTTGAAACGAAAAGCACCCGGAGTTGTAATAGCTGAAGAAGTTGATCCGGAGAGAACGCCCACCGATAACGTGCTCCAAGCTGAGCCTTCTTCCAGTTTTCAAGATTCAGGAGGAAGGAGAAAAGGCAAGGCAGTTGCTCATAAGCGTTCTAAATCCGAGAGATTGAAATCCGTGGTTATGTCTTTGCATGTTCAGGGGATTAGAATTTCAGAGGCTCCTCCCCCGCAAGTAGAGAATCCTTTCGAAGGGCTTGAAGATATTCCGATTCCGGATTATGTGTCATTTCAACACAACATCGGGATGGAGGAGCTTGATAATGCTCTTGAACTGAGCGGGTCACTTGCTATGAGTGCGGCCGACATTTCCGGTTGTCGGGGGTTGCACATGCATACACTTCACTGCACTACATGATTCATAACTGTAAATCGTCCAACCTAAGAAATCACTAACTTTTCCTTCGTCTCTCATTTTTAGGTGCGATGTCCGGAAGAGGATCAATGCTTGGGAATCTTTGCTCAGCCCGAAAGTCTTATACCTATTATGATTCCCACAAGAGAGACTCTGATAGAGACCGCGATCGCGGGTACTCAAATCAAGAGAGGTACGAGCGGGACAAGGACAGAGAATACAGACATCGATCTAGGTCTCGCTCTCCACCTCTTAGAGTTCCATCTCCACCTCCTGTTCTTGTTCCACATCCATCGGAGCCTCCACGTCATAGGCCATCTTCTCACACTTCTAGATCCGAGACTCATCTCCAGAGAGTCGAAACCATGGCCTCCATAATTGCAGAGCAGGTCCCAACTGAGCCCACAGGAGAAGGGGCCATTAAATTGGCTCAGATGAGGAAGGAGTTTCCGAACATATGCTTCAATGGCTATGTCTTTCCACCTCACTTAAAGAGAATCCCATCTGGAGTGGAAAACACGATGCATGATTACATTCATTGCATCTACACCCAGTATAGAGAGTGGGTAAAGGCTGCAGAGAAGGCTTCCAAGGTGGCTTTTGATCGAGCCAAAGCAATCGAGAAGATGGAATCCGAGCTCGCTCAAAGGGACCGGATCATTCAAGTGCTCACTGCTGAGGCCGAGTCTTCTCGAAAATCTGAAATTAAGGCCACCAAAAAAGCTGACGAAGCGAATGTGGCAATGGAGATGTTGAGGCAGACACATGTTGCCTTGGTGGAGGAGATGGGCCATCAGAATACTACAGTTACCGCCGAATGGGATGCGGCGGTCAAGGAACTTAACGAAAGAGATGATGCAAACAACGCAGCCCTGGAGGCGCGCGATCAAGCTGTTCTGCTTAGGGGTGAATGGGATGCAGCTGTGGCTAAAGTCCGCGTGGTGGAGACTGAGGTTGAGGAGAAAGTGAAGTCGGCCGAGTCCAGGCTAGAGGCTGATATCGAAGACCTTCTCGTTGTTTACAATGCTAACGTGCTGAGGCATAGGGGTCTAGCCTGGCTCGATGATTATCCAGCGCATCTATACAATGTTTGGGGTCGATTAGTTGAAGAAGAGAAGGAGGCACATCTGGGTGAGTCTGTAGATGAATTTGAACTCGAGAATCGCATTCTGAATGAAGATGAAAGGAAGGTTCTCCATGAGTCAATGATTTTGCATGAAAAGGAAAGGCTCGGCGCCCAGCACTTCGAAGTAGGAGAGGGTTCAGGGGTTGACCATCATGAGGCGAGTCTTGAAGTTCCAACGTCAACCTAGCCCGAATCCTCGTCTGCGGTTGATCCCCAAGCTGTTCCTGCCTACAATCCAGATCAGCCGCAGATGTCTCCGGCTACAGGGCAAGTTACTGAAGCCGTTCAGCCGCTTACAAGTCAAACTGAGGAAGGTATTCTGAACATTCAACATATCTGCCTTAAGTCGGAATCTTTATCTGAATTAAATTCTGACAGTTCTCTTATCTTCTGTCCAGTGATCGATGCTGCACCGGCCATGCCTCCTGCTACTCAAGAATCTTATCAGACGCAGGAGGCTATCGTGACCGAAGCGATCACTGTAACTACAACTGCCCCACTTGACGATACGCAGGGAAGCACGCTTGTGTTTGATGAGCAGCTGATGGAAGAACTCTTTCGCCGTCACGGCGATCCTCTTGCCGACTTGCCATTTGTTATGGGTGGAGGCACTCCTGCTACAAGTTCTTCAATGCCAACTACTGATGCCCCCAGCGAGGCTCGAGCGGTTACTGAAGAGGAGATGTTCGCACAAATCGACGCTGAAATGGAAGCAGCGGCTCATGGTGGTAGTTTTGGAGGTGGGATGGCGGCACCCGGTCCAGCTCCGCTCAGAATGATATCTCCTGGTGGTACCATTTTCATCACCAGTGTGCCCATTCCACCTTTACTCTTGATCATGTTCCTCCGACACCGCCCGCAGGAAGCATCCCTATTCACTCGAGCTCGAAGGAGGATGTCGAGATCATGCTCCCGCCTGGAGACCGACCACCTAAAGGCAAAGGCTCAAAGAGGAAAGATAGTGGTGGCTCCAGTGGGCCTACACCGAAAAGGAAGCCGAGGAAGTAGAAAGATTAGACATGCTTCCTTGGTTTATTTTTATTCACATTTTGTTGGCCGTGTAAAGATGCGGGTTCGGCCCCTGCTAGTAGGAATTTTTTGGGACAAACTTGTACATGAATTTCTCTCATAAATAGTAGAAATGAAACCTTTCTTTTTTAGCTTCTTGCGTATTTGCTTAAGTGTTTCAATATCTGAAGTGCACCTGTGGAGTTTCATGTTCCGAGTCAAGTTTGTTTTTTGTTTGCCAGGTCTGGAAACTGTAGACATGTTTTACGACCAGGGAGTGAGTTGAATTTTGACATCGCACCGCTTCAATCAATGGTCGATGCGTAAGTCCTGCCCCCAGCCTTGGGGGTGAGTTATAGGACATTAGTCAGCGATCGCTTCTCATTTATAGCATGTTGAGTCTAGTGCCACCGAATGGATGTCTGGGACAAGTGGAGATTGAGCGGTTCATCCATGCTTGTTCGACTATCGGTGATCATATCCGCACTCCGGGGAATCTCATTTGTTTACTGGCGGTTGGTCACGCCGGCTTAAGTTTAAATCATACGTTCGCGCTTTGGGGACTCGGAATCAACATTTATACTCCGACTCGTACTCTGGGGGTTCGGAGTTGATACTTATACTTCAATTCACGCTCTGGGAATTTGAAGTTGATGTTTATACTCCGCTTCGCACTCTAGGAATTCGGAGTTGATGTTTATAATCTGACTCGCACTCTGGGAGTTCGGAGTTGATGTTTATACTTTGACTCGCACTCTGGGAGTTCGGAGTTGATGTTTATACTCCGACTTGCACTTTGGGAGTTTGGAGTTGATGTTTATACTCCGCTTCGAACTTTGGGAATTCGGTGTTGATTTTTATACTCCGACTTGCACTCTGGGGATTCGGAGTTGATTTTTATACTCCAACTCGCACTTTGGGAGTTCGGAGTTGGTAAGCAGACGGTCAATCACATCTGCTGTATATTTTTGGATGTCGCTCGCACTCTGGGAACGAAAGGTGTATCAGGATCATGGATGGTCAGATCACATCCACCCTGAGTTAACAAGTGAGGTCGTTAAATGGATGGGTCCACCCTCCTCAAACTCGGTGCAGATACAGACGAAGTTGTTAGGCGGACGGATCCATCCTCTTTATAGACGTATTTTTTATACTCCAGTTCGCACTCTGGGATTCTGGAGTCAAGTGAAGGATTGTCGTGTATCAATCCTTTTTTGACTTTGATGTGATGGCTTGTCCCCGAGCTCGGGTTTCACTTAGCGAGTAACCGATTGCATCACAGTCACTACCTATTTGAATAAATTCCACCGTATGGTGAAACTTAGGTCTCCGTGCATAGTGATGATCATATGAAGCATTTCAAGTAAATCACAGCTCTGGCTCGAAGAGATTGCATTTTATTGCTGAAATAAGAAAATATGGCAAAGTCAATTGCCTTATTACAAATTCTAATTTCGAAATGCAGAAACAAATTGCAAAATGGAAAATAAACTAAATAAATAAACATAGCCTGTCATGTGTAGTAGCGATGAAAACTCTCGCTATTCCAGGCTCTTGGCAGAGTAAGACCGTCAACGGTCGGTAATTTGAATGTGACATCTCCGAGCCTCCGTTCAATAACATACGGTCCTTCCCATGTTGGCTTCATATGCGAAGGAACCGGATAGATTCTTTTCAAGACGAGATCACCTAGTTCAAAGGTTCGCGGGTGGACCTTGGCGTTGTACAATCGGGCGACTCAACTTCGATGTGCGGCTCCCCTCAAATCAGCCTCTTCACGTTTCTCATCTAGTAGATCGAGAGATTTAGCAAGTAATATAGCATTAGTCTTCGGATCATAATATGTCACACGATGAGAAGGTACTTCTAGCTCGACCAGAATAACAGCTTCTAAACCATAAGAGCAAGAGAATGGAGTATGACCGGTCGCGGACTTGTGGGTAGTTCGGTAAGCCCATAAAGCCATAGGAAGTTCGTCGACCCACTTGCCCCCGACCTTTTCCAGTCATTTTTTTCAGAATGGACTTTATAACTTTATTGACCGCTTCGACCTGTCCGTTCGCTTGAGGGTGTGTAACCGCAGAGAATTTCTTTTGAATGTGAAACCGCTTGCAAAAATCTTTAAATTCTGCACTGTCGAATTGGGTTCTGTTGTCAGTAATAACGGTGTGTGGGAGACCGAATCGACAGGTATTGTTGCGGACTACAAAGTTGATCACTTTCTTCATCGTTATGGTAGCAAGAGGCTCAGCTTCAGCCCACTTTGTAAAGTAATCAACTGCGACGAGGGCGTATTTCACACCACCTTTTGCCAGAGGTAAAGTACCAATGATGTCGATGCCCCACATTGCAAACGGCCATGGGCTGACCATTTGCGTTATCTCGGTAGGAGGGGCTCTAAGAATTCGAGCATGCTTTTGACACCTATCACATTTCTTTGCATAATCCGACGCATCGCGATTCACAGTAGGCCAGTAATATCCATATCGAAGTATTTTCTTGGAAAGTGCTTGCCCCCCGGTGTGATCGCCACATTCTCCCTCGTGTACATCGTGCAATACTCGTTTAATTTCATCGTGAGCGATACACCGGAGTAGAGGAACAGAGTACCCTCTTCTGTACATGATTCCATTCTGGATGGTGAATCGTGAGGCCTTCCAAAGGACTTGTCTCTTTTCACTCTTGCGCTCCGGCAGGGTTCCGTGCTTAATGTAATTTCTGAGTGGAGTCATCCATGAATCCTTTTCGAGGACAGTTTCGCATACCCAGTCTATTTATGCCCGGTCAATGCTTGGGGAAGATAACGTCTCTACGGGAACGAGTCCCATTTGCCGAGCTTCACGTGTGCTGGCTAACTTCGCCAATGAATCAGCTTTTTGGTTGCGTTCTCGAGGTATACAATAAATGGCATAATAATCAAACTGATTTAGCACTTCCTGAACTCGAGCTAAGTAAGCAGCCAGCCTTCGATCTCTCGCTTGATACTCTCCCCGTACCTGACACACAACTAACTGTGAATCACAATAAATTTCCACAGCGATAATTCTCAAATCTCTGGCAAGCTTCAATCCAGCTACAAGGGCTTCATATTCAGCTTCATTATTGGTTGCATGAAAGTCGAACTTCAAAGCATAACATATAGATCAGCCTTCGAGAGTTTCAAGTAAAACACCAGCGCCCGAACACCGGTCGTTTGATGCACCATCAGTATACATCTTCCATACATATTCGGGAGATTCACTGATTTCGGGCAAGTCCTTTGGAATGGTAAATTCAGCTATAAAATCGGCTAGGACTTGTCCTTGAATGGCTCGTCTTGGAGTGTAAGTAATATCAAACTGGTTCAGTTCGATGTTCCACTTGAGTAACCTACCAAACGTCTCAGGCCGCGTAAGGACCTGCCGTAACGGCTGGTCAGTGTAAACAATAATTGGATGTTCCTGGAAATACGGTCAGAGTTTTCTTGATGCAATAACAAGGCAATAAGCCAACTTCTCTAATTTCGAATAATTCCTTTCAGCCCCAGTCAATCGCTTGTTGACGTAGTATACTGGCTTCTGTATCCTGTCTTCTTCTCGAACTAAGGCGGCACTGATAACGTTTTCTGATATCGCCAAGTATATGTACAACTTCTCATGATCAATAGGTTTTGAAAGGATAGGTCGGGTGGATAGATGCTGAACTAGTGCTTGGAAAGCGCCCTCACACTCCATGGTCCATTCAAAGTTTCGTTTTCCTTTTCGGAATAGATTGAAGAAGGGAATGCATTTGTCGGTGAACTTTGAAATGAACCTGCTCAATGCTGCTACTTTCCCATTGAGACTCTGGACTTGCTTTATAGTTTTTGGAGTTTCAAGATTTCTGATTGCCCAAATCTTTTCAGGATTAGCTTCGATTCCCCGAGCGTTGATGATAAACCCGAGGAATTTTCCGGATGCAACTCCAAAGTGACATTTCAGTGGATTGAGCTTCATTCCATATTCTCGAAGTATGTTGAACATAGTTTCCAGGTCTTTAATATGGTCAGTGGAAAATCGTGACTTCACAAGCATGTCGTCTACATATACTTCCATTGTTTTCCCGATTTGATTGGCAAACATTCGATTGACCAATCGTTGATAAGTAGCCTCGGCATTCTTGAGTCCGAATGGAATAACTTTGTAACAATAAAGTCCCGGATTGGTTACGAAGCTGGTATGTTCTTGATCGGGCAAATGCATCGGTATCTGATTGTAGCCAGAATACGCGTCCATGAAGGATAAGAGCTCATGCCCAGTTGTCGAATCTAATAGCTGATCAATTCTGGGAAACGGGAAACTGTCTTTGGGACAAGCTTTATTCAGATCGGAAGAGTCGAAACATGTTCTCCACTTTCCGTTTGACTTTCGGATGAGCACGGGATTCGACACCCATTCTGGATATAATGCATCTCGAATGAACCCGTTCGCTTTAAGCTTTTCTACTTCTTCTTTAAGGGCGGCAGATCTCTCTGGATCCATACCACGCCTTTTCTGTTTAACCGGGACGTGCCGCAGGTCAATGTTCAGAGTGTGGCTCGTTATGTCCGGTGAGATCCCACACATATTAGAATGCGTCCAGGCGAATACGTCAATATTCTCCCGTAAAAACTCAACCAATTCCTCTTGGGTTTGTTGGCTTAGCTGAGACCCAATCTTTATCATTTTCGAATCATCATCATTATCAATTGGGACATCGATCGTCAGTTCGGCCGGGGATGCTTGACTTTCTTTAGATTCTCCTTCGTCTTCAGTTTCTCTTGGGTCAAGATCCCTTTGGAATTTGCTGGGGTGACCAGGCCTAGGCCCAGGCGTTAATTGTTAATTATCAACAAAACGGACGCAGAGAGATTCCTCTACTCCCTTTCCTTTCTCCTTTCGCTGCGCCTCCCGCAGCTCGACAACATAGCAGGCTCTCGCTGCAGCCTGATCTCCTTGGATGACTCCTACTCCACGATCAGTGGGAAACTTCAGGGTTAAACACCATGGGGCAATAGTTGCCCTGAACTCAGCAAGGGTCGGTCGGCCCAGGAAAGCATTATAAGGGGAGTCTATGTCTAACACAACGAACTGTAGTATCTGCACTCTCCTGCGTTCTCCAACTCCAAACTCCACTGGTAGTTCCACTACTCCAGTGGGTATAGTAGCGCTCCCATTGAAACCGTGGATTCGGGACTGACAAGGTTTCAAATCTTTGGCTTCCATTTTCATTTGATCGTAGGCTCGTTTAAACAAAATATTCATAGAGCTTCCACTGTCAACTAAGATCCTCTTCATCCAAGCAGGACCTACTTGAGCTGAGATGACCAGTGGATTGATGGTGGGAGCTTCGTCTTTATCAGCATCTCTGTCTCTGAATACAATGTCATCAATCATCGTCTTCTATTGTTTGGCCCGAGCCCCTTCATCAAAACTACTGTAACACTCGAAGTCTGCATGCCTAATAGAGCTGGCATACGACTCCATTTCCAACTTCAGTCTATTGGATGAGGACCACCACTTATTGTATTGAAAACCAACTTCCCGCCAGCTCGAGCGGGTTCCTCTTGCCTTTCCTGATTTGGTACATGATTTTGATTTGATGGGCCCGCACCTCCTGACTGCGGGCCCGAACATACTGATCCAACTTTCGTTCACATATCAGCTTTTCAATAAGATCTTGCAAATGACGACACTCATTTGTATTATGGCCATAGCTTTCGTGGAATATACAAAACTTCCCTGTTTGGACCTGTCTTTCTGTTGACGGCTTCGGGGAAGGTATTTTGTATTGCATGGTATTGCAGGTCTGCAAATACACATTTTCCAGCGACGTGTTTAATGGAGTATAATTGTCGAACATGGGAGCTCTACGTCGTGGGCCACGACTTTGATCTCGCTTTTTCCCTTAACTTCCACTGTCCCTCTGCTGACTCTGTTTATTTTGTATGTTCAACTGCACTTTTCCAGAGCTCTCTCCGGACTGTTTAACGGCGATGCTACTCTGAATTCCTTCGATTTTGGTCCCTGCGTCATCCTGCTTCCTAGACTGTTTCGCATCCTCCCTTCTCAAGAATTGGGCTGCCTTGGAATAGAAACGGTCCAATGGCGCAGGTGGTTATCCAGCTAACCAATTTCCGAACTCGGAATCAGGATCAATCCCCTTAGTCAATGCCATCAGGATAGAGTTATCATTGGGATTGCTTATTTATGCACAAGCAGCGTGGAATCGCTCCAAGTAACGTCTAAGTGTTTCTCCGGGAACTTGAGTAACACTAGACAGTGTGTTAACATCTTTAGGCCTTGCTACGTGCATACGGAATTGTTCAACAAACTTGGTTGCCATTTGGTCAAAATTAGAAATGGATCGTGGTGGTAAACGAGTAAACCACATAGTTGTAATGCCCCCCAAGGAAATGGGGAAACTACGGCATTTGACTGCATCATCAGCTCTCGCAGCATTCATCAGCCATTCATACTTCAGGATGTGTTGATTGGGATCAGAACTTCCTTCATAGACCGACAAGGTTGGCATCCTGAAGTGCCGAGGTGGTTCAGCATATAGTATGTCATCGGTGAAAGGGGTATGACTCCGGGAGATTCCCCAGTCGTCATTAGTGAGACCCTGACTTTCACGGATCATTTGACGAATCATCGTCGGTATATTCGGCATTCGGATACTTGGAGCATGTTGTGCCAAGGTGTGGTCGGGTTCCACAGCGCGGGTCTGGACCGAACGCGGTCGACGGTCCGTGCCTCGCCTCCTTGGTTCAACATTTTTTGGGACATAAGGTTCCGGAGTATGCTCTCGTTGGCTACAATGAGGATCGGTTTGATTTCTAGCATTAACCCCTTGTTCGGTAGTAGTGGTGGCAGCAAGGTTGCCTATGACGTGGTAAGGAGCAGCACCTCCTTGGGATGAAGATCCGGTATGATGGCTAGTGGATGGTCCAGTTCTGGGTTGTCCAAGATTCGAGGCAGGTTGGTGTCCTGTGGTCTGGGTGTAGCTTACATCCAACCATGGGCGTGTGGATCGATGATGACCATCAGATGATGCTGAACTCTCTGTGGAAGAATAAGAACATTGGTCTCTTCTGGATCTTCTGCATATTTGGTGATTTAGCTGGTTGGTCAACTCTGTGTTGGCGCGTAGTTGTTTAGTAAGTTGTTGCCAACTCTGGGTCAACTCTTGAGGAAGCATCTGAAACCCTTGTCTAGTGACCGGGCCCGATGGATCTGAAGGTCCGGCGGCATCTCGATTGGATGGAGGCAATTGCACAGGATTCTGTCGGTCCCGTCCTTCTTCATCAGCAGCTGTACAGGTAGTTCGTGTACTTACCATGGTGAATTATTGAAAGTCCTTTCCTAGATCTGATGCAAATCTGAATAAAATGGAAGGGCTTCAAAGTTCTAGATCTGGATCTTCTTCTTGGATTTATGCAATCCGGTATCGATAGGAGATCCAAGGAGCAGGAGAAAAATTGGGTTTTTTCTCAATGAAAGCACCAAAGTGTTTGTACCAAAATTGGGCACAACACTCTTCGAAAGTTTTTGAAGAGATAAAATGAAGAAATTAAATGAAAAAGAGGATTATCTAACAAAATCTCCAAAAACAGATAATGAAAGTAATAAGAACGCACAGAAACACAAGAATTTAGAGTGGTTCGGCGTGTTGCCTACGTCCACTATGAAGTTGATTGCTTTATTGATGTTTCTTTGACGATTACAATTGATTTCAACGGGTTACAATAGATAATAATGATTTATAGCAGTGAAATCCGTTAGTACCAGCAGCAATGGAGTTTAGAACTGGATCCGGCAGAGTCTGGGTGTTGGAGAATACAAAGAAGAAGAAGATCCCTTTTCTATTGGCTCTAGGGGTCTATTTATAGGTGTAGGAGGCTGATATTTCGCTCAGATCTCAGTAGACTCCCTCTGGCACGTGAGTAGGCCCGCGCGCCCAAGCCCACGAAGTTTCGTTCCGATCCGTGATTGATACGAACGGATTTCGTATCGATCAAGATTGTGTCCGATGGAGTCGAAATTTGGCGTGGACATTCTCCAGCACGTGCATAAGCTCCTGTGCAAATTTGGTGGCATTTGGACTTGTAGATCTCGAGTTATGATCGATTTGAATTGGAGGCTTTCGGCATGTTGTTTCGTTCGACTCGACCTTGTTCGAATCGATAGCTGCGCGTGACTGTGAGATGACGTGGCGCTTGAATCTCTGGATCACTCCGCTTTCGATGCCGAGTTGAATGAGTTGTCATTGAACTTCGCCTCATTTGTATCGATGGTATTGCCTTGTTCGTATCGATAAAAGATGCACAATTCGCATCGATGAAGGCTCCTCAGTTCGTATCGATGGTTACGTTATGTTCGTGTCGATAAAAAGGGGTGTGGCTTGCCGATCGATATGAATAACCATTATATAATCGATACGAACAGGGACTCCGCGATGCATACGAAGCAGCTGTGTTTGAAGGATACGAACAGTGGTTCCTTGATGGATACGAAGTAAGGTCAACTGATGGATACGAACTATAGAAGTTTGATGGATTCGAACAAAGCTCTTCAGGCGATGGATGCGAAGTGGACTCTGGAGATGGATACGAAGTGGGTTCTGATGATGGATACGAACTCGATCGAGTCGAACAGAAGCTGTCTGATGGATTCGAACGAGATCGAGTCGAACAGTGGCCACTCGATGGATTCGAACTCAAGGTTGTTCTTCATCCCATCTTGCATCGATCATAGCTTGAGCATATTAACTCGGATTGACTTGAAAATTGGAACGTTGGCTCTCACAGCTTCGCTTGTCGTGTCATATCAATTTTAGCTCGATCCGGACTCGGACAAAATTCGTCGATATCCATAGTGAGCCTGCGTATGACCGATCTACAAGACGAACTTTCATTGGTTTCTAGTGCAGTTCTTAGTATCATGGCCTTGCCAAAAGGCGAGATAACACTATATCAGCAAGCGGTTTACTGGGGCTGAGAGAAATTACCCAAAGCTGGAAAAGCTAGCGTATTGCCTCCTAATCGCGTCTAGGAAGCTAAGAATGTATTTCTAAGCACATCCAATCAAATTACCGACTGATCGGCCTTTGAAACAAATACTTTACCGAAATGAAACTTCCGGATGACTACTAAAGTGGAACATCAAACTGATCCAATATTATATTACTTACCATCCGAGAAAGGATATCAATGGGCAAGCGCTGGCAGATTTCATCTCCGAGTTTACCGTACAGGATGACGAAGAAGAAACACCGTCGGAAGTGGAGATGCAATGGAAACCCTTTGTTGATGGCGCATCCAACAACCTCTGTTCGGGGGCAAGGGTAGTGCTTGAAACCCCCAAAGGATGAGCCATTGTTACGCCTTATGCTTGGAATTTCCTGCAACAAATAATGAAGCAGGATACGAAGCATTATTAGCAGGGTTGAAAGTTGTGAAAGAACTCTGAATAAAGCATGTCCACGTCTACAGCGACTCCCAGCTAGTCGTCTGCCAAGTAAAAGGCGAGTACCAGGCTCGAGGGGATAACCTTGCCCCGTATCTATCTAAAGTACGATGGTTGTTAAACGACATCGAACACTATACCATAACTCACATCCCGCGAGAGCAAAACACCAATGTTGACTACTAGCTAAGCTGGTAAGCTCCGGAGAAGCTCAATCGTTTGGACTAGTCCCGGTTGAGACTCTGACTACCCCGAGTATAGACGAAATGGATGTCGTCTAGATTCTCGAGACCACTGCCGAATTGGAAACGTGAATGATGCCAATCAAGGGCTACTTACTTACAGGGACCCTTCCAACTAACTGAAATCAATGGAAAAAGCTTCTCCGTAATACAGGATGGGATACTCTACCGAAGAGGATTCTCAACCACCTTTGAAGATGTGTGACCGACGACGAATCTTGACGGATCCTGAAGGAAGTGCATGAAGGTGAATGCGAAGACCATACTGAGGGCCAAACCCTTGCAAAGAACGTTCTCCAGGACGGGTATTTCTGGTCGACAATAAACCGCGACGCAACAGACTATGCCAGACGATGTGACCGTTGCCAAAGATTTGAAAAAATTAAAATAACTCCCTCAACAGAATTAACACAGATGGCCAGCCATGGCCATTTGCAATATGGGGAGTTGACTTGATTGGCATACTGCCAATAGCTAAAGGAGGGGCCAAATACACTAAAGCTGCTATTGACTACTACAAAATGGGCCGAAGCAAAACCGCTGGCCACCATTACCACTAAGAAAGTTATTGATTTTTAACTAAAAACATTATTAGTAGGTTTGGTGTGCTATAGAAAATCATCACTGATAAAGGGACCCAATGTGAAAGCACTGAATTCAAAGACTTCTACAAATGCTTCCAAATTGAGAAGAGCTTTTCCGGATTTGCTCATCCGCAAGCAAATGGGATAGTGGAAGGAATAAACAAGATCATTAAGTCTACTATCAGAAAGCGACTAACTAAAGCAAAAGGGAACTGGGTTGATGAACTTCCACTCGCACTATGGGCTTACAGGAGAACTCACAAAGCAGCAACTGGACATACTCCGTTCGCCTTAGCATATGGCTCAGAAGCAATGATTCCCATCAAACTAGAAGTCTCCTCTCATCGAAGGCAAAAATTTAATTAGAAGGAAAATGAGCAGCTCCTACTCGAATCACTAGATATTATTGACGAAAGGAGGGAAGAAGCTGAGTTGAGGACCACCGCCACCTAAAAAAGGGTCGTGCGATACTTCAACTCCGAGGTTCATAACCAAACCTTCGAAGTGGGAGAGCTCGTCCTCAAACGAATCTATCTCGTGCCGGGAGCCTTCGAACCAAACTGGGAAGGGCTGTGATCAATCAAAAGCTAAGGGACAGAACTTTCAAATTAACAACCGTCGGTGGAATCCAAATTCCTAGAGCATGGAACAGCGAATCGCTGCGTCGCTACTTCACCTAAAAACTACCTTGTATACATTCTATTTTTCATCAAATAAGCCATCCCGGGATGCCGAGGGCATTATAATAGGCAAAAAATTGCCCAACTTCTATCAATAAAATTAATTCGATTTTTGAACCAACAATCCTGTGTTCGTAATAATAACGTGCTGAGTCGACAGGGTCAAATTGACTCAAAACCATGCAATTGCTACTTTAGAAAGTGGAATCACGCTCAAGTATGCCCCACCTACCCGCCGGGTAGATGGAAGCAAATCGACTCAAACCATTGGGTCGGCAAAACACGACCCCCGCCTTCTAAGAACCGGTGTTGCCCCAGCAGCATTGGGAAGGCTCAAATAAAAAGCCGTGCATCCCGTAAGCCGCGTAATAACTCTTCGAGCCGTGAAATCACACTTTTAATACATAAACTCCTCACGTTGCCCGAAGATAGGCAACATTGAGAAGTATCAAAAGCCGTGCATCCCGTAAGCCGTGCACCAACTCTACGAGCTATGAAATCACGCTCTTAAAACATAAAATCCTCACGTTGCCCGAAGATATAATATTGAGAAGTATCAAAAGTCGTGCATCCCGTATGCCATGCACCAACTCTCTGAGCCGTGAAATCACACTCTTAAAACATAAGCTCCTTATGTTGCCTGAAGATAGGCAACGTTGAGAAGTATCAAGGGCCAAGCATCCTATAAAGCCGTGCACACTTTTAAGTACATGAATTGCCCCGGCAATACCGAGAAACTCATATATCACAGGAAATGGGAGGATCACCCACTCTCATTATCGGGAGTAACGAGCGCGACTCCAACAAAATCGAAATGCTATGAACCAGCAGAAAACTTCAATTGCCGACATCCCTTGATGAACTGTAACATTTAACGTGAATAACGTTTAACCGTCTATAGTTAACTCGTATAATGTGCACGCCCTGAGCAATGCAGTGCATATTTGAAGATTGCAAAAATATGAAGAAATGATACTTATATGTATCATCTCACATTTTTGAGAAGTGATAAGTGGTTTAACTTCCAAAATCTTGCAAAGATCATTCATTAAGTTAATCTTGTAACTATATGCTTTCGAATTTTTTAATAGTTAATCTCATAACTGTATGTTCTGCACTAAGTTTACGTTTTTGTGCACATTTCAAATGCATATGTTACATACTTTCCAGAATCGCCTAAAAGCATAAGTTACAAAACTTGTAAAAGAAAAAATCAAATTGTAACTCAGTGAAATTCTAAGTTTTTGTATGCAAACAATTCGAACCATAAGTTACCCATCGTTTGAAGTAAACAGCCCTGCGAACTGGGGGCATACACCGGTACTTAAATAAAAATGCTTAAAAATTTCATAAGTTATGTAACACCAAACAAAGAATTTTGACAGTAATCACAAGACTAGATAAAGTAAAATGGAAGTAAACAAAATAGACATAAGTGCACAGAACACATATGAATAGATAAGTAAAGGTGCAGTCAAAATATCAACAATGTATTACTTATAACTTTCTTCTATACAAGGTCAAAATCAGGGACCGTACCCACACAATACCGGCCAATAAAAGAAAAAGTACAGATGCCATCGAAGCATAATAAAAGTAGTAAATGTAGACACTGCACTTGAACAAAACAATGCAAAATAAATCAAAACCAGATCAGCTACCACCCAATCTTCGCAGCGCCTCTTTCCACCACTCCCCTTCCCGTCTTTTGTTCGAAGTTTTTGCTTTGCCTCTAGAGTGGTGTTGCTACCAGTGATGTCGAAAATCTCCTCGGTGCTGATGTCCTCTTCTTGCTCTGTAAATTTTTCAGAAGACTCGCCTTTCGTTTTGCGCTTCCGAGGTCTACAGGATCTCTTAGAAGCTTGTATCGTTTCGACCTTCTCCTTTTTAATGGCAACCAGTTGTTCTTGAGATCTATGTGGCTACTCATTCTAAATTTCTTGCTCTCGAACTTCGATCACCGTGAAGTTACCCTCCAATGATATGGAAGGGTCATCCAAACCATGCAGTGCGGTGATCTTCTCAGATTCCGACCCCGGCTGCAAGCCAGACATGGACACGGTGACCAGAGCAGATATAGAAATGAGCACGAGAGCGGTAGAGATAGCAAAAGGACCAGGCGCTGAGAAAACCGGTGGATCGGAAGATAAGGAAGAAGGAACTATAAGATCAAAAATGAAAGCGTTAAATTCTTCCTACTCTTGCGGCGTGAGTTGAAAGTTCTTGAACTCGGAAGAAACAAGTAGATTGCCTACATCAGAAGACTGAAAGATAATGTCAACCTCATATACACCGCCTTTACCCTCCATTGACGGTTCCATAATCCAAGGGAAAGCTTCAAGCCCAGAACTTGTTGATGGATCACGAGGCTGCCCCGATGGACCGTAAATAAAAGGCTCCGGTAAAGCTTCGGCAGTTGCCGCCGTGGCAGCATCGGCAGCTTCCTTCTCTTTTTCAGTCTGCAAAATCTCCCAGCCTTCTAGCAACGCCTTCTTCGATTCTTCATTGAGATAAGTGTTCTCCAGCTCTCACTTGGTATAAACATCCCCGCTATCATGGAAACGGGTCAAGGTTTCCTCCAAAACTATAGTGAGAGTGCACGGGAATTTAGGGCCTAAGTAACTGAGACTCCCCTGGTGCAGCAAGGAGTTGACATAAAAGTTCAAGATGGTCTCATCCATCTTCTCCATCTTTCTCTCGAAGGCGTTCTAAAGCTCCAAATAATCCACCGTAACGACAGCCTTTTCAACTTCAACACGAGCTTTATCGGCACTAAGCTGCACAACTTGATCCTCGAGCCTAGCGATCGTCTCATCCTGGTCAAAGATGGTCTTATCGCGTGACTTCACGACATCTCTATATTCCTCAATCGTTTTATTATGCCCCTCTACGATAAGGTCGTGGTTGGAAATGGTCTTCTTTTGGGCCTCAATCGTCGCACTGCAAGCTGCCACCTCCTCTTTTAACTTAGCTTCTTCTACATGAGCCTTCTTAATCTCATCCCTATAGACGATCTCTATTATCTCATAAGCCTCTTTTAGCTCTTTCAGCAAGTCGGCGTTGTTCTTGCTTTCTCGAAGCGCCGCATCATTTTCATCTTCCAGCTGTTTGATTCTGGTGTCGCATTCCACCAACACTCTTTCGAAGTCATCCTTCTCCGATTCAAAGGAGTGGATTTCTTGATAGTTGTTGCAGTTCATGTCCGCCAGCTATTTTCATAATTTTTTCCATCCTTCGGCCAATACTATATCGTTCTGGATGCCTGAAGGTAGGGCATGTATGTATCTCTACAAATTGTATAAAGATCATAATTATTTATTTTACAAAACATATCTATTTCATAAAATAAAATCTATTACCATCACTAGGTTAGATTTAAAATTCTACATTAAATCAAATTTAATTATTAAGTTATTTATCATCAATAAAGATCTTTAAATAGCAATTTAAAACCAATATATCTTAAAAATTCAATTAAAACCACTTATTGACTTATAAAATTTTAGCTTATAGAAAACCAATGTATCTTTATATTGTAAATCATTAAATCAACTTGAAGTTAAAATTTCATATATTAAAAATTCAAAATACTTAAAAAACTTTTGGGAAAATATTACAATAAAAGTTTATCCATGGGTCTGTATAATATTTTCTAACTTAGGACAAGTGGTACGGATATGTATCATTTCAATCCGCAATTTAAAAAGAAAAATCCGGGTTCTATCATTTCAAACCTGCAATCCCAAGTCAAATAAAATACAATAAAAATCACTCGAGCCTATCATTTCAGCTCATAATGATTTTTCCTTATTCTAATGTCTGTTCGGGTATGTATCATTTCAACCCATAGTGATAGGGAACTTGCACTGTGAGAATCAGTAAATAAAAGAACAGTAGAACAAATAATCATACTAGACAATGTAACAAATATATAAACAGAATTTAACATCATATAATCATATCACAGGCATATATGAACATATTAACATAACATATAAATTTTCTACAATTTACATGCTATTGTTTCACAATTATAAAAGTACATATGTCGAGAGTGATAAACTCACCTTTTAGAGTTAGAGATGACAATCAAACACAAGATAAACTACTCCGTAAAGCACGACAAAGCACGAATCAAATATGAGTGGATGGAGAACCAAGATTCAATCTTGTAACAAATAATTACAAAACATATATAAGAATATGATTCAACACATACAATAAATTAAACAAAGTATAAATGTGAATCAAAATGAAGCAACAATGGACTTAACCAAGGTAAGTGGCTCGACCACTTTGCAAATTGACTAGCCATCTTCAAACATTGTTCGTCCATGATGGTTTTTGGTCATGCTAGGCTCGGCCTTGGTCAGAAAATATGAAGGCAAAGCAATGGGATGTGAAGAGGTGGCAAGCCAAAGGTCATTGGAAGGAAAAAGGTCAAAGGAGCATGCCACTATTGGGTTCGGCCTTAACACCTTGGGTTCGGCCTGGGTTGATGGTTTGGATCAGGTCATACTATGGATCAAGGCACATGGATTCACGACTAAAGGAGGGAGGCAAGGTCACGGCTATAGGATGGAAGTGATGTGGCCGAGGCAACAAAGAGGAAGGGGATGGAATATATAGGCTCGGCTAGGGTTTTGGTCATGTTTTAGTGGTGGAGTTTGGACCTAAAATCAGGGCAAGGGTTTGGGATGGTGGTGTAGAGGTGATGGCCGATCTTGGTGGTGGTGGAGAGGAGATGTGGTCGGCAATAGAGGAGCATGAGGTGGAGGCCGAGCCAAGCATGAAGAAAACAAAAGAAAAGAAAAAATGAAAAAGAGGAAGGAGAGGAAGCCATGAGAAAGAGAACAATTGTTTTGTACGTGAATAAGAATGAGGAAGGGAGAAGTTTGGTACGGCAAAAAAGAAGAAATGAACAGCTAAGGAGGCAAATGAAAAGGCTAGAAAATGTAAAGGCACAATTTAAAGAAGAGAAACCGAAGTTTCTTGAAATTTCCAAGCCCAAAATCAAAAATAAACAAGTTAAAATCCAATAAATAAAACAAGAGTCTAAACAAAATAAAATAGAGAATAAACTATAGAAAATAACTACGTGTAAAACATTGAATTTTATCAAATTTTAAAAAGTATAAAACATAATTTGACGAAACGAAAATCAGGACAAATATTAGAATTATATTCTGCTTCAAAGAAAAAGATTTGAAATTAAAAATTCAAATTTAAAAATTTCAACTGTAAGTCAAAGTTTGACCAAAGTTGACCAAAATATAGAATTTCCAAAAAATAATTGTTTTATTATATTTGGAAAATAAAGTACAAACAAAATCCAAAATTACATTGGAAAATTCCAATATTTCAATTTAAAATGATTTAAAAATCAAAGTTTTCAAATAAAATAAATTTAAAATATTTGTTAAAAATACGGGTTATTACACTCTCCCCCACTCAAAACTTTTCGTCCTCGAAAAGGAACGAGACACGGAGAGGACAAAGAAAGATAACATAGAACAACGGATAGTACCCGAAACAAGCAATTCCGGATTTGAAGCACGCATGCTTTCCTCCGTCTCCCAGGTACAATCCCGATCATCAGTACAACAGTGCACTATGACCAGGATGATAGATTTCCTTCTCAGCTGCTTCGTACCTCAATCGACAATACAAAGTGGCTTTCCCCTCGATGGTAAGATTTTATTCAATATCCAAACTCTCGAGGGCAGAAGGCGAAGCAATAAAAGATGGATCATGAAGATATCGACAAAGATGCGAAACAATGGAATACATTATGCATCTCATAATACTTTTCAGGAAAATTCAGGCGATAGGCTAAAGAATCAATCCTTTATGAGATGCAAAAAGGACCAATGAACCGAACGATTACCGGATTCAATCCAGCCAGATAGAGATCTGCAAGATCATTCGTATGGGCAACAAACGGAGACGTTGCAATACTAGCCTGGGTATAAAAGCTAAAATAAGATAGATAGAGGATTAAAGACAGGGTAAAACAGAAGATTGAAATTATACCTGACAACTATTGTTATAGGTAAATTCGACGAGATGGAGATGATCATCCCAAGATCTTCCATAATCAAGAGCACAAGCACGAAGAAAATCCTCTAGAATCTGATTCTCTCTTTCCGTTTGACCGTCGGTGTATGGATGGTAAGCAGTGCTCAGATTCAGATGAGTACCCAAAGATTCTTGAAAAGTTTCAAACAGACTGGCATAAGCAAATAACCTTCCCAATCTTGTAACAAGATAGGGAGAAATAAGGACAACTGAAAAGATAGACTTATGATATGAAATCACAAAGAAAGATGAGAAGAAAGACTTACATTGATCGCAACGATCTTAACTGGATCAACATAAATTCCATTACTAGAAACAATATGTCCGAGAAATCGGACTTCATCCTTCCAGAAATGGTATTTCAAAATTTTAGCCTTCAACTGATGATTCCTAAGAGTCTCCAGAATAGATTTCAAGTGCGACTCATGTTCTTTCCTTGACCTGGAGAAGAAAAGGATATCATCAACAAAGATTAGAGTAAACTTGATAAGCACAACACGGAAACTCGATTCATCAATCAACAAAGGAAGCAGGGACATTAGTCAAACCAAAAGGCATGACTAACCATTCATAGAAAAACCATTCTCAGTACGGAAAGTAATCTCGGGAATACTTTCCTCAGCAACACTGAGCTGGTGAAAATCAGTGGCAAGATCAACCTGAGAGAAAACAGTAGCTCCATGGGCTGACCAATTCGAAATTCGATTTCCCACTTAGAAGGTAGGAGAATGGAAACAACCAGAAAGAAAATAGATTGGAAAACATAATAAGATAATAAATTTAAAACCATGAAAATTTCAACTTACATTAATAATTAATTTCACCTAAGTTAAATAAATCTTAACTATTTCTAATTTCATTATCTTATCATCCAATTAACAGTTTCAAAAAAAACATAAATTTGAAAATCCTTTATTATACTTATAATTTATTCACTAAATTTCATTCTTCTTTATTCCAAAATTATTATTAAATTTACTCCACTTAATATATCTAATCATATATATTAAGTATATTTACACTTATTATAACTACTCAAATTTATTTATAAATTCCTTTAACACCATTTTATATTGTAATTATTCAATTAACTTTTTTATTCTGTTTACCTCTATAAATCTCTTTATTACTAAAATTTAAGTGTATAACATTTATTATAACCACTCAAATTTTATTTATAAAACCCTTTTATATTGTACATTATCCAATTACATAGTTAACTTCTGAATGATTAAGGTAAGTTATATTGGGATGCAATTGAGTATTATACAAATAAACTTTCTAATTCAATTATTCAAGCTTAAATATTTATTCAAAATTTGGCTTCATTTTATAATTGAAATCATCCTTTAAGATAAAATTTAAGAATTTAAATATCCGGTTAACTTCAAACTATTCTATAGATAAATAAATATATATACAATATATATATATCAAATCAAATTTTAAACCATATATCAATATATATATATATATATATATATATATATTATAAATCAAGTCAATTTTTTTGAAATTCAAATCAATTTAATTTTCCAAAACAAAACTGTAGCAAGGCTACAGAATGGTTTCTTCACTTCGAAACTTGAAAATGAATGTCAATGATGCTGCAGTCATCATCGAAATTATTTTCCAACGACAAAGAAAAGAGCACTGATTTAAACATTTAAAATTCTTTGGAAACAATTTCTATTCGAAAATACTTTAATTAATATATCCTTTAAAACTTTAAAAACAAAGTTTGAAATAATCTGAAATGAAATTCTCAAATTCTTGATTTTAGATTCATTTAAATTTCCCAATTAATTTATAACCATATTTTTATAGTTTAATTATTTATATATGAAACAAAAGCCAATGATTACAAGATATATACAAAGTCAAATATCATTTCTTAACATCCAATTCAATTAACTATAAAATTTCAATTTTTTTTTACATATATAAAACATAATTATACAAAATTTATCCCATTTACCAAGTTTGAAAACAATATGGTGTCAGTTTGCTCTGTTCAAGTGTTTTGGAGATCCTATCGATAGCGTTGATCAGACGAATCGATCGGAAACCCATATCAACATCAACTACTCAAACAACACCATATATATTAAAACATTTTAAATATTAGTTTACAAGTACACTTCAAGAATGATTTGAAGATAATTTGAAACAAAAGACAAGATGATTAAATAACAGAACAAGGGAATGAATAAGCTTATATAAATCTCGGGCAACCTTAATCGGGTCGACCATGACTTCAAGAATAAGATCGATGTAGAGTTATGGTACAAACCTACATCCGATCTCAAGAGATAGAATTCTAGATAACAAGAGATATATAACATCGTAAACTGAAATCTTTGATGAATCAATGCTAATTGAAAAGGAGTTTCACACCTTTACAAGTCATTCTGAGATTGGCGAAACCACCAATTTGTTATAAAGATCATTCGAAGTGGAGTTATGGGATGCATCAAAATCAAAAGAAGACAAATAGGGCGAGACAAGACTGGATTTTGGAACCGCAGGGAATGTTCCAAAATTCAAAAGAAATCGGCAGGAAGAAGAAGGAATTCAAACTCGAACGAAAGTGATTCTGTAAATAAATTTACCATATATGCTAAGCTTTTCCTAGAGCCAAAGCTTTGATACCAAATGTAACGACCCACTATTTTGGACCATTCAAATCGACAATAAATCCACACATGTCGGACTTGAATAATTCAAAACAATAGATTGTAAATAAAATTTGACAAAACTCAGAATATACAGTAAATAAATAATAACAGATCACAAACACAGAGTAATATAACAATAATGCAGCGGAAACAAGGAATAGTAGTTCATGAAGCTACTATATATAGTAACAGAGTCAAACAAGATACAACAGAATTTATGAATACAAGATCTGAATACATCACTGGAATCAACTGAATGACCGAAAGCAGAATCAATAGATGGATCCAAGCGAAGCTCCAATTCTAAAGGTGAGTCTCGAATATTGGTACAACTCAGTCTGACCCGAGCGTAAAGCAAAACAAAAACGCTCGAGTCGGGACATACATACTTATACAATGTAAACCAACTCAAGTGAACTGTAATAGAAATGCTCAAGTAACTTAAAGAATGCTTGGGATCGCCCATTCTTAAAGGATCCGTTAAACTATTTACCATGTAGTAATATTCGCTATTATAATAATGTCTAATAATAAAATAAACTTACTTTTAAATAAAATTAAGGCTTTACATTTTCCACCTTAACACATAATAGTCCCAGTAGTCTATCCAGTATCAGCGTACCCCCAGGTCGAGAGCTACCCTAAATACTCCACAGGCTATGACACAAAACCAAACTCATAGTAAAGCTCGATATGGTAGGTGACACGGCACAACTAGGCAATGCCAGGGTAGATATACTAATTACGCATCCGGGCTGGTGGTATCGCATATTAGCCACTACCGCCCACCTCGGAACACACTCCCGAATCAAAAATCGAGGATGGCCATCAAATCAATCACAAAGTAATAGAATAGTATATGATGCAATGCGTCCGATCAGAGGAGCTACCTCATTGGCCCGTCAATCGCTCCTGTTTTAGCCACCTTATGCCAACTCACGGGAGTCGGGTCCACGTATATACCTTAATAGGAATCGTCGCCACCATCCTACTTCATTTTGGAATCTCCACCGCGTACACGGTTGTCAAAGTGGTTTTCGGTATCGACAGAGAGTATGCCCATATCCGATCCCGGTCTCTTTGCTAACCAATCGTTATTATAACCCATGGATATTTATTTCAAAATAATTTATACTTCAAAACCAAATATCATATCCATTTCAAACTAGTTTATACTTCAAACCAAAATATCATTATCCATTTCAAAACTAGTTTATACTTCAAAGCCAAATATCATATTCAAAACGATTCTTAATTAAATACTATTCCAGATAAATACATTTCCAAAATCATAGTACTTTCAAAGTTATAACACCTTTGAAACCAAACACTTTGAAACCATAATACTTTGGAACCATATCAATTTTTAAATGTTATCATTTGGAAATCATAATATTTAGAAAAATCATAACACCCTTAAAAATAATATTCATTACCAAAGTTATAGCATTATTAAGTTCATTCGTTCAATTATACCAATTTCGAAAACATTGTATTAACTTGTAAATTTCAAAAATGGTTTATATTTCACCTCAAAACATATTCATTTAAACCATTTAAATTCAATGTCAAAATCTTCCAAAATAATATTCATTTCCAAAGTTCATTGAAATTTCAGCCACAACAGCACTTATAAAGTGTTACGGTAAATATATTAACATTTCAAAAGCATTGTCAAATTCAAAACAGCAGCACTTATAAAGTGCTACAGTAGGTATTTGTATTTCAAAACAGTTTAGTTTCAGAAACAGCGGCACTTATAATGTAACGACCCGGAAATTTCGAACCCGAAATTTCCAGATAGTTAGAAGAAAAAGAAAGAGATAGAAGAAAGAAACAGAAGAAGAAGAAGAAGAAACATCAACATCTCACATTCGCAGCGGATAAAATATAATAATAAATGATAAAAGTTTTACAAAACAATATTATATCTGTCGATTACATTTTAATACATCAGAGTTACATATTTATAAAAACACTGGACAGTTAAAATAACTTGTCCTAAATAAATAACAATATATCACAGTGGAATACACTCCATACGTTCCTGCCATCCAGCTCGCCTCCTGAACTCCAGAACGTCCTTACCTGAAAATCTGTAATACTCGGTCTGACCCGAGCATTACATCAAAGTAACACCCGGGTCAGGCTGGAAACCAGCGTGAGTAAATCCATCTAACAAGAAATTCCAATCTATAGAACTTATTTAAAACCCGGGTAACTCGTACATTATTACAAGTAAACAACTTATATAGTCAACACTTATTTTCACAAAATATTATCTAAGTATCCAACTTAGTTTAAATGGTCCATTTTATCCCAACCAGCCTATTGGTTTCACATATCAATCTATAAAGTATTTTAGATGATTTCCAATCGAAGTGGTTTCGGATATTTATTAATACCCGACCCCGGTCTCTTCGAATTCAAATGTCATCATTTTAAATGTCCAAGTTGTTTAAGGGTTTAAACATTTAAACTTATATTCAGGATGATATAAACAGATAGATAAATCACAATATCACAATAAATAATTCGTATCAAACATTCATCTCACAAAGCAGCATATATAATAGATATCATACCTAAATCATCGAGTATTAATATCAATCAATCATCCATAAGCAAGTTTAATTAACTCTTAATCAATTTAATTAACCTTTATTTAAATTAATTACTATCCTTTAATTACTTGGAGTACCTTAACCCTAATTAATTACAAATAAATAAATTATCTCTTAATGATCTTCCTTAATTAATCTCCTTTGATTAATTATCTTTAATTACATTCAAGTAATTATCCTTAACCATACACAATAATTTACTTTTAATTACTATCATTTAATTTCTATAATTAAATAATTAATATTTAATTAACCATATTCATTAATTAATCTTAATTAATGAATCCTTAATTTATTATATAAATTAATGATCCTTAATTTCTTCCTTAATTAATTACTCTCTTTTAATTAATTACCTTAACTAGTAATTAATCACATTATTAATTAACCTTAATCCTTTAATTAATTGATCTTTAATTAATTAACTTCAATTCAATTATATTAATTATCCTTTAATTGATATCATCAAGTGATTAACCCTTAATCACTTCCATTAGTTAATTACCTTTAACTAATTTCATTCATTTATTAAACTTTAATTAATCACATTAAGTCATTAACTATCCTATAATTAATTACATTCAGTAATTACTCTTTAATCACTTATACTAAGTAATTAACTATCTATTTATTACATTAAGAAAATTATATTCCAATTTGTAAATCTTAAACAATTAAGATAAACCATATACTTTAATTATTTACTTAGTTTCATCATTACTTATTTGAATTCAAAAGTTTGAAATTAATTCATTCAAACATCTCATAATTAAAGTTTTTAATATACTTATATTTTGAAACTTGTTTGATAATGGTTTTGAAAACTTGTTCATTCTATTTACTTTGAAAACTGGTTGCAATTTTCCTTTTGTTTTTGCTTTCAAATCTGGTTTTCTTTTAAACATTTGAAACCTGGTATGATTTGCTTCAGATTTTAAAACCTGATTTCCTTTTTAAATTTTATAACCTGGTAACTTAAAATAAACAACCAGAGCCACTACTAATTTTCCCTAGAAATCCCCGAGTATAACTTCGAGGCCATCAACCAAAAACCCGAGGTCGACTCCGAGTCGCAACCCTTCTTCCCAAACTCAACATCACAGCAATGGCCACAGATACAATAGGAACTCGTGCACGTGCACGAACGAACAACGCCACTCCGACCATCATCACCATCGCCAGTAAGTTGCCGATTACATGCTCGAACGTCTCTAGTACCCAGAACCACAAATGAGAAGGCAAATCGAGATCGAGCAAACCCAACACCCATTGGAACGAAAACGAACACCAAAAACTACCTCGCACCGCCACCTCCTATAGTCTGAAGCCTCGCCGCCACGCCTGGAGCTGCGCCATCCCTTCATCATCGTTTTCCCCCACCTCCGATCAAGTCCGAAGCCATCGCAACGCCGCATTCACTTCGAGACCATCGTCGACCCAAACAGGTTCTTAAACCCTACAACCTCCTCGCCGCGCCACCATGGCGAATTAAAAATCCACCCACTATTTTTCCATTGATCCCCATCACACCAGCTTCCACCACGATCAAACTCGTCACCCAAAACACCATCGATCGCCGGAATTCGACGCATTTACAATTTCCGTTCAACTCTCAATTCCCACCCAAAAACTCATTTAAAAATCTTGATATTATTACTAAAAATCATGGTTTTCTATAACAAATCAGATCATGGAAATGAACCAATAAATCTAGGTGTTCGAATTTTCATACTTTTGAATTCTTACAGTGTTTTCAAATCTTACTAGGAGATTATTAACTATTTATACTTGGAAATATTTATGTGGTTAAGATCATGTTGATTCAAACAATTTTTGTCTCAACATCAAATCCTGAAAAGGATTAAGAAATGAGGATTTCAATTTCTCAAATTGTTAAAGCCTGTATGTTTTAAACAGAGTAGTATATTCATATATACAGATCTACATTCATTAGACCTTCAGATATACACACATGCAAACATGATTTACATCCATTCATCAATGATTATCACATGCAGATCAAGATACAAACTGATTTAAGATGTTCAAGGATAGTTTACTCACCTGCTTTTTATTTGAACAAAGAATCTGAAAATTTTCTTTAATCTGGAATTACTTGAGTTGTTGAGATAAAATGCTTCTGATTTAAAAACTGGAATTGCGGTGATCCTTATTAAAACTTGAAATGCTTTGATTTTGCTTTTGATTATTCTTCAGGTTTGCATGTTTTGAAACAAAGATGAAAATGCTTGCCGGCTTTTGGATTTTTATCTCTGGTTTGACTAAAAATGTGCAGGCTTTGGTTTTGATGTTGAAAATGAAATATAGGTTGTTGGATTGGATTCGTTCTCTGGTTTGAGGAGTATTGATTTTCATATTTTGTTTTTGAGTGTTTGTTACAGGGTATTGTTTTTCTTAGCTTTGAGAAGAGGATAGAAAAAAAGAATTAAGGAGAAGGAAAGTATGTGCTTAAATAGGCTAAAATGTGATTAAATAAAAATAAAAGAAAAACAAAATAATAAATGACACTAGTTAAAAACTCACCATTTGTCATTTACATTTTCTTATTAATTGACACTTGTTATTAAGGTGTCTTCATGTATTAACACTTGTATTTTAAAATGACTAATGAGCTAACACATGTAATTATACATGAATTTATTAATTTTTAAATAGTTATAAAGCTTTTTATATCTAATTCCTTACATAATAAATACATTTCCTTTTTATTTATACAAACCATATTTAGTCATGTATAAAAAAAACAAGCATATTTAAACCTTTATTAAATCTTATTTAAGCTATCACATATTTAAAATAAATATTTATCTTATGTTTGAAAATATAGAATTTAACCTTAAATAGCTTTTGAAAAACTATTATATTTAACTCAACCCAAAACTTCCTATTCACAATGTATATAGAGAATATTTTAATATTATAAAGAAGGTTATCAAATTATTATTGTTAAATTATTATATTAATATGTTTATTGTGATTATATATTCACAATGGATTTATATATGTATATACTTAAGATTTTCATCATTATAGAGTTTGCATATATCCATTTGTATATATATATATATATTTATTTATTGATTTACTATAAGAGTTATTATTTTCAGATATTTTATAATCCAGCATTTATTATAACTCAAATCCATTATATATACAATCCAGATATTTTTAATTATCAGAATTTTATTTGTTCACTTATAAATCAGCATTTTACTAATTCAATCCAGTTAATTATCAATTAACAGATGTTCCAAAAATCTGGGTTATCACATATAAACTGTTGCAGTAAGTATTTTAGTAATTCAAAACCTAGTTTAATTTCAGAAACAGCAACACTTATAAACTACTACAGTAGATATATTAGTATTTCAAAAACAGTTCATTTCCAGCAACGGTAACACTTACAGAATGTTACCTTAACCCATAGCATTTCAGAAATGCAACAAATACTATTATAAGTTTTTACTATAACAATTTAAAAACAATATATCTTCAACTTTTATAATTTTTTAACTTATCAAACTTATTTCACTTTTCAAGATTATTTATTTGGATATTACTTAACTTATAATTTAAATAAAATAACATTTATTTAACCAATATCCAATTTAAATTATAATTCATTTATCAAGTCAAAATACATTAATTTACTTAACTTTTATTTTAACAAATAACTTAATGCTTTATTTAAAATACCCATTTCATAAACAAAATATTATTTTCTTAAGTCAAACTTCACATTTCCAATTGAAAACCAAATTTCCAGTATAAAGTTAAGTCATAATTTAAGATACATTTTACCATTTTAAATCATAATTATTTATTTTACAAAACATATCTATTTCATAAAATAAAATCTATTACCATCACTAGGTTAGATTTAAAATTCCACATTAAATCAAATTTAATTATTAAGTTATTTATCATCAGTAAAGATCTTTAAATAGTAATTTAAAACAAATATATCTTAAAAATTCAAGTAAAACCACTTATTGACTTATAAAATTTTAGCTTATAGAAAACCAGTGTATCTTTATATTGTAAATCATTAAATCAACTTTAAGTTAAAATTTCATATATTAAAAATTCAAAATACTTTATAAACTTTTAGGAAAATATTATATTAAAAGTTTATCCATGGGTCTGTATAATATTTTCTAACCTAGGACTGGTGATACGGATATGTATCATTTCAATCCGTAATTTAAAAAGAAAAATCCGGGTTCTATCATTTCAAACCCGCAATCCCAAGTCAAATAAAATACAACAAAAATCACTCGAGGCTATCATTTCAGCTTATAATGATTTTTCTTTATTCTAATGTCCGTTCGGGTATGTATCATTTCAACCCATTGTGATAGGGAACTTGCAGTGTGAGAATCAGTAAATAAATGAACAGTATAACATATAATCATACCAGATGATGTAACAAATATATAAACAGAATTTAACATCATATAATCATATCACAGGCATATATGAACATATTAACATAACATATAAATTTTCTACATTTTACATGCCATTGTTTCACAATTATAAAAGTACGTATGTCGAGAGTGATAAACTCACCTTTTAGAGTTAGACATGACAATCAAACACAAGATAAACTACTTTGAAAAGCACGACAAAGCATGAATCAAATACGAGTGGATGGAGAGCCAAGATTCAATCTTGTAACAAATAATTACAAAACAAACATAAGAATATGATTCAAGACATACAATAAATTAAACAAAGTATAAATGTGAATCAAAATGAAGCAACAATGGACTTAACCAAGGTAAGTGGCTCGACCACTTTGCAAATTGACTAGCCATCTTCAAACATGGTTCGGCCATGATGGTTTTTGGGCATGCTAGGCTCGACCTTGGTCAGAAAATATGAAGGCAAAGCAATGGGATGTGAAGAGGTGGCAAGCCAAAGGTCATTGGAAGGCAAAAGGTCAAAGGAGCATGCCACTATTGGGTTCGGCCTTAACACCTTGGGTTCGGCCTGGGCTGATGGTTTGGATCAGGTCATACTATGGATCAAGGCACATGTATTCACGGCTAAAGGAGGGAGGCAAGGTCATGGCTATAGGATGGAAGTGATGTGGCCGAGGCAACAAAGAGGAAGGGGATGGAATATATAGGCTCGGCTAGGGTTTTGGACATGTTTTAGTGGTGGAGTTTGCACTTATGGTCACGACAAGGGTTTGGGATGGTGGTGTAGAGGTGATGGCCGATCTTGGTGGTGGTGGAGAGGAGATGTGGTCGACAATAGAGGAGCTTGAGGTGGAGGCCGAGCCAAGCATGAAGAAAAAAAAAGAGAAGCAAAAATGAAAAAGTGGAAGGAGAGAAGCCATGAGAAAGAGAACAATTGTTTTGTACGTGAATAAGAATGAGGAAGGGAGAAGTTTGGTACGGCAAAAAAGAAGAAATGAAAAGGCTAGAAAATGCAAAGGCACAATTTAAAGAAGAGAAACCGAAGTCTCTTGAAATTTCCAAGCCCAAAATCAAAAATAAACAAGTTAAAATCCAATAAATAAAACAAGAGTCTAAACAAAATAAAATAGAGAATAAACTACAGAAAATAACTGCGTGTAAAACGCTGAATTTTATCAAATTTTAAAAAGTTTAAAACATAATTTGACGAAATGAAAAGCAGGACAAATATTTGAATTATATTCTGCTTCAAAGAAAAAGATTTGAAATTAAAAATTCAAATTTAAAAATTTCAACTGTAAGTCAAAGTTTGACCAAAGTTGACCAAAATATAGAATCTCCAGAAAATAATTGTTTTATTATATTTGGAAAATAAATTACAAACAAAATCCAAAATTACATTGGAAAATTCCAATATTTCGATTTAAAATGATTTAAAAATCAAAGTTTTCAAATAAAATAAATTTAAAATATTTGTTAAAAATATGGGTTGTTACATAAATCTTAACAGTTTTTCACGTGACGGTACGCAAAAATCTAGATGAGATGTGAAAATTCCCTAATGGGAGAAACCCTACATAACTTGGCTTCCTCTCGCGCTTTTGGTTTAGTCATTTCCGACAAAGGATAACAAAGCTCAACGGAGCAACACATCATCTTATAATGATGATAATAAAGAGGATGAAGTAAACAATAGCTAAGAAACCAACTATCGAGGATATAAAACGATCGTATATGGAAATTAAGTCTTGTATACTTAACACCACTCATCAAATTCCAACTTGTACTATTTCTTGGTTAACAATAATACCGAATAAGCCAAGGTAGTGTTACCTCAGAGTCACATCTCATGATTATTCTTAACTTTCAAAAATAGCGATAAGTCAACTTCTTCGACGTTTAATGCTACGTATACAAATAAATCGTTCCCATATAAGTGAATCGCTTTATGGAAATTAATTCATTTCCATTAACGAATCAAACTTTTTCTTTTAAAAACCCGAATTCATGCTTGGCCTCACATTACAAGTATTAGCTTTAAAACACTTTCTTAAAAGAGTTCACTAACTTTAAAACATTAATTTAAAAAGGATTTAAAAATTTAAAACATCCTTATTACAATGACTAATTAACTTTAAACTTCATCACACAATTTGATTTTTTTAACATCAAATGTCTTTAAATAATAAAAAGAGTAAAACACTTTTAAACCTTATTAATTCAATTAATTAGTAAAATATAATTAATTAAATTAATAAATAATTAATTATCATTATTTAAAATGAATAAAAAATCAAAACATCCTTGTTACTTTGATAAATTCACATTGAAACTTCATAAATTAAGTTGATTAATTAACTCCAATAACTATAAATTAAAAGGGTAATCAACTTTAAAACGTCATCGATTCAATTAATTAATAAATTTTAATATAATTAA
Organism: Allium fistulosum; assembly: GCA_030737815.1. NCBI lineage: Eukaryota > Viridiplantae > Streptophyta > Magnoliopsida > Asparagales > Amaryllidaceae > Allium > Allium fistulosum. The sequence continues at coordinate 298,864,318 of CM060905.1, read as the reverse complement.
TTAAATTAAATAAATAATTAATTCTCATTATTTAAAAATGATTTGTTAATTATAAACATTAATAAACAAAAGATTAATTAGAGTTAAAAAAGTTGATAAATTTTAAAAATCATTTATTAAAAAGATTTATTAATTTAAAAGCATCATTAGAAAATTGATTAATTAACTTTAATTCATCACTATTTAATGATTAATTATCTTAAACATCATTAAATAAAATGACTAATTAAATTTAAACATCATTGAATAAAATGATTTATTAATTTAAACAATCATTAACCGGGTAATTAGTTAAATTTAAAAAAAAATTATTAACTAAGTAATTAGTTACCCTTAATTCTATTAATTAAGTAATTGATTGATTAAGTAATTAATTAATTAAATAATCATTATTAAAATAATTAATTATTTTTTTTGAAAACATCACTAATCAAAAACTTTATTAACTTCTAAAATAATTCCAAGCACGATAATAAAACCAAACGGTTTCAATAAAATGTGATTTTCTGAAAGTGCTGATATAGCGACTATCGCTATGCAGACAGTTCGGCAAACAAACTTACGAAATAAGCCACCTAACCAAACACCATATAGCAATTGTTTAAGCACAATATAAGATAAATAATGATGATGCAACATGCAATAAGTATTTACTAACAATTAAATTAAGTTTAACTACAAACTTTTCATATAGCTAACCACATGCTTACTAACTTTCAAATGCGACAACTTTTCAAAGCATGAAACAAACAAACAACCAAACCATCACTTAACATATACAAAAAGCATTCATAGGCTATTAACATGAACATTAACATATTATACACTTGGTTTAAGAAGGTGTAGTTTTACTCACCGAAAGTTATCTAAACCCTCGCTAACTTAGGATATGACCTAGCACTTCCATTCCTAAGCAAAAGATGGAGTCTTAGACCCTTAATAAACTAGGTAGGCTCGGCCTTGAAAGAAGAAGGAAGTGAAATTTGTTTTGGTAAGGTGGTGTGATTTGGTCATCATCGAATTCTAAAAGATGAACCCGAAAATAGGCCATTTTTCAACTAGTTACCGGGCTATTTACTCTCGGATTTTGGAAAGGTGGTAAAGAGGAAAGTTATAGAAAATTCTTTTTTCTATAATTTCAAAAATGAATCACTAAGTTTCGATTAGTATTGAAGAATATGTGGTCAAAAGAAGATGAACCATTTTCACTCTTGAAATTCTGGGTCCAAAAACACTCCGTAAACAATTGATATTTTGACATAGCTATGCTCGAAATTTTAAGAAGTGATCAACATAAAAGTTGTAGCCACTTGAATTTGACATGGTTTGAATAAAAAAATAATTTAATTTGGGCAAGACATGAGAGAGAACTGATCAGTGGAAGAACGGGAAAATTTAGAGAGATGAAAGGCTATTTATAAGCAAGAGAACAAAGTGAATTACCTAAATGCCCTTGTCTTTTACCCTCCACTACCCTCTTTCCACCTCACCTAGCCTCCTCCACCTCGTGTACTCTTGCTCCCATTTGGTTCCCCTCCCTCCATTTCATAAGAAAACATGTTTTGTTTTTAGTTGCTGAAATGTTTTAATGATGTGACATTAATATTTTTATTTTAAACTTTATATACTTAGGTATGAATACATATGTATATACACTAATACACACACATAGATATAATATATATATGTATATATATGCTAACTCATTTATAAATACGTGTGTATATTTGTACAAAAGAGTTGACAACATTCCGACAACTTTTAACTAATGAAAAGTCGAAAATTCAAAAAACGAATTCCAATCACACTTTCGATTTTTCTTCGAACTAAATATTTTGTAAACTAATTTTGAATACTATTTTATCTTCAATATATATTATTTAAAAGAGTATTTATTTTAATTATAAAACCTATTATTTGAATATCTAAAATTAATTAAATATTCTAAAATTAATGTAGTGAAATTGCAGGTCTTTAAACTTATCTCTATTAGGAGCCACTTTAGAAAGTCTCGTTGGGATAGTTCTTCGAGAGAGAGTAGTTGCGAGGTATTATTGGAGATAGCAAGAGTGGAAGGCAAACCGAAGCTCCAACCAAAGCACATAGACTGAGATACAAGGAAGATCGAGATAATGCGAAGAAGAAAGTTGTCCTAGTATATCATTCCTATGGCGTGTAAGGGAATTTCGCTAGGTGATGTCATCTAGCTAAAGCGAAGCAAAAGTGCTTCAACTGCTATTAGCTTGACCACTTGAAGAAGGATTGTCCTACATTTTAGATAGATGGGCAAGTGATGATGACTTATTCTTTTCGGCCGTTGTCGGGTCCTAGCAGGTCTACTGTTCAAAAAAATGGAAGGAGTTTATGTGGTGAGGTATGTTCTACTTTTAGGGAACTCACTTATGTTCCTTCCGATACTTGAGCGGTATATTTTTCTATTACTAGTTACTCGGTAGACAGGCTAAACTTGACACTTTTAATAGTTGGTAAATTTTTCGCTAAAGATAAACCTTATATGAGTAAACTTAGTTGCAAAGTTGAGGTGAAGCAACCGAGAGTACTACCATTCAAACTTTATGCATGAACTTTCAAGTAGAGTTGGGTTGATCGATGAAATGTGACTTGGATTAGCATCCAAATAGGGTTTGATGGATGCCTAGTAATGAGCAAAAACCGATCGAATGACTTGTAGGTGTTTGCCTTGAAGTTGTTCAAGTTAGAAGTGTGTTTCCTTGTGTTAGTAAACCTTTGGGGATGGGCTTAACCCCTGTGCTGAAGGGATATTTTCAAGGGATCAGTACATTCATGTACCAGTTCTAATCACTAGTTCGAACATAGGGTTTCTAAGTGATTTGCACTAGTTGGACAAGTGGTTTTCACTCGATTCTTAAAGGCGAGCACTTGAGTCGGGTTCTTAAGGAGAATGAAAGATTTATGAAGCAAAACTCTAGTCGTGGAAGGAAATTTTAGTGGTCTAGCAAAGGATCCATATCAAAGTTCACACAAGAGGAGTCGGGTGGTCGATCCTAATTTAACAAATAATTTATGCGAGCAAACAAAGGATTAGATTAAGAATCGTATATTATTTTAGATGATCTTTATTCATTGTAAAATTATTTATAGTATAGTGTAGTTTAGATCTCTTGTGATAGTTCGGGGAAGGACTTCTTGACTAGTTTTGTGGCAATTCGAATAATCTTCGAAGTGATGATATTATACTTTCCTAGGCGAGCGTTGTAGCATACATAGTATATTATCCTTATCAACATTGTACAGTTGAGGTAAGTTTGAACCCGAGAAAACCCAAGCATTTATAGATCATCATTGAATAATGATTTAATTAGTATAATTTTCTCCTCTAGAGAATGAGTTCTTTTCGAAAGAGAATGAGAGTTAAGGCACTGATTGCTGGATTTATTAGAGAGTTTCAAGACTCGACGATCCTACATATCATGTAAGTTTTCTTTTTGTAGCAGGTGGTGTAATATCCTTTTTTGTATTGTACTCATGAAAGGAGTTACACCACCTAAGTATTTTTTACATCTTGGATGATGGTTAAGCTCGTTGGAGTTTATAGCTTGACATGTATGTTTGACTATTGTTAATTGTATGCTGATTATTTATTGTTAATTGTTGATGGTTACTGTTGCTTGCTATTGTTTGCAATTGCTCATGTTTGCTTACTACTGTTTGATTTCGTTCGTTGTTGTTTGATTTTGTTATGGGTTGCTTTTGGTTGTTGTTGATTTTGTTGCTTGTTTGCTTGTTTGATAGTTTGTATGCTATTATAGTTGCTTATCGTTGTTTTGTATTGATTGACCATTGCTTATTGCTTATTATTTCTTATTGATTGCTTGTTGTTAGTTGTTGTTTGCTATTGTTTGAGGGTAGCTTGTTGTTTATAGTTGTTGATTGTTATTAATAGATTGTTGCTTGTTTAGCATGTGTGATTGCTTGTATGGTAGTTTTAATTCCATAACTAAAGTATGTTCGAAGAGTGATAGCGCTACCTATTTGAAATAGATCGCATAACAGCCATGCCCACTATGGGTCGATATGAGATCTCTACAAGTCTATGGCCTTTGGATGTGACTTGGAGTCGATAGTATATTTAGACACCAACTTATTTGAGCTTACTCTCTAATTGATAGTCATGTATGATTATGGTGGTACCAGGTACTATACTTGATTGTACATGTTTTAATATCTTATTGTTCTATTGTTTGTTATGACATGGTTATTAAAGATGCTAATAGCATTATATGTGCTTCTTGCATAGTTTATTGTGACATGTTTATTTGAGGTGCTTATTGCACAGCTTGATATAGTATTTATTTGAGATGATTGCTATATGTGATTTAACATGCTTAAATTCATAATATATGTTACAATTGTATTTATTCCTCTTTGTTGAGTACATGATTTGGTATATGGAAGTAGTTATTGGCTATTAGAAAGCTTATTTGCTTGTATTCGCATCTAAATAGCATGTGCTTGCTATAAAAGAGGTACGCAAGATCTATAGTGTAGATTTGGGTATATATGCTCGTATGTCCTTAGAAATGAGATGCCTCAGATGTGGGATTCCTCAGATATGAGATGCATGTATATCTACGTTGTTTTGGGACTTTTTCGGAGCTAGCCGTGCAAGGAGGTGCTATCAAAATTTTCAAAATCAAGTGGCGTTTGAAAGCTTATGGGTTAAAAGTCATTTTCCTTACTTTGGAGATTTTGAGGGAAAAACCATTTTAAGGAAGGAAGAATGTAACAACTCGCATTTTTAATGATAAGATATTTAAATATTTAATTCAAAAATTGAACCATTGATAATTAAAGGCCCAAAATGTGAATTTTCGCATACGATTGATTTAGGACTCGAGACTGTCTTCGTTGAGCCCGAATCTGTGTTGTGAACCATGTATAAATATCACTCTATTTGGAATCATGGTATTTTTACGATTTACATATTGTTATATGTACTTTATAAAAATACATGCGTAGTCGAGTCCAGTGGGATATCAACCGACGGTTTTTTTTCTAGGATGAGAATTTCATTATGAGACGTATGGTTGAGGAATCTTTGGAATCAAGCTATCCGTTAGCCAAAACGACACCAAAATGTGTAAAACTATCACCCTGGGGCACTGTCTTGGATTGTGATGGAACTAATGCCATTGGGACTGGAAAATTGAGGTGATGTGCACTGATAAGTTTCGTAATGAACCGTTGTGTTTTATGATTGTATGAGCTTAAAACGTGTGGCGATTTATTTGAGAAATCAAATAATATATATATATATATATATATATATATTAATATATGTATGTATCACGTGCACACAAGACTTATATATACCCCCCGCACATAAGAATTTCCCCTCACTTTTCCTTTTTCCATTTTCCTTTTTCTTCTCCTCATCAGTAAATGAAAATAACCACCTCCTTCATAAATTAAAATCGAGAGCTATATGCCACAAAAATCGACAAGGTTGGATCCGTTGAACTTAAGGGGGCAAGAGCTTTAAATCTATATGAATGTTGTTAGATGCGGCATCACTTGGGTAATGTCGATGGTTGTAGCCACCATCTAGGGTCGATATTGTCAGATATAGAGTAAGGTTGAGCAAAACGAAGGGCACCAATGTGTTTCTCTTGACGATGTGCTTCTTCTTGAAACAAGCATTTGATTTCAGATTGAAGGGGCCAGGCTTTGAAATTTTTTGTCTCTTCTAATGAGCATGCATGGTGGAGTTCGTTGGCAAAGACGGTGCATCAACTCATGAACTAGGGGAGCAAGAAGTTGAGGAGAGGAGGTGCGGTGATGGTTGTGCATGCACGTTTATGTACAAGGGTATGGATTTAGGGAAGAAGGATTTTATAGCTAATTAAGTTAATTAATTAATTTGGTTAAGTAATTTATATTTATAATCCACATTCTCATAAATTCCATATTTCTTGCATGCAATGTCCAATTGCAATGTGATCTTCGCTGTTGCACTCATAGTGAGACTATCTATGTTGCGGTCTAGAGTTGGACCGGATTCGGACACTTGAGAGTTTATAGTTCAGGTGAGCGGTATTAATACTCTAAATTTATATCGTAGTATAAATCCCATAATTATATATATTGAAAAATATTATCCAGGATAAATAGAATAATATATATATATATATATGTAATTATTCCCCTATGTGATTATATTGGTTTGAGTAGGTATTTGGGATAATTGATTAAAATCCGGAACATATAAATAATATTTTCTATTCATATTAAATAGAGATAGATAGAGTTCATATAGATATATGTCATGCTTATAAATTAATTAAATTCTAAATTGTAGTTATGTTAGTGATTGAAATATTCATTTTTTATTTTATTGCATATATTCGAGATAATTGATTAAAATCCCATATATATTGTGTTTTATTAGTATTGAATAGAGTTAGATGAAGATGATATTAATTTAGAGTTATTTAGTGATAGAAATAATAATATATATTTTATTACTGATTGGAAGTTAAAAATATGAATTTGGAATAATCTGTAAGACTTAATAAAGCTTAATTAGTACTTATAAATATTATTAAAGTAAAGAGATGATTTTTATAAGTGGAAGGTTTATTTATAAATATTATTTATGTAAAGGAATAATTTTATAAATAAAAGCGATATTGTATAAAATAGTATGAAATTTTATAAAATAGTATAAAGAGATATTTTATAAAATGGTAGAGATTTTACAAAATAGTTTGAAAAGACATTTTATAAAAGAGTATGATATTTTCTTAAATAATATGAATAAGAAATTTTATAAAATAGTTGTAAGGTTTTATAAAATATTTATGAAAGAAATACTTAATTTTTAAATGTAGAAATTAAGTATTATAAGGGCTTAAATGGATTTCTAAGCCAATGGTGTATTTTATAAAATAGTATAGGATTTTATAAAATAGTATAAAATGGTATTAGACTTTTATTAAAAAGATTTAAGTAAATAAAAGTAAGTTACAGTTAAGTAATCTAAAATACTTATCCAAATATATAAGTTTTTATTAGTGGTATTGGTCTTATATAAGTGACCATACCCGTTATTGACCTTATATTAGTGATCATACATCGTATTGACCCTATATTAATGGCCATTTATATTATTGGTCGTTCAGTAGTTACCATACATATAAGTAGATAACGACGTTACATCGATCTTCGTTTATGATAGATGTATTTGATTATGTGACGTCATATTTGATATATATATATATATGTATATATATATATGGCATCAGTTTTCCTTTGTGGTCCAGTTGGCATATTATACCATATAGGTCCGTCGTTCTCTTTTGTAGAGACGTTTTGTGAATTTAGTAAGAAATCCATGAGGAGACGATGACGATCTTCTACGAGTGGATCATATATCACTTATGCTCACCGAGGGGTATGGTGAGATCCACGTAGGTTTCAAGTAAATAGAGTAGATCATATATCACTTACGCTCACTGAGAGGTTCAGTGAGATCTACACGAGACCCATCACCGAGGATGTGGCTTGGGTTATATGGTACACTGAGGTACTCACTCTATTTATTTTAGGCCCTCAATGGGAATTATTTGATTACAAACGATGTCTAATGCGGACTCAAGTTTTGGATATTTAGAGTAGTTTATATATCACTTATGCTCACGGAGGTGTACGGTGAGACCTACATGAGTTAGACCACACTGAGTGCGACTCTGGGTTATGGTACACTAAGGTATCGACTCTATTTATCTTGGGCAAGAGACTACTATGGATTCCACTCATTAGCAATGATGAGTATCTAGTTATATTCTCTGTCTACCTATTATCGTTATACTGTGTGTTATATTAGTTGGTTGATAATATTGTTGTGTATTATAGGATATGCTTGTATTGTGATATTTGTATTGCCCTTGCATTTGTATATCGGGTTAACTTTATCATGGTATGCTGTTATGTATTAGTCACATTATATTAATTGTGCTGACTCATTGACCACTGGAGAATATCATGTTATGGTATTATTTCCTATCTTTTGGATAGGTTCACTACGCCATAAATGACCTTCTGCAACATTTTTGCAAGGTGTTGCCAGCTAAAATGTTGCGATAGATATAAAATTTTGGTCCTACTGCAACGTTGTATTTATGGTGTTACCTTAGCCATAAAAATGTGTTGCTCTAGCTAAAAAAGTGTAACACGATGCAACATTTTTATATAGTGTTGCTATAGATGTATTCAGATTAAAAAATTAATAAAATTAGCAATCCGCGTGAATACGATCCAACGGTCTACATTTAATCCGATTGTTAAACTGGATCACCGCTACAATTTGCTCCAAATTTTCGTTCTCCCGCTTTACTTTTCATATCATTTTCGTTCTCACCCACAATTTCCAAATCCCTAATTTTCAAATCATATTTTCGTTTCTTTTTTTTCTTCCAAAAACAAAATCTCGTCCTTTTTTCAAAGGTTGGTAGTGATCTCAGACAAGCTTCGTTCCCCATTTCGTTCTCACCTCCAATTTCGCTGTTGTTTGCCTACATGTCGAGCCCCGTTTGCTTTGTTGTCGAGATCTGGAAATGTCTGTTCGGCTTGTGAATCGGCGATTGTTGTTGGAGTTAGGTCATGATTGGACTGGGTTACGGTAGTGGGTGATTGCGATTGAAATTTCAAGCGATCGAGGTGAGGCCAATGGTGATTTAAGGTAGTTCTGGTCGATGGGTTGCTGAAATTGCGGTTGGTGAATTTGATATGGGAGGCGCTGGTGGGTTCGCGATTTGGAGGAGTTTTTAACAGGTTGGTTTTCAGTTTGATTGGTGAGGAAGTTAGGGTGTAGGGGTAGTTCGGGTTGTCAGAGAAGGCAGGTAGGTGTTTGTTGTGATGGTGAAGGCATAGGGTTAGTGAGGAGATGCGAATTGGTTGTGACAGATTGTAGAGGAAGGGATTTGTTGTGCTATGTGCAGAAATGGTTCGAGTTCGTTAGGTGATAGGGGCAGGAGTTTGTGGCTGATTGTAGCTGGATGGTGAATCTGGTTGTCGCAGTTTGCAGAAGTTGGATATGAAGGTGTGATGGAGGTTGAAGTATATGAAGTGATAGGTTAGAGCTTTGTTTGTTGTTGCGCGTTTGGGATGTTTTGGTTGTGAGATGGTAGTTTGGAAGAAAATGCAGTTTGCTGGTAGGGGTTTGGATAATGAAGTATGCAGTGGTTGCTTGAGAAGGTTGTTGTTGCTTGAAATGTAGCAGGGATGAGTTTGGGTTAAGGCAGTTTGGATTGGTGAAAGAAAGCTGGTGGTGGAATGGTAGGTTGCTGTTACTGTTTTGTGGAAGGAAGGAATGGGTGGTTATGCCAGCGATTGTGATTAGGAAACATGTTCGATGAAGAGTAATGTATTACTTATTAACACGCAACATGTTCGATGAAATGTCAATTTTTATTTATCATGGTTTCAGGTCTTTTACCAAGGCAGAGCTAAGAATGATGGATGGAAAAAGGTCGGATGATTCAGAAGAAGCCATGAAAGAGTTGCAAAAGTCAATCATCGAGGAGGTGTTCAAATTCGCAGGAGGTGCTCATTTGTGCATCATTTTACGTCGTTTCAAAGAAGGCTCGATCTTCCGAAATCGGATGAATCGGGCGGTGCCCCGGACCCGGACCCCCGCCGGCACTGCGCCCGGACCCGCTTCTTGCCTCGCCTTCGGCTCGGCATTCGGCTCGTCATATATTTGTCAGTGTCTGTATAAATTGAAACTGCATATGTAATGAGTGAACTGAGTGATGTAGTGAGGAATATCTGTATATGTGAATATCAGTGTTATATATCATTGAATTGTAAAATAGTGGAGTCAGGAATTTGTACTATTTCAAATGTTGAAATAAAATATTTATTTAAATAAATTACTGTTTGAATATCAAATTCTATGCAAATAGCATTTTATTAAATAAATATTTATTTCTATTAAAAAATCAAATGTGCTCTACATTGTGGGCCCCACAAATTCAGAAAGTTAATATCTATAGCAACATTTTTGAATGTTGCTACAGGCACCTATGGGTGTTGCCATAGACCCAAAAAGGGTTCTATTGCAACAATATTACTTATGTTGCCTTAGATAGTCAAAATGTTGCCTTTGAGGTCTAAGGCAACGGCAAAAATTGCATCACCCTAAAAGTGTTGCCATAGACCTATGGCAACATTTTTCGGGCCTGAGCCAACATTTTTTTTGTGTTGCAGTAGGCCATTTATGGCGTAGTGGTTTGCTTTACTTGTTTATGGACATTCTAGACTATCCCCAAGCCATATTTGTGGAGAGGACCGTTTGTACCTGTTACCAGGATGTTTGACCCGGTTACAGGATGGTGATCATATAGGCTTTGGTGGTTCAGCCCAAAATAAGAAGATTGAATGTCGCTCGGCTTAGGATGGAAGTGCACCGTTCGGCCTAGGCGCGTCGTTCGGTACACAAGTGTCGTTCGGCCTAAGTCCATCGCTCGGCACTCTCTGCTCAAACGCCATCGCCCGGCATCCTTCGTTCGAACAGCATCGCTCGGCTACCTCCGTTCGGCCTGAATGTGTGGTTCGGCCTACACTGCTAAGCGACCATCGCTCGGCATGACCTCGTTTTGAGTCAACTACCCAAAGTTCATTGATCAGTCAATTACCGCTCGGTGTAGAATTGTTCCAGCCTTAGAAGCGCAAACACCTCAACCATCGCCGCTCGGCTTCTATCGTTCGCCCAATACCGTTCAGCATCCTTGTTCGGCAGCATCATTTGGCAAAGTCGCTCGGCAAGGTCACTCGGCAGCTGCCGTTCGGCATCCCTGGCTCGGTGCGCAGAAGTCACTTACTACGGGCCGAAGTATTTTGCTCTTGGGATCGTGAAGGAGGTCCAACCTATCTTTGCCTATAAATAGAGGGGCAGGGGCACAGTGAAAAGGGACATTTTTTCGAGAACTCCGGGGAGACTCTGCCATTTTCAAGACTCATTTATTTTCTATTCAAACTTGTATTCAAGTTGTTGGTGTACGGATTGTATCTGTATTCAATTATTTGAAAAACCAATAAAGATTAAACTAAAAGTGGACGTAAGCAGTTACGCCGAACCACTATAATTCTGGTGTTCTCGTTTTCTACATTTAGTTTTGCATACATTCCTCTATTTTAATTTTCTATCTTCATTAATCTCTCTATGCAAATCTTTCTTTGGGTGTTAGTGACCAATTTTGGTGCTAACATTTTGGTGCTTTCACTGAGAGCTCATTCTCAGGTTATCAGGATCTACTTTGTAGCTACTAGATTGAAGAAATCCCCCGAAGGAGATCCAAGTCATTCGCAGGAAGTCCGTTGATTCTATTCAGAGTTTCTACCAATAAATCTACAATGGGAAGACCACGTACCAGATCAGCTTCACACAACGCGGACGTAAACGAGACTGCTAGCGTTCAGGGAATAGGACCCATCAATCAACAGGTTAATCCGGGCACACGGACTATCACCGCCCAAAACCAAATGGAAGCTGTCACTAGGACAGAGTTCAACGAGCTAATGAGAGAACTCATGGAAAGCAGGAGACAACTTAGCGACCAGATCCAAGCTGACGCCAACCTTATGACTTAGCTTACTCAACAACAGCATAAGAATGCTGGAGGAAGCCCTGCTCCTTACTCCTCATCCGACAGCTCTTCTTCGGCTGATGAACCTCCCAGGTGTAGATGTCGCAAAACAGAAGCAACGCAAGTAGGTGCTGCTGATCGATCAACCAGGGATGGTCCAGGTTCCCTACCTGGAGCAATGGCCCCTCAATTACACCAAGGAAATCACACTGAAGCTGGAACGAGAAACTTAGGATCTGGAGTACGGGTGGAAGCTGTACAACCGGCACACCAATGTCCTAATGATGCTAGTCCCCAGGATACACACTTGGTAAATCGCCAACAGAGGAGACACCCACCAAAACGGTCTCGCAGGACAGACACCAACCTGCCATCTTCCATACAAACCCCAGACCTATCAGCTATGGTCAAACAGCTAATGAGAGAGAATCAAGGTTTATCAAATGATGATTGGGGGATATCCAAGAGTCATACTCCATTCACAGATTCTATCTTACAGGCTGAGTACCCCAGGAAGTTTAACATGTCGGCTATTCTGGCCTATGAAGGAAAGACTGATCCCCAACATCATGTGATGAGATATGAATGGATGATGGACTCAGCTAGAGCAAACGATGCAACTAAATGTCGATGCTTCCCAATAACTTTATCTGGAATCGCTACCATGTGGTTCACCCGACTTCCTCCGCGGACTATCTCCAACTTTGATGAGTTTGGGACAAAATTTGTGGAACAGTTCAGGATTCATGCCACCTGTCCTAAGGACGTGATGTCCTTTTCCAGATTGATTCAGGCTCCAGGGGAGTTGTTAAAAGAGTACTTACAAAGATTCCACGTTGCCGCAACTGAAGTTAGCAAACCCAACGACCATGCTATTTTAATGGCCATGATGCGAGGAGTAAATCCGGATTCGGAATTTGGTGATTGGCTGGCGAAAAAGTCCCCTACTACGCTAGAATGTTTTTATTAAAAGGCAAACCAATTTATAAGAAGGGAGAAAGCTAGGTGGACGAGGCGGGATAATGCACCAGTACCTGGCAATGAGACTGTGCAGAGCAACATTGCTGTAAAACAATCCGGTGACAACTTTGGAAAAGTAAAAGTCAATGTTCAAAGCAAGACTGAACAATCTAAAGGATCTGGTGGGGGAAATCCCGGAAAGAAAAGGGAAGCTGGAAAGTGGAAACCGAGAATCCTAAATTACAACGAATACACTCCTCTGAACACATCCTTGGAGAATATTTACCTGTCGACCTGTAATACTTTCCAATATCGAAAGCCACGGCCAAAAGAGTCCACCGAGGAACAAAAGCGGACTGGGAAGTATTGCCGCTTTCATGAGACTTACGGGCAAAATACCGAGGAGTGTAGGCACCTCCACGACGCTATAGAAAAGCTGATTCGACAGAAGAAGTTGCAGGAATTTGTCAAGAGTCCGCCGGAGGGTGGACAAGGAGCATCAGACCCTGGTCGCGGGCAAGTTCCACGCCGTCCTGTGGAACCAGCTCGGACCATAGGAAGACTAATCATAAACATGATAGTCGGAGGGCCTCACCCGGCAGGCAAGAGTTGGCAAGAGATGGAACATTATGCTAGTTCCCAAAACATGCAGATTTCGAATGTTGTTCAAACACGGAAGATGGTACCACAGCTAAACAGCAGCGAAAGATGACGGATGATATAGCGTTTAGAAGTAGAGATGCCGATCAGGTGGAGGCACCTACCATTGACCCGATGGTCATCTCGGCCACCATCGCGCCAGCATTTGTGAGAAGGATACTGATTGACTGTGGAAGTTCTGTTAATATCATCTTCAAAAAGGCATATGATCAGATGAAGATGGAGACAAAGGACATGAAGCCATCTAAAGCCTGTATTCATGGCTTTAATGATGCGACTACCGATGCGGTGGGCTTTGTTGAATTGCCGGTTGAACTTGGGAAAGGTGAACTTAGGAGGGTGCGGATCCTACTGTTCATAGTTTTGGATGTCGACTCCCTATATAATGTGTTCTTGGCCCGACCGGCCCTGGCAGAGTTTTGGGCAGCTTTGGCCCCATGGTGTTTAACTCTGAAATTTCTAACAAAAAGTGGAGTTGGTGTAGTGCATGGCGATCAAGCGACTGGTCATGCATGTTATGTGGCTGAGCTGAGAGGGGCTCAGCGAAGAGAGAAAGGAAAGGTTGTGGACAGCTCCGTCCGCGTCCAAGTTGCAAAAGATTGACAAGTAGTGCTTGAGCCTTAGCTTGGGCAACATTATCGGATCTATAGGGACATAGATCCAAGAGATGACAATAAAGAACCTAAGGAGGAAAAAGTAGCACCGGCTAAACTGACAATTGACATTCCAATCAGCCATGATGATCCACCGCGAGTACTTAAGATTGGATCACAACTTGACCCCTCGATGATCGAGGATCTTACTGATTTCCTCCGAGCGAATCTAGATGTTTTGGCTTAGACACATTCTGATATGTGCGGGATTTCTCCCGCCATTGCGAGTCATATGTCGAACATAGACCCAAAATACATGCCAATAAAGCAAAAAAGGAGAGGGATGGACCCGGAGAGGTCCGCCGCTCTCAGAGAGGAGGTGGACAAACTCAAAGCCAATGGGTTCATCCGCGACACCATCTACCCTGAATGGGTATCTAACCCCATGCTAGTGAGAAAAGCGAACGGTAAATGGAGGACCTGTGTTGACTACTCAGACTTGAACAAGGCTTGCCCTAAGGATAGTTTCCCTTTACCTAGAATTGACCAGCTGGTCGATTCATATGTCGGGCATGAGTTATTATCATTTATGGACGCGTACTCGGGATACAATCAAATCCCAATGCACGTTCCGGATCAGGAGCACACTAGCTTTGTCACGGATGTCGGACTATATTGTTATGTGTTGATGCCTCTTGGACTGAAGAACGCAGGTGCAACTTATCAGCGCTTGGTGAATCGGATGTTTAAAGACCAAATCGGTAGAACAATGGAAGTCTATGTGGATGACATGCTCGTGAAGTCACGGCAGTCAAATGACCACATTCGAGACTTGGTGGAAATGTTTAATATACTCAGATGTTATGGGATGAAGATCAATCCATTATAATGTTCCTTTGGTGTTGCGTCAGGAAAGTTCTTGGGTTTCATTGTTAACGCACGAGGAATTGAAGCTAACTCGGAAAAGATTCAGGCTATTTGGGACATACAAGTACCAAGAACTATAAAGCAAGTGCAGAGTCTGAACAGAAAAGTGGCCGCATTAAGTTAATTCATATCCGGAGTGACAGACAAGTGTATTACCTTCTTCGATGTGATAAAGAAGGGGAAGAGAAACTTTGATTTGCCGCCCGACTGTGAGGATGCATTTCGAGCTCTGGTAAGGCATCTGGAAAGTCTCTCGGTGCTATCAAAGCCTATAGATCATGAAGTGTTGTATGTATACTTGGACGTATCTCAACATGCCATCAGTACAACTTTGGTTCGCGAGGAGGATCGAGTTCAAAAGCCGGTGTACTATGTCAGTAAACGTTTAACGGGGGTAGAAAGAAATTATCCTAAAATCGAGAAGCTAGCCTACTGCTTGGTGATTGCATCACGCAAGCTTCGCCCGTACTTTCAGGCACACCCGATCAGTGTTTATACCGATCAACCTCTACGACAGGTGCTCCAGCGACCAGAAACCTCTGGAAGGTTTCTAAAGTAGAACATCGAGTTAAGTCAATTCGATATCACCTACCTGCCGTGGAGAGCTATCCAAGGACAGGTGTTAGCAGACTTTATTGTAGAATTCACTATACCTGTCGAGCAAAGTAGTGAAGACATTATTCCCCCCATTCGTTGGAAATTATTCACCGATGGGGCGTCAAATGACCATTGTTTCGAGGTCGGAGTTATTCTTGTGACTCCCTAAAACCGATCGATTTATTATGCTGTGAAGCTCAATTTTCCGACCACGACAACGAAGCCGAGTATGAAGCGTTGATTGCCGGCTTAAAACTCGCCAGAGAACTTGGAATAAGATCGGTCGAGATCTTTTGTGACTCACAATTGGTGGTATACCAAGTTTGTGGAGACTATCAAGCGAAGGGGCAGAGGCTTGCTCCATACCTCCCTCATGTTCAAAAACTTTTGGCAGACCTTGAATGTTACGATATTTCACATGTCCCGCGTGAACAAAACAGGGAAGTTGATTCATTAGCAAAATTCGCAAGTACTGGCGATGCACAACAAATGGGCTTGGTTCCTGTTGAAGTTTTGCAATTTCCAAGTATAAACGAGATGGAAATAGACTTTCTGCTAGAAGCAGAAATTGAAAAGGAGTCATGGATAACCCCATTCAAGCAGTACCTATTACACGGAGCTTTACCTGGAAAGAAGAACGAAAGACGACAAGTCATTCGCAAATCCTCAAGATATGTGAGGCAGGATGGAATAATATATCGAAAAGGGTTCTCGGTTCCATTACTTCGTTGCATCGCTCACGACGAGATAAAACGGGTATTGAAAGAAGTTCATGAGGGCGAATGTAGCGACCATACTGGGGGGCAGACACTGGCAAAAAAGATCCTCCGCTATGGATTCTATTGGCCCACTGTAAATCGGGATGCTGCAGACTACGTAAGAAAATGTGACAAATGTCAAAAGTTTGCGAAAATCCTGAGAGCTCCGCCAGCGGAACTCACACAAATGGTTAGTCCCTAGCCATTTGCATTTTGGGAGATCGATAAAATCGGTTCCTTACCAATTTCCAAAGGTGGTGCAAAATATGCAATTGTTGCAGTCGATTACTTTACTAAATGGGCGGAAGTGGAGCCTCTATCCACGATCACCACCAAAAAAGTAATTAATTTCGTTGTACGAAACATTATATATCGTTTTGGCCTCCCACGAACTATCATCACGGACAATGGAACTCAATTTGAAAGTAGAGAGTTCAAAGAATTTTGCCAAAAGTATCACATTGAGAAAAGGTTTTCGGCGGTCGCTCACCCTAAAGCGAATAGACAAGTGGAAGCCGTAAATAAAATAATAAAGTTAATATTAAAGAAGTGATTGGAGAAGGCTAGAGGCAAGTGGGTGGATGAGCTTCCGACGGCGCTCTGGGCTTACAGAACCACCCACAAGTCCGCGACTGGCCATACTCCATTCACCTTGGCATACGGCACCGAAGCTGTGATACCCGTGGAACTTGAAGTTCCTTCTCATCGGGTAACTTATTATGATCCCAAGACGAATCAAAATCTCCTATTGGAATCATTGGACTTTGTTGATGAAAAACGTGAAGAAGCTGATTTATGAGCAGCTACACATAGGCACCGAGTTGCTCGATATTATAATGAAAAAGTTCGACCGAGAATTTTCAATGTGGGTGATCTCGTTTTGAAGCGAGTTTTTCCGACCCCATCACATATGAATCCCACATGGGAAGGTCCATATGTCATCGAACGGAGGCTTGGAGAAGGAACTTTCAAGCTAGTGACCATAGATGGCGTGACACTTTCTCGCGCATGGAATAGCGAGCATTTGCGTCGTTATTACACCTAGTCTATTTCCTTTCACATTGTAGTTGCAATTATTTCCATTGTATGTTCGTTTTATTGTTTTTTAGTTTTTGACATGTAATAAGACAATTCGGTTAGTTTCCATCTGTTATGATCAATAAAGGCTTAAAGCCGTCTTTTCTATAAACTATTGATGTTTCCGTATGATACAATTCTGTGACAAAAATTAAATTACATTGCTTTGTCTGGCGTATGAACGCACACCCAAAATGAAAAATCTCTAAGTCTCCAGAGTGCGAACTAGAGTACTCTGAGTCCCCAGAGTGCGGACTAGAGTATAAACGACTTAAAAAATCACTAAGTCCCCAGAGTGCGGACTAGAGTAATTTGAGTCCCTAGAGTGCGAACTAGAGTATAAACAACTTGAAAAATCTCTAAGTCCCCAGAGTGCGGACTAGTGTACTCTGAGTCCCCAGAGTGCGGACTAGGGTATAAACGACTTGAAAAATCTCTAAGTCCCCAGAGTACAGACTAGAGTACTCTGAGTCCCCAGAGTGTGGATGTCACGTACCGAAATTTTCGACTTTCGAAAATTCGACATCGATACTCACTTTATCGACTGCCGAGCAATCGAGTGCCGGAAACTCCAATAGTGAGGGTTTTAGAACGAAGAAAAAGGCAGAAGAAGAAGATAGAAGAAAAAGAAAGAGGAAGAAGAAAGAAAGAAGAAGAAAAACAGAACAACATCAGAACAGAAAACAATATCAGAATCTCACATATCGCAGCGGAACAATATATAATAGATAAATGAATAATCTTTAAACAAAGAACTATATCATTTTATACATACATCAATCATCAGAGTCAATATACAACTCAATACAACAATGGACAATTATATAAACTTGTCCTCATACAGAATACACAGCGGAATAAATACTATCAGATACAAATACTACGTCTCGTCATCCAGCTTGCTTCCAAAGCTCCAGAATATCCTGAATATCCTGATAACATAACTCTAGGCTACCCGTGTGGAAATTGGTGGGCACCCAGAGTTTAGAAGGGAAACAATAAACTCCGAGTCAGTCATGGTGACTGGTGTGAGATCGTAAAACAGTTTATCTTTAAAATAAATAGCAGAGAATTTTAATGTCAATTCGCAATGCTTTTGGAAAATGAAACTACCATAAGACCTCCCGCCACACACACAATGCAAACGCAGACTTGGAGGAGATTTCTTCTTATGATAGTCAAAGATGCTTACTACGCAAAATCAAATTCTTTTTGATATTATTATTAGTGCATAGTGTAGAAAACATTTCGAAAGTACAATATAAATCTTAGCCAGCATAGGTACCATTATAGTATGCTTGCTATAGCTGCCATATTAGATGGCAGGTTCTACAACTAAAACCGTACAAGGCTCGTATTGTTTCTTTGGATTTCCAACAAATGGTCAGGCTAAGGAACTTCCTATCCACGATGGGTACGTCCCTGGAATAGACGACCCGAGAACCTAACCGGATCTCTGCCAACACAAGGCCGGGTTACCTCTGCAAAAATAGGTAACTACTGACACGCGTATGCCATCCCCCGATCGTAACCGATCTTCCCGAGGATCCCCGATTTCCAACAAACCACATAGATAATAATGCAGCAACCACATAGGTTAAGTATCTGGGCTCCATACCATGATACCACCTCTATCCAGAAGGAATGACATACACTAAGGGGCGCTACTCCCTAGAACCTTGCTGCATCCTTCCTGTTTCGACCATTTCCAGGGTGTGAGGCTCGATGAAGTCTCGTCCACAAAGCTACGCTTTCTCAAAAAGCCCTGCTTCGGGTCAAACAAAAATGATCAACCTATGATCACAAAGATATAAGATCAAACAAATGATCATATCACAAATGATCAAACACTGATCATTTCACAGCAACACTCAGTATGCCACGTTACCAAATTGGGAATATATCGCTGATAAATTTCAACTACATAACCTCTGAGCTCGTACGTCTCAGAGAAGGGTGTTAAGCTAAGAGAATAAATTCTCCGCCACCAACAGAAATGTATTTGAAAGAAATCAGCTTTATATCTCAAATTGTAACGTCAGACACACAATCCATACAAGTCTGTTCCGGGATCGAACAGAACCGAAGGCACTTCTCACGAAGCCCTTGCATATCCGGATAATTTTCTAATCACGTCCAGACTTCCCGTCACTAAGGGTGATAAAAACCTCTAAATCGGAGATCAGCCGATGTAGAGTAACTCGACGGTAATCCTTCCGTTTTCAAAAATATCCGGTCTTCAACACCGGTCTTCGAATGCAATTCATAACGACGTATCACATATTCGGAATGGGTTATACGACCCCATGGTCCTTTCCCGGCTAACCCGAATAGTGAGCGCTTATTCAAAAATAAGTGTGGCATTCAATTTCATCCAATTCACAACAAATACCTATTTAAGGTAATTATTGATAGTCGGTTATTTAACTATCGATAAAGATGCTCAACATCATCAGATTCCAAATAATTTTCCAAATTATTGTATCTTCAAAAATATCTTTATTAGATATATTATTTTCCACACTTAACCATTTGAAAACAGATTTCAAATATTCACTTTTCAATTTATCTTTAAAAGATAAAATCTCTAAACAGTTCATTTCATATTGGAAAAGCATTTCCATACTTATTTAAAAATAAGTAATTCACAAATCATTTATTTTCAACACCTAGAAAATATTCGATATACTTAAATCAAAATTAAGTATATACCTCATTCTTTAAGGAAATCATTCTTAAATCACATTTATTTGAGTCAAAATGAATGTTGCGTAAAACATCGTTACGACGACTCGAAATCACTAGTATAGGGATTCAGAATTAAGATAGATATATAAATCCCAATACTATATAAAATATTTCCTTTCGGAAATCATTTACTATAACAACAGTGTTATAGTCCACCATTTCCTTATTTTTCGAAAACGTCTATTTCAACAATAAATGTTGAAATCTATGCTTTCGATTCATAATACATTTTAAAACATCTTTAAAATGTTTAACTTCATTTTTAATATCACTTCTTCAAAAATAAATCCATTTTACTTAACAATATATTCACTGTCCAAAATCATGAATATACTTCACTAACCAAATTTCAGTCTTTTCTACACCTTTGTTTCAAGGATTATCCACTATCCAAAATCGTGGATAAGATTCCCTTAACAACCTCCTATATTAAATTCATCCAATTTGATTGATTTTCGGATTTATAAAACAACGTTTATAAATTCCATTTTCTATTTTCTATAACAACTCCGGTTTATAAATCTCATTTTATTAACTTCTAAAATTCACTTATAAGAATAAGTGATTTCGGATTTATAAACAACGTTTATAAATCGCATTTGTACTTTATAACATTTTCAACTTTTAAAAGAATCATTTATGAACAAATTCGATCAATATTCCATTTAAAGGCAACAATCCAAGTGTAACATCCCGTAAATTTTCGACTTTCAAAAATTCAACATCGATACTCACTTTATCGACTGCTGAGCCATCGAATGCCGGAAACCCGAAAAGTTATGGTTTTAAGAAAGAAGAAAAAGGTAGAAGAAGAAGATAGAAGAAAAAGAAAGAACAACAACAGAACAGAGACAATATCAGAATCTCACATATCGCAGCGGAACAATATATAATAGATAAATGAATAATCTTTAAACAAAGAACTATCTCATTTTATACATACATCAATCATCAGAGTCATATACAACAATGGACAGTTATATAAACTTGTCCTCATACAGAATACACAGCGGAATAAATACTATCAGATACAAATACTACGTCTCGTCATCCAGCTTATCTCCAAGCTCCAGAATATCCAGAATATCCTGATAATATAACTCTAGGCTGCCCGTGTGGAAATTGGTGGGCACCCAGAGTTTAGAAGGGAAACAATAAACTCCGAGTCAGTCATGGTGACTGGTGTGAGATCGTAAAACAGTTATTTATCTTTAAAATAATCAACAAAAAGATTTTAAAGTAAATTCGCAATGCTTTTGGAGAATGAAACTACCATAAGACCTCCCACCACACACACAATGCAAACGCAGATTTGGAGGAGATTTCTTCTTATGATAGTCAAAGATGCTTACTATGCAAAATCAAATCATTTTTGATATTATTATTAGTGCATAGTGTAGAAATCATTTCGAAAGTATAATATTAATCTTAGCCAGCATAGACATTTCGAACTATGCCTACTATAGCTACCATCCAAACAGTGGGGCGCCACCATAAGTGAATGATAGGTTCTACAACTAAAACCGTACAAGGCTCGTATTGTTTCTTTGGATTTCCAACCAATGGTCAGGCTAAGGAACTTCATATCCACGATGGGTACGTCCCTGGAATAGATGACCCGATAACCTAACCGGATCTCTGCCAACACAAGGCCGGGTTACCTCTGCAAAAATAGGTAACTACTGACACGCGTATGCCATCCCCCGATCGTCACCGATCTTCCCGAGGATCCCCGATTTCCAACAAACCACATAGATAATAATAATGCAGTAACCACAGAGGTTAAGTATCTGGGCTCCATACCATGATACCACCTTTATCCAGAAGGAATGACATACACTAAGGGGCGCTACTCCCTAGAACCTTGCTGCATCCTTCCTGTTTCGACCATTTCCGGGGTGTGAGGCTCGACGAAGTCTCGTCCACAAAGCTACGCTTTCTCAAAAAGCCCTGCTTCGGGTCCAACAAAATGATCAACCTATGATCACAAAGATATAAGATCAAACAAATGATCATATCACAAATGATCAAACACTGATCATTTCACAGCAACACTCAGTATGCCACATTACCAAATTGGGATATATCGCTGATAAATTTCAACTACATAACCTCTGAGCTCGTACGTCTCAGAGAAGGGTGTTAAGCTAAGAGAATAAATTCTCCGCCACCAACAGAAATGTATTTGAAAGAAATCAGCTTTATATCTCAAATTGTAACGTCAGACACACAATCCATACAAGTCTGTTCCGGGATCGAACAGAACCGAAGGCACTTCTCACGAAGCCCTTGCATATCCGGATAGTTTTCAATCACGTCAGAACTTCCCGTCACTAAGGGTGATAAAACCTCTAAATCGGAGATCAGCCGATGTAGAGTAACTCGACGGTAATCCTTCCGTTTTCAAAAATATCCGGTCTTCAACACCGGTCTTCGAATGCAATTCATAACGACGTATCACATATTCGGAATGGGTTATACGACCCCATGGTCCTTTCCCGGCTAACCCGAATAGTGAGCGTTATTCAAAAATAAGTGTGGCATTCAAATTCATCCAATTCACAACAAATACCTATCTAAAGGTAATTATTGATAGTCGGTTATTTAACTATCAATAAAGATGCGCAACATCATCAGATTCCAAATAATTTTCCAAATTATTTCATCTTCCAAAATATCTTTACCAGAGATATATAATTTCCACACTTAATCATTTGAAAACAATTTCAAATCAATTTCCACATTTTCAATTTATCTTTAAAAGATAAAATCTCAAAACAGTTCATTTCATATTGGAAAAGCATTTCCATACTTATTTAAAAATAAGTATTTCACAAATCATTTATTTTCAACATTTGAAAATATTCAATATACTTAAATCAATATTAAGTATATATTCATTCTTTAAGGAAATCATTCTCTTTAAACACATTTATTTGAGTCAAAACGAATGTTGCGTAAAACATCGTTACGACGACTCAAAATCACTAGTATAGGGATTCAGATTTTAATAGATATATAAATCCCAATACTACATCAAAACATTTCCTTTCGGAAATCATTTACTATAACAACAGTGTTATAGTCCATCATTTCCTTATATTTCTCGAAAACGTCTATTTCAACAATGAATGTTGAAATCTATGATTTCGATTCATAATACACTTTAAAACATTTTTAAAATGTTTAACTTCATTTTTAATATCACTTCTTCAAAAATGAATCCATTTTATTCAATAATATATTCACTGTCCAAAATCATGAATATAATTCACTTAACCCAATTTCAATATGTTCTACACATTCTATTTCAAGAATTATCCACTATCCAAAATCGTGGATAAAATTCCCTTAACAACCTTCTATATTAAATTCATCAAATTTGATTGATTCTCGGATTTATATAACAACGTTCATAAATTCCATTTCTATTTTCTAACAACTTCGATTTATAAATCTTCTTTATTAACAAATTCGAGTTATACTCGATATAAATATCACAAGTCCATATTATAAGTTAATAACTTATCATTCATTTTCAACTTCACAATTTATAAATCTATAAATTTCATTCACTTACGGATTCCATAATATTTCATTTTTAACACTTATAAAAACTCGTTTTATAATTTCAACATTCTTAATTTTGCAGATATCAATTTCATAAATCTTTTATATAAACCGTTTACAGAAATTCAAAAATCTCAATTTAAACCATTTCATAAATCAGTCAACTATTTATTCCAAAAATCACTTTTCGGTTGTATTTCACAAAGGTCTTGACTTTTATAACTTTAAAATTTGAACATTTATTTATTTAAAATAAATCACTTCAAAAATTTAATAAAACGTATAATTTCAAAGATCACTTTAAAAATTCTTTTAAAGTAAAAGTCGTTATTTTTACATTTCAAAACTGAATCCGATGATGCCACAACACCAATCAGTCCATCACAATAGTCAAATATCATATATCATCATATGATAACAGAATATATCAAAATATCTGTAAATAAATAACTACTGGTGAGGAATCCAGTTGGATCCCTCCAACCTGTTCCCCTGCATCCACAGATGTTAGCACAATACCAATTCCGCTCCAGTACGGAATTATCGCGGTATATAGGTTTTATAAAAATCCGCTTACTAACGGCGCAATAGGGTCTCATCCGCTATACGAGGCGGGAAATCATCAATCCAATATATACATATGCCAATATGTATATATTGCTATATATATAATAGATATATCCTACTATATCTAACATCACATCCAATAGCAATCAAATAAATAACTGAAAATTCCACTTTCATTTGAGTGAGAAAATCTCACCTTGAGTTTCGGCGAGCGTTCGAAATTTAAATTAAACCGAACGATGTCCGATTTAACTCAAATTTCTACTTGCCCGGAATTAATCCAGATCTGCACCATCGCGTAGTGCTCGTCTCTACGATTCCGGCGTTTCCAGTTTCGCTCGAATCTGATTACGTATGAACGAGTTACGGTTTTATAAAGTTTGAAACGTAATTTAAAAACAATTTTTTTATAAAGCTATACCATCTTAACCGTTCTCTCAGCAGATGAAATCACGGCCGTTCAACATGCTTCTCCGTCACGCGTTACAGGCTACTAACGAACAAGAAAACCCACTCCATCGGCCTAGGGCTTAAGGCCGCACCCACCACAAACTCCGAGACGACGATCAAAACCCGCCCCCACGGAGGCCACGGCCAGCTCCACCAACCCCCAATGCCTCGTCGAACTCGCGCATCCCTAAGTCGAGTTACACGCGTGTGAACGGCCACGTTCGAACTCCCCTAATCGCCCATCCACTTCGCCTTAATCCATCACACCCGTTGGATCTGGAGTTCATAACGAGCTTAACATTTCTCTAGTTGGACATTTGTTGAATTGATGAACGGATTTGAAGAAATCGAAGGGGAAAGGTTACGAATTTCTGGTCGTTAGTTTTATTGGAGGCGGCTGAGACTTCAAAACCCTAGGGTTTGTTTTTCTTTGCAAAAATGAAAGATGGGGTGCTTTTATAGAAAATTGCCCAGTTTACTATTCATCGAAATTTTCTGAACTCCGAATCGAACGTGCCGGCTGACGTTTCTAAGGTTTACCCCGCGTTCCGAACACAATGGAACAGGTTTCGGAAGCTAATTCGATCGTCTGTGTGAGATATGACAATAAACGATCAATTTAAATTAAACCGATTTAAACCGATTTCGAGACGTTTTAATTTGTACCGTACAAACGGTAAATCTAAAAATTACGAAATTTGAAACCATGCAATAATTTCACATTACGGATCCGATGAAACTGGTTTCGTCGAAATCCGAGATCGTTTGAAAAATGACTATTTTAACTTGCCAAATTAATATTAAAACAATTTCAATGCGTTTCGATCTGCCACGGTCAAACGACAACTCCGATGGATACGAAAATTGAAATCCGATAATAACTAACTATTACGGATCAAATGGAACTGGTCTCGTTCAATTCTGAGACTGTTCGAAAATTGGCTATTTTTACAGTCGATAATTAAATATTAAAATATTCGATTTTCACAATTAACTCCAAATTCAATTTTAAAAGTTCTATAACCTTTCTATAACTCCAGTATGATTAAATAAAATTTTCCAAATCATTTTCAATCATATTAAACTCGATTTTCAATTATCTCTAGAATTTCAATTATTAATTTATCGATTTAATTATCAAATAAAATCCAATATTCGAAAAATAAATCATTCGACTTCTAAATTCCATTTATAAATATTTAAAATAAATTAAATATTCGAATTTTAATTATCAAAAATTCTGGGTCGTTACAGACTTCCCCCCTTAAAAGAATTTCGTCCTCGAAATTACAAGGTAAGGAAAAGATACAAAATCCGTTAACTTTCCAAAACAAACCGTTCAAATTAGATTTTCAAATCTGTTAAGTGTTTAACTTCTCCAAAATTCATAGTTAACTTCTCACAAAATCTTTACTAAGTTTTCAAAACATAACTTAGTTTTCAAAATTTTCAAATTTCTCAAAAATATTCTAACGCCTTAAATTTTCAGAAAATTTCGCCAGCGTCTCCTTTGTGCGGCTCGATCCGGAAAAAAAATGACAGTGTATATATATCACAAATATACATCCAATCAAGTGATGAGGCATCCCGTAGGGAAAAAGTGTAAAAGTACGATATTTAATCCGAGATATGTACCTTATTATATTTTTAGCGAGCGTATACGGCTAATATAGCGCGAAAGCGAGCTCCAAATGCGAAGCAACGCCATCCGCACCTACTAAACACTCAACAAACCATATGAGAACATGTAGATATGAAAATATAGTCAATATACATCATATAGCAACATAATACTACATATGGCAACATAGCAAATGCAACAAACAACAAATGCATTCAGAAGCAACAATGCAACCATCAAACCATCATCATCCAATAAACATCCAACAAATCCATACCGAATCAATATTCATTCATTTCTTATTAATATTCATTGAATTGGTTTTCAATTTACTCACATTTGATTCGTTAATATTGGATTTAACTAACATTCATTCATTTGTTTCCAATTAGTTTACATTCACTAATTTACATTCATGTTGGTTCATTTTCAATTTGAATCAAATTCATTTCTATTCAAATTTACATATTATCAATTTGAATTTAATCACTTTGCTTCCAATTTGTCGATTCAATTTCATTAACCCTTAATGAATTACACGAAATCAACTAACAATCAATCTAACAACCAATGTATAACCAATCATAACCAAATTTATTCAATTTACATTTCTTTACATTCAATTTGGTTCAACACTTTAAGTTTCAATTTGTTGATATTAAATTGATTTCCATTCAATTAATCAATTCCTTTAGCTTCTAATGAATTAACACTTATATTCATTGCTTCATATCAATTATTTATATTCAATTGATTGACATTCAATCCATTTATTAATTCAATTGCTAATTCATTTTAACAAATAAAATTGAATTTTATATAACTCAAGTTCACATTCATTTAATAAATTCACTTTATTAATTTCTTTGATATCAAAATAAACTTCACTTCAACATCACTTAAGTTATTTTCTATTTCAAACATCATTTGTTCAACTTAACTTAAGTTTCCACTTATAAATCCAATTCAGATTTTGTTTTTCTTAACAAAATTCATTTAACCTTTTACCAAAATCAAATTTCATCAATCATTCAAATTTATATCACATTTGACTTTCTTTTAGTTAAATTTCACATCATATTTCATTATGCTACTCAAATTCATTAACTTTACCAAAGTTAAATCTATTATCTCATATCATAAGTATAAATCTTATTTCACTTATATTTACCATATTTAAATTTGGACTTTAATTTTCAAATTTGTTTATCACAACAAAACCTCAATTTCCAATTTACTATGGTAGCAAATCAATCACACAGAAACTCGAAAATGATACTGATGATGCTGCAGTCATCACCCTTATTATTTCCCAGCAACAATAGTGAAATCAGTGCTTAAATTCTTTCAAAAATTTCCTTTTATTCATAAATCACATTTATAAATTTCTTTGCACATAATTTCACTTCTTACATATAAGATTATTTTACCATTGTAAATCATTTTAATTATAACTTCATACATTATAATTCATTCTTTTATACAATTTACTCTTTCACAATTGTTGTTTTAATTCAACTTATTCAAACAATCTTAACAATCAATTCATATACACTTTAATAATTCTTAAAAAATTATTTCTTTATATACAAAATATAATCAAGGTAAAATTATTTCATTTACCCAATTTAAAACAATAGTGTGCCGAATTGTTCTATATAAGTGTTTAGAGATCCCTATCGATAGAGTTGTACGGACAATACCGACCAGAATCCATATACCACTCAACAAACCAATCATCACAATATAAAACAATTTTATATTCACTAACAAATACGCACTCGTATCTATTATTACACTCAACTCATTCTAGAGTACTGCTGACTCTATCTCTAATGAGTAACACCCAACAGAGCAGGGTTGTCGCTTAACCATATGCTCTGATACCACGCTGTAACATCCCGTAAATTTTCGACTTTCGAAAATTCAACATCGATACTCACTTTATCGACTGCTGAGCCATCGAATGCCGGAAACCCGAAAAGTTATGGTTTTAAGAAAGAAGAAAAAGGTAGAAGAAGAAGATAAAAGAAAAAGAAAGAACAACAACAGAACAGAGACAATATCAGAATCTCACATATCGCAGCGGAACAATATATAATAGATAAATGAATAATCTTTAAACAAAGAACTATCTCATTTTATACATACATCAATCATCAGAGTCATATACAACAATGGACAGTTATATAAACTTGTCCTCATACAGAATACACAGCGGAATATACTATCAGATACAAATACTACGTCTCGTCATCCAGCTTATCTCCAAGCTCCAGAATATCCAGAATATCCTGATAATATAACTCTAGGCTGCCCGTGTGGAAATTGGTGGGCACCCAGAGTTTAGAAGGGAAACAATAAACTCCGAGTCAGTCATGGTGACTGGTGTGAGATCGTAAAACAGTTATTTATCTTTAAAATAATCAACAGAAAGATTTTAAAGTAAATTCGCAATGCTTTTGGAGAATGAAACTACCATAAGACCTCCCACCACACACACAATGCAAACGCAGAATTGGAGGAGATTTCTTCTTATGATAGTCAAAGATGCTTACTACGCAAAATCAAATCATTTTTGATATTATTATTAGTGCATAGTGTAGAAATCATTTCGAAAGTATAATATTAATCTTAGCCAGCATAGACATTTCGAACTATGCCTACTATAGCTACCATCCAAACAGTGGGGCGCCACCATAAGTGAATGATAGGTTCTACAACTAAAACCGTACAAGGCTCGTATTGTTTCTTTGGATTTCCAACCAATGGTCAGGCTAAGGAACTTCCTATCCACGATGGGTACGTCCCTGGAATAGACGACCCGAGAACCTAACCGGATCTCTGCCAACACAAGGCCGGGTTACCTCTGCAAAAATAGGTAACTACTGACACGCGTATGCCATCCCCCGATCGTCACCGATCTTCCCGAGGATCCCCGATTTCCAACAAACCACATAGATAATAATAATGCAGTAACCACAGAGGTTAAGTATCTGGGCTCCATACCATGATACCACCTTTATCCAGAAGGAATGACATACACTAAGGGGCGCTACTCCCTAGAACCTTGCTGCATCCTTCCTGTTTCGACCATTTCCGGGGTGTGAGGCTCGACGAAGTCTCGTCCACAAAGCTACGCTTTCTCAAAAAGCCCTGCTTCGGGTCCAACAAAATGATCAACCTATGATCACAAAGATATAAGATCAAACAAATGATCATATCACAAATGATCAAACACTGATCATTTCACAGCAACACTCAGTATGCCACGTTACCAAATTGGGATATATCGCTGATAAATTTCAACTACATAACCTCTGAGCTCGTACGTCTCAGAGAAGGGTGTTAAGCTAAGAGAATAAATTCTCCGCCACCAACAGAAATGTATTTGAAAGAAATCAGCTTTATATCTCAAATTGTAACGTCAGACACACAATCCATACAAGTCTGTTCCGGGATCGAACAGAACCGAAGGCACTTCTCACGAAGCCCTTGCATATCCGGATAGTTTTCAATCACGTCAGAACTTCCCGTCACTAAGGGTGATAAAACCTCTAAATCGGAGATCAGCCGATGTAGAGTAACTCGACGGTAATCCTTCCGTTTTCAAAAATATCCGGTCTTCAACACCGGTCTTCGAATGCAATTCATAACGACGTATCACATATTCGGAATGGGTTATACGACCCCATGGTCCTTTCCCGGCTAACCCGAATAGTGAGCGATTATTCAAAAATAAGTGTGGCATTCAAATTCATCCAATTCACAAAAAATACTTATCTAAAGGTAATTATTGATAGTCGGTTATTTAACTATCAATAAAGATGCGCAACATCATCAGATTCCAAATAATTTTCCAAATTATTTCATCTTCCAAAATATCTTTACCAGAGATATATAATTTCCACACTTAATCATTTGAAAACAATTTCAAATCAATTTCCACATTTTCAATTTATCTTTAAAAGATAAAATCTCAAAACAGTTCATTTCATATTGGAAAAGCATTTCCATACTTATTTAAAAATAAGTATTTCACAAATCATTTATTTTCAACATTTGAAAATATTCAATATACTTAAATCAATATTAAGTATATATTCATTCTTTAAGGAAATCATTCTCTTTAAACACATTTATTTGAGTCAAAACGAATGTTGCGTAAAACATCGTTACGACGACTCAAAATCACTAGTATAGGGATTCAGATTTTAATAGATATATAAATCCCAATACTACATCAAAACATTTCCTTTCGGAAATCATTTACTATAACAACAGTGTTATAGTCCATCATTTCCTTATATTTCTCGAAAACGTCTATTTCAACAATGAATGTTGAAATCTATGATTTCGATTCATAATACACTTTAAAACATTTTTAAAATGTTTAACTTCATTTTTAATATCACTTCTTCAAAAATGAATCCATTTTATTCAATAATATATTCACTGTCCAAAATCGTGAATATAATTCACTTAACCCAATTTCAATATGTTCTATACATTCTATTTCAAGAATTATCCACTATCCAAAATCGTGGATAAAATTCCCTTAACAACCTTCTATATTAAATTCATCAAATTTGATTGATTCTCGGATTTATATAACAACGTTCATAAATTCCATTTCTATTTTCTAACAACTTCGATTTATAAATCTTCTTTATTAACAAATTCGAGTTATACTCGATATAAATATCACAAGTCCATATTATAAGTTAATAACTTATCATTCATTTTCAACTTCACAATTTATAAATCTATAAATTTCATTCACTTACGGATTCCATAATATTTCATTTTTAACACTTATAAAAACTCGTTTTATAATTTCAACATTCTTAATTTTGCAGATATCAATTTCATAAATCTTTTATATAAACCGTTTACAGAAATTCAAAAATCTCAATTTAAACCATTTCATAAATCAGTCAACTATTTATTCCAAAAATCACTTTTCGGTTGTATTTCACAAAGGTCTTGACTTTTATAACTTTAAAATTTGAACATTTATTTATTTAAAATAAATCACTTCAAAAATTTAATAAAACGTATAATTTCAAAGATCACTTTAAAAATTCTTTTAAAGTAAAAGTCGTTATTTTTACATTTCAAAACTGAATCCGATGATGCCACAACACCAATCAGTCCATCACAATAGTCAAATATCATATATCATCATATGATAACAGAATATATCAAAATATCTGTAAATAAATAACTATTGGTGAGGAATCCAGTTGGATCCCTCCAACCTGTTCCCCTGCATCCACAGATGTTAGCACAATACCAATTCCGCTCCAGTACGGAATTATCGCGGTATATAGGTTTTATAAAAATCCGCTTACTAACGGCGCAATAGGGTCTCATCCGCTATACGAGGCGGGAAATCATCAATCCAATATATACATATGCCAATATGTATATATTGCTATATATAATAGATATATCCTACTATATCTAACATCACATCCAATAGCAATCAAATAAATAACTGAAAATTCCACTTTCATTTGAGTGAGAAAATCTCACCTTGAGTTTCGGCGAGCGTTCGAAATTTAAATTAAACCGAACGATGTCCGATTTAACTCAAATTTCTACTTGCCCGGAATTAATCTGGATCTGCACCATCGCGTAGTGCTCGTCTCTACGATTCCGGCGTTTCCAGTTTCGCTCGAATCTGATTACGTATAAACGAGTTACGGTTTTATAAAGTTTGAAACGTAATTTAAAAACAATTTTTTATAAAGCTATACCATCTTAACCGTTCTCTCAGCAGATGAAATCACGGCCGTTCAACATGCTTCTCCCTCACGCGTTACAGGCTACTAACGAACAAGAAAACCCACTCCATCGGCCTAGGGCTTAAGGCCGCACCCACCACAAACTCCGAGACGACGATCAGAACCCGCCCCCACGGAGGCCACGGCCAGCTCCACCAACCCCCAATGCCTCGTCGAACTCGCGCATCCCTAAGTCGAGTTACACGCGTGCGAACGGCCACGTTCGAACTCCCCTAATCGCCCATCCACTTCGCCTTAATCCATCACACCCGTTGGATCTGGAGTTCATAACGAGCTTAACATTTCTCTAGTTGGACATTTGTTGAATTGATGAACGGATTTGAAGAAATCGAAGGGGAAAGGTTACGAATTTCTGGTCGTTAGTTTTATTGGAGGCGGCTGAGACTTCAAAACCCTAGGGTTTGTTTTTCTTTGCAAAAATGAAAGATGGGGTGCTTTTATAGAAAATTGCCCAGTTTACTATTCATCGAAATTTTCCGAACTCTGAATCGAACGTGCCGGCTGACGTTTCTAAGGTTTACCCCGCGTTCCGAACACAATGGAACAGGTTTCGGAAGCTAATTCGATCGTCTGTGTGAGATATGACAATAAACGATCAATTTAAATTAAACCGATTTAAACCGATTTCGAGACGTTTTAATTTGTACCGTACAAACGGTAAATCTAAAAATTACGAAATTTGAAACCATGCAATAATTTCACATTACGGATCCGATGAAACTGGTTTCGTCGAAATCCGAGATCGTTTGAAAAATGACTATTTTAACTTGCCAAATTAATATTAAAACAATTTCAATGCGTTTCGATCTGCCACGGTCAAACGACAACTCCGATGGATACGAAAATTGAAATCCGATAATAACTAACTATTACGGATCAAATGGAACTGGTCTCGTTCAATTCTGAGACTGTTCGAAAATTGGCTATTTTTACAGTCGATAATTAAATATTAAAATATTCGATTTTCACAATTAACTCCAAATTAAATTTTAAAAGTTCTATAACCTTTCTATAACTCCAGTATGATTAAATAAAATTTTCCAAATCATTTTCAATCATATTAAACTCGATTTTCAATTATCTCTAGAATTTCAATTATTAATTTATCGATTTAATTATCAAATAAAATCCAGTATTCGAAAAATAAATCATTCGACTTCTAAATTCCATTTATAAATATTTAAAATCAATTAAATATTCAAATTTTAATTATCAAAAATTCTGGGTCGTTACACCAAGTTATAAGTAAATTACTTATAAATCCTTTATTCTACAACTTCATTCATTTTTAACTTCACAATATAAATCTATTAATTTCATTCACTTATGAAATCCATTTATACTTCTTTTTAACACTTATAAAATTTGTTTTATAAGTCCAATATTTTGATTTATAAAATATCAATTTTAGAAATCTTTCTATACAAATCGTTTATAGTTATTCAAAAATCCCAACTTAAACCATTTTATAAATAAATCGACTTTTATTTCAAAAACAACACTTCGGTTATATTTCACTAAAAATTATAACTTTTATAACTTTAAAATTTTACGTTTATAATCGATTCAAAAATTCCATAAAACGTATATTTTCAAAAATCACTTTAAAAACCTTTTTTAAAGTAAAAGTCGTTATTTTTACATTTCAAAACTGAATCCGATGATGCAACAACACCAATCAGTCCATCACAACAGTCAATATCATATATCAACATATGATAACAGAATATACATCAATATCTGTAAATAAATAAATACAGTTGAGGAATCCAGTTGGATCCCTCCAACCTGTTTCCCTGCATCCAAAGATGTTAGCACAATACCAATTCCGCTCCAGTACGGAATTATCGCGGTATATGGGTTTTATAAAAATAATCCGCTTACTAACGGCGCAATAGGGTCTCATCCGCTATACGAGGCGGGAAATCATCAATCCAATATATACATATGCCAATATGTATATATTGCTATATATATATAGATATATCCTATCATATCTAATATCACATCCAAGCAGTCAGTCAATCAAATAAATAACTGAAAATTCCACTTTTCAATTCTTGAGTGAGAAGATCTCACCTTTGATTTTAATTCTGATTTTCAGCGTTTATTTCGAATAAAATTAAACGCGCGTTTAATTTTACCCGAAATTCAAACTAGCTCCAAACGACTCCAAATCAGTTCCATAGCGAAGAGCTCGACAAAACGAAGACAACGCAACTGGTTTCATAATTTTCTGATAATGTATGACAAAGTTACGGCATTTAGAAGTTTACACGAATTAAAAGATAATTAGTTTACACTTTTATTTTAAATTTTAAACCTAATCAAATCTGGCCGTTCGTTCTCTTGCCCTAGAATCTGGGCCGCAACTTTCCACTACTCTTCTTCCAGTATCACGTTCGAACATGATAACCCATTGCCGCCCTCTACATTTGAATTTATGCGACCAATCTCTTCACCTTGGCGACGATCAGCGACTTCCACTTTGTAGCCCAACTCGAGAGCTACCCACGGCCCCAAAGGAATGGAGCTCGGCCTCCCCTATGTCGTGATTTGCGTGCTCGAACGGTAGGAGGACGTGGCCTCTAGCTTCGTCTACGGTCGACGATACCCCAACTCCACCGTATGGATCTATCGAGCTCGAGACGCTCTACAATGATGTAGTTAACAACTTTTCGTAAAAACGTGTGGATTTTGAAATATTAGAGGGGAAACGAAATGAATTTCTGGCCTTAGAAATTGAAGATGGCGGGTGGCTCTTGAACCCTAGGGTTTGTTCTTCTTGTTTGCAAATGAGAGAATAGAGGTGCTTTTATAGAAAATTGCCCAATTTACTATTCATCGAAATTTTCCGAACTCCGAATCGAACGTGCCGGCTGACGTTTCTAAGGTTTACCCTGCGTTCCGAACGCAATGGAACAGGTTTCGGAAACTAATTCGATCGTCTGTGTGAGATATGGAGAAAAATGATCAGTTTAAATTAAACCGATTTAAATCGATTTCAAGGCGTTTTAATTTGTACCGGACAAATGGTAAATCCAAAAATTACAAAATTTGAAATCTTACAATAATATCACATTACGGATCCGATGAAATGGGTTTTGTCGAAATCCGAGACTTTTTGAAAAATGACTATTTTAACTCGCCGAATTAAAATTAAAACGATATCGATGCGTTTCGAGCTGCCACGGTCAAACGACAACTCCGATGGATACGAAAATTGAAATCCGATAATAACTAACTATTACGGATCCAATGGAACTGGTTTCGTTCAATTCTGAGACTGTCCAAAAATTGGCTATTTTTACAGTCGATAATTAAATATTAAAATATTCAATTTTCACAGATTTACTCCAAATTCAGTTTTAAGAGTTCTAAAATATTTCTGTAACTCCAGTATGATTAAATAAAATTTTACAAATCATTTTCAATCATATTAAACTCGATTTTCAATTATTCTGGGATTTCACTATTTAATTTATCGATTTAATTATCAAATAAAATCCAATATTCGAAAAATAAATCATTCGACTTCTAAATTCCATTTATTAATATTTAAAATCAATTAAATATTCGAATTTTAATTATCAAAAATTCTGGGTCATTACAAACTTCCCCCCTTAAAAGAATTTCGTCCTCGAAATTACAAGTTAGGAAAAAAGGTCCTTAACTCGTCTACTATTTTTCACAATCCAATAGTTTTATCAAATTTTCAAACAAATCTCTCTACCAAAGATTTGTTATTAATTCAACTAAATTTTCAACTACAATTACAGGTTTCAAAACAACATTGTTTCCTTAACAATTTAAATTTAAATTTCAAATTCAAATTTAAACTTTCAAAATTTCTCAAAAATTTTCTAACGCCCTAAATTTCCGAAAAATTTCGCCAGCGTCTCCTTTGCACGGCTAATACGGTACGACTACAAAACGTCCCTACGGACTCTCAGATTTCAAAAAGAAAAAGAAAAAGAAAAAGCCAAGCGGCTAGACAAGAAATCATCAAAAACTCATATTGAAATTCAAATACTTACCTTTTGTCGAGCAATTCAAACTTATCTTTGAAGATAAAATCCCAATTCATTTACACCTGTATATCCTACTAGCCATTATATCTAGTTATAACATTCAAACCAATTTGCAAAGTCTATTACAAAATTTCGATACTTCTTATATCATCTTTACTTCACTGTTGAAGTTACACCTATTCATTCAATTTTTACATTTCAAATTCATTTGAATTTAATTCACAATTCCAACCTTATTTGGATTCTATTTAACTTTTGAATATTGAATTTTATCAATTATCTTTCATTCACAACTGCATCATTTTAAATTAGTTTCACTTACTAATTTTATTTCAATACTTCACTTTGTTTATCACAAATCAAAATTCAATTCAGTCTTACTTACTTACAATTTCAAAATGAATCTCAACTTTCAATTTCACTTTCATTTATTCAAATTCATTCACTTATACTTTCTTTGATTCAACTTAAAATTCCTTAAGTTAAATTTATTCAATCTAAACTCACAACTAATTGTATAAGTTATCAACTCATTTATTATTCTCATCAATATTTTTATATAGCATTCCAGAGTCTTTTCAACCTTTTCAAAACCATTTTTGAAAACAATTCAAATCATCCTTTGAATTTTCTAAAACAAAACCCAAATTTTTCAAACAACTTCCTTTTAAAACAATTTGGCAGCAATTCCTCTTTTGGAAACCCGAAAATGGACACCGATGATGTCGCGATCATCATCGGAATTATTTTCCAGCGACCGAAAAGAGTTTAGAGCTTTTCATTTCTTCAAACATTTTTCCAAAATCCTTTGAATTTCATTTTTAACTCTAAAAGGATTTAAACTTCCAAATCTCCAAAATTTACAAATTCTTTTCAAACATTCCCAAAAACTTCTCTGGAATTCCGTTTTAAATTACAAATCACATTTATAATTTATATTCTTTAAATTTCATTAGTATATGGATTTATTTCTTAACTTTGGAGTTATGATTTCAATTTCTTATTCAATTTCATATAACAATGATAACATTTCAATATTATTACTTCCTAACATCCATGCAACCATATACTATAGTACTTTATAGAAAAACATTTCTTTTCTATACAAAAATAGTTTTGGGTAAAATTATTTCATTTACCCTACTTAAAACAATATTGTGCCGAATTGTTCTATTTAAGTGTTTAGAGATCCCTATCGATAGAGTTGTACGGACAATACCGACCAGAATCCATATACCACTCAACAAACCAATCATCACAATATATAACAATTTTATATTCACTAACAAATACGCACTCGTATCTATTATTACACTCAACTCATTCTAGAGTACTACTGACTCTATCTCTAATGAGTAACACCCAACAGAGAAGGGTTGTCGCTTAACCATATGCTCTGATACCACGCTGTCACGTACCGAAATTTTCGACTTTCGAAAATTCGACATCGATACTCACTTTATCGACTGCCGAGCAATCGAGTGCCGGAAACTCCAATAGTGAGGGTTTTAGAACGAAGAAAAAGGCAGAAGAAGAAGATAGAAGAAAAGGAAAGAGGAAGAAGAAAGAAAGAAGAAGAAAAACAGAACAACATCAGAACAGAAAACAATATCAGAATCTCACATATCGCAGCGGAACAATATATAATAGATAAATGAATAATCTTTAAACAAAGAACTATATCATTTTATACATACATCAATCATCAGAGTCAATATACAACTCAATACAACAATGGACAGTTATATAAACTTGTCCTCATACAGAATACACAGCGGAATAAATACTATCAGATACAAATACTACGTCTCGTCATCCAGCTTGCTTCCAAAGCTCCAGAATATCCTGAATATCCTGATAACATAACTCTAGGCTGCCCGTGTGGAAATTGGTGGGCACCCAGAGTTTAGAAGGGAAACAATAAACTCCGAGTCAGTCATGGTGACTGGTGTGAGATCGTAAAACAGTTTATCTTTAAAATAAATAGCAGAGAATTTTAATGTCAATTCGCAATGCTTTTGGAAAATGAAACTACCATAAGACCTCCCGCCACACACACAATGCAAACGCAGACTTGGAGGAGATTTCTTCTTATGATAGTCAAAGATGCTTACTACGCAAAATCAAATTCTTTTTGATATTATTATTAGTGCATAGTGTAGAAAACATTTCGAAAGTACAATATAAATCTTAGCCAGCATAGGTACCATTATAGTATGCTTGTTATAGCTGCCATATTAGATGGCAGGTTCTACAACTAAAACCGTACAAGGCTCGTATTGTTTCTTTGGATTTCCAACAAATGGTCAGGCTAAGGAACTTCCTATCCACGATGGGTACGTCCCTGGAATAGACGACCCGAGAACCTAACCGGATCTCTGCCAACACAAGGCCGGGTTACCTCTGCAAAAATAGGTAACTACTGACACGCGTATGCCATCCCCCGATCGTAACCGATCTTCCCGAGGATCCCCGATTTCCAACAAACCACATAGATAATAATGCAGCAACCACATAGGTTAAGTATCTGGGCTCCATACCATGATACCACCTCTATCCAGAAGGAATGACATACACTAAGGGGTGCTACTCCCTAGATCCTTGCTGCATTCTTCCTGTTTCGACCATTTCCGGGGTGTGAGGCTCGATGAAGTCTCGTCCACAAAGCTACGCTTTCTCAAAAAGCCCTGCTTCGGGTCAAACAAAAATGATCAACCTATGATCACAAAGATATAAGATCAAACAAATGATCATATCACAAATGATCAAACACTGATCATTTCACAGCAACACTCAGTATGCCACGTTACCAAATTGGGAATATATCACTGATAAATTTCAACTACATAACCTCTGAGCTCGTACGTCTCAGAGAAGGGTATTAAGCTAAGAGAATAAATTCTCCGCCACCAACAGAAATGTATTTGAAAGAAATCAACTTTATATCTCAAATTGTAACGTCAGACACACAATCCATACAAGTCTGTTCCGGGATCGAACAGAACCGAAGGCACTTCTCACGAAGCC
Organism: Allium fistulosum; assembly: GCA_030737815.1. NCBI lineage: Eukaryota > Viridiplantae > Streptophyta > Magnoliopsida > Asparagales > Amaryllidaceae > Allium > Allium fistulosum. The sequence continues at coordinate 298,825,292 of CM060905.1, read as the reverse complement.
CTTGCATATCCGGATAATTTTCTAATCACGTCCAGACTTCCCGTCACTAAGGGTGATAAAAACCTCTAAATCGGAGATCAGCCGATGTAGAGTAACTCGACGGTAATCCTTCCGTTTTCAAAAATATCCGGTCTTCAACACCGGTCTTCGAATGCAATTCATAACGACGTATCACATATTCGGAATGGGTTATACGACCCCATGGTCCTTTCCCGGCTAACCCGAATAGTGAGCGCTTATTCAAAAATAAGTGTGGCATTCAATTTCATCCAATTCACAACAAATACCTATTTAAGGTAATTATTGATAGTCGGTTATTTAACTATCGATAAAGATGCGCAACATCATCAGATTCCAAATAATTTTCCAAATTATTGTATCTTCAAAAATATCTTTATTAGATATATTATTTTCCACACTTAACCATTTGAAAACAGATTTCAAATATTCACTTTTCAATTTATCTTTAAAAGATAAAATCTCTAAACAGTTCATTTCATATTGGAAAAGCATTTCCATACTTATTTAAAAATAAGTAATTCACAAATCATTTATTTTCAACACCTAGAAAATATTCGATATACTTAAATCAAAATTAAGTATATATCTCATTCTTTAAGGAAATCATTCTTAAATCACATTTATTTGAGTCAAAACGAATGTTGCGTAAAACATCGTTACGACGACTCGAAATCACTAGTATAGGGATTCAGAATTAAGATAGATATATAAATCCCAATACTATATAAAATATTTCCTTTCGGAAATCATTTACTATAACAACAGTGTTATAGTCCACCATTTCCTTATTTTTCGAAAACGTCTATTTCAACAATAAATGTTGAAATCTATGCTTTCGATTCATAATACATTTTAAAACATCTTTAAAATGTTTAACTTCATTTTTAATATCACTTCTTCAAAAATAAATCCATTTTACTTAACAATATATTCACTGTCCAAAATCGTGAATATACTTCACTAACCAAATTTCAGTCTTTTCTACACCTTTGTTTCAAGGATTATCCACTATCCAAAATCGTGGATAAGATTCCCTTAACAACCTCCTATATTAAATTCATCCAATTTGATTGATTTTCGGATTTATAAAACAACGTTTATAAATTCCATTTTCTATTTTCTATAAAAACTCCAGTTTATAAATCTCATTTTATTAACTTCTAAAATTCACTTATAAGAATAAGTGATTTCGGATTTATAAACAACGTTTATAAATCGCATTTGTACTTTATAACATTTTCAACTTTTAAAAGAATCATTTATGAACAAATTCGATCAATATTCCATTTAAAGGCAACAATCCAAGTTATAAGTAAATTACTTATAAATCCTTTATTCTACAACTTCATTCATTTTTAACTTCACAATATAAATCTATTAATTTCATTCACTTATGAAATCCATTTATACTTCTTTTTAACACTTATAAAATTCGTTTTATAAGTCCAATATTTTGATTTATAAAATATCAATTTTAGAAATCTTTCTATACAAATCGTTTATAGTTATTCAAAAATCCCAACTTAAACCATTTTATAAATAAATCGACTTTTATTTCAAAAACGACACTTCGGTTATATTTCACTAAAAATTATAACTTTTATAACTTTAAAATTTTACGTTTATAATCGATTCAAAAATTCCATAAAACGTATATTTTCAAAAATCACTTTAAAAACCTTTTTTAAAGTAAAAGTCGTTATTTTTACATTTCAAAACTGAATCCGATGATGCAACAACACCAATCAGTCCATCACAACAGTCAATATCATATATCAACATATGATAACAGAATATACATCAATATCTGTAAATAAATAAATACAGTTGAGGAATCCAGTTGGATCCCTCCAACCTGTTTCCCTGCATCCAAAGATGTTAGCACAATACCAATTCCGCTCCAGTACGGAATTATCGCGGTATATGGGTTTTATAAAAATAATCCGCTTACTAACGGCGCAATAGGGTCTCATCCGCTATACGAGGCGGGAAATCATCAATCCAATATATACATATGCCAATATGTATATATTGCTATATATATATAGATATATCCTATCATATCTAATATCACATCCAAGCAGTCAGTCAATCAAATAAATAACTGAAAATTCCACTTTTCAATTCTTGAGTGAGAAGATCTCACCTTTGATTTTAATTCTGATTTTCAGCGTTTATTTCGAATAAAATTAAACGCGCGTTTAATTTTACCCGAAATTCAAACTAGCTCCAAACGACTCCAAATCAGTTCCATAGCGAAGAGCTCGACAAAACGAAGACAACGCAACTGGTTTCGTAATTTTCTGATAATGTATGACAAAGTTACGGCATTTAGAAGTTTACACGAATTAAAAGATAATTAATTTACACTTTTATTTTAAATTTTAAACCTAATCAAATCTGGCCGTTCGTTCTCTTGCCCTAGAATCTGGGCCGCAACTTTCCACTACTCTTCTTCCAGTATCACGTTCGAACGTGATAACCCATTGCCGCCCTCTACATTTGAATTTATGCGACCAATCTCTTCACCTTGGCGACGATCAGCGACTTCCACTTTGTAGCCCAACTCGAGAGCTACCCACGGCCCCAAAGGAATGGAGCTCGGCCGCCCCTATGTCGTGATTTGCGTGCTCGAACGGTAGGAGGACGTGGCCTCTAGCTTCGTCTACGGTCGACGATACCCCAACTCCACCGTATGGATCTATCGAGCTCGAGACGCTCTACAATGATGTAGTTAACAACTTTTCGTAAAAACGTGTGGATTTTGAAATATTAGAGGGGAAACGAAATGAATTTCTGGCCTTAGAAATTGAAGATGGCGGCTGGCTCTTGAACCCTAGGGTTTGTTCTTCTTGTTTGCAAATGAGAGAATAGAGGTGCTTTTATAGAAAATTGCCCAATTTACTATTCATCGAAATTTTCCGAACTCCGAATCGAACGTGCCGGCTGACGTTTCTAAGGTTTACCCCGCGTTCCGAACGCAATGGAACAGGTTTCGGAAACTAATTCGATCGTCTGTGTGAGATATGGAGAAAAATGATCAGTTTAAATTAAACCGATTTAAATCGATTTCGAGGCGTTTTAATTTGTACCGGACAAATGGTAAATCCAAAAATTACGAAATTTGAAATCTTACAATAATATCACATTACGGATCCGATGAAATGGGTTTCGTCGAAATTCGAGACTTTTTGAAAAATGACTATTTTAACTCGCCGAATTAAAATTAAAACGATATCGATGCGTTTCGAGCTGCCACGGTCAAACGTCAACTCCGATGGATACGAAAATTGAAATCCGATAATAACTAACTATTACGGATCCAATGGAACTAGTTTCGTTCAATTCTGAGACTGTCCAAAAATTGGCTATTTTTACAGTCGATAATTAAATATTAAAATATTCAATTTTCACAGATTTACTCCAAATTCAGTTTTAAGAGTTCTAAAATATTTCTGTAACTCCAGTATGATTAAATAAAATTTTACAAATCATTTTCAATCATATTAAACTCGATTTTCAATTATTCTGGGATTTCACTATTTAATTTATCGATTTAATTATCAAATAAAATCCAATATTCGAAAAATAAATCATTCGACTTCTAAATTCCATTTATTAATATTTAAAATCAATTAAATATTCGAATTTTAATTATCAAAAATTCTGGGTCGTTACAGTGGACTAGAGTATAAACGACTTGAAAAATCTCTAAGTCCCCAGAGTGCGGACTAGAGTACTCTGAGTCCCCAAAGTGCGGACTAGAGTATAAACGACTTGAAAAATCTCTAAGTCCTCAGAGTGCGGACTAGAGTACTCTGAGTGCCCAGAGTGCGGGCTAGAGTATAAAGGACTTCAAAAATCTCCAAGTCCCCTGAGCGCAGACTGGAGTACTCTGTGTCCCCAGAGTGCGGACTAGAGCATGAACGACTTTGAAAATCTCCAAGTCCCTAGAGTGCGGACTGGAGTACTCCAATTCCCCGGAGTGCAGATTAGAGTATAAGCGATCCAAGAAATCCTTGAATCTCCGGAGTGCGGACTAAGAATATCCTAAGTACCCAAAGCGTGGAATTGAGGATCTATGATTCCAAAAAGTCTCCGAGTCATGTGGAAGTAAACTAGGTCCTGTGCAACTCACAAGATTTTGAATTTCGACTACAAGTTATACAGTAAGCTGAAAAACAAAAGTCATTTGAAAGTCAAAGAACAAAGTTTTATTCATCAATCCAAAATGAAGTTCTGCTACAACTTCTCCCGCATTCGGGGAAAAATTCTACCTACAATGGCTATGAAAATAAATAAAGATAATTACATAATACAGGCTGATTCTCATTGAACGAGCACGGCAGCTACTGCTTTGGCTTTTTCTCTTTCTTCGGTTTCTCAGACGACTCCTCCTCTATGGTTTTCTCTTGGACGTTTTGCTCGCTAGAGAAGGAGTGTCAGAGGAAGGAGGAGGAACTTCTAACTGCCTGGTCCCACCTGGAAGAATTACCTTCAGGGGTCTGTTCAATGGATCATCGAGTTCCACCACCTGAGGCTCAATCTTAATCTCAGCCTTGATCCCGAACCTACTTCAAGGAGCGATGTCGCCACGGAGAGAGAGGAGAAAATGGGAGAGGCTTTTCAAACCGAAGAGACTCCTGGACCTGGCGCTTAACTAATCGAGGCGCTTGATGAAGACAAATATGAAAACCCTTCTCCTTTAGAAGAACATTACGAAGTCGAAATCATGGTGGGAGATTGTCGAGGATAATGGCTGCATCTATGGCATCAGGAGCCGAGTCAATAGTCACAGTCGTTGGACCCGTGATATTTTATGCAGGAGTCGTCGATGGATTCGAAGTTTCCACTACTTCCTGTCGAGAACTTGGCCCGGGTTTATCTGAAACTGTGGCGGAGTTTGATTTTCTAGACATCCTCGACAAACGCCGAATTTGAGTAAACACCTGTTTGAACTATACTTGAAAGATAATCGATATTAGATATAATGACAAAAGAACTCCCCTCGTGTGGTGTGTGGACTAGTGCAATCATTTGAACATAAGTGTAAAAGAATTAAAAGCTTTAAAAACCGATGGAGTGTGGTTGAGCGTTAAGTTATCATCTTCGAAGACCGTCATCGCTGACCGTCTCCGATGTAAGAAATGCGGATTACGGATCTTAAGGCTAGAATTAACACTAGAGGGGGGGTGAATAGTGTTTTTAAGGAATTACTAATTCTTTTTGAGTTTATATTAATTTGAACACAAATGTATGCAATATTCAGACACATATATTATCACAGAATCAAACACAGATGCAAATATAAAGTAAAAGCAATAAAGGAAAGAACACACCGAATTTTATACTGGTTCGGAGTTACCCTACATCCAGTCCCGCAACACAAGTACGGAATTCCTTTCAAAATCAATTCTTACAATTACACCCTCGATTTCAAGGCCACGAGGTACACCACTCCAGATTCACAATCCTCTGGGTAGAGATAATTGATTTTACGGGCAACAAGTTCACCCAATTGATTTCCTAGGTTACAATCACACATTTTCTCACTTGATTGATTTTCCAGGCTACAATCACACCTTTTCTCGCTCGATGTATTACAAAAGAAGCCTATAACTCTGAATAGCACTGGGATCTTGTTGAGATAGTGATAGAGAATCAAACCAGAGATTATCTAGTTAGATTCAATGGAGATTTCGGCGGAGTAATAGTAAAAATGTATATAAAAAAATGTGGAAGAAGAAGAGAAGTGAAATCAGAAAAATTATGAATATAAATTCGTTTAAAACATCCCCTATTTATAGTAGAACAACAGCCATGTTCATTCGGGAAAGGATATGACGAATAGACACTTCTTTTGAAATTCAAACTTTAGAAATAAACTGTCATCATGTCGACATGGGTACCTAGGGGTTGTCGACATGCCTAAGGTATTTTTGATAATTTGTTTTTCTTTTGAAAATATCTTCTATCTTATATTAAAACTATTTTAAACTTTATAAATATACTATAGTTAAAATACATAAATAAGTATAGAGAATAATATTTTGGTATATATAAAATTTTACTATAATTTCATATAAATATTAAAAGTTAAGTACATTATAATTAAAGATAGTTTAAATCCAAGGATAATTTTGATATTGAAAATAATGATTATTTTGAGGATAAAGTATTTAAAACCAGGATAGATGTTTTTGATTTAAAAAGGAAGATTTTGAAATCATTTTGAAAACAAGATATAATTTTGTAAAACATTTGAATAAAAGTTAGTGGATACAAAACAATGTTCCACTAGATTTTTCGTAGGTTCCATCCTACTTAGGGTTCCATCCCTTTAACGGGCTCGAAGTGGATTCCATTCCATGAATAAAATGGATTTTAAGATGTCAGTGCTTTTCTAGGAGTTTTAACATAATTCTAGACTCGATACTTGTCTTGTACTATTGAAATCTTGAACTCTTGATATCTTGATACTCATGAGCCTTGAATCTTGATGTCTTCAATCTTGATTCTCATACTGTACAGTCTTCATTCTCAGTACATGCATGTTTATATCCTGCATATACATATATATCTAAACTATAATTTTAGTATTTATATTTTATAACAAGTCCTAAGGTTGTTGTCATCAAAACAATTCTTTTCAAGGACTAAAAATCTCCCCCTTTTTGATGATGACAACCTTTGTTTATAAAATATTACTTCTACCCTAATAACTCTCTAATAACTCCCCCTAAAACTAATAACTCCCCCTTAATCTATGCCTAACTATCCTATTTTATACTTCTCCCCCTTTGTCATCAACAAAAAAAAAACTAACTCCAAACTATATAACTCCCTCTTAATCTAATATTGTATTATATGTGATTATAATGATAGTGTTATCATAAATAATCAATACTTAATTCTGAATCTAAAACTTAGCCCTTAATAACTAACTCTCCTAACTAAGAATCCTTATATGATAATGTGATAATCACAAATCATTTATTAATTATATAATGTTATATTTACATTTGTGTAGAAAACATAGGTAAGATTATATAAAAATAAGAAACTAATGTGTATTCTTGACAATGGGAGATCTATGAATCGAGCAATTTCGGTAATGGAAACAGAAATTGCCATTTTGTTCGACTAGATTTCCATCCTTGTCAAAGCACACTTCGCCAACGCAAACAACTTTGTCATCATCTTCAGCGTGCTCTTCGTCCATGGGGGCTTCTTCTTCCTCGCTATCCTCTTGCACTTGAACACCTGAAGATTCTTCATCGATCAAGATGGGATTGGCGTGATCGTCCATTAGAAACTTTTGCAAGTTTCTAAGGATTTTGCCTTGCCGTTCTTGTTCTTTGGCCATTCTGATTTGCACCACTTGAATTTCAGTCATAAGTTGCAGTGCATTCTTCAAGGAATCTTCTATTTTCATCACCCGTGCAAGCGTAGTACGTTGAAATGGTCTGGTTGAAGGAGAAGGAAACGAAAAGGTTGAATTTTTGTTTGATTTGGAGGAGGAGGCCATTGTTTTAATTTTTCAGAAGTTAGAATCAGAGAAAGAACAGAAGGAATGAACAAAATTTCGAAATAGGAAGAATATATAACCATTCATTTTGAATTTTGGTGGGAAAAAACTTAAATTAAAAAAATGTTGTATGTCGACAGGGGTGTAGAGGGGATGTCGACAGGGTACTTGTAGTTTTGCTTATTTGATTTATTTTATTTTATTTTAATTATTGTTGTTATATATTTATATTTTATATTTCAGTTATTGAACAAATACCTAATTCTCTTCTTAATTTAGTAAATATAGATTCATTTAAGGGTTTTGTTAAGATATTAGCAATTTGATTCCCGGAATTAATATAATCGAGAGAAATTACTTCTTTACTTATATTATCTCTGAGAAAATGATGTCTGATATCAATATGTTTAGTTTGAGCATGATGAGTAGGATTTTTGGATAAATTTATTACATTAGTATTATCACAATAAATGGGTGATTTTGAGATATTTAAACCAAAATCTTTTAAAGTTTGTTGCATATATATTACCTGAGAGCAAGCCAAAGCAGCAGAAATATACTCTGCTTCGGTTGTTGATACAGAAACTGTGTTTTGCTTTTTACTAAACCAGGAAACCAGAGAATGCCCCAAAAAGTGACAAGTTCCACTTGTACTTTTTCGGTCTGATTTACAACCAGCATAGTCAGCATCACGGTAAGATATTAATTCAAAAGAATCATTTTTATGATAAAATAAGCCATAATCAAAGGTGTGTTTAACATATCTTATTATACGTTTTACAGCTTTTAACTGGGTCTCTTTAGGTTGGGATTGATATCTTGCACAGAGAAAAACACTATGCATGATATCAGGTCTACTAGCAGTGATATAGAGTAGTGATCCAATCATTCCTCTATATAATTTTTGATCTACATCTTTCGAGAGATCTTCTTTACTTAGGTACTCATTGGTTGCCATAGGAGTGGGTTTTCCACTTGCAGTAGTTAAACCAAATTTACTAACTAGGTCTTTAGCATATTTTTCTTGACTAATAAAGATACCATTATCTAATTGTTTTATTTGCAATCCTAGAAAGAAGTTTAATTCACCCATATGACTCATCTCAAACTCTTTTGTCATTATTTCAGAAATTTATTTATTCATTTCAAAATTAGTTGATTCGAAAATGATATCATCTACGTAAACTTGTACTAGTTGAATATCATTCTTATTTCTTTTAATAAAAAGAGTATTGTCTACTTTACCAATTTCAAAGTTTGATTGTAATAAGTAAGATCTTAGTCTATCATACCAGGCTCTAGGAGCTTGTTTTAGACCATATTGAGCTTTCTTATGTTTGTAAACATGATTTGGTAATTTTTCATCTTCAAAAAGCGGTGGTTGTTCAACATATACTTCTTCTTTTACAAATCCATTTAAAAAGGCACTTTTAACATCCATTTGAAATAATTTGAAATTATTATGATTTGCGAAAGCAAGTAGAATCCTAATTGCTTCTAATCTTGCTACGGGAGCAAAGGTTTCATCACAATCTACTCCTTCTTCTTGACAATAACCTTGAGCGACTAACCGGGCTTTATTTCTAACGACCTCACCTTGTTCATTCATTTTATTTTTATAAACCCATTTTGTTCCAATTATAGTTTTATTTTCAGGTCTAGGAACAAGTTCCCAAACATTATTTCTAGTGAATTGATTTAGTTCTTCTTGCATTGCCAAAATCCATGAATCATCAGTTGATGCTTCTTTTGGATTTTTGGGTTCAATAGTTGATATAAAGGCTATATTGCTCATTCTACTTAGTTGATTTCTAGTTGTAACAACAGATTGCATATCTCCTAGTATATTTTCTATAGGATGATCTTTTAAAAGTTTAATCCTTTTATTAGGATGATTAATTTCATTATTAGTTTCAGTTGATTCCTGATTTTGTGTAATTAAATCCTCTTCATCATTTGTATCTTCAAAATTTTTGAGATTTTCATCGAATGAAACATGCATTGTTTCTTCGATGGTGTTAGTTCATAAATTAAACACTCTGTATGCTTTACTTCTATTAGAATATCCGATAAAGATACCTTTGTTGGATTTAGGATCAAATTTATCTAAGTTATCTTTTGTATTTAAAATAAAACATTTACTTCCAAAAATTCTAAAATAAGATACCTCAGGTTTCTTTCCGTGAAGGAGTTCATAAGATGTCTTATCAGTTAAAGGTCTAATTAAAATTCTATTTAAAATATAACAGGCGGTAGCAACTGCTTCTGCCCAAAAATGTTTTGGTAATTTACTATCTGAAAGCATAGTTCTCGCACACTCAAGAATCGTCCTATTTTTACGTTCTACTACTCCGTTTTGTTGTGGAGTTCTTGGAAATGAAAAATTGTGAGTTATTCCCTTTTTATTGTAGAATTCCTCAAACTTTTCATTTTCAAATTCACTACCGTGATCACTACGGATGGTTATAATTTTTACAGAAAGTTGATTTTGAATCCTTTTTGTAAAGTTCTTAAAACTTTCAAAAGTATCATATGTTTAAAATATTGTCCATGTAAATCTAGAATAATCATCTACAATTACAAAAACATATTTACTGTGATTTATTGACTGAATTTGAGATGGACCAAATAAATCAAGATGAAGCAATTCAAGAGGTTTTGAAGTTGAAATCATATCTTTTAATTTAAAGGAACTTTTTCTAAGTTTTCCTAATTAACATGCATCACATAAACTATCTACTTTAAAATTCATTTTAGGGAGACCTCTTACTCGATCATGTTTTGACAGTCTAGATAAGAGTTTGAAATTCAAATGCCCAAATCTCTTATGCCAAATCCAAGGGTCACTTGTATTTGCCAAAAGACACGGGTTATCATTTGAAACTTTCATACTAAGAATATAAATATTCTTTTTCCTAATTCCCTCAAATATTATGGTTGAATTATTATCTTCAATGTGACACTTATCTTTTTCAAATTTAATTTTATATCCTTTATCGCAAAGTTGACTAATACTTAGCAGATTATGTTTCAGATTCTTAACTAGCAGAACATTAGTAATAATAGGAGTTTCAGAGTTACCGACATTGCTGAAGCCAATCACATATCCTTTTGAGTTGTCTCCAAAGTTAACCAGTCTTCCGTCTTTGTATATTATATCATTCGGCGTATCCGGATTACCAGACATGTGTCTAGAGCATCCACTATCGAGTATCCATTTACTCTTTTTGATCTGCACAATTTGTCCATTGTGGATTGATTCCTCAACACCCATAAAACATGTTTCCTGCACATCATAAAGATTTTGTAGAAAACTTGAATTTGTATATAGATTATATGCAGCCTCATGATGCAATGATGATTTGAATATTTCTAAACTAGTATTAACAAGTTTTTCAAACATAGCCATTTTAAAGAAATTTTCAAAATTCATATTATGAAATTTTGAAAACCTTGCTCTGATACCAAATGTGAGAAATGCGGATTACGGATCTTAAGGCTAGAATTAACACTAGAGGGGGGGTGAATAGTGTTTTTAAGGAATTACTAATTCTTTTTGAGTTTATATTAATTTGAACACAAATGTATGCAATATTCAGACATAGATATTATCACAGAATCAAACACAGATGCAAATATAAAGTAAAAGCAATAAAGGAAAGAACACATCGGATTTTATACTGGTTCAGAGTTACCCAACATCCAGTCCTGCAACACAAGTACGGATTTCCTTTCAAAATCAATTCTTACAATTACACCCTCGATTTCAAGGCCACGAGGTACACCACTCCAGATTCACAATCCTCTAGGTAGAGATACTTGATTTTATGGGCAACAAGTTCACCCAATTGATTTCCTAGGCTACAATCACACCTTCTCTCACTTGATTGATTTTCCAGGCTACAATCACACCTTTTATCGCTCGATTGATTACAAAAGAAGCCTATAACTATGAATAGCACTGGGATCTTATTGAGATAGTGATAGAGAATCAAACCAGAGATGATCTAGTTAGATTCAATGGAGATTTCGGCATAGTAATAGTAAAAATGTATATAAAGAAATGTGGAAGAAGAAGAAAAGTGAAATAAGAAAAATTATGAATATAAATTCATTTAAAACATCCCCTATTTATAGTAGAACAACAGCCATGTCCATTCGGGAAAGGATATGACGAATAGACACTTCTTTTGAAATTCAAACTTTTGAAATAAATTGTCATCATGTCGACATGGGTACCTAGGGGTTGTCGACTTGCCTAAGGTATTTTTGACAATTTGTTTTTCTTTTGAAAATAACTTCTATCTTATATTAAAACTATTTTAAACTTTATAAATATACTATAGTTAAAATACATAAATAAGTATAGAGAATAATATTTTGTTATATATAAAATTTTACTATAATTTCATATAAATATTTAAAGTTAAGTACATTATAATTAAATATAGTTTAAAACCAAGGATAATTTTGATATTGAAAATAAAGATTATTTTGAGGCCAAAAGTATTTAAAACTAGGATAGATGTTTTTGATTTAAAAAGGAAGATTTTGAAATCATTTTGAAAACAAGATATAATTTTGTAAAACATTTGAATAAAAGTTAGTGGATATAAAACAATGTTCCACTAGATTTTTCGTAGGTTCCATCCTACTTAGGGTTCCATCCCTTTAACGGGCTCGAAGTGGATTCCATTCCACGAATAAAATGGATTTTAAGATGTCAGTGCTTTTCTAGGAGTTTTAACATAATTCTAGACTCGATACTTGTCTTGTACTATTGAAATCTTGAACTCTTGATATCTTGATACTCATGAGTCTTGAATCTTAATGTCTTCAATCTTGAGTCTCTATACTGTACAGTCTTCATTCTCAGTACCTGCATGTTTATATCCTGCATATACATATATATCTAATCTATAATGTTAGTATTTATATTTTATAACAAGTCCTAAGGTTGTTGTCATCAAAACCATTCTTTTCAAGGACTAACATCCAAGAGCTAGTCTTATGATTCAGAAGTATAAGTCTTGAAGTCGAACATTGGCATTGTATGTTAAGGGCTGTCATTTGCTTTTGTTAAGTTGAACTTGAGTCTACAGTCCTTAAAACTATGAGGCCATTAGTCAAAATAGTTCCATATGCACATGTGCTTAAGTCATTGTCATTTTCCCTCTTTTTATGGTTCGGCGTGGAAATATATGATATTAACATATGCGATAGTTAAGTGGATGTCATCTTGGTTGCTAATGCCGACTCCAAAGACCGAAGTCGGTCGCCTTCCTGGACCAACAGACCGAACCATCTATCTGCGAGCTATTGAGTGGCCCGTTAGACTAACAACACCGTCCCACTCCCTCTCTTCATAGTTGCTCTCTCAACACCGGGCCACTATCCTCGACCCTGAAACTATCCATACTGTCCGACACACACACTCCTTATCTTTCTCTAACAACCTAATGAACCATTGGGTCTATGCCGACCCACTTTCCTAGTTCCCTACCGTCCCATGCTTTTCCTCAAGACCGAACGGTACCCTCGCTCAGGATACCGAACCACTTCTCTGGACACTGACCGAACAACAACATCACAACTGACTACAAAACAACACTCTCATTCCACTCAACATGGCAAACGAACATCAATCGACCTGCATCTAAGACATGGCACGGTGAAAAACTCAAATGTGGTTCGGCAATCAGGAGATCGTGTGAATCAGTTGATGAGGCATCAGAGCAAGGTTTTGGAGAGAAACGTGGGTTGCTCATGGTTCAAAGCGCATTATGTTGGCTCTCACGATACGCTTTGGGGGGCAAGTGTTACCCGGATGTTTGACCCGGTTACAGGATGCTGATCATATAGGCTTTGGTGGTTCGGCCCAAAATAAGAAGATTGAATGTCGCTCGGCTTAGGATGGAAGTGCACCGTTCGGCCTAGGCGCGTCATTCGGTACGCAAGTGTCATTCGGCCTAAGTCCATCGCTCAGCACTCTCTGCTCAAACGCCATCGCCCGGCATCCTTTGTTCGAACAGCATCGCTCGGCTACCTCCGTTCGGCCTGAATATGTGGTTCGGCCTACACTGCTAAGTGACCATCGCTCGGCATGACCTCATTTCGAGTCAACTACCCAAAGTTCATTGTTCAGTCAATTACCACTCGATCTAGAATTGTTCCAGCCTTAGAAGCACAAACATCTCAACCATCGCCGCTTGGCATCTATCGTTCGGCCAATACCGTTCAGCATCCTTGTTCGGCAGCATCATTTGGCAAAGTCGCTCGGCAAGGTCACTCGGCAGCTGCCGTTCGGCATCCCTGGCTCGGTGCATAGAAGTCACTTACTACGGGCCGAAGTATTTTGCTCTTGGGCTCGTGAAGGAAGTCCAACCTATCTTCGCCTATAAATAGAGGGGTAGGGGCATAGTGAAAAGGGACCTTTTTTCGAGAACTCCGGGGAGACTCTGCCATTTTCAAGACTCATTTATTTTCTGTTCAAACTTGTATTCAAGTTGTTGGTGTACGGATTGTATCTGTATTCAATTATTTGAAAAACTAATAAAGATTAAACTCAAAGTGGACGTAGGCAGTTACACCGAACCACTATAATTCTGGTGTTCTCGTTTTCTACATTTAGTTTTGCATACATTCCTCTATTTTAATTTTCTATCTTCATTAATCTCTCTACGTAAATCTTTCTTTAGGTGTTAGTGACCAATTTTGGTGCTAACAGTACCTTGTATTTCCTACTTTATATGTATATAGTTTTGATATACAATATTTTGAGATAGTCTCCCTCACAATATGCTTTAGTATTATGAGACTTGTATCAGATATTTTGTTCTGACTTTTAATATTAATATTTATTTGTCAGTTACTTCCGCCGGTGCAGTCTCTTAGATATTGTTCATCCTATTCTATTTATGTATATTCAGTATATTATATGTTATCATTTCGCTATGAGATTATATCATTATGCCTTGGTTTAGTGTTTCATTTTTTTCTTTCTTTCTTTTCCCTGACAAGCTATCTTTTGTAGTATTTTAATGTCAACTATTGATGCAAGCCACTGATTTTTAGGTTTTACAAAGGGCATGTTGTTACATAGTAGCACCTATAGGTGAGCCTAGGCGGAGCCAACTTTCCGACTTAGAAGGGAAGCTTAGGAATGAGAAAGTCAAATGTAAAATTGGGTAAATTTCTCTACAATGGGCTATAGACTTCTTTAATTAATTTAACCCTGCTCTAGACTTGAGCTTTCTCTATAATAAGAAAGACTTTGTGGTGATCGTAGAGGATCAGATGGACCCATGGGCAGGTGCTAAATTCGACCCTAGAAAGACCGTTCGTATCAGAACGGCCGATCCTCTTGCAAGCATCCCTTAGACACGATACTTTAGAGTAGTGGTTTTTTTGGCACTTGTAGTTTATAACATTTATGTAAAGCTAAGTTGTAAAAAATGCTCTTTTTCATTTTATTGTGCTATTATCCCGGCTTTGCCCTACACTGCCTTTTGTACAAAGCCGGGATATCAACAAACTAGCTAAAAAAAGATGGATATCAGGATTGGAGATCGATTGCAAACACGACTATGATCGATACCATCAAAATTGGATCAAGCTCCAATCAAGTTGGGATCGATCGGGCATGATGAACAAGGCTTGGAGAAGGTACGTTTCAAATTTCAGGTCAAACGGAGTACATATGCTCGAGTTATGGATGGATCAAGGTTCATGGAAAACTGGTTTGTATCATTAATTTCGTATCGATCAAGATGGGCATAGTAACATAATTCATATTGATGGCTTTTGTATCGATGCAAAGTGCATCAATTGGGTGGGCACGGCAGAGGCATGGCGGCACACTTCGTATCGATCAAGGCAAGGATCGATACGAAGAATGAAGCAGTGATCACTGGACGAGCATTTCATATTGATCAATAGTGGATCGATACGAAGGACACACTAAAGGATGGATACGAAGAAGGGATGCAGGGGATGGATACAAAAGGCGGCGGTACTGGATGGATACGAAGACATGCTTCATGTTGATCCTGTTCGTATCGGTCAAAACAAAGCGGTCAAGGTGGAATGCGGGACATAGATCGATACGAACAGCATGGATATTGGTCAATATGAAGGCAATGGATACGAATGCATGGTGCCAAAATGATGGATATGCACTGTTTCATGGATACGAAGCTGCCAGCATACATTGAAAAAATCAAACTTGGATCGATCATAACACTCAAACCGTGGATCCAAATGTTATGAAATTTTCACAAAAGCTTCCTTATGCACTCAAGAATGTTCATGATCGATCTCAGCTTGATTGGACCATTTTTGGATCGATACGAATTGTATTCGGATCGATCGGGATCGATCCCAAATGACCCTGGATCGATCTATTGGGCCCGCCTGCGCATGAGAAGATGTATTTCGGGTTTTGGGGCAAATATTTTCAGATCTACACCTATAAATAGCAGGTCTATGGCAACTAAAAAGGGATCTTTTTCTACTTTCTTAGGCGAAACTCTGCCATTTTGTTTACTGAATTCAAAGGCTTGTAACTGTATTTACAGTATAAAGGGAATTAAAGGATTGCTTTAAAGTGGATGTAGGCCAAAAATAGCCGAACCACTATAAACCTTGTGTTCTTCGCTTTCCTACTCATTTTATTTTTTCTATTTCTTCATTTTTATTCTCTACTTTATCTAGATCTGAGATATGTGTTTGAATATTGTGGATCTATGTGCAAACACTAGTGCTTTCATGACTTTCGTGGTTTGTGACCAATTTTTGCATAAACACTTTGGTGCTTTCACTGAGAAGGACTAGCACCAGCTACACCAGACTTGGAGTTCAGATTTGGAAAGCTAAAGGATCAAATCTAGAAGGAACCATGGCCAAGCAATCAATAAGGAGACATAGAATGGAAAGGAGTCAGCATAAAGAAAGTCAAGAGGTTTCCTCAGGAGCTAATCAGGCCTCAATCTTCATCACTAGAGACGAGATGGAAACGATGCTGAAAAGGCAAGAGGACATGATACAGAACCTATTCCGACAGTTTGGACAAGCTAGAGTGCAAAGCCAAGGGAACATAATTGCAGAAAATGCTGGACATGAAGATCACGAAGCTGGAGCAGCACAAGCAGAGGCAATTCAGAATCAGGACCAAGAAAACACAGTAAACAGGATGTAGGACAGAGCAGGACCATCGGGAGCAGCTCCTGTACTCAGGGGCATACCCCTGAATCATGTTGGCTCGATTCCAGGAAGGATACCAAGCAGCGCTGTGCATTTTAGAGTTGATCGGGATATGGATGCTCATCCAAAAGGACATGCTTCACGATTCCCTCGTGGACTCGAGGGGCAGGTTGGAGATAACAGGCAAAGGCTACCACTTGATGACAACGATAGGTTAGCAGACATAATCAGACGGGCTATGAGGGGAGGACTAGTGAATAGATATTTGGAGGATGTGAATAGGAGCCCCTTCGCTCGTACAATTAGGCAAGCTAGGAATCCATCGGATTTCAGACTACCAATGCTGGAGATGTATGATGGGAGAACAGATCCCGCTGTTCACTTGACGAGGTACATGAGGCACATAGAAGTTCTGGGGGCATCAGAGGAAGTCATGGAGCGGTGCTTCCCTTTTTATTTGACGGATATAGCAGCACTATGGTTCGGACAACTGGAAAGTGGCTCTATTGGCACATGGACGGAGTTGATTGAGAGGTTTATGAGGCAATTTCGGATCCACATAGTCAGACCCAAGAATGTGATGACTTTGACGTCGATGAAAAAGTGGAAGGGAGAGCCACTTAGGGATTTCTTAAACAGATTCAATGTGGCGGTAGCCTCGGTGGATCGACCTGATCCGTCGATGGTTTTGATGGCAGCAATCTCAGGAATTGCAAATGATTCGGATTTTAAGATATCGTTGGAACGAGATCCGCTGATGGATCTCAGGGAGTTTTATCATGAAGCAGGAAGGTTTTTAAGAAAGGAAGATGCAAAGGGTGAGAGAGAGGGGAGAGAAGCTGAAGCTTATGTGGTAAAAGGTGGAGGTCCACCCAGGGAGGATTTAAACAAGGACGATAGAGGCAAAAGGGAAATGAATGATAATGGAAACACTTCGAAAAGGCAACGGAGGGAATCAAAATTTTCTTCTTACATGGATTTAATTGAAACTCTGGAAAGGATTTACTTGGATACTCGAGGGTGCCTCCAGTATCGAAGGCCGACAAAAAAGAAACCCTCTGAATACGAGCGGGCATGGGGAAAGCATTGCCTATTCCATAAGCTGGATGGACACAACACGAACGACTGTAGGCATTTGAAGGATATCGTTGAGGGGCATGTGAGGAATGGTCATTTGTAGCAATACATAAGGAATCAAGTTGTGGCAGTGGAACTGGAGCGGCCACCGCCCACCTTGAACAAAGATGGCGTTAGATCTAGGCATCGTCATCAGCTTATTATCAACTGATTAGATTTTTGGCATGGAATAAGTAATAGACCTTGAAGTAATACGGATAAGTCACTTACACATGTACGGGACCAAGGATGTTCCCTAGGTATGCTCTGAGATGATGATAAACCGTGATGCTTGGGTCTATGAAATCTTGTTTTCTTTCTGTTTTTCTGCAAACTTTGGTTTCTTCCTTGGTTGTACGGACTTTTATTTAGTTTTTCCTGGTTGTACGGACATTTATTTTTTCAAATGGACTTTGATGATTGGATTAGGGTTAATGTAATAAATAATACAGGTCATGCGATTACGGTCCCGACCGGAGAGATGGGGCAGTAATCGCAAGTTACGAGTCCCTTCGCCGGAGAGCGATGGAATGGACTCGAACACAATATAAAATTCCTCGACCGGAGAATCGAGGTCGGAGAATATAAAAGCCCTCGACCGGAGTGTCAAGGTCGGAGAATATAAAAGTCCTCGACCGGAGAGTTGAGGCCGGAGAATATAAAAGTCCTCGACTGGAGTGTCAAGGTCGGAGAATATAAAATTCCTCGACCGGAGAGTCGAGGCTGGAGTAGGAGAAAATGACCCAACGATACTATGGATTTGAATTTAGACCCGGAGAGGTCATGGATTCGAATTTTGTCTTTGAATGGCCAAGGATTGGCTATGGACCGGGAGTGGTCCCAGATTTAGATAAGGGCCCGGAGCGGTCCCGGATTTGAATATCGACCCGGAGAGGTCATGGATTTGGTTATTGGTTATTGGATATGGATGGATTAAAACTCGTATGACGGGTTCAGATGTCTATGGAATTGGCTAAGGATTTGGTTACTGGATTCAGAATCGTATGTCGACTCGAGCAGTCGCAGATTTGGATAAGGAAATGGCTATGGCACTTGGATAGAATGGCTTGGTAGTGGATTGGATTATGGATCAGATGATATGGCTATGGATGGAATATGGACTTTGGATTCGGATTTAAAGCTATTCAAAACATGCCTTCCTATCGCAAGGCATGTTTTGCGGGGCAAATGTTTCCCCGCCTTTTGGACAAAGCCGGGATATCAACAAACTGGCTAAAAAAGGATGGATATCAGGATTGGAGATCGATTGGAAACACGGCTATGATCGATACCGTCAAAATTGGACAAGGCTCCAATCAAGGTGGGATCGATTGGGAATGATGAAAAAGTCTTGGAGAAGGTACATTTCAAATTTCAGGTCAAATGGAGTTCATATGCTCGAGTTATGGATGGATCAAGGTTCATGGAAAACTAGTTCGTATCGACAATTTCATATCGATCAAGATGGGCATGGTAAAATCCTTCGGATCGATGGCTTTCGTATCGATGCAATGTGCATCGATTGGGTGGACACGGCAGAGGCGTAGCGGCACACTTCTTATCGATCAAGGCAGGGATGATACGAAGAATGCCTTGATCGATATGAAGAATGAAGCAATGATCATTATACGAGCATTTCGTATCAATCAATAGTTGATCCATATGAAGGATGCACTAAAGGATGGATACGAAGAAGGGATGCAAGGGATGGATACGAAAGGTAGCATCACTGGATGGATATGAAGACATGCTTCGTGTTGATCATGTTCATATCGGTCAAAACAAAGCGGTCAAGGTGGAATGCGAGACTTAGATCGATACGAACATCATGGATATTGGTCAATACGAAGGCAATGGATACGAATGGATGGAGCCAAAATGATGGATACACACTGTTTCATGGATACGAAGTTGGCAGCATACATTGAAAAACACAAATTTGGATCGATCATAACTCTCAAAACATGGATCCAAATGTTATGAAATTTTCACAAAAGCTTCCTTATGCACTCAAGAATGTTCATGATCGATCTCAGCTTGATTGGACCATTTTTGGAACTCAGCTTGATTGGACCATTTTTGGCAACTAAAAAGGGATCTTTTTCTGCTTTCTTAGGCGAAACTCTGCCATTTTGTTTACTGAATTCAAAGGCTTGTAATTGTATTTACAGTATAAAGGGAATTAAAGGATTGCTTTAAAGTGGATGTAGGCCAAACATAGCCGAACCACTATAAACCTTGTGTTCTTCGCTTTCCTACTCATTTTATTTTTTCTATTTCTTCATTTTTATTCTCTACTTTATCTAGATCTGAGATTTGTGTTTGAATATTGTGGATCTATGTGCAAACACTAGTGCTTTCATGACTTTCGTGGTTTGTGACCAATTTTTGCACAAACACTTTGGTGCTTTCACTGAGAAGGACTAGCACCAGCTACACCAGACTTGGAGTTCAGATTTGGAAAGCTAAAGGATCAAATCTAGAAGGAACCATGGCCAAGCAATCAATAAGGAGACAGAGAATGGAAAGGAGTCAGCATAAAAAAGCCAAGAGGTTTACTCAGGAGCTAATCAGGCCTCAATCTTCATCACTAGAGACGAGATGGAAACGATGCTAAAAAGGCAAGTGGACATGATACAGAACCTATTCCGACAGTTTGGACAAGCTAGAATGCAAAGCCAAGGGAACATAATTGCAGGAAATGCTGGACATGAAGATCACGAAGCTGGAGCAGCACAAGCAGAGGCAATTCAGAATCAGGACCAAGAAAACGCAGTAAACAGGATGCAAGACAGAGCATGACCATCGGGAGCAGCTCCTGTACTCGGGGGCATACCCCCGAATCATGTTGGCTCGATTCTAGGAAGGATACCAGGCGGCGCTGTGCATTTTGGAGTTGATCGGGATATGGATGCTCATCCAAAAGGACATGCTTCACGATTCCCTCGTGGACTCGAGGGGCAGGTTAGAGATAACAAGCAAAGGCTACCACTTGATGACAACGATAGGTTAGCAGACATAATCAGACGGGCTGTGAGGGGAGGACTAGTGAATAGATATTTGGAGGATGTGAATAGGAGCCCCTTCGCTCGTACAATTAGGCAAGCTAGGAATCCATCGGATTTCAGACTACCAATGCTGGAGATGTATGATGGGAGAACAGATCCCGCTGTTCACTTGACGAGGTACATGAGGCACATAGAAATGCTGGGGGGCATCAGAGGAAGTCATGGCGCGGTGCTTCCCTTTGTATTTGACGGATATAGCAGCACTATGGTTCGGACAACTGGAAAGTGGCTCTATTGGCACATGGACGGAGTTGATTGAGAGGTTTATGAGGCAATTTCAGATCCACATAGTCAGACCCAAAAATGTGATGACTTTGACGTCGATGAAACAGTGGAAGGGAGAGCCACTTAGGGATTTCTTAAACAGATTCAATGTGGCGGTAGCCTCGGTGGATCGACCTGATCCATCGATGGTTTTGATGGCAGCAATCTCAGGAATTGCAGATGATTCGGATTTTAAGATATCGTTGGAACGAGATCCGCTGATGGATCTCGGGGAGTTTTATCATGAAGCAGGAAGGTTTTTAAGACAGGAAGATGCAAAGGGTGAGAGAGAGGGGAGAGAGGCTGAAGCTTATGCGGTAAAAGGTGGAGGTCCACCTAGGGAGGATTTAAACAAGGACGATAGAGGCAAAAGGAAAATGAATGATAATGGCAACACTTTGAAAAGGCAACGGAGGGAATCAAAATTTTCTTCTTACATGGATTTAATTGAAACTCTGGAAAGGATTTACTTGGATACTCAAGGGCGCCTCCAGTATCGAAGGCCGGCAAAAAGGGAACCCTCTGAATACGAGCGGGCATCGGGAAAGCATTGCCTATTCCATAAGCTGGATGGGCACAACACGAACGACTGTAGGCATTTGAAGGATATCGTTGAGGGGCATGTGAGGAATGGTCATTTGTAGCAATACATAAGGAATCGAGTTGTGGCAGTGTAACAGGAGCGGCCACCGCCCACCTTAAACGAAGATGGCGTTAGATCTAGGCATCGTCATCAGCTTATTATCAACTGATTGGATTTTTGGCATGGAATAAGTAATAGACCTCGAAATAATACGGATAAGTCACTTACACATGTATGGGACCAAGGATGTTCCCTAGGTATGCTCTGAGATGATGATAAACCGTGATGCTTGGGTCTATGAAATCTTGTTTTCTTTCTGTTTTTCTGCAAACTTTGGTTTCTTCCTTGGTTGTACGGACTTTTATTTAGTTTTCCTTGGTTGTACGGACATTTATTTTGTCAATTGGACTTTGATGATTGGATTAGGGTTAATGTAATAAATAATACAGGTCACGCAATTACGGTCCCAACTGGAGAGATGGGGCAGTAATCGCAAGTTACGAGTCCCTTCGCCGGAGAGCGATGGAATGGACTCGAACACAATATAAAAGTCCTCGACCGGAGAATCGAGGCCGGAGAAAATAAAAGTCCTCGACCGGAGTGTCAAGGTCGGAGAATATAAAAGTCCTCGACCGGAGAGTCGAGGCCGGAGAATATTAAAGTCCTCGACCAGAGAGTCAAGGGCGGAGAATATACGTCCTTGACCAGAGAGTCGAGGCTGGAGTAGGAGAAAATGACCCAACGATAATATGGATTTGAATTTAGACCCGGAGAGGTCATGGATTCGAATTTTGTCTTTGAATGGCCAAGGATTGGCTGTGGACCAGGAGTGGTCCCAGATTTAGATAAGGGCCCAGAGCGGTCCCGGATTTGGATATCGACCCGGAGAGGTCATGGATTTGGTTATTGGATATGGATGGATTAAAACTCGGTTGACGGGTTCAGATGTCTATGGAATTGGCTAAGGATTTGGTTACTAGACTCGGAATCGTATGTCGACTCGAGCAGTCGCAGATTTGGATAAGGATATGGCTATGGCACTTGGATAGAATGGCTTGGTAGTGGATTGGATTATGGATCAGATGATATGGCTATAGATGGAATATGGACTTTGGATTCGGATTTAAAGCTATTCAAAACATGCCTTCCTATCGCTAGGCATGTTTTGGGGGGCAAATGTTTCCCCGCCTTTTGGACAAAGCCGGGATATCAACAAACTGGCTAAAAAAGGATGGATATCAGGATTGGAGATCGATTGGAAACACGGCTATAATCGATACCGTCAAAATTGGACAAGGCTCCAATCAAGGTGGGATCGATTGGGAATGATGAAAAAGTCTTGGAGAAGGTACATTTCAAATTTCAGGTCAAATGGAGTTCATATGCTCAAGTTATGGATGGATCAAGGTTCATGGAAAACTGGTTCGTATCGACAATTTCATATCGATCAAGATGGGCATGGTAACATCCTTCGGATCGATGGCTTTCGTATCGATGCAATGTGCATCGATTGAGTGGACACGGCAGAGGCGTAGCGGCAAACTTCGTATCGATCAAGGCAGGGATGATACGAAGAATGCCTTGATCGATACGAAGAATGAAGCAGTGATCACTGTACGAGCATTTCGTATTAATCAATAGTTGATCCATACAAAGGACGCACTAAAGGATGGATACGAAGAAGGGATGCAAGGGATGGATACGAAAGGCGGCATCACTGGATGGATATGAAGACATGCTTCGTGTTGATCATGTTCGTATCGATCAAAACAAAGCGGTCAAGGTGGAATGCGAGACTTAGATCGATACGAACAGCATGGATGTTGGTCAATACTAAGGCAATGGATACGAATGGATGGAGCCAAAGTGATGGATACACACTGTTTCGTGGATACGAAGTTGGCAGCATACATTGAAAAACACAAACTTGGATCGATCATAACTCTCAAAACATGGATCCAAATGTTATGAAATTTTCAAAAAAGCTTCCTTATGCACTCAAAAATGTTCATGATCGATCTCAGCTTGATTGGACCATTTTTGGATCGATACGAATTGTACTTTGATCGATTAGGATCGATCCCAAACGACCTCAGATCGATCTAGTGGGCCCATCTGCGCATGAGAAAAGGTATTCCAGGTTTTGGGGTGGATATTTTCAGATCTACACCTATAAATAGCAGGTCTGTGGCAACTAAAAAGGGATATTCTTCTGCTTTCCTAGGCGAAACTCTGCCATTTTGTTTACTGATTTCAAAGGCTTGTAACTGTAATTACAATATAAAAGGAATGAAAGGATTGATTCAAAGTGGACGTAGGCCAGAGATTGCCGAACCACTATAAACCTTGTGTTCTTTACTTTCTTACTCATTTTAATACTACTATTTCTTCATTTTATTCTCTACTTTATCTAGATTTGAGATCTGTGTTTGAATATTGTGGATCTGTGTGCAAACACCGGTGCTTTCACGACATTCGGGATTGGTGACCAATTTTGGCACAAATATGTGCAGATGTTTGTAAAGGTACCATGTAAGTTAAATTTTCTTATGAAAGAGTATAAGTACCTTATAAGCTTTAACCTTTCTATACCTTCCTTTAATTTTACTCAGATTTGCTTATTTCATAGCTTTGCATTAGCCTTTTGTTCGTGTGCTTGGCACGGTCTACTCCGCTATTTGGGATAGACTTTTTTCTTCATGCGCTTAGCATAGTCCGCTTCGCTATTTGGGGATAAACTATTTTTAATTGTGAAGTTAGGTCACGTACTTATAACCTTTCAAACTCATGCACATGTTTTTTTATATTAGTTCAGGCTGTCTAATATCCTTTCGTCCAATGTAATTGTTTGGCAGAGAAGCCAAGTCGTGCATGATACAACTCAATGTTGTTTGCTATGTTAGTATAAATAACACTTCTTATTTAAAATAAGGTTTGAGATGCTTCAAATTTTAAGTTCTTGGAACTAGATTTCCATCAAGTCTCGAAAACCGATAAGCCCCATTAGTTAAGGCTTCTGCTACAAATATGGGGCTGTCCCAATTTGGATCCAAGGCCCCATCTGTTGGATCCTTAGTATTACCTACCACTTTCCACAGTACTAGGTCTCTGTTTCAAAAGTTTCTTTCTTTGAGCCTAGCATTGTAATCTTTTGCCATCCTTCTTGATGTGCACGTAAAGGTGCATATATTTGCATCCATATTTTATCTATTTTTATTTAAATAAATGTCATATTTGGGAATTTTAACATGTTTAAACCAAAATTCAATTATTGTCAAATCATCGTATATTCATCTTCATTCAAGGGAAAAATGGTCATTTTTGTGCATGTGTCAATTTGAGAATTTTTACTTGGACATTATTTTAATGATTTTTATAGAAATTTGGATGCATATGGAAGAAGCTTTTATGAAGATACATGCATGCACAAATGAATACAAAGAAATGAAGAGGGAAATAATTCAAGCTCGTGATTATGGAGGATCCCACCCACTTACCTAAATCCACAATTAGAAGCTAATGGACAACTAAGTGGAGGTTAAAGCATCATGTACATTTAATGATGGATTAATTAGTGGCTAATGGTTACTTGGTGGCCACACTTCCTAAAGGGAATTTTAGGAAGCACCCTAAAAATTAAGTTAGGGTTTTATGCATGTATAAATAGCCCTCTTATGTACATGTAAATGATCTTCTACTCTCTTATTTTACTTAGAAAAATTAGCAAGCAAGTCGTAAACACAATGTTTCATGAAATAAAAATGGCTTCCTAGCCTCTTTCTCTTCTCTTTTCTACTTGTTTTCTTTACTTATATGTTGATGTTTATTTCTATGCTTTCTCTCATTTCATATTTATAGCTTAGATTTACATTCACGCAAGTAGTGTAGTTTTAATTTTTATGCAAGTAGTTAGTAGTTAATTTCTTTTTCTTCCTTTGCTTAGTTTCATTTCTTTGCTTTTTAATGTTGAAATTTACAAGTGTTAATTTGATAACACAAATTAGTAGCTAAACCTCTTCAATTTATGGGTAATGAAGCTCTCTAACTTTATGTAATTTCAATATCTCTATGAGTTATGATCTCTTTTATTTGTGCTTCATGAAAGTGAATTTTGATGTAAGTTTATACAAGTGGGTTTGATAGCTTATGTTGCTTTTGCAAATGAGCTATTCTTATTCAAGATAAATACAATTTGCATCATCATTTGCTATTTTGAAATGAAAGTAAAAACAAAATTTGATGATCTATATTACTAATTACAATAGTAAATAGATCATACTTAAAATAGCTTTAGCTTTGGCTTCATTTTCATGAGAATTGATAAGTGATGTATTTGTTGTATTATAGTTTGATGGTTTAAGTTATGTTAATTAATAACATAAATAAACCATACTTATGATAAATACAACAATTATTTCACTTAATATCAAAAATAGAGATCATAGATTGTTTGATTGTTGATTTACAAAAATATGAGAGTGGATTGTCCTCTAAATTGTTCTCTAATCTCATAGTTTTAATCACATTTTTATTCTAGTTTTAGCTTCATTTTACTTGTAATTAACAATCTTCTCTCATTTTGGTTTAATTTGATTGATTAGAAATTCTAAAATCTTAAAAATTCCCTACGGATCAACTTGTACTCGCTACGTACTACGATAGTACGCCGTGCGCTTGTGGTATATTTTAATTCAAAATTTATCGGCGATTTTCTAAACCGATAGAAAATTCATTGTTAAACAAGTTTTTGGCGCCGTTGCCGGGGAATTGCTTTGATTTTATTTTCTATTCTTCAAATTATTTTCTTTTGATTTTTGTGTGTTTTTATTTTGTGTGTGTTTGCATTTAAAAAAAAGTGTTGTGCATTTGTTGTTTGATTGTTGCTTGCATTTTTTTTGTGCATCTCTTGTTGTTCTATTTGTTTTTTGGATTCACATATTTCTATTTAAAAAAATCAACTTACACAATTTAGAAAAAAAAACAATTTTATTCCATCTACTTTTCCATTACAAATTTACGTTTGCATTTTCTTTTCTTTGTTTACATTTAAAAAAAATTTACTGTTACATTTTCTTCTGTGCACAGTGATATTGCACACAACTTCCTCTTGCCATTTCCAGTCTCCACCATCTTCAACTCTACATAGCCATAGCCAAGCATCATCCACCATTCTCTGCAATCACCATTCACCCTCTACCATCAACTTTTGAAAACAACCTCACTCCTACAAACTGCACACACCATTCCTTCACACTTCAACCACATTCAACTCCATCTACTTCACCCCCTTCAATACATTTTGCTTCATAATCCAATACAACACTACTTCAACAACCATATGACTGCAGTTCCTCCCACCTGACCATCCCTCCTCTCTACTGATCCATCGACAAGTTCACTTTATCACTTCACCAGCTTTTCCCTGTCATCTACAACTCTGCTCCACAAACTGACCACAACCTTCCCATACAAACATTTCACTTCATCAACTCCTGCCACGGTTGCTATCAACTCCCTCCACATTTCACAACTACATCCCCTGTTCATCACACTACCAACCCTCTTCCATTTTCAGTGCATCACCACCTGCATCACCTTGTCATACTGTACACATACAAAGCCCACCAGCCACATATCAACAACCACATCACCTTCCAGACAACTAGCTACCAATCACCTCCACTACCATACAATCCTATCCATCATCTCCAACCATAGTCTATACCACTCTGCTTCCACTTCACAAACCATATCATTTGTCATCACATATCCCACCACTTCCAAACATCTACATTTCCAGTCATCAAACATACACTTCCCACCTGATCAACATAATACCCAAAACCATTACTAGCAAATCCTCCCACTGTCTCAACAAAACACTACTAACATAACCACCGATCATCAACCACTTCACTGCACTTCTCACCTACATTCCTAACCACTTCCATCTACCTCTACAGCAAATTCACTGGTATCGGAAGACCATTCCTTCTTCCCATTTACATCACTCTGCATCTACAACTTCACCAGCTTTCCCCTGCCACCACTACACCTCCCTGAACTGCCTACAACTTTCAACTGCTGTCACCATCAGTTGCCTCCCAACCATCACACACTGCAACAACAAAACCTCTCCCATTTGACCTCCACTGCCCGCGACCATCTTCAACAATTCCATTCTCCACGAACCATACCAAAACGAAAAAAACAATCGAACCATACCAAAAACCCAATTCGACATCACCACCGCCTACAAATCAAAAGACCACCATCTCCATTGAACACCGCAACATCAACAACCCGATTCCACCCCAATAACACGCGACTGAATCGCCTCAATTTCTGCATTTCAATACGCCTCCATCACCACCAACCGTAACTCAACATCCCTACAGCATCTCCAATAACTTCAATCAACTGCCTCCCTTGCCTGAACGTAAATCGCGTTTCTTTTGGGAAATTTGGAATTGGAATTGGGAATTGGAATCGCGTTAGTGTTAAATTGGGTTGCTAATACATTTTTTGTGACGGGTGAATTTGTTTGGACGGTGAAAGTTTGAGAATCTTTTCTCTATTTTGTTTTAATTAGTTTATTTTTCATTGTGGGCTGGGCTGTGTTGGTTAAAAGTTTTAGGTTCTTAAAAAAGAAAAAAAATTCTTTTGTTTACTTTGTTTTAGTTTCTTATCTTTACTTTGTTTAAAAAGAAAAAAGCTTTTTCTTTTATTTTAGTTTTGTATATATAAAACAAAAACAAGTCTCTTTCCTCCATTTGTTTTGTTTTGTTTCATTTTAGTTTAACTTGTTTTGTTTTGATCTGTTTTAGTTTCTTCTTTGATATAATAAAAAATTGTATATATATCTTGTTTTCAATTTTCAAGTTGCAGAAAATAAAGGAAGACTTGCTTCACTTAACTGCTTGTCAAAAATAATTGCTTAAAAAATATCGCCGCTTAAAAAAATTGCTAATAATTCTGCACGCTCTGATATCGTGCCCTTTTCCCTTGTTTTTATTTGAATTGCATTGTTGGTTGCTTGCATTTGCATTTTTATATAAAAAAATTCAAAATCCAAAAACAAAAACAAACTTCATTTTAGTTGCATTGTAAATTCACGTTTAATTTTTGTTT
Organism: Allium fistulosum; assembly: GCA_030737815.1. Classification (NCBI taxonomy): domain Eukaryota; kingdom Viridiplantae; phylum Streptophyta; class Magnoliopsida; order Asparagales; family Amaryllidaceae; genus Allium; species Allium fistulosum. The sequence goes on along the minus strand of CM060905.1, from coordinate 298,796,380 downwards.
TGCGTTCATCTCATCTTGTTTTATTTTCTAAGGGCAATACCCCAATTCACATAAGGTGAGGGATTTCATCACCCTTTCTTTAGTCCACAAATCACATTTCATCATAGAATTTGACTAATAATAAAGGTTAGACATCGACTTAAGGGTGTTGCGAGCTCATCTAGTGCTTAATTGTGTCTTCACAATAGTTTTCTTTGAATGATTTTATTTCTTGGTGTCTAGGCTACGGCAGAGTAATAACCATTTATAAATATTATGGTGATTCGTAAATATTATAGTGGTTGTTCCTCTAAAGGTACTTAAACCTTCGGTTGCATTGCTACGGTGATTCGTGGTGCACTGATAACTCCTGCCCTTTACCTGGCAAAGAAATATTTTTGTTGATTTAATACAACGTGTGATTATATAATTTTGGGTTAGGAGCTACTAAGGATAGAAAATTGTAATTAAGTCCTTTGCATTCTTTTAGTTGAATTAGTTCATGCATATTTAAAAAAATATCAAAAATCCAAAATCCAAAAAATTTTGTAAATTTTACTTTACTTAGTTTTTAATCCAAAAAAAACCCTTTTTCCTTTCCTTTGAAAATTTTCAATCTAAAAGAAAAAAATCCGAAAAAAATCTTTTCAAAAACAAAAATCATATTCCCATTTTCTAAAAAAAACCTATTGGTAAATATTTAAAAATTTAAAAACAAAAACATATAAAAATTTGAAAAGAAAAAAAAATCAAAAACAAAGAAAAAAAATTTCAAACTTTTCTTTTGAAAAATAAATTTCACTTAGTAAATAGTTTCCTTGTTTTTTAAAAAAAAACAAAAACAATTTTTCACTTCATTTTCATATCTTGTTTGATTCTCTGAACTCGTTGCTAACTTCTTTCTCTTCTTGACTTTCACTTGTGCATGAGTACTTGGACTCGTGACATAACAACAAATAGTTGGACTTGCGACTAAATAACTAATCGTTTAACTCGAACAGACGATCCTCCCGAATGGCGAACAAGAATGCCCCTTGAACTCTTATGGATAGAATCATTCCCGATAGAGTTTCTATTCCATCTTGCATCACGTTACCCGCCCCTATGGGTAACCATTTCGAAATTCACTTGAATCATATTGCCACGCTTCCAAAATTTGGCAATTTCGAGCACGATGACCCATACATTTTCTTGACTAAATTCGAACAAGTTTGCGCAACCATTAAACTCCAACAACTTTCCGATGACGGAATCAAACTTCGATTAATCGCATTAGCTCTTACGGATTACGCTGAAAAATGGTTGTACAACTTACCAACGAACTCGATTAAAACTTGGGAAGAATTCGTAAAATCTTTCTTAAAAAAGTTCTACCACTTAGAAAAAACGAGTAGAATCCGAAACGAAATTATAAAATTTCATCAATTCAAGGGAGAACCATTCGGAAAATATTTTGAAAGATTCAAAGAGCTTTTAATAAAATGTCCACACCATAACTTCGAAAAATGGACGATTTGCCAAATCTTATACGAGGGACTCAAAAACAGCTCACGAACCATGCTCGAATCAATGTGCCAAGGCAACTTTCTTGCCCAACATCACGACGATGCTTGGCAATTTCTTAAAAACCTCGCCGAAAAATCATCCCAATAGGAACGTTCGAACGAAAAATCAATTTACTCACGATTGAGTGCACACTCGATAGGATCTTCTTTTTCTTTGGAAGCTAAGATCGACGCAATGATTAAAAAATTTGATAACGTTTTCTCATCGAATCAAATGAACCAAGCTTCCCAACCGATGTGTTATAAATGCAACGATCCTAATCATATAGCCAATCAGTGCCCCAACTCTGTCGAACAAATCAATGCTTTCAATAAAGCCAAAAATGACCCATTTTCTCCAACGTACAATCCTAGTTGGAGAAATCATCCAAATTTTGCTTGGAACCAAAACAATCCTAACACGAATACGGTTCCTCCCAATTTTCAAGCATTCCCAAATAATACTTCGAACCCTCCCTTTCAACCCAATCATTTTCAACCAAATTTTGCGGTCTGTCTCATAATCAACCGCGACAATCCAATTTTCAACCAAATTCTGCTCATCCTCCCGAAGACGATAAACGTTTAAGTTTGCTTGAGAAAACGCTTGAACCGTTGGCTAAAGCAACTACTCAAAGCCTTCAATCAAACAGCAATTTGCAAAATTTATTGACCTCATATATGCAAAACAGAAACCAATCGATTGCAAAACTTGAAATGCAAATGAGTCAATTAGCCACGTCTGTAAGTGAACGTGAACGAGGAACATTCCCTAGCCATCCCATTCCAAATCCCAGAAATCAAAAAGCAAATTCAAATCTTTCCCATGTTGTTCAAGATAGCAAAGCCACCCAATTGAATGCTATCACAACTCTACGTTCCGGTAAACAAATCGATAATTAAGTCGTTAATCCAAACGATTTACCGGAAACCTCTCTCGACACTTCTAAAACAACAAACGAATCTGAACAGAACGTGGAGCCAAACGTTGAATCAAATGCCAATCAAAATTCTTCTTCTACTCAAGTAGACCCGCCTACTGAGTATCGTGTCCCATTTCCACATCGTCTCCGACCCAAGAAACACTCGAACCAAATGGAAAAGATGTTGGAAATTTTTAAACTAGTGAAAGTGAACATCCCGCTTCTTGACATCGTTCAGCAAGTCCCCACTTAAGCGAAATTTCTTAAGGACTTGTCTACCCAAAGCGAAAAACTCAAGTGCCTAAAAAAGTCTTCTTATCCGCCAGTTTGAGTGAAGTCTTGTCCCAATACATGCCCGTCAAATACAAAGATCTTGGCTGCCTTATGATTTCATGTACAATTGGAGACAAGACGATTAACAAATGCTTGATAGACTTAGGTGTGAGTGTCAATTTGATTCCATATTCCGTGTACGAACAATTAGGCTTAGGTGAGCTTAAACCCACAAAGGTCATGCTTCAATTCGCCGATCGTTCCATTAAGAAGCTCGTGAAAGAAATTGAGGACGTTCTCATTCGAGTAGGGCAATTCATATTCCCCGTTGATTTTATCGTTCTCGAAACACAACCCATGACAAATCCCGCGAGTCAAATTCCATTGATTTTAGGCTGGCCATTCTTAGCTACCTCAAATGCTTTAATCAATTGTCGCAATGGTTCGATGAGAATCTCTTTCGGAAACATGACTTTAGATCTTAATATTTTCAATCTTGAAAGCCAATCGAATGAACCTCGTAACCAAACGCTGGAAGTTAGTGCCATTCACGAAAACTTCGAAAACGAGACACATGACCTTAACGACGAACGCGAAGCTGGGTATGAAAAATTGTTTCATGAAATTCCCAATGAGATTGAATACACTCTTCCTTTTGAATCGCTTCCAGTTGAGTCCGAATCTCAACCCAATTCTTTGATCAAGAAACTCCCGAAGTTTGACCTCAAACCACTTCCCGATCACCTTAAGGATGCATACTTAGGTGTTAACGAAACGTTGTCCATCATAATTTCCTCAACTCTCTCTCTAGAACAAGAAACCTCCTTACTTTCTATTCTTTCGAAAAACAGAGAAGCAATTGGGTGGTCTATTACCAATATTAAGGGAATTAGCCCTGCTATTGTCCAACATTGTTGTAATGCTCGGGTCAGACCGAGTATTACAGATTTTTTAGGTTAGGATGTTCTGGAGTTCAGGAGACGAGCTGGATGGAAGGAACGTATGGAGTATATTCCGCTGTGTATTTGAGAGTATATTGATAGTACTCTGGGACAGGTTGATAACTGTCTAGTCTATTTGTAAATGGTTATAACTCTGATGTATTGAATGTAAAGTGAAATTATAGTTTTCTTTTGTATAAGTGTTATTATTTGATATTATATTTTATCCCCTGCGAATGTGAGAATCTGTGTTTTGTTTCTGTTTCCTCTTCTACCTCTTTTCTTCTTTTCTCTAACAATCCGGAATTTTTGGAGTCAACATTTCGGGTCGTTACATTTCGTAATCACTTAATTGATGAAGCCAAACCCACTCATGATGCACAATGGAGGCTTAACCCAAAAATGAAAGATGCGGTTCGCGACGAAATTCTTAAGCTCCTAGATAACGGTATCATATACCCCATCTCCGATAGTCCATGGGTTAGCCCAATTCATGTCGTGCCTAAAAAGTCCGGACTTATCGTTATAACGAACGACGCTAACGAACTCATTCCTACTCGGACTCAAACTGGTTGGCGTGTTTGCATTGACTATCGAAAACTAAATGCCGCAACGCGTAAAGATTACTTCCCTCTTCCTTTCATTGACCAAATGCTCAAACGGTTAGCCAGTCATGAATTCTACTACTTCCTCGATGGATAATCGCTTCTCATTTATAGCATGTTGAGTCTAGTGCCACCGAATGGATGTCTGGGACAAGTGGAGATTGAGCGGTTCATCCATGCTTGTTCGACTATCGGTGATCATATCCGCACTCCGGGGAATCTCATTTGTTTACTGGCGGTTGGTCACGCCGGATTAAGTTTAAATCATACGTCCGCGCTTTGGGGACTCGGAATCAACATTTATACTCCGAATCGCACTCTGGGGTTTCGGAGTTGATACTTATACTTCAATTCACGCTCTGGGAATTTGAAGTTGATGTTTATACTCCGCATCGCACTCTAGGAATTCGGAGTTGATGTTTATACTCTGACTCGCACTCTGGGAGTTCGGAGTTGATGTTTATACTCTGACTCGCACTCTGGGAGTTCGGAGTTGATGTTTATACTCCGACTTGCACTTTGGGAGTTTGGAGTTGATGTTTATACTCCGCTTCGAACTTTGGGAATTCGGTGTTGATTTTTATACTCCGACTCGCACTCTGGGGATTCGGAGTTGATTTTTATACTCCGACTCGCACTCTGGGAGTTCGGAGTTGGTAAGCAGACGGTCAGTCACATCTGCTGTATGTTTTTGGATGTCGCTCGCACTCTGGGAACGAAAGGTGTATCAGGATCGTGGATGGTCAGATCACATCCACCCTGAGTTAACAAGTGAGGTCGTTAAATGGATGGGTCCACCCTCCTCAAACTCGGTGCAGATACGGACGAAGTTGTTAGGCGGACGGATCCATCCTCTTCATAGACGTATTTTTTATACTCCAGTTCGCACTCTGGGAATCTGGAGTCAAGTGAAGGATTGTCGTGTATCAATCCTTTTTTGACTTTGATGTGATGGCTTGTCCCCGAGCTCGGGTTTCACTTAGCGAGTGACCGGTTGCATCACAGTCACTACCTATTTGAATAAATTCCACCGTATGGTGAAACTTAGGTCTCCATGCATAGTGATGATCATATGAAGCATTTCAAGTAAATCACAGCTCTGGCTCGAAGAGATTGCATTTTATTGCTGAAATAAGAAAATATGGCAAAGTCAATTGCCTTATTACAAATTCTAATTTCGAAATGCAGAAACAAATTGCAAAATGGAAAATAAACTAAATAAATAAAAATAGCCTATCATGTGTAGTAGCGATGAAGACTCTCGCTAATCCAGGCTCTTGGCAGAGTAAGACCGTCAACGGTCGGTAATTTGAATGTGCCATCTTCGAGCCTCCGTTCAATAACATACGGTCCTTCCCATGTTGGCTTCATATGCGAAGGAACCGGATAGATTCTTTTCAAGACGAGATCGCCTAGTTCAAAGGTTCGTGGGCGGACCTTGGCGTTGTACAATCAGGCGACTCAACTTCGATGCGCGGCTCCCCTCAAATCAGCCTCTTCACGTTTCTCATCTAGTAGATCGAGAGATTTAGCAAGTAATATAGCATTAGTCTTCGGATCATAATATGCCACACGATGAGAAGGTACTTCTAGCTCGACCGGAATAACAGCTTCTAAACCATAAGAGCGAGAGAATGGCGTATGACCGGTCGCGGACTTGTGGGTAGTTCGGTAAGCCCATAAAGCCATAGGAAGTTCGTCGACCCACTTGCCCCCGACCTTTTCCAGTCGTTTTTTTCAGAATGGACTTTATAACTTTATTGACCGCTTCGACCTGTCCGTTCGCTTGAGGGTGTGTAACCGCAGAGAATTTCTTTTGAATGTGAAACCGCTTGCAAAAATCTTTAAATTCTGCACTGTCGAATTGGGTTCTGTTGTCAGTAATAACAGTGTGTGGGAGACCGAATCGACAGGTAATGTTGCAGACTACAAAGTTGATCACTTTCTTCATCGTTATGGTAGTAAGAGGCTCAGCTTCAGCCCACTTTGTAGAGTAATCAACTGCGACGATGGCGTATTTCACACCACCTTTTGCCAGAGGTAATGTACCAATGATGTCGATGCCCCACATTGCAAACGGCCATGGGCTGACCATTTGCGTTATCTCGGTAGGAGGGGCTCTAAGAATTCGAGCATGCTTTTGACACCTATCACATTTCTTTGCATAATCCGACGCATCGCGATTCACAATAGGCCAGTAATATCCATATCGAAGTATTTTCTTGGCAAGTGCTTGCCCCCCGGTGTGATCGCCACATTCTCCCTCGTGTACATCATGCAATACTCGTTTAATTTCATCGTGAGCGATACACCGGTGCGATACGTTTAGAAGATCGTTTCCCTATTTCTTTATGAGGTATCGCAACCATGTGGTTCACTCGACTACCATCCAGATCCATTTCGAGTTTCGATTAGTTGGCTTCAAAGTTTGTCGAACAATTCCATATGCATGTTACAAGGCCAAAGGATGTCAACACCTTGTCCAGCCTTACCTAAGCTCCAGGGGAGACACTTAGAAGTTATCTGGAAAGGTTTCATGCTGCATGTGCTGAGGTTAGCAACCCGAATGACAATTCTATCTTTATGGCATTAACTAAAGGGATCGATCTCGATTCCGAGTTTGGCAGTTGGTTGGCTGGGAAATCCCCCGCATCATTGGATCGTTTCTATGCTAAGTCAACACAGTTTTTTAGGAGAGAAGACGCTAGACGATCTAGGAACCAGGACGATGCGGGGCCCAGTGTTGAAGGCATTCAAAGTAATGTTGCTGTGAAACAGACTGGTGAGAGTTCTGGTAAAGTGCCATTGAATATACAGAACAAGCAAGATCAAGAAAAGGGTAACGGAGGCCAGAGGAAGAAGAGAGATCAAAATCGTGGACCGAGATCCAGAGCACCCATGTTTGACCGATATACCCATTTGAATACATCCCTGGAGAATGTTTATTTGCAGACCTGCAATACTGGACATTATAAGAAACCAGCTCCGAAACAGTCATCTGAGAAGCAAATTCAAACTGGAAAGTTCTGCAGATTCCACAATTGCTATGGCCACAACACCAATGAGTGGTGTCACTTGGAAGACATCATTGAGAAGTTGATCAGAGAGAGGAAGTTGGAACAGTTTGTTCGGGCGCCGTAGGATGGAGGTGCAGGCCCATCTATACCGAATCAAGGTCAAGGCCATGTTAGGCCCAAGGAACCCACGCGTACTGGAGGGAGGTTGGTTATAAATATAGTTAGTGGCGGTCCTCATCCAGCTGATCAGGGCTGGAAGGAAATGGAGTCATATGCCAATTCGATCAGGCATGTGGACTTCGAATGTTACAATAATATTGATGATGGGGCTCCGGCGAAACAACGAAAACGATGACAAACAACATCGTTTTCCAAAACCGAGATGCTGATAGAGTCGAAGCCCCCACTATCGATCTGTTGGTCATTCCATCCCAAATAGGTCTTCCTTGGATGAAGAGGATCTTGGTCGACAGCAGAAGCTCCGTAAATATTCTTTTTAAGTGAGCTTATGACAAGATGAGAATGGAAGCAAAAGATCTAAAATCGTGTTAGTCTCACATACATGGTTTTAATGGAAGTGCAACTATACTCGCTGGGATGGTAGAGTTTCCAATTGAGTTATGTATTGGAGAGCGCCGGAGAGTCCAGATGCTATAGTTTGTTGTGCTAGATATTAATTACCTCTATAATGCTTTCTTGGGCCGACCAGCCCTCGCTGAAATCAGGGCAGCTATTGGCCCATGGTGTTTGACTCTAAAGTTCCGCACAGATAACGGGGTTGGAATGGTTCATGGAGATCCGGGGGCTGGACGCGCCTGTTATGTTGCTGAGCTGCGGGATGCACAGCGTAAGGAGAAGGGCAAGGGCGTAGAGGAATCTCTCGAGGTCCATTTTTCTGAGAATTGACAGCTAACGCCTGGGCCTATGCCCGGGCGCCACAACCAGTTCCTAAAATATCTTGATCCCCAAGATAATAGTGATGAAGAGGAAGTCAAAAACAATTAGGCCTCCCCAGCATGTTGACAATCGATGTTCCGATCCACGATGATGACAATTGCAGAACAGTAAAGGTCGGATCTCAACTCAGCCCTCAAATGAGACAGAAATTGGTTGATTTTCTCCGGGCAAACCTTGATGTGTTTGCTTGGACTAACTCAGACATGTGCGGGATCTTGCCGGACATCGTGAGCCATGCATTGAATATTGACCTGCGGCATGTCCCGGTCAAACAAAAAAAAAGCGCGGTATGGATCCAGAGAGATCCGCTGCCCTTAACGAAGAAGTAAATAAACTGAAGTCGAATGGGTTTATTTGTGATGCATTATACCCGGAGTGGGTGTCAAATCCAGTGCTTGTCAGAAAATCAAACGGGAAATGGAGAACAATTGTGGACTACTCAGATCTAAACAAAGCATGCCCAAAGTCAGTTTTCCACTTCCCAGAATTGATCGACTTATGGATTCAACAGCTGGATACGAGCTCTTATCTTTCATGGACGCGTATTCTAGCTATAATCAAATCTTAATGCACCTTCCCGACCAGGAGCACACCAGCTGTGTCACTGATCTATGACTCTATTGTTACAAAGTCGTTTGGACTTAAGAACGCTGGGGAAACTTATCAAAAGCTAGTGAATTGAATGTTCGCTAACCAGATCGGAAAAACCATGGAGGTGTACGTGAACGATATGCTCGTGAAGTCGCGACTGTCCATCAGTTATGTCAAAGATTTGGAAACAATGTTCAATATACTCCAGCAGTATAGAATGAAGCTCAATCTGTTGAAGTGTCACTTCGGGGTTGCATCAAGAAAGTTCCTTGGTTTCATTGTCAACACTCGAGGAATTGAAGCCAATCCTGAGAAAATCTGGGTGATTCGGAATCTCGAAACTCCCAGAACTATAAAGCAAGTACAAAGCCTTAACGGGAAGGTGGCGACCTTAAGCAGATTTATTTCCAGATCCACAGACAAGTGTGTTTGTACCAAAATTGGGCACAACACTCTTCGGAAGTTTTTGAAGAGATAAAATGAAGAAATTAAATGGAAAAAGAGGATTATCTAACAAAAACTCCAAAAACAGATAATGAAAGTAATAAGAACGCACAGAAACACAAGAATTTAGAGTGGTTCGGCGTGTGCCTATGTCCACTATGAAGTTGATTGCTTTATTGATGTTTCTTTGGTGATTAAAATTGATTTCAGCGGGTTACAGTAGATAATAATGATTTACAGCAGTGAAATTCGTTAGTAGCAGCAGCAATGGAGTTTAGAACTGGATCAGGCAGAGTCTGGGCGTTGGAGAATTCAAAGAAGAAGAAGATCCCTTTTCTGTTGGCTCTGGGGATCTATTTATAGGTGTAGGAGGCGGATATCTCGCTCAGATCTCGGGGGACTACTTCTGACACGTGAGTAGGCCCGCGCGACCAAGCCCGTGAAGTTTTGGCCCGATCCGTGATCGATACGAACGGATTTCATATCGATCAAGATTGCGTCTGATGGAGTCGAAATTCGGCGTGGACATTCTTTAGCATGCACGTAAGCTTCTGTGAAAATTTCATAGCATTTGGACTTATGGATCGCGAGATATCATCGATACGAATTGGGATTTCGGTTGGCTGTTTCATTCGACTCCATCATTTCGACTCGATCCTGTTCGAATCGATAGTTGCGTGTGATCAAGTGGTGACTTGGCGAGCATTCTCCGGATCGACCCACCTTCTTCGCCGAGTTGATCGAGTCGTTCCAGGACTTTCGCCTGTTCGTATCGAGGCACTTGTCTTGTTCGAATCGATGGATGGTGGCCCTTGTTTCATATCGATGGAGAACACATGGAATAATTCGACTGCGTGGCCTTGTTCGTATCGATTGGAAATGGCTCCATTTGATCGATACGAAGTTGACGTGGCCAGGTGGACTCGAACACTGTTAGTCATCGATCGATACGAATAACCATGTCGTGGATCGATACGAACAAGGACTTCTCGGTGGATACGAAGTAACTGGGTTCGTAGGATACGAACAGTGGTTCCTTCATGGATACAAAGTAAGGTCAACTGATGGATACGAACTATAGAAGCTTGATGGATTCGAATAACGCTCTTCAGGCGATGGATGTGAAGTAGATTCTGGTGGTGAATGTGAAGTGGTCACTGGCTGATCGATACGAAGTGGGTTCGATGATGGATACGAACTCAATCGAGTCGAACAGAGGCTTCCTGATGGATTCGAATGAGATCGAGTCGAGCAGAGGCTAGCCGATGGATTCGAACGAGATCGAGTCGAACAGTGGCCAGTCGATGGATTCGAACTCGAGGCTGTTTCTTCATCCCATCTTGCATCGATCATAACTTGAGCATATCAACTCGGATTGACTTGAAATTTGGAATGTTGGCTCTCATAGCCTCGCTTGTCGTGTCATATCAATTTTAGCTTAATCTGGACTCGGACAACATTCGTCGATATCCATAGTGAGCCTGCGTATAACCGATCTCCAAGACGAACTGTCATTGGTTTCTAGTCAAGTTCTTGGTATCATGGCTTTGCCAAAAGGCGGGATAACATTTGCCCCCAAAAGTACGTCTTGTGGAAACATGATGTGCTTTGAAATGTTGCAATCATCATTCTGAATAGTTATCGTCTCTTTGGTGAAAGTTGTAATCATTGACTGATTTTTTCAACAACGTAAACCATTGACTGTCAACTGTTGTACCCTGTATTGTTGCAATCGACTGTTGTATGCTAGTGATTAGCCGTTTGTTGTTGTAATCGTTATCAGATAAGTTTCCAATTCCTGTAAATTTGGAAAATCGAATATTAGTCCGACATACATGCATATATGTTAATCTGACTCTCGTTGACGTTTGCATGTTCATGAGTCATTGTCAATTTATCTCGTATCAAATTCGGTATCGATCCTCTCCTGAACCGATGTGAAATTCGAAGTGTAACAACGCCCGATGGTCGTTTTTGAATGTTCCTTAGTATCGATGAATCGATGTAAAGGGTTGGAACGTTATCTTTGCATCGATAGGCATCGTATGGACGGATACGTAATGAACATTTCGAATTGATGGATGTGAGGTTCGATGGATACGAAGCATTTGTTCGTATCGATGGAATTCGATGCCTTCAGAACAGCCCTTGTTGTGTATTTCGAATCGATGGATCTGGTGTCATTGGATATGAATAGACAATTCGTATCGATGGGTATTGGCTTTTGGGAGCTGCGATTTTATGGATTCGAACTGATCGTTCGTATCGATGCTCTGGGGAAGGAGTTGAAAATGATCGATATGAACAAGGATTTCATATCGATGGATTGTGGATGGATACGAATAGTTCGTTCGTATCGATCCTGTGGTAACATTTTGTAACCGGTCGAATCCACTGGGAGGCGAATCATTTCTCTATACACACTCAAGTCCATATAAATACTGTGGACTTAATCGTTTTTCACTTTTCACCTTTTACTTCGTCTTCGCTTTCGTATCGCTCCAGAAACTAAGAGAGAGAAAACTGCTCTTTGCCTTCGAATTGAATTGGAACCTTTAATCCCTTCAACCAGTTATCAAGAATAAGGTAATCAATTGAACAACCTTAGTTCCAAAAAGATGAGACTCAAATTCTCATGCCATTCCATTCGAATTCATGTCCAAACGTTGTCTGAGGAAGTAGATTTTGTGCGAGGTCGAGGAAGGAGAAAAATGGAGTTCGAATTGATCTGGGGAAGAAAAAATGTGGAGGAGATGGCTTGATCTTCTTTTCGTGTCGATCCGCAATGATTGTTGCGTGGACTCGTCTTGTACGATCGATACGAAATTCTATCTCCAACGATTGATGCGAAAACTAGGCCAGTGATCGAGTCGAAGTCCTTGGTTTCAGATCGATTCAAAAAATACTCCTTCGATCGATACGAAATGCATCGAGTGAATGTGATCGAGTCGAAGTCCTTTGGCTTCAGGTCGTTTCGAAAAATACTCCTTCGTATCGATACGAAATGCATCGAGTGAATGTGATCGAGTCGAAGTCCTTTGGCTTCATATCGATTCGAAAAATACTCCTTTGTATCGATACGAAATGCATCGAGTGAATGTGATTGAGTCGAAGCCGGGGCTCCCCTGGATGATACGAACCCAATCATCCACGATCGATTCGAAGCCTCTGACCTTGATCGATATGAAACCAGACACTAACGATCGATTCGAAGCGAATTCTTGACGACTGATACGAACCTTGATCTTGATGGATACGAAACCTTGAATAAACGATAGCATGATTTCCGATAAGCTTCATTCTTGCATATTTGGACTTAACTATTACCCTGCTTATTTAACTACCTGTCGAAGCTTGTCGATGGAACTGTAACTTAACAAAACTTTAACAAACTCTGACTTGGATCGATCGCTAATAACTGGATGGCACGGTTGTGACGGTCTGCGATGACGGTCATTCCGACTGAATTTTGAAGTCTTATTGTTCACATGCTTTCTTTAAATCCGTAGAACTTGCCAAGTGATATACAGCACTACACTGCACAAATATTCACACACTTCACACTGCGGGATGCACGGGTTTATTATCTGTTTAACGATGATTTTTCATTAGCTATTTAGTCATGGAATCTTCAAGTTCGCAACAGTAGGAACTTCCGAGTTCAATTCCTTCCACCATCGAGATACCGGTCATCGAAGCCGAAGTTAAAGATCCAGCTCCGGACGAGTTTCCAAGCGCCCGGTTCATTTGTCGTCCACAAGATTCTATGCCGTCCGGCATCTCCGAAGATATGCTGGGATGGATTTGTTTAAGGCACGGCTTGTTGCTTGATGATGTGTTACTGCCGGGGCCAAATGATAGACCACATGCTCCCCCGGAGGGGTTTACTGCTTTCAACTGTCACGCTTGCACATCGGGGACACTTCCTCCTTTCAATCAATATGTAAGGGAGATGTTATCATTCCTTGGAATAGCTCCATCCCAGCTACACCCCAACGGGTACGCTTTGTTGAATAGCACCTTTATTTTGTTTACAGAGATTCTCTTTCGACCACCAAAGCCTATCGAGATTAGATATCTATTTAACATTAAGAGTCGTGGAGACAGCCCTTCATTCAGCTTCTTGGAAGTGGTTAGGAACTGTCAAATAGTAACTGGGTCCTGGGGAAGGCTGAGTTACTTTAAAACCGAATGGTTCTACGTTCGATGCCCTCTTGGATTCGCTAGGCGATGGTTGGATAGACGTAAGTGTTGCAGTCTCTTTCGTGAATTATCGAGATAATAATGATCATTCTCAAAACTGACATACTTCTCTTCTTTTACAGCCGCAATTTCTCGACCCGATGGTGGATATTTTAGACAGCTAGTTCGGATCCTCCAAGCGGTTTCGGGTGAAGAGAGGCACATTGACTTGGTTCTGACCGACAAAAACTTGAGAATTGTCGGGTTGATCGAACGTAAGCAAAGCATACGGCTAGAAGGGACACTTAGAGCAGTCTCAAAGAAGCAGGTGAAACGGAAAGCGCCCGAGTCGTAATAGCTGAAGAAGTTGATCCGGAGAGAACGCCCACCGATAACGAGCTCCAAGCTGAGCCTTCTTCCAGTTTTCAAGATTCAGGAGGAAGGAGAAAAGGCAAGGCAATTGCTCATAAGCGTTCTAAATCTGTGGATATGTCCTTGCCCGTCCCAAGGATTAGAATTTCGGAGGCTCCTCCCCCGCAAGTAGAGAATCCTTTTGAAGGGCTTGCTGATATTCCGATTCCGGATTATGTGTCGTTTCAACACGACACCGGGATGGAGGAGCTTGACAATGCTCTTGAGCTGAGCGGGTCGCTTGCTATGAGTGCAGCTGACATTTCCGGTTGGTCTGGGGGTTGCACATACATACACTTCATTGCACTGCATGATTCATAACTGTAAATCGTCCAACCTAAGAAACCACTAACTTTTCCTTCGTCTCTCATTTTCAGGTACGATGTCCGGAAGAGGATCAATGCTTGGGAATCTTCGCTCGGCCCGAAAGTCTTCAATCTATTATGATTCCCACAGGAGAGACTCTGATAGGGACCGCGATCGCGGGTACTCTAATCAAGAGAGGTACGAGCGGGACAGGGACAGAGAATACAAACATCGATCTAGATCTCGCTCTCCTCCTCTTAGGCTTCCATCTCCACCTCTTGTTCTTGTTCCATACCCGCCAGAGCCTCCTCGTCACAGACCATCCTCTCAAACTTCAAGGTCTGAAACTCATCATCAGCAAGTTGAAACCGTGCCCCCCATAATTGCAGAGCAGGCCATTACTGAGCCCACGGGGAAAGGGGCTATTAAAATTGCTCAGATGAGGAAGGAGTTTTCGAACATATGCTTCGATGGCTACGTCTTTCCACCTCCCTTAAAGAGAATCCCATCTAGAGTGGAAAACACGATGCATGATTACATTCATGACATCTACACCCAGTATAAAGAGTGGGTAAAGGCTGTAGAGCAAGCTTCTAAGGTGGCCTTTGAGCGAGCTAAAGCGCTTGAGAAAATGGAGACCGAACTCGCTCAAAGGGCCCAGATCATTCAAGTGCTCACTTCTGAGGCCGAGTCTTCTCGGAAATCTGAAATTGAGGCCACCAAAAAAGCTGACGAAGCGAATGTGGAAATGGAGAGGTTGAGGCAGACACATGTTGCCTTGGTGGAGGAGATGGGCCATCGGAATACTACAGTTACCTCCGAACGGGATGCGGCGGTCAAGGAACTTAACGAGCTCAAGGCCAAATTTTCCGACATGGCCAAGGAAAGGGATGATGCAAACAACGCAGCCCAGGAGGCGTGCGAACAAGCTGTTCTGCTTAGGGGTGAACGGGATGCGGCTGTGGCTAAAGTCCGCGTGGTGGAGACTGAGGTTGAGGAGAAAGTGAAGTCGACCGAGTCCAGGCTAGAGGCTAATATCCAAGACCTACTCGTTGTTTACAACGCTAACGTGCTGAGGCACAGGGGTCTAGCCTGGCTCGATGATTATTCGACGCATCTATACAACGCCTGGGGCCGATTAGTTGAAGAAGAGAAGGAGGCGCATCTGGGTGAGTCTGTGGATGAGTTTGAACTCAAGAATCGCATTCTGAATGAAGATGAAAGGAAGATTCTTCATGAGTCAATGATTCTACATGAAAAGGAAAGACTCGGCGCCCAGCACTTCGAAGTAGGAGAGGGTTCAGGGGTTGACCATCATGAGGCGAGTCTTGAAGTTCTAGCGTCAACCCAGCCCGCATCCTCGTCTACGGTCGATCCCCAAGCCATTCCTGCCTACAATCCGGATCAGCCGCAGATGATTCCGGTCATAGTGCAAGTTACTGAAGCTGTTCTGCCGTCTACAAATCAAACTGAGGAAGGTATTCTGAACATTCTGCACATCTGCCTTAAGTCGGAATCTTTATTTGAATTAAATTCTGACAGCTCTCTTATTCTTTGTCCAGTGATCGATGCTGCACCTGTCGGACCTCCTGTTACTCAAGAATCATATCAGACGTAGAAGGCTATTGTTATCGAAGCGATCACTGTAACTACAACTGCCCCACTTGATGATACGCAGGGAAGCACGGTTGTGTTTGATGAGCAGCTGATGGAAGAACTCTTTCGCCGTCACGGCGATCCTCTTGCCGACTTGCCATTTGTTATGGGTGGAGGCGCTCCTGCTACAAGTTCTTCAATGCCAACTACTGATGCCCCTAGCGAGGCTCGAGCAGTTACTGAAGAGGAGATGTTCGCACAAATCGATGCTGAAATGGAAGCAGCAGCTCATAGTGGCAGTTTTGGAGGTGGGATGGCGGCGCTCGGTCCAGCTCCGCTCAGAATGATATCTCCTGGTGGTACAGTTTTCATCACCAGCATGCCCATTCCACCTTCTACACTTGATCATGTTCCTCCGACTCCGCCCGCAGGAAGCATCCCTATTCACTCGAGCTCGGAGGAGGATGTCGAGATCATGCTCCCACCTGGAGACCGACCACCGAAAGGCAAAGGCTCAAAGAGGAAAGGTAGTGGCAGCTCCAGCGGGCCTACACCGAAGAGGAAGCCGAGGAAGAAGAAAGATTAGACATGCTTCCTTGGTTTATTTTGATTCACATTTTGTTGGCCGTGTATAGATGCGGGTTCGGCCCCTGCTAATAGGAATTTTTTGGGAACAAACTTGTACATGAATTTCTTTCATAAATAGTAGAAATGAAACTTTCCTTTTTTAGTTTCTTGTGAATTTGCTTAAGTGTTTCAATGTTTGAAATGCACTTGTAAAGTTCCAGCTTCCGAGTCAAGTTTGTCTTTTTGCACCAAGTCTTGAAACTGTGGACATGGTTCGCGACCGGGAAACGAGTTGAATTTTGATGTCGCACTGCTTCAGTCAATGGTCGAAGCTTAAGCCCTGCCCCCAGTCTCGGGGATGAGTTGTAGAACATCAGTCATCGATTGCTTCTCACTTATAACATGTTGAGTCTAGTGCCACTGAATGGATGTCTGAGACAATCGGAGATTGAGCGGTTTATCCACGCTTGTCTGATTGTTGACGATCATATCCACACTCCGGGGATTCTCATTTGTTTATTGGCGTTTGGTCACGCCAGCTTAAGTTTAAATCATACGCCCGCACTCTAGGGACTCGGAATCGACATTTGTACTCCGACTCGCACTCAGGGAGTTCGGAGTTGATATTTGTACTTCAATTCACGCTCTGGGAACTTGAAGTTGATGTTTATACTCCGTTTCGCACTTTGGGAATCCAGAGTGGATGTTTATACTCCGTTTCGCACTCTGAGAATCCGGAGTTGATGTTTATACTCCGACTCGAGCTCTAAGAGTTCGGAGTTGATGTTTATACTCCGTTTCGCACTCTTGGAATTCGGAGTTGATGTTTATACTCCGTTTCGCACTCTGGGAATCCGGAGTTGATGTTTATACTCTGTTTCGCACTCTGGGAATCCGGAGTTGATGTTTATACTCTGACTCGCACTCTGGGTGTTCGGAGTTATTGTTTATACTCCGTTTCGCACTTTGGAATTCAGAGTTGATGTTTATACTCCGACTTGCACCCTGGGAGTTCGGAGTTGGTAAGCATATGGTCAGTCACATCTGCTGTATGTTTTTGGATTTCGCTCGCACTCTGGGAATGAAAGGTGTATCAGGATCATGGATGGTCGGATCACATCCACCCTGAGTTGACAAGTGAGGTCCACCCTCCTCAAACTTGGTTCAGATACGGACGAAGTCGTTAGGCGGTTGGATCCACCCTCTTCGTAGATGTATTTTAATACTCCAGCTCGCACTTTGGGAACCGGGAGTTAAGTGAGGGATTGTCGTGTATCAATCCGTTTTTGACTTTGATGTGATGGCTTGTCCCCAAGCTTGGGTTTCACTTAGCGAGTGACCGGTTGCATCACAGTCACTCCCTATTTGAATAAATTCTATCATATGGTGAAACTTAGCCCTCCGTGCATAGTGATGATCATATGAAGCATTTCAAGTAAATCACAGCTCTGGCTCGAAGAGATTGCATTTTATTGCTGAAATAAGAAAATATGGCAAAGTCAGTTGCCTTATTACAAATTCTAATTTCGAAATGCAGAAACAAATTGCAAAATGGAAAATAAAACAAATAAATAAACATAGCCTGTCATGTGTAGTAGCGACGAAGACTCTCGCTATTCCAGGCTCTTGGCAGAGTAAGACCGTCAACGGTCGATAATTTGAATGTGCCATCTCCGAGCCTCCGTTCAATAACATACGGTCCTTCCTATGTTGGCTTCATATGCGAAGGAACCGGATAGATTCTTTTCAAGACGAGATCGCCTAGTTCAAAGGTTCGTGGGCGGATCTTGGCATTGTACAATCGGGCGACTCGACTTCGATGCGCGGCTGCCCTCAAATCAGCCTCGTCACGCTTCTCATCTAGTAGATCGAGAGATTCAGCAAGTAATATAGCATTTGTTTTTGGATCATAGTATGTCACACGATGAGAAGGTACTTCTAGCTCAACTGGAATAACGGCTTCTGAACCATAAGAGAGAGAGAACGGAGTGTGACCGATCGTGGACTTGTGGGTTGTTCGGTAAGCCCATAAAGCCATAGGAAGTTCATCGCCCCCTAGCCCCCGACCTTTTCCAGTCGTTTTTTCAAAATGGACTTTATAACTTTATTAACCGCTTCGACCTGTCCGTTCGTTTGAGGGTGTGCAACTGCAGAGAATTTCTTTTGGATGTGAAATCATTTGCAGAAATCTTTAAATTCAGAACTGTCGAATTAAGTTCCGTTGTCCGTAATAATGGTGTGTGGGAGACCGAATCGACAGATGATGTTGCGGACTACAAAGTTGATTACTTTCTTTGTTGTTATGGTAGCAAGAGCTTCAGCTTCAGCCTACTTTGTAAAGTAATCAACTGCGACGATGGCGTATTTCGCGCCATCTATTGCCAAAGGTAAAGTACCAATGATGTCGATGCCCCACATTGTAAATGGCCATGGGCTGACCATTTGCGTTATCTTGGTAGGAGGGGCTCTAGGAATTCGAGAATGCTTTTGACACCTATCACATTTCTTTGCATAATCCACGCATCGCGATTCATAGTAGGCCAGTAATATCCATATCGAAGTATTTTCTTGGCAAGTGCTTGCCCTCCGGTATGATCGCCATATTCTCCCTCGTGTACATCGTGCAATACTCGTTTAATTTCATTGTGAGCAATACACCGGAGTAGAGGAACAGAGTACCCTCTTATGTACATGATTCCATTCTGGATGGTGAATCGTGAGGCCTTCCGAAGGACTTGTCTCTTTTCACTCCTGCGCTCCGGCAGGGTTCCGTGCTCAATGTAATTTCTGAGTGGAGTCATCCATGAATCCTTTTCGGGGACAGTTTCGCATACCCAGTCTATTTCTGCCCGATCAATTCTTGGGGATGATAACGTCTCTACGGGAACAAGTCCCATTTGCTGAGCTGCACCTGTGCTGGCTAACTTCGCCAATGAATCAGCTTTTTGGTTGCGTTCTCGAGGTATACAATAAATGGCATAATAATCAAACTGGTTTAGCACTTCCTGAACTCGAGCTAAGTAAGCAGCCAGCCTTCGATCCCTCGCCCGATACTCTCCTCGTACCTGACATACAACTAACTGTGAATCACAATAAATTTCCACAGTGATAATTCTCAAACCTCTAGCAAGCTTTAGTCCAGTTAAGAGGGCTTCATATTCAGCTTCATTATTGGTTGCATGAAAATCGAACTTCAAAGCATAACATATAGATCGGCCCTCGGGAGTTTCAAGTACAACACCAGCGCCCGAACACCGGTCGTTTGATGCACCATCAATATACAGCTTCCAAACATATTCGGGAGATTCACTGGTTTCGGGCAAGTCCTCTGGAACGGTAAATTCAGCTATAAAATCAGCTAGGACTTGTCCTTGAATCGCTCGTCTTGGAGTGTAAGTAATATCAAACTGGCTCAGTTCGATGTTCCACTTGAGTAACCTACCAAACGTCTCAGGTCGCGTAAGGACCTGTCATAACGGCTGGTCGGAGTAAACAATAATAGGATGTGCTTGGAAATATGGTGGGAATTTTCTTGATGCAATTACAAGGCAATAAGCCAACTTCTCTAGCTTCAGATAATTTCTTTCAGCTCCAGTCAATCATTTGTTGACGTAGTATACTGGCTTCTGTATCCTGTCTTCTTCTCGAATTAAAGCAGCGCTGATAGTGTTTTCTGATATCGCCAAGTTTATGTACAACTTCTCATGATCAATAGGCTTTGACAGGATAGGTGGTGTGGACAGATGCTGAACTAGTGCTTGGAAAGTGCCCTCACACTCCGTGGTCCATTCAAAGTTTCTTTTTTCTTTTCGGATTAGATCGAAGAAGGGAATGCATTTTTCAGTGGACATTGAAATGAACCTGCTCAATGCTACTACTTTCCCATTGAGACTCTGGACTTGCTTTATAGTTTTTGGAGTCTCAGGGTTTTTGATTGCCCAAATCTTTTCAGGATTAGCTTCGATTCCCCGAGCATTGATGATAAACCCAAGGAATTTTCCGGATGCAACTCCAAAATGACATTTCAGTGGATTGAGCTTCATTCTGTATTCTCGAAGTATGTTGAACATAGTTTCCAGGTCTTGAATATGGTCAGTGGAAAATCGTGACTTCACAAGCATGTCATCTACATATACTTCTATTGTTTTCCCGATTTGATTGGCAAACATCCGATTGACCAATCGTTGGTAAGTAGCTCCGGCATTCTTGAGTCCGAATGGCATAACTTTGTAGCAATGAAGTCCCAGATTGGTTACGAAACTGGTATGTTCTTGATTGGGTAAATGCATTGGTATCTGATTGTAGCCAGAATACGCGTCCATGAAGGGTAAGAGCTCATGCCCAGCTGTCGAATCTACTAGCTGATCAATTCTGGAAAGCGGGAAACTGTCTTTGGGACAAGCTTTATTCTGATCGGAATAGTCGACACATGTTCTCCACTTTCCGTTTGACTTTCGGATGAGCACGGGATTCGACACCTATTCTGGATATAATGCATCTCGAATGAACCCGTTCGCTTTAAGCTTTTCTACTTCTTCTTTAAGGGCGGTAGATCTCTCTGGATCCATACCACGCCTTTTCTGTTTAACCGGGACATGCCGCGGGTCAATGTTCAGAGTATGGCTCGCGATGTCCGGCGAGATCCCACACATACCAGAATGCATCCAGGCGAATACGTCAGGATTCGCCTGTAAAAACTCAACCAATTACACTTGGGTTTGTTGGCTTAGCTGAGACCCAATCTTTATCATTTTCGAATCATCATCATTGTCAATTGGGACATCGATCGTCAGTTCGGCCAGGGATGCTTGACTTTCTTTAGATTCTCCTTCGTCTTCAGTTTATCTTGGGTCAAGATCCCTTTGGAATTGGCTGGGGTGCCCGGGCCTAGGCCCAGGCGTTAATTGTCACTTATCAGCAAAACGGACGCAGAGAGATTCCTCTACGCCCTTTCCTTTCTCCTTTCGCTGCGCCTCCCACAGCTCGGCAACATAGCAGGCTCTCGCTGCAGCCTGATCTCCTTGGATGACTCCTACTCCATGATCAGTGGGAAACTTCAAGGTTAAACACCACGGGGCAATAGCTGCCCTGAACTCAGCAAGGGCCGGTCGGCCCAAGAAAACATTATATGGGGAGTCTATGTCTAACACAACGAACTGTAGTATCCACACTCTCCGGCGTTCTCCAACTCCCAACTCCACTGGTAGTTCCACTACTCCAGTGGGTATAGTAGCGCTCCCATTGAAACCGTGGATTCGAGACTGACAAGGTTTCAAATCTTTGGCCTCCATCTTCATTTGATCGTAAGCTCGTTTATAAAAAATATTCATAGAGCTTCCACTGTCAACTAAGATCCTCTTCATCCAAGCAGGACCTACTTGAGCTGAGATGACCAGTGGATCGATGGTGGGAGCTTCAACTTTATCAGCATCTCTGTCTCTGAATACGATATCATCAATCATCGTCTTCTGTTGTTTGGCCGGAGCCCTTTCATCAAGACTACTATAACACTCGAAGTCTGCATGCCTAATAGAGCTGGCATACGACTCCATTTCCTTCCAGCTTCAGTCTGCTGGATGAGGACCACCACTTATTGTATTGATAATCAACCTCCCGCCAGTACGAGCGGGTTCCTCCTGTCTTTCCTGATTTGGCGCACGATTCTGATTCGATGGGCCCGTACCTCCTGTCTGCGGCGCCCGCACATACTGATCCAAATTTCGCTCATGTATCAACTTCTCAATGAGATCTTGTAAATGATGACACTCATTTGTATTATGGCCATAGCTTTCGTGGAATCTGCAAAACTTTCCTGTTTGGACTTGTCTTTCCGTTGATGGTTTCGGGGCAGGCTTCTTGTATTGCATGGTGTTATAAGTCTGCAAATACACATTTTCCAACGACGTGTTCAATGGAGTATAATTATCGTACATGGGAGCTCTACGTCGTGGGCCACGATTTTGATTTCGTTTTTTGCCTTAATTTCCACTATCCCTCTGCTGATTCTGTTTATTTTATATGTTCAACTGAACTTTTCCAGAACTCTCTCCTGATTGTTTAACAGCGATGTTACTCTAAATTCCTTCGATGTTGGGCCCTGCATCATCTTGCTTCCTAGATTGTTTCGCATCCTCCCTTCTCAAGAATTGGGCTGCCTTGGAATAGAAACGGTCCAATGTCGAGGTGGTTTCCCAACTAACCAATTTCCGAACTCAGAATCAGGATCAATCCCCTTAGTAAATGCCATCAGGATAGAGTTATCATTGGGATTGCTTATTTCTGCACACGCAGCATGGAATCGTTCCAAGTAACGTCTAAGTGTTTCTCCGGGAGCTTGAGTAACACTAGACAGAGTGTTAACATCTTTAGGCCTTGCTACGTGCATACGGAATTGTTCAACAAACTTGGTCGCCATTTGGTCAAAATTAGAAATGGATCGTGGTGGTAAATGAGTAAACCACATAGTTGCAATGCCCCCCAGGGAAATGAGGAAACTACGGCATTTGACTGCATCATCAGCTCTCGCAGCATTCATCAGCCATTAATACTTCAGGATGTGTTAATTGAGATCAGAACTTTCTTCATAGACCGACAAGGTTGGCATCTTGAAACCCCGAGGTGGTTCAGCATATAGTATGTCATCGGTGAAAGGGGTATGACTCCGGGAGATTCCTTAGTCGTCGTTAGTGAGACCCTGACTTTCACGGATCATTTGACGAATCATCGTTGGTATATCCGGCATCCGGATACTTGGGGCATGTTGTGCCAAGGTGTGGTCGGGTTCCACAGCGCGAGTCTGGACCGGACGCGGTCGACGGTCCGTTCCTCGCCTCCTTGGTTCATCATTTTCTAGGACATAAGACTCCGGAGTGTGCTCTCGCTGGCTACGATGATGATCAGTTTGATTTCTAGCATCAACCCCGTGTTCGGTAGTAGTGGTGGCAGCAAGGTTGCCTATGACGTGGTAAGGAGCAGCACCTCCTCGGGATGAAGGTCCTGTATGATGACTAGTGGATGGTCCAGTTCTAGGTTGTCCAAGATTCGAAGCAGGTTGGTGTCCTGTGGCCTGGGTGTAGCTCACATCCAACCGTGGGCGTGTGGATCGGAGATGACCATCAGATGAGGCTGAACTCTCTGTGGAAGAATAAGAACCTTGGTCTTTTCTGGATCTTCTGCGCCTTTGGCGATTCAGCTGGTTGGTCAACTCTATGTTGGCGCGCAGTTGTTCAGTTAGATGTTGCCGACTCTGGGTCAATTCTTGGAGCAGCATCTGAAATTCTTGTCTGGTAACCGGGCCTGATGGATCTGAAGGTCCGGCGGCATCTTGGTTGGATGGAGGCAATTGCACGAGATTCTGTCGGTCCCATCCTTCTTGATCAGCAGCAGTAGAGGTAGTTCCTGTACTTACCATGGTGAATTGATGAAGTCCTTTCCTAGATCTAATGCAAATCTAAATAGAATGGAAGGGCTTCAAAGTTCTAGATCTGGATCTTCTTCTTGGATTTATGCAATCCGGTATCGATAGGAGATCCAAAGAGCAGGAGAAAAATTGGGTTTTTTCTCAGTGAAAGCACCAAAGTGTTTGTACCAAAATTGGGCACAACACTCTTCGGAATTTTTTGAAGAGATAAAATGAAGAAATTAAATGGAAAAAGAGGATTATCTAACAAAAACTCCAAAAACAGATAATGAAAGTAATAAGAACGCACAAAAACACAAGAATTTAGAGTGGTTCGGCGTGTTGCCTACGTCCACTATGAAGTTGATTGCTTTATTGATGTTTCTTTGATGATTATAATTGATTTCAGCGGGTTACAGCAGATAATAATGATTTACAGCAGTGAAATTCGTTAGTAGCAGCAATGGAGTTTAGAACTCGATCCGGCAGAGTCTGGGCGTTGGAGAATTCAAAGAAGAAGAAGATCCCTTTTCTGTTGGCTCTGGGGGTCTATTTATAGGTGTATGAGGCGGATATCTCGCTCAGATCTCGGGAGACTACTTATGACACGTGAGTAAGCCCGCGCGACCAAGTCCGTGAAGTTTCGGCCCGATCCGTGCTCGATACGAACGGATTTCGTATCGATCAAGATTGCGTCCAATGGAGTCGAAATTTGGCGTGGACATTCTTTAGCATGCACGTAACTTTTGTGAAAATTTCGTAGCATTTGGACTTGTGGATCGCAAGATATCATCGATACGAATTGGGATTTTCGGTTGGCTATTTCATTCGACTCCATCATTTCGACTCGATCCTCTTCGAATCGATAGTTGCGTGTGATCAAGTGGTGACGTGGCGAGCATTCTCCGGATCGACCCACCTTCTTCGCCAAGTTAATCGAGTCATTCCAGGACTTTCGCCCTGTTCGTATCGAGGCACTTATCTTGTTCGAATCGATGGATGGTGGCCCTTGTTTCGTATCGATGGAGAACACATGGAATAATTCGACTGCGTGGCTTGTTCGTATCGATTGGAAATGGCTCCATTTGATCGATACGAAGTTGACGTGTCCAGGTGGACTCGAACACTGTTAGCCATCGATCGATACGAATAACCATGTCGGGGATCGATACGAACAAGGACTTCTCGATGGATACGAAGTAACTGGGTTCGAAGGATACGAACAGTGATTCCTCGATGGATACGAAGTAAGGTCGACTGATGGATACGAACTATAGAAGCTTGATGGATTCGAACAAAGCTCTTCAGGCGATGGATGCGAAGTAGATTCTGGTGATGAATGTGAAGTGGTCATTGGCTGATCGATACGAAGTGGGTTCTGATGATGGATACGAACTAGATCAAGTCGAACAGAGGCTTCCTGATGGATTCGAATGAGATCGAGTCGAACAGAGGCTAGCCGATGGATTCGAACGAGATCGAGTCTAACATTGGCCAGTCGATGGATTTGAACTCGAGGCTGTTCTTCATCCCATCTTGCATCGATCATAACTTGAGCATATCAACTCGGATTGACTTGAAATTTGGAACGTTGGCTCTCATAGCCTCGCTTGTCGTGTCATATCAATTTTAGCTCGATCCGAACTCGGACAACATTCGTCGATATCCATAGTGAGCCTGCGTATAACCGATCTCCAAGACGAACTGTCATTGGTTTCTAGTCAAGTTCTTGGTATCATGGCCTTGCCAAAAGGTGGGATAACAAAGTGCATCCCTTTCTTTGATCTGATCAGAAAAGGAAAGCAGAACTTTGTATGGACAGATTAGTGTGAAGGCGCATTCAAAGCACTAGTTCAACACTTGGTGACACCTCCCAGACTTTGGGACTTAACGACCGGACTCAAGTTCGACTCAAAGACTGAAGTATCACAAGTACATTGAATGGAAGTATGAATGCTTAAATTCTTAAGTAAACAAACACAGAGTTATGTTGGAAAAAACAAAATGAAGTTTTATTTCCAATTTTGTTTGAAAAAAGATAAGTACAAAAACTTATTCAAATAATTCCTATAAGCAGGGGCCGAATCCGCGTCTATACACGGCCTACAAAAGCAAAAGCAAATCCTCTTCCATCTATCTACCAAAAAGAGGAAACAAAAGAGCAAGTCTACGCCTTTGACTTTTTCTTCTTTTTCGGTGTAGACCTGCTTGTACTACCGCTCGAATGTCTCTTAGAGCCCTTGCCTCCCTGGCCTGCGCTAGCTGGTTTGTCTTCGGCCGGGGGAATCGGAACAGCCTCCTCCTCGGAACTTCCGGGGATCGGAATACCCTCCGTGTGTGGAACTGAAGAAATGGTAGCACCCTCAATGATGGAAGAATGAGGTGCGCTAGTATCGATGATGGTGCCACCAGGAGAAACAATAAGCATAGGGATCGGGCCGGGACGCACCATGCCACCACCAACACTACCAGCTTGCTTTGCTTGCTCTGTCTCGGCTTTAATTTCCGCCATTATCTCCACAGCCCGATCTGCTTGAATCCTCATTGGCATGCTACTAGTCGGACCTGAGGAGCTAGTAATCATCACGTCTTCATCAATGACGAAGGCATTTTGGTGATCGGGTTGCCTTAATGACAGAGTAGTGCTTCCATCATTTGTTCATCAAAAATGCAACTGCTTTCGTGCATCTCCTCGGCCAATGCGGCAACCGATGTAGTCGTCGCTTCCGTCATTAGTGCCTCCTGCTCATAATGCATTCCTTGAGTTGCAGGAGGATCAAGTGATGTAGCATCTATAACTGAATAAAGATAGGAGAAAATATTAGTGACATCTTCCGACAATGCTCCTGCATTTAGATGAATGGAAGAAGTGTTCAGAGTACCTTCCTCAGATTGACTCACGTGTTGAGTCGATGTGCCTTCGGAACCATGTTAATGTAACGGAGATAGGCACGGCCTGTCGGGGTTGTACGCCGGAATAGCTGGAGGATCAATTGCAGAAGTAAGCACAGGTTGGGTCGCTGTAGGTGCTTCAGAACTTACTTCATGATGCTCGACTCTGGATCCTTCTCCAACATCCGGATACTTAGCGGCGAGCTTTTCTTTTTCGAGAGCAACGATGGTGTCATGAAGAACTTTTGCCTCATCTCCAACTAATATCTGATTTTCCAGTTCAACGCTATCAATAGTTGAAGTATTACGGTCCACCTTCTAGTCCTTTACCAGGCGGCTCCAGGCCTTATACAGATGGAAGGGATAATCTTCGAACCAACTGAGGTTGTGGTGTCTTAAGACGTTGACGTTGGAGGTAACCAAGAGATCATCAATCACATTTTCCATCCTGGCCTCCGCCGCTTTAACTTCCCCCTCAATCCTCACCTCGGCTTCTTGAGCCTTTAAAATTGCCGCATCCCTTTCATCCTTTAGTGCCACCGTCTGCTTGCATGCCTCCTGGGCAGCTTTATTAGCATCGTCAGTCTCCCTGATGACCTCGGCGAGCTTCGCCTTTAACTCCTCAAGCTCCTTCAGCGCGACATCTCTTTCTGCCATGACGATAGTATTTCGATGGCCCAACTCCTCAACAAGGGCAAAATGCGTCTGCCGCATCCTTTCCATAGACTGACTTGCCTCATCGGCTTTCTTATTGGCCTCTATTTCCGATTTCTTGGAAGATTCGACCTCATTGTTAAGCACTTGTATTATACGGTCCTTTTGAGTGAGATCTTTCTCCAGTTTCTCGATTGTTTTTGCCCACTCAAAGGCCACCGTTGAAGCTTTCGCTACAATTTTCACCCACTCCTAGTACTGATTTTAGACATCATGCATGTAATTATGTAACGTTGTTTCCACATCAATCGGAATTTGCCTCAAATTTGGGGGAAAATGGAAGCCATCGAAGCAGATTTGGGAAGTTAGTTTTTAACTTAGAAATTCTAATGGCTCCCTCCCCCGTGGGCTCCATAGCTGTTGGTGCAGTGACTATGGGAGTTTCTGCCTCTGTTCTACAGCATTGATCGCCAGATGTCAAAGTATGGGGAGGCACTACTTGGCGCGTAGACTCAGAAGGTTGCCTGCCAGAGCCTGATGTTTCGAGGGACCTCTAGGTGGTGGATATTGCGACCGGGAACGTCACCTACTTTGATGTTGCCTCTCCCTCTCCCTTTCATAACGCTCCCATTCTTAGCTGGAGCGACCGCGGTCGTGATCTCTTTCAGACTCACGCCGATGGGATTCAGAATAAGAGCTAGAAGAGTGGTGCGCAGAACGAAGACTACCATGCATAAATCCTTTCCTCACCATTGTATTTGTAAAATGAAAGGAGAAACATGATTAGTTATCTCCAAAGATTGAGAAATATGTGATTAAAAGTTGTGTGGTGCCGTGAAGTGTGTGCATGCATGTGCAAACCCCCCCAACCAAACTGTTGCGGCAATCGTGCTCGTAGGAGTTGGCTCCTCTATATCTAAAGCACTTTGAAGCCCCTCTAGTCCAAAATCTTGATAGGAAGACAAGTTGTCTGGAATAGGGATATCTGCCAATCCCTTCAAAGAACTCTCCATTCGTGGAGGAGAAGTCTTAGAACTTATAACAGTCGTTACGGGCGGAGATAGCACATCAGTTTTGCGTCTCGTGGATTTGTAGGCAATAATCTTACCTTTTCTTTTCAACTCTGAAGATTGAGGACTCTACGGAGGCACACCTGCAGGCTCATCTCCAGCGGGCACATTCTCATCATCGCCCTGTTCAGTAATAACGATTCCGGGAGCTATTCTTCCTCCATGTCTTACCAAAGCCATTCTAAGAACGCCTGTTGATCCAATGTTCTAGCCTCTTTCTATAAGCCCAATGGCGATTACGTTTTCGTCGGTGAGAACTTCATCGATCTCTCTAAGCTGAGCTGACACCGGCTGGAGAGTCCATGCTATCTCTTTGAAGTGCTCTCCTTCAGGCCGTGGGATCGAAGCTGTAAAAGAAATGAAGTAGTAGACTCGACATCAACTTAATTTACTCAGCTAATCGACAAAGAATCCAGAACACTTATGTCTAACTAGCCACCGTCACGCAAATCCCAGTGGACATCGAACGAAGAACCATTCGGTCTTAAAATAGCTTAACTTGCTCCAGGCTCCTGCCACTACTTGGCAATTTCTAACTACTTCCAAGAAAGTGAAAGAAGGATTGTCCCCGCGACTTTTAACATTGAATAGATATCTGATTTCTTCGACTGTCAGAGGTCGGAAAAGATGCTCCATAAAGATAATGAACAAGCTGTTGAGCAGAGCATACCCATTCGGATGTAATTGAGATGGAGCAATCCTTAAGAAAAGCAGCACATCTTGGATGAACTGATTGAAAGGAGGTACCGCTCTGGCAATGCACATGAATCTGTTGCAAGTTGTATACCCTTTTGGGGGATTGTAGGCTCTATCTTCCGTGCCCGGTACCAAAACATCTTTTAGACATAACCCGTGCCTGAGACAGATTCTGCCGAGCATATCTTCGGAAACATTGGAACGGACAGAATCATGTGGGTTCATAATAAAAGCTGCACCCGACATCTTGTCCGGAGCGGGACTTATTACTTCAGCAGCAATCGCTGGCATCTCTATAACTGGAAGTGGAGGACTTTGGATATCCTGCGACTCGGAGCTTCCAGGATCCATAGCTATTGAACTTAGTAAAAACCATTGTTAGATGGCAAGAAACCCGTGTTGCCCCATGATTGTGAAGTGAGTGATCGTGTTGTGTACTGCGGTGCTACATAATACTTTAAATTTCTTCAAGTTCGATGGATGTTAAAACGACAAGACTTCAAGATTCAACCGGAGTGACCGTCATCACTGACCGTCACAACCGTGCCATCTTGACTTCGGAGAACAATCCGTGTTAGAATTCGTTGAGTTTGTCAAGTTACAGTTCCATCGACGAGTTTCGAAGGGATGTCAAATATGCAGTTTAACAGTTAAGTCCAGATATGCAGGGATGAAGCTCGTCGGAATCAAACGTTCGAGTATGCAAAATTCTTGTATCCATCAAAGTTCAGACTTGGATCGATCACAAAAATCTTGGTTCATAGCGATCGACAAATTTCGTATTGATCACAAGAAACACAGTTCGTATCGATCAGGAAATCAGTTTTTGTATCGATCACCGACTATGTTTTTGTATCGATCACCGCCCAAGTTTTCGTATCGATCGCTCTGGATCGATATGAACTTCCACCATCCTCAATCGATACGAAACTACCCCTTCCATCCATCATTTCCAGATCGATACTTACTTCCACTATTTCCAGATCGATACGAGCTTTCAAGTTCTGGATCGATATGAACCACTTCCCTATATTCCAGTGTTTCCTTCATATCCATCGACCCTTCTTCTTCCCTAAGCTGCTTAAACGCCATCACTCCTTCCTCAACCTTGCTCCGACCCAACTCTGGCATCAACATCGCGCAATCAGCCACGACTTTGGACAAATTGGCTTTACAACTTGAGTCTCATCATTTTATAGTGGATTTGATCGGTTAATTACCTAGTTTAGACAATCGGTTTAGAAGATTAGTGGGTTGTTCGATTTGAAGATGAAGGCAGTTTTCTTTTTTCTCATGTTCTAATCGATACAAAGGCAAGAAGAAAGCAAGAGCAAATGTGAAATTTTTCTAAGTACGAATGGTATTTATATGGGTTCGAAGCCAAGAAAAAACGTTTCACCTCCCAGTGGTCAAAGCCGGTAGAAGCGGTCTCAAATGTCATCGATAAGAAGAACCATCTTCATATCCATCCACCCAGATCGATCTGAAGTGTAGCTGTTCGTATCCATCAGCTATCAATCTTCAAGCCCATTGATATGAAATGCCACTGCAAGGTTATGTATCGTTCACTCAGTTCCATTGATACGAAACGATATCTTCGTATCCATCCATTTGAAGACTACAAGAGCTCGTATCCATCGATACGAATCATCTCCAAAGACTATCTACTTCGTATCGATAGCCATCGATACAAAACATGTATCCCAACTTCTCAAATCAATCCAGGAGAGGATCGATACGAAGAAAGGACTTAAAATAACCATCGAGCGTTGTTACGACTAGAATTTCACATCGATCCAGGAGAGGATCGATATAAAACTCGATCCAAACAAAAACTAAAGAACTTGACAACGACCCGTGAACGTACAAACGTGAACGGGAGTCAAGTGGACACACGTGCATGTATGACGGACTAACATTCAATTTTCAAAATTAAACGGGATTGAACACTCACCTGATAACAATCAAAATAGTAAACAACAAATCGCTAGCACTCGACACTCAGTTAGAACAAATACACTTCATCGTTGGCATTTAATAATTCAACATTTATACTACTGAAGGTCAATCGAAGGTTATATCTCTTGACAAAAAGGCAATAACTATTCAATGAATCGGATAGAGCTTTTTCAGAATGAAGATTACAGCTTTTCAAAGCACGTCATGTTCACACAAGACGTACTTATGGGGCAAATGTTATCTTGCCTTTCGACAAGGCCGTGACACCAAGGACTTGACTGGGAACCAAAGACAATTTAACTCGAAGATAGGCTACACACAGGTCCACTATGGATACTATCAAATTTGGTCGGAGTCCGGATCGAGCTACAATTAACATGGTACGAAAAGCAAAGCCACGAAAGAAAACATTCCAAATTTCGGGTCAATCGGAGTTCATATGCTCAAGTTATGGATCGATCAAAATCAAGAGAGAAGGCCTCAGTTCGTATTCATAAAAAACCACCCCTCTTCGTATCCATCAAGCCCATTCCCCTTCGTATCCATCAATAGTTATCATTTCGTATCGGTTCCGTTTCTACACGCTTCGTATCGATCCTCCCATCCACACGTTTCATATTGATCAGCCAATGATCGATACGAAGAACACATGATAGATCGATATGAATATCGTCACTTTCCATCGATACAAAGCGGCCCATAATTATCGATACGAAGCCAACGGCAAATATCGATACGAAGCGGCCTTTAAAGCATCGATACAAAAGGAGTTTCCCAAGACCGATACGATGAAGGCGTGGTTAACTAAGAGAAGCGGTCACTTGGCATGAAAGGTGGATCTTCCATAAGTCATCGCTACATGTCATCACCACACAATTGATCAACACAAAAAGGACATCGATACGAAAGACTATCGACACGAACCGATCGATACGCACGTTCCATTCAACTACAAATCCAACCTTGGATCAATCATAACTCGGAATCTACAAATCCAAATGCTACCAAATTTTCACAAGAGCTTACTTACCACCTGGAGAATGCCTCTGATCGATCGCAACCAAAAAGGAGTAGGCCTTGACCAATACGAAGTACACATGGATCGATCCCAAATGACCTCGGAACGATCTGGTGGGCCCACCCATGTGTGAGAAAGGGTATTCCGGGATCTAAGCCAGATATTTCCAGACTACACCTATAAATAGCACTCCAATGCCAACAGAAAAGGGACTTTTGGACTCTGCTATGCCGTTACTCTACCGCAACTCCATTGTAACTTGATTCTTTGAGTGTTGTACTGTTGTAATCAGTTATCAATCAGCAATAAAACATAAAAACATTCAAAGTAGACGTAGGCTACAACGCCGAACCACTATAATTTCTTATGTCTTTTTATTTCTGCAAACTTTTATTGGTGTGATTGTTAGATTAGCCTCTTTTTTCATTTAATTTCCTCATTTTAATCTCTTCAATCAGACCTCGCATGTCAATGACTTTGTAACATTTCATTGGGTTTTGCCCTAAGAGCACAATAATATAATGTTTGCACAGATTTCTTATTTGGTTTTTTAGGATGATTATTGCTTTTCTTACTAGTTTTAACTAGTTTAAGCATTTATATTATGATTACTTATGCATGTATGTCACTTTTGGAAATAAATGGTTGAAACATGCATGTTTTTAAATTAATCACAAACTCAAGCATGCACATAGGTTAGTTCAAGGCAAAATTATGATGGCCTGATTTCAAATAGCTCCATCATATTTTGTTTTAAAAAAAATTGCGTAATGTTTAGTAGTTCGTGTAGAATTTCCTCAATTTAGTTTGATATTTTCTCAATTATTGAATGCTTCTTTGAACTCGTAAGTGTTAACCCAAAAAATGGATCAACACCCTGAATTGAGTGTGAAAGCACCAGCCCTGTTTATCAAGGAAAATAAAATAGAAACAAGGAATAATAACTTGTAGATAAAGTAAAGAGACAAGAGAATTTTATAGTGGTTCGGTTGTTAACGAAGCCTACGTCCACTTTATAGCATTTGTTATTGACTGACTGCAATTATAAGTTGGATCTGATTACAATTTGATTGGATCTAGTAAGTTAGATCGAGTCACCAGTGCTAGAGTTTACTGGAGGATCATAGTGAACCCTTTAGATGATTTTCGTGTGGGAGGAGAAGAGCGAAGAATAGTTTTCGCCAAATTTCAGCAGCCAATCCAGAAGATCCTCCTTATGTGGCGGATAGGTGAGTATTTATAGGTATTGGAGAACTATTGGGCTGGGCCGTTTTGCCAGAGACCTGAACTTAAGGATACGAAGGAGCTCCAAAAATTGCATAACGACCTAACCTGAATAGATGGATCACTAGCGATCCATAGGGCATGGATCGCTAGCAATCCATGTAATTAGTATTTATTGGATCGTTTTACTTGGGTTGCATTCCCTGCCTTATGTAGATGCTCTCCATGTGATTTCGTAGCTAGTTGTGTTGTCTTGACGATGATTCATACATGAGTTAGATTGATCTATGACTTGAATCAGATGGGTCTTTCCTTCTCAAAATAGGTTGCTTGGAAGGCTATGAAACTTGGCAAACATATTTAGAAGAGACAATGAATCAAGATGCAAGTGGTCATGATGACTTGTGAAGCATCCCTATGGATCGCCAGCGATCCATATGTGATGGATCGCCAGCGATCCATCTCTTTAGATTATTTCTGGCTAATTTTCCTTGAGTGCTATTCACTTATTCTTTTGAGTGTGTTGTCCAAGTATCAAGCCATCTGGAGTTAGTTTGATCATCCATCTTCATGGGTCATCTGGTCCAGAAGAATCATCCATAACTCGCACAAAACTTAACGAAATTAGACGAAACTTTGCAAGAACACTCTAGAGGGTGTCTAGGGCCTGCCCTATAAATTTGAGGTGGTGGGGCCTAGCTTACATGGGTCGCTAGCGACTCATCAAGATGGATCGCCAACAATCCATCATACTAACTCCAATCTATTCCATTTTTTCAATGAGCCTTCTTTTATGTTTTCTAAGTGTTCTCCCGAATTTCAAGTCAATTCGACTCCGTATGAGTTCTCTAGGTCCATTTTAAGTTAGCTGCTTTGATCGAAAAGCGGGTAACATTTGGCCCCTAAAGTATGCCTTTTGAATGAAAGGTGTGCTTTGCTTAAGAATGAGTTCCTACCTCCGGTCTTTGATAGTCTAGCTTTCCAACGGCTTTAGCCTTGATGAATCATCTAGTTCGTTCGGATTCTCTTGCCAATTATAAGTCCTTCCAAACCTATTACAGCCTAAGACTCTCGACTCTGCCTAAGTGTAATATATACATCACAATCAATCTGATTTCATTCGGAGCTATTACATCACACATCTCTAATTACACCACATATCTCTAATTGTCCCATGTTCATTCGGGATTTACATCATTATCATTTTGCTTCTCATCTAGAGTTGTCACATCATATATCAAAATCACATTATATATCAAAATCAAATCACATATCAGAATCACATTATATATCCAAATCATCATGCATTCGTCCAGGGTTTATCAGTTTTATTCTATTTATAAGGCATTCAAATCCTTTTTGAAAAATCAAATCTGTTTTAGAGTTCGATCTCTCCGGACCATTTAAGTTTAATGTGCGATCTCTTCAAATCATTTAATGTTTAGTTTAGGGGACGATCTCTTCGAATCATTTGTTGTTTCAATTTAGGGGGATCATCTGTCCGAATCATTTTCTTATTAAGTTAAGTGGGATTAAGTAAGACCATCCACTAACTTTCCAGTGATGGGACTTACTTCTTGCACTACAGTCCCGTCTCTCCGGTTAGGACTCTATGGCATGTGATATCGTACAAATCCATACACTCGCCCTCTGACAAGAGGACTTGCACCTTGCACTCCAGTCCCGTCCCTTCGGTCGAGATTCTATGTGGTTCAAAATCAGTCATCACATTAAATTTGGATTTTACAAATTTCAAATCAAAGCAAATATGCAGAAACTAAATGAGCTGAAATCCGAAATGTTTATCCCAAACATCCGACACAGAGCGTGGCAAGGGACCAATCTATGTTTTTTTCACGTCCAAGTGGTCTGAGATTATTATCCTAAGTAGTCATCCCAGATATCTGACTTAGAGAGTGACTATGAACCACTCTAGGTTTAGCACACGTCTAAGCGGTCTGGGATCATTATTTTTTTTTACTGTTAATATATGAAAAGTGCAAAAAGAAACCAAAGCAAAGAGTAGCAACCGGATCTGACTTCCCATCCATCCCAGTTATGGGATTATCTATCTTGGCCCAGACCCCTGGGCATTCCTTGAAGCATCTGCCGTGGGTGGTGGCTCTATTCCTCACATACTATAGTAGCTGGTTGTTCCGAACCAGTTCTTCTATTAGATCATGAAGTTGTCGACATTCATTTGTTTCATGTCCGCCCAGCTTATGGAAGAAGCAGAACTTTCTAGATCCTTTTTCTTGATCAGTAAGCTCTTTTCTCGGAGCTTTCGGTAGGAAATTTGCACCCTAGCGTCTAAGTATATCCTTTCCAGAGTTTTAGTCAGCTCAGAGTAGGAAGAGAATTTGGGCTCCCTCCTTTGTCATTTCAGTTCTCTAGAATCATCATCATATTCTCTTTTCCCTTTATATTTCCCAAATCCTGCTCCAGAGGATCCCTTGCCATCCACAGCATAAATTTCGGTGCCTTCAGCTTCATCTTCAGCGTCAGCGTCCTCTTGACGTAAATATCTCTCAACTTCATAGTAAAACTCAATGAGATCCATTGGTGGATCCCTCTTAAGTGCAGCCCTAAAGTCGATCTTGCTTGCGACTCTAGACAGTGCTGCCATCAAAATCACTGATGAGTCCGGCCTATCGATCGCAGCCGCTGCTGCGTTGAATCTTGTTAAATAACTTCTCAAGGTCTCTTTGGGCCTTTGTTTCACATTTTCCAATGTCATCGCATTCTTTGGTTGTGAGACGTGAGCTCGGAATTGTCTTAGAAATCTTCCCACTAACTCGATCCACCTACCAATGGACCAATTCTCCAGTTGTCTAAACCACTTTGCCACCAAATCCGTCAAGTATAATGGGAAGCACCGCCCTATTACTTCCTCAAAAGCACTCAATGCCTCCATTTGTCAGATATATTTCATTAGATGAATCATTGGATCAGCCTTTCCATCGTACACTTCTAGCACAGGAAGCTTGAAATCAGGAGGATTTCTCGCGATCCGGATATTAGCAGTAAACGGGTTTCTGTTCACATCTCCCAAACCCTGATCTACGGGTCCCCCTCTATCCAACCTTCTTACCAATTCAGCAATTCGATTTTCACCATCCAATGAAGTTCTTCATCCGAAAGCGATGTTCTACCCCCCGCCTTGGCAAAGGAAGTTCAACAAATACTGCATTGGTTGCGCACTAGTGTTCTGCCCTACTCTTCCAATCTCATTATGTCCTCTACTTCTCCGGTTTTAGCCTCGGCACATATTCCTCTGTCGTTTGCACTCTAGTATTCAAATTAGCTCCCGTACCACCAGTTCTTGGAGTTTCAACAGTCACCCCATTATTGGCCCTTTCAGTGCCTACTCCAATATTGATCCCATCATCGGTGTTGATTCCCAGGTTGACTCCCATTTCCCCAAAGTATCGGTCGCTCTAGGCATTGAGGCAATGTTCCATCTCGTTCTAATCCAACTATAGTAGCTCCTATATTGTTTCCTAGGGTCTGAATTTATACAGCTCCTGCAATTCCTTGTTGTCCCATCCTTTGGATGAATCCCTCTATCATCTCTTGTTGCCTAGCCAGGATTCCATCCTGCATCTCCTTCATTAGCCTTTCCATTTCATCTCTAGCTACATAGTTGGATTTGTGAGAATATGAAGATACTTCCTTACTGCCCACAGGCTCTAGTTGACCTGCTCTAATTTTAGATCTAGTGTTAGGCCTCTTCAATTTTCCCTAATCACAGATTCAAGCTTCAAGTTTCTGGATCTACCTTTGTTCTCGGTGAAAGCACCAAAATGTTAACCCAAAAAATGGATCAACACCCTTGATTGAGTGTGAAAGGACCAGTCCTGTTTATCAAGGTAAATAAAATAGAAACAATGAATAATAACTTGCAGATAAGGTAAAGAGACAAGAGATTTTTTTAGTGGTTCGGCTGTAAACGAAGCCTACGTCCACTTTATAACTTTTGTTATTGATTGACTGCATTTACAAGTTGAATCTGATTACAATTTGATTGGATCTAGTAAGTTAGATCAAGTCACCAGTGTTAAAGTTCACTGGAGAATCATAGTGAACCCTTTAGATGACTGTCATGTGGGAGGAGAAGAGTGAAGAATAGTTTTTGCAAAGTTTCAGAAGCTAGTATAGAAGATCCTCCTTATGTTGCAGATAGGTGAGTATTTATAGGGATTGGAGAGCTATTGGACTAGGCCGCTTTGCCAGAGACTTGACGTAAGGATAAGAAGGAGCTCCAAAAATTGCACAATAACCTGACTTGAATTGATGGATCGCTAGCGATCCATAAGGCATGGATCACTAGAGATCTATGTAGTTAGAATATTATTGGATCGTTTCACTTGGGTTGCATTCCCTGCCTTATGTAGATGCTCTCCATGTGATTTCATAGCTAGTTGTCTTATTTTGACGATGATTCATACATGACTTAGATTGATCTATGACTAGAACCAGTTAGGTCTTTGGTTCTCGAACTAGGTTGCTTGCAATGATATGAAACTTGGCAAACACTTTTAGAAGAGACAATGAATCAAGACGCAAGAGTTCATGATGATTCATGAAGAATCACTATGGATCCCCAGCGATCCATAGGTGATGGATCGCTAGCGATCCATCTCCTTAGATTATTTCTGGCTAATTTTCCTTGAGTGCTATTTACTTGTTCTTTTGAGTGTGTTGTCCAAGTATCAAGTTGTCTAGAGTTAGTTTTATCATCCGTCTTCATAGGTCATCTGGTCTATAAGAATAGTGCATAACTCGCTCAAAACTTAACAAAATCATATGAAACTTTGCAGGTACACTCTAGAGAGTGTTTGGCCTACCCTATAAATTTGAGGTGGTGGGGTCCATCCTACATGGGTCCCTAGCGAACCATCAAGATGGATCTTCAACGATCCATCATACTAACTCCAATCAATCCTATTTTTTTTGTGAGCCTTCTTTTATGTCTTCTAAGTGTTCGCCCAAAATTTCAAGTCAATCATACTACTACGTATGAGTTCTCTAGGTCCGTTTTAAGTTAGCTGCTTTGATCAAAAAGCGGGTAAACAATAAGCCTCTCAAAGCTTCATGTGGTAGTCATTCGCCAAGTCAGGAGAATCTACCATTCTAGCTATTATGACCCACCTTATAAAGTTTGAAAAAAATAATTAGTATTTACTAGACGTATGAGTTAATGTGAATATCTCAATGTTCTATTTGTCTATTTTAAGCATCCCATTCATTCTTCAGTGGTGATGGAAGAAGTTATGCCATCCAATGATACAACAATTTTGTTTATGTCTTATATCACATAGTACACAACTATTTACATGGTAAAATATGAAAACATTACACTTTAGGCTCCAACTAGACTCGGTATCATAGCTTACTTAGAAAACGTACTATGGAAATATGCTTTAGAAAAACAATTATTACAATAATATGCCTCATTCCAAATTAATAGATGCACATGTACAGTTCCAGTTTACACTTGCACATTCCATAAACATGCAATTGTATTTCTCCATATTTTCAATTGAATACTGAAAATAAGGTATGTTTTTGTATTATGTTTCAAACAATGCATATCTCTGCACTAACATTTTTTTGAAACCTGTATATAATACGAACCCTTGAAAAATCAATGTTAGTTCCAAACAATGTTTTATTACCTTTTGTATTATGTTTCAAATTGTGCATTATTACCTTTATGTAGTATTACCTCTATGAGTTATTATTTGGCATTAATTTTCTTACATATGTAGGGCCTTTAAAATTTACAAGTCATTCGGTGACAACTCTTAAGGAACTACCTTGAAATGGAAGCATGCTAAGGTGATTGGTTTTCCTAGAAAAAAGAAAAATGCAGCATGTCATTTGGGATATAAATTCATTTTCAACTGACTATTAAATTATCTTGTAATATTGGTATAGTGTCCTCAACAATCCGGAGCAACAGAATGTATATATATTATGTGATAAGGTATATGCAGAAATTTGTACAAGATGGTTCTTATAGCCAAAAAGAGATAAACGAGCTTCGGGACAATTTAGCTAGTTCTATCATGCATAATTGGATGTAGTGCTCTTTATTATGTACGTTGCTGTGTGCGATAGATTATATACTGTTTGTGCTTCTTCTTGGGTCTGTAAACATCAACTATGTTGATAGGTAATATAATTATATTGTTTGTTCGACAAGATTCGAATTTATAACCCATTTACAAAAAAATTTAATTCGATTTGATACCATTTCAGGTTTTAATACCTAAAAAGGTATCAACATTTTTTTTGCTTTAACTGCCATTTGCATCAGTCATCAAACAACGACCAAAGCAAAAGACGATCATTTGCTCTAGTAGTTTGGAAATGATCGAAGCAAATAGATATTGGATATTAAATGGTCCACACACATTTGCTTCGGTTATTTCCCAACAAACGAAGCAAAAGACCATCATTTGCTACGGTCGTTTGGAAATGACCGAAGCAAAAAACCCTCATTATCTTCGGTCGTTTCCATATGACCGAAGCAAATGAGCATCATTTGCTTCGATCCTTCAACCAATGCAACAGAAAATGACTTGTTGCGTCATCTTTATTTGCTTAGGTCGTAGAACCGAAGCAACAGAGGGGTAATGACCAAAGTAAATGACATGTTTTATAGTAGTGTATCACTGCGATTTTGATTCTATGTTGCTATGATATTTTTGTATATTGTGTATTGTTCTTCCCTTGAGGCACGCATGTTTATTTCTTTGTGCCGATACAATGTACATAATAGGCACACATTTTTATTGCCTTGTGCCGATACTATGTACATATAAGTGAGTTAATTATTTAATGTTTTAAATATGTACTAGTGTTAGTCCAAGGGAATATTCATGTGCTTACCCTATATAGCCTCATTCTACATATTATTTGACTGTATTACTTGTTAATACTATTGAATAGTATGGGTACAGACGAGGGGTGTCCACGGTTTGGTATAGGTTTAGAATAATACATTGTGTATCAGAGCCACGAGCCTAGATCTTAGATGAGACTTAGAGACCCTTAGGTGTGTTAGGAATACCTTATATTAAGGGATAGTATATATATGATGATTACTAAGGTAATCATTAGTAATTATCAAGGGATGTATTTGTGATTTTATAAATATATGTACTTAAATATATAATTAATTTCTTTTCCTTTAAGCATGAAGTATAAAATGGTTGGAGTAGCAAGGACGAAAGAAGTTAGTCCAAACAGTAGCATTTGTATTTATGTTTGGATGGTTTTGTATTGCATTATGGGGTTTGATTTGGTATTGTAGTTGAGTTTTGGATGGATTTTGATCAAATTGCACAATGGAAAATCTATTTATCAATTTTTGCTGAGTATATTTATTTTTGTCTGCTATATTTATTTGACAATTTGAATTAGTTGGTATTGAATTTAATTTTTGAAATTTATGTGTATTTGAAGGTGGTCTGAAATTGTTTTGAAGTTGCTAAAGGTTTGATAAAAGTAAAGTCTTTATAAATATTTAGATATAGTTTATTATTATTAGATGACTTTTGAAGTCAAGTATAAGAAGAAGTCTTTTGAAAAGTATATATTATTATAAGTACGATATTGAGTTAAAGTTTAAAGTGAATTAGTAAAAGATTTATTAAATAAGTATATAAAATGATTTGTGGAAGTGATACTTATGGAAATTTTTGGAAAAGAAGTTGTTTCAATTTGTCCGTTGAGTGGTTAAGAATTTTGGTCGATGCGTTTGGCCAACATTATCGATAAGGATTCTTGAATGCTAGAACGAGACATTTGGACATAATGTCTTGGAAAATATTAATATTTTGGAAAGATATATATTTTGGAAAGATATATATTTGAGTAAAGTTAAAAGAATTTTGAAAGATATAGTGTGTGTGTCTATATATATATATATATATATGAGTGTGTGTGTGTGTGTGTGTTTTAAGTAATGTTTGCAGCCACTTGGATGTTAGTTGATGGTTGAGATCACCAGCGAGGCACTGTTGATTATATCAATATTGCAGCCAATTGATATTAGTTATCACTATAATAAATGGCGAGGCAGCATTGTAATATTTATTGTGTTTGAGAATTTGTGAATATAGGTGTGTGTATGTATATTTGATGACATTTTGGTATAATTAGAAATGTGTAAATACTATTGTGTTTGGGTTTTTGAATGCAAGCATGAGTATAATTTACACATTTATTATTTTGAAATTTGGAATAGTATAAATTCACTAATAAAAGGATGAATTTATGAAAAAGAGTTTGTAAAAATAGAGTGTGAAAATAATTTTGTTATAATATGATATTTTGAAATTAAATAATATATTGAAGAATATTTCATTAAATAGAGAAAAGGAGATTTTCAGTAGAAATTTATTGCTGAAATTTTGGTTTTTGTTAAAATATTTTGAAGATTGTTTGATGGAGAATTTGAATTTGAATTGAATTGGAACAAGAATAAAATGGAATTTAGAAAAAATATATATAATATATATGATATTTGAATAGAAAATTATTTAAAGAAGAATTTTGTGATTTTGTAAAGCAATTTTTCTTCGCATAAATGTTTGGTATTTAAAATTTAAATGATATGAGTAAGTTTAGTATAATTGGTTTGTTATAGATTCTACCTTATGGGAAACTACAAGGATGCAATTTTGTTAAGAGGGAAGTCTATAACAACCTGATATTTAAGTAATAACTAATTAAAGTTAATAATAATAATAATTTAATTAATTAAATGGAAATTTGGAGGTCTAATTAAAAAAATCGGTTTGGAAATTATTTAAGTTTGGGCTGAAAGTGAGAATATTATG
Organism: Allium fistulosum; assembly: GCA_030737815.1. NCBI lineage: Eukaryota > Viridiplantae > Streptophyta > Magnoliopsida > Asparagales > Amaryllidaceae > Allium > Allium fistulosum. Next base: position 298,754,280 of record CM060905.1, on the reverse strand, counting down.
TATTTGAATTTAACAAGCTAAAAAGGTGTAAATAAAACTTTATAAAAGTAATATAATTGAAATATAATATTGATTTGGTAAAATAGAGATTTTAAATAGAAATTTGTAATTATTAAAAAATTAAATAGAAATTGGTTTTAAATTAAAAAATCAAATATGCTCTACATTGTGGGCCCCACAAATTCAGAAAATTAATATCTATAGCAACATTTTTGAATGTTGCTACATGCACCTATGGATGTTGCTATAGACCCAAATAGGATTCTATTGCAACAATATTTCTTATGTTGCCTTAGATAGTCAAAATGTTGCCTTTGAGGTCTGCGGCAACGCGGCAAAATGCAACACCGAGAAAGTGTTGCCTTTGCCCTTTTTTAGCCTTCAGCAACATTTTTTGGCACATCCTGCATCACTTCTTTGGTGTTGCAGTATGCAATCTATGGCGTAGTGCCTATAGATGTGTATGTGATGTATTTGTACGTGTGGCTTTTGTGTGAATTTGTATCAATATTTGTTTCATATACACAATGTTTAAACATATAATTGCATGGATATAAAAAGAAAAAAATAAACTAAATACAATAAATTAAATATAATAAAAATGCAAATAAAGACAATAATTAGAATGAATTTGAGAATTAATGTTTCATTTAAACTTGGGAATATAGTTTATTATCATTTAAGAGTATTTAAATTGTCTAATGAAATAGAAATGTATATTTAAAGGATGCATATATATAAATTATTCAGAAATAAATTATTATTATTGATTATGGGTTTCTAAAATATTGTTATGAAATTCTATAATATAACTCAAAATTTAGAAAATTTATTTATTTGAATATGAATATATTGAATATGAATTAGATGTTTCTAAAATTACTTAAAAATAATATTTGTTTATAAGAGAATTATGGAATAATTACCATATGATATAATTGGCTTTGTAAACTATTTTTGGGTTTCAAATGCAGTTTATGTGTTTCCTGTGTATCTAAATGATTATTACATTAACATCTGAAAATTTTAAAGGTTGAGAAATTAATAAATTATTGAAAAGTGAATTTTGTATATTTGGTATTAATTATTTATTTAAAGCTTATAAATTATATAAAACTATGTGAACTTCTTTGATTAGTATTTTGGGTATTTTAAAGTGCATTTTCTCAAGAGTATAATTATTTATGTATTATTAATCTACGCTATAAAAAGGTTTATACATGATTTCTGAGTTTTTTGATTTCTCAACTTCTCAATATGGATTTTGAAGTTAAAAGTGATCCGGCTTTGATGTTGATTTGATTGATGATTTAAGATGATACGGTGGTGACATCTTTGATATGGTTATGTGTTATTATGTATGACAAGAAATATGAATAAATGGAGTTATAATACCGTCTGGTATGGGACATTTGGTAATATTTCTCCAATTATTCTTTAGACTTGTTATATAGAGTACTGGATAGTTTGAGTGTAATTTATGAGCAATGAATAAATGCTTGACTATTATGTAGTGGTATGGGAAGTTGCTGGGATATTTTTGTCTCAAGAACACGAAAGTATTTTTGAAGTAATAACATTGCTGGACGCGTATGTGATCAAGAATTAGAAAAATTAAGTAACGTTAAAATTTCCTTTATAGGAAGTAATTATGCATAATAGTGCTAACATAATCATGAGGAAAATCTAATGACAAGTCAGTGTCCAATTCGTCAAGCAAGATAGTATCAAAATAGGAAAAGGTAAATCAAGTATTGAAAGCAATAAAAGTGACACGGAGAATTTACACAATTTGGATGTTAATGAACCCTACGCCCATGGAAAAATGTCCTTCTCTTCGTCCTTTTGTTGTTAGTACAAACAAACGAGGGCAAAGAGTATAATTTTTTATTTCAACAGTGCTATAAAGAGAAAAGTGTAAAAAAAAATCCTTTCTCCCTCTGCTATAGTATCTTCCATTTTTATAGTACACAGAATTACGATAATTGCTTTTTCCATTCATACATGTTCCTAATTCTGACCCTTAGATCTTGCTACATGTCGATCATCCATCTTGCTTGTTTACTGTGCATGAATTGAGGAAGTGGCCTTCGGCCCTTTTGATTCCTACCTTTGGATCTTGCCATGTGTTGATCATCCATCTTGTTGATTTACTGTTCACGAATTGCCAACGTAGTCTTTGGTGGGAAACTGTGATTTGAGTTGGTAAATTTTGAACTTTGGTGGGAAGTTCGAAATTGAAGTGGGAAAACCAAATTTTGAAAAGACCATAAATTTACGATTCTGTAAAGAAACAGGCTAGTGGACTGCACAAGTCTGTAGGTGAAGCTGTAGTGAGAAACAACCCTCCATTTCTGGAAGAACGACATCCTTATCAATACTTCAGAACTTCGCTTTTAGTTTATTGGGAATGGTGCCTTCATTATGTTCGGGGTAGTTGTACCACATAGTATTTGAACCGCATGGACACTTCTGAAGCTGTACGACACTATTCAATCTGAAATAACTGGTAGAGCGCAGTGTTGGAGACTATTGGATTTGAGTTATATGGCTTAGTAGAAGGGAGTACGCTGCTTTTTGGAAGAGTGATCGCCTTGAATGAACCTATTCCGAGCCGTTCTCACCAATAAAGGACTGTGCCCCTTCCTTGTCTTTGAGCTAGGTTTAATGGTCTTAGAGATAAAGTTGGTGTCTCTTAGTTTGCCTTTGAGGAATAAATCTCAACCCTTGATTGTGAAGCAGTCTTACTCCATCGCATCATCCCTTGAGTCCTTATGCTTATGGGCAGTGCTTTTAGGATTGCGGCATTGTTCTGTCACATCAAGATGGCAGTGCATTCCTATTACTTTGATGTCGATATAAGATTCTGACGTAGCTCTGCCACATTAAATGTTAGTTTGAGATTGCAGCGCATCCCTACTACATGTTTAAGGATGGTTTTGTAAATCTATGTCATCAAGGTTGCTTTTTCTGGGGCTGTGGTACAATCCTTTTGCTTTACTGCTATTTTAAGATTGTGCAACAGCTTTGACCCATGAAGGCTTACTTTTGGAACCAACATACAAACTTTGCATTTTTTATTTGGGAGCTATGTAATTTGAAGCTTGTGCCGTAGGCTCCCCCCATGAGTGTTAGACTTGCAGATCAGTTCTTGGACTATTGGGACTATTTTAGGTCATCGGCACAATATTGTAGCATCGATACTATACTTGATCGAATGGAGCGGTTTTCATGTTTTGTTACTGTCTTGAGGCTTTGGCATGGTCCTACCTGGATTTTGTTCTTACTTCCTTTTCCTGGTCCAGCTTCTTTCTTGGAGTAGTTCTTTTAGCATGATGCTTGCATCATTTTATCTTAGATATAGTTAGGAAAGCATGGGTGTAACACCTTGTGAAAATTTACATACTGAGTTATAGCTCTCAACTCGATACCGATATAAAAAGAGAGAAGAAAGACAGAAAAGAAAATGAAAGAAAAAACAAAGGTTTCAAACGAAGAGGGAAGATGAAATCCTATCTGGTCAAATACAAGGAAAGATATCCAAAATTTCAAAACTAAGCAATGAGTTTAAGTGCGATACTTCAACTCTTATATCATCCAAATGATATGAGTGTACAACTGTTTAAAGCAACACACTAAAAGGACGCATTGCTTCATGAAGACCGTTCAGAGAGTGAAGACATCTTTTCAGATCAGAGTTGGGAGTTCTTTATAGCTTGTCTTGATTCAAAGCATGCCTTGTTAACACAGGCCATACTTTTGTCCCACGGGGGAGGGGGAGGGGGTGTTATCTCGCTTTTGAACCAAATAATATATCGATGAGTCGAAACCATTAAATGGTCTTGAAATAAACCAAAAATCTAGAATGCTAGTCTAGTGCCAAAATTTAGATGAAATCCCAAAAATCAGTGTTGATCCTTGCTTGCCATAGGAAAATACCTAATCATTCTCCAAACAAATCAAGTGACAAGAAGCAAAGAGGAAAATACAACTCAAATTCACAACTTGATATCGGATTGAGACCATAACTTGGTACCAAGTATTGTAGCTTAATGATTAGTCAACAAAACTGGTGTTCAAGGGATCAAAGATAAAGCAAAGCGAAAGAAGACAAAAGTTTTCACAACTCGGTACCGAGTTATGAGCACAACTTGGTATCGAGTTATGAGCACAACTCAGTACCAAGTTATCAATGTTTGCTGATTTGGTCACGATCTCTCGCCTAGAGCTTCATCTTGGAAGCAGGGAATGTGGGGAGCATAATTCCGCAATTATTTTGATAGTCTTTGTATATAAATAGGAGATGGTGTGCAAAGAAAAAAGGATCTTTTTCTTACTTTCTTCGTTATCCGATTCTAAACCGAAACACTGTTGGATCCTTATCCAAGTTGTAGGTAACCGAGTTGTAAGATCATACTTGTAAAAGAAAGAAACAATTGGTAAAAAAGTTGACAATTGACATAGGCTATTGATTTTGACTGAACCACTATAAATCTTGTATGTTCTTATCTATTTTATTATCTCAAACCTTTTGAAATTTATTTATTAATCGATTGGGTGTTTGTTCCACTCTTTGTGCAATAGAGAGCTTGTATGAACACTTCCATGGAGCACTTTAGCCCTCCTCTAGAGCACTTATGCACTCCAATTGTGGAGCGCTTGAATATTTCCTAAGAGCATTCGAGCGCTCCAATGCATTAGTATAGTGCTCCAACTTTAGAGCACACAAAAGAGCACTACCATAAAGCATGCTCCGAGGCTTTTTCCATGCAAATAGAAGCATGTTTTAGGTCCAAATTTGAGTGCACTTTTGAAACATGTTTCAAATAATTTTCACACATTTTTCTGAGTCCGTTTTCAGTTCATATTCATAGTTTTAAGTCTTTTTTCTGCTTTATAAAGTTGTCCAACCCAGACGTTATTTTGAGTTTTGCCTTGGGATCTTATTAGAAGTCGCTTCTCTAAAATTTTGCTTTGTATTATGATAAATTCAAAACTGTCTTCTTTTTGTTTCTTGTTGACCAAAATTGGGTATAATAGTCCACTTTTTTATTCTATTAATTGCTCTATATCACACTTTGAATTGAATATTGAATAATTACAAGAGGTTGATATAGGGAAGTCAAGAGTTTGGTAAAGTTTTGGTGTAATTTTACTCTTTAATATAGTTTTCATTTATAAGAATGTAGGTGGTATTTATAAGGCTTTCTTTTAACTTGTTGAAGTTGAAATATCTCTATAAAGTTGATTTTGGAAAGTTGAATATGCAACAGAGTGAGAATATGTTCTTTTGGTCGATTCTAGTTTGTCTTAGTGGTTGAATTCGACTAGTTTTATTCGTCATTTTGACTATCCATAAACTAAGCATGACCCAGCCTTGTCTCAAACTCATTTCCCTGCTCAAACATTCCATTGCGATCGACCTAGGGTGCAATTTTGCTATTCTTCATAATTTTAGCTCTTATTTCAAGCATTCTAAATTAACTTCAAAGATGGACCTACGCTAGGCCTGGTGGGGTCGGTCGCCAATGCTTTATCTAGCATAATAATGACTAGTAAAAGTTCATTTTGTGCGATCATGGATAAATCTTGTACCAATATCATTAATTTTAAGCTGAGCAGTAAATGTTATTTTCGAACGGAAACAAATATTATCATTTTAAGTTGTGTAACATCCATAGATTTTTACATTATGGTTATTCATTTTTTTGTGACAATATTTTTCTGAAGTGTATAAATACAAGATAGTTAGCAAGTTATAATGAAAGAAATGGTTCAAGTGAAGAAGTGTACGGTTAGTAATGCATTTACTTTCTAAGTCAACTGTTAACGCTAAAAATGTACGCTAACACCCTAGTGTGAGTTGTGATATAGCGAAAGCACCACCCGTTGGTACGGGAACTAAAAGCAAGAAGAAAATAGCAGAAAATAGTAAAGAGGCAACAATTTTTATAGTGGTTCGGCTCAAAGTCAAGCCTACGTCCACTTAATCCCTTATATTACTGATTTGATTACAAATTTTACAATAATTCTTCAATTACAACACAATTAAGACAGGTAGTTAGAACTTTGATCCATAAAAGCTCTTTGAATTCATGTTGAATGAACTTGATCTTTTCCGAAGGTTCTTTGAAGTGTCTTTTGCATTTGAAGTGTTGGAGCAAGTGTAGAAGTAGTGAAAACAGGAAAGTCTTGGTGCTCCCAAAAATCCCCCCTTCCAGTGCGGAGTAGGCGGGGTATTTATAGGGGAGTTTCGGAGTTAGGTCGTTTGGTGTAAGTCGTGGGCGGCTTAGGAGTTGAGTTAGGTCGCGGGCGACCTAATGGGTACGGGTTACGGCTTATAGTGGGTGTATTTGTCCATTTGCGTTGGCTGGTAGGTCGCAGCGACCTATGGGGAATGGAAGGCGATGTATATGCTGGGGCATCAGGCAGAGCGACTTAGGATAGACTTGGGAGAAGCAATGACCTAATATAGGTTGGAGCGACCTATATACAAACATCATAAGGAGACGCGGCTTATTTAGGTGCAGCTGTGGGCTCATAACCCGCTAGGTCGCTAGGTTGCTAGGTTGCTACCTCATTGAGTCGCTGTAGTATTCAACCCACTGTCGTGTTTGAGTCGCTATGCCGTTGATCTGTTTAGGTCGCTTAACCCGTTGAAAGTCGCTGGGAGGTTGAGTCGTTAACTCATTGCAATGTTAGCTCACCAGATGCTATAGGTCGTAGGTCGCTTGGAGCTGTGAACAGTTAAGTCGCTTGGGGCTTTGGGGTAGTTAACCCGTTGTTATGTTAGGTCGTTAAGTCGCCAGCTTTTCTTAAGCTGTTGAGTCGCCATTCAAAAGGGATTAACACTTGCCCCTCGAAGTACATGCCTAGGTTATAGGTCGTGTGCTTTGATTTAACCTTGCTAAGTCGTGGGCGACCCAAGGATCTTGCTAACTCAAGCGCCTATTCATCTTCCCCTTTTTCTTCTATATAAGCCGCTAAGCCGTTTCACCCCCTTCACTTTACTGTTTATCATCTTGCCGCCATTGTTGTATTCAAGCTCGAGAGCTAAAGCGAAATTCCCTTCCTCGTATCTTCGATTATCATTTTCAACAGCAAATCTAGGTAAATCCGATCATCTGACCATCGTGTTCACCATTGATTCTCCCATAACCAATTTCACGCAATTTTTGTTACCATGTTGAAATATTATACCCCGACTCACCTTTCGATCATCGTCGAATGTTGGTAATTGCGTTATTCTCGAAAAATGAATCGACTTAGGGTTCCATGAAGTTATTGGGTGAATGTGGAGTTTTTGGAGTTGATCATGGGTTTTGGGAGTTTGGAGGGGAGAGGAGGTTTTGGGTTAACGGATTTCGGGTTATGTTGTGGCGTTTCTGGTGAAGTAAAGGGGATGAACACGTGGAAATGTGTGAGTGGAGAGCAGGACGTAGGTTTTTAGTAGAAGAGAGCTCGGTATTTCTGGGATACCCTTAGGGCGACCTAGGGCATGAGGCGAATTAATCACGTAGAGCGACTTACAGAGTTGAGCGACCTAAGAGTCTTGATGACTTAGGGAGTCTAAGCGACATATGGGCCTAGAAGCTTAGGAGCCTGAGCGACTTATGAACTTTGGCGACCTAAGGGAGTCTGAATGGCTTAGAGAGCTTGCGACTTAAGCTAGGTCGTTGGAACAGGGCACATGAATAACTTTTTGAGCGACATAGTCATCCTGCGACTTAACTTAGGTCATTAGAGCTCAATGGAATAACTTAAGAACTCAAGCGACTTAGGATATATAGTATACTGCTTCAGACGAGATAACTCCCTTAACGACCCATCTTTGGGTCGCACCATAATTTAGGCGAGTTAACTTTTTATGGCATAACCTTTAGGTCGCTCTTATACTTGGACGAGCTAAGACTTAAGCACATTCACCTTGTCGTGGCTTAAAGCCTTATAGCCTTAACCCGTGACCTTCTACCTTGCCCATGCCTTATCATTCCATGATTTTGGACAATATGAACAACATAAGTTGAACAAGATAAAGTATCGCACTGCTTAATTCGTAAAATGTGACTAGACCTTTAACTTGATCTGCTTGCTTGAACTTTCAACTGCCTCTAAACAGATTGCACCAACATTTGATTGTTAATAACCTGTTATTATAATGCAAAAAACTAGGACGAATATACTCATCATCGACTGCCCACATCGAGTGATGGATTAGGTCAAAGAGATAATATTTTACTTAAGTAAAATAATATGAATCTAATTAAAAATGAAATGCTGTGAATCAACTGACTTAAATGAAGCATCAACGCAAAATTCATACAGTTATAACTGCTTATCGCTGAATATTATTTGCATTGATACTACACTTAATTTTGATCCAATAACAAGCCTTGAATCTTCCTGAATTGACATGCGCCAACCAGTATTATTTCAAGTTTTACTTTATTTACTTGTTATTTCAGTAGCTTTGCACAACACTTCATACGCTTTTAGGAAACGTGCACCTTCATATTTGAATATCCAGTTCCTTGTGTAGAATGGCTTCTCAATAAGTGCGAGAAGAGATAGTAGAGCGGGTCGATGAGGTTTTCCCAATTGCTGACCCTTTGGAGAATCCTCCAGAAAGAGTTTCAACTACATTGAACCAACGGGCTTTCAGCCAGCTATGTATTCAATTCGACATTGCTGAAGCGGATGCTCTGCATCCTAGGGTAAATGACACTTCCGATAGGCCGCCACCTGGCTTCATTGCAGTCAATCGTCAAATGTGTCTGAATGGAGCTATTCCCCCCTTCAACGATTTTCTTAGAACACTCCTCCTTCGACTAACTATTTCTCCATTCCAGTTGCACCCTAATGGCTATGCCATTTTGATGGGGTTGTGCGTACTATTTAGGAGGACGCTTAACCGCCTCCCAAGCTTCGAGGAGATCTGCTATTTGTGTTCACTCGGGAGGAACAAAGATCACCCTTCCATTACTCTTGTAAGGAGCGCAAGAAACCGCAAGTTGATTACGGATCTGCCCGAGAGCGCTCACGGGTTTTTAAACCAGTTCTTCTTTGTCCGTTGCCCCCTAGGATTTTACGGTATCTGGAGAGTAGGAAGTAAGACTACCTATCTCCGTTTACTTCATTTCCAAGCCTTTCAAAATTCGAGTCGTCAAGTGCTAACTTCATTCTTTACTTTTGCAGCACTTCCTCCTCCCTCTAAAGATTCTAGTCACAAATCGACTTTCGAAAGATTGAGTGTCGTAGCTATCAATGAGAGAAGTATTAAGTTTCTACAGAAGAACGAATTTTTGCACCAATTCGGACTCTTGCACTCTTCTCGATCCATTCAGTCCCATGATGCCCCCAGTTCTCAAGCAGAAGCGTCAGATGCCCCAGCCTCCGCAGAGGAATTCGCACCGAAGGAACCTATTGTAGAGTCTTCATTAGTGAAATGCTCCAGTTCCGCTGACGGTGTGGGGTTATTTGGCTAATCTAAACTTCCCCCAGTTATTGAAGAAGAGGAATTTCCTCAACATTCTGGGAAGGCTACTAGAGAAGCTGATGAGGGAGCTGAGAAAGAAAGTTCCGTTACGAAGAGTGTAAAACGTGCTGAAGAGGGCACTTCTGATATGACCCATTCCGTTAGGCATGATGGTGATGATATCTTTGGAGGACTGAGCGATCTTATGGTGACTTCCCATGAGCTCTTTAAAGATGACACCACCACTTCTAAGCTTGTTTCTCCAGCAATCGAAGAGACATCTGTCTTGCGATCAATTCCATCAACCCAAGAGTTGACTCCTGCTGCAAAAGCCGACATCACTCCTAAGCGAAAGAGTGATTTGTAGCTTGACGCACGTAGTTCGTACGCCACACACACACTTAGGATTTTTGGCAATTATGCGCACTTAGCTTCTTTATTTCAAAGATTTCTAAATTTTGTCTCTTCTTTACTTTCAGGTTCTCCCATGGGACGCAGCAGCTCATATTACGATGACTTTCAACGCTATGCGAGGCATGAGTTTTATGACCCCAGGCGCTATCTTCCTGCCCCTAGGGGGACTTATGAGGAAAGAGCAGCTAGGAAACCTCGTAAAAGGCAGGCTTATATGGAGCGTTATGGAAGAAGAGACGACCGACATGACTCTTACTAGAGGGATGATGACTCCCATAAGAGAAAGTCTCATGACGATAAGGGGAAGAGTCATGTAGCTGAAGATTCAAGCAAGCGAGCCAAGCTCAGCGAAAAGTCTATATCTAAAATTTCTAAAGTGCCTACTGCTTCTATCTCCCTAGACATCCCTTCTAGCTCTCCTGCCCTTAAAAGAGCTGAAATTCAAGCAATCATTAATAAGCCTCCTTATCAAGTTGAGAAGCCTCCGTTTGCACTCCAAAGCCGATTTCCGCATTGGTGTTTGAAAGGAGTATGTTTCGATCTGGACTTGGTTCTAATTGATAAACAGGCCATGTTAAGAAATCTCGACGCTATCAAGCTTGATATTGAAAGAATGTCCGGCTGGCAAAAACTAGTTGAGGAGCTTCAAAGAGTAAATCGTTTAAATCTCGAGGCTATGCTGACCATGGAAAGCGATAAGTCTGAGTGGCTAAAAGTTCTTGATCAGCATGATACGGAGATGAAGAGCATCACCGCCTACAACGAGAAACTTGAGGCTGAAATCAAGAAGCTTAAAGATGATCTTGCCACCTCTTCCACTTCTTATACTCAAAAGGAAGAGGTTCTTCAAAAGCAAGTAAGAGACGCCCACACTACTTGTAACGACTCGACTTTTCGACGCTCGAAAATCGACATTAATACATTCACTGTATCACTGCCGAGCAATCGAATGCCGGAAAACCGAATTGGTATGGAGAAAAAGATGAGGTAGAAAAAGACAGAAGAAAAGGAAAGAAGAAGAAACAGAAACAATATCAGAATCTCACATATCGCAGCGGAACAACATATAATAGATAAATGAATAATCTTTAAAACAAAGAACTATATCATTTTATACATTACATCATCATCACAGTTTACAACAACAATGTACAACACAACTGGACAGTTATATAAACTTGTCCTCATACAGAAAACACAACGGAATAAATAATATCATATACAAGTGATACGTCTCGCCATCCAGCTCGTCATTGAGCTCCACAGCATCGCCTGAATCCAGAATGACCTGATAACCTGACTCTAGACTGCCCGTGTGGAAATTGGTGGGCACCCAGAGTTTAGGAAGGAAACAATAAACTCCAGGTGAGTCATGGTGACTAGTGTGAGAACTAAAATAGTTTATCTCAAAGAAAATAAAACATTTTCGCAATGCTTTTGGAAAATGAATCTACCATAAGGCCTCCCGCCACACACACAATGCAAACGCAGAATTGGAGGAGATTTCTCCTTATGATAGTCAAAAATGCTTACTGCGCAAAATCAGTTGCTATTATTATTAATGTCTAGTGTGGAAAACATTTCGAAAGTATAATATCAATCTTAGCCAGCATACAACCATTGATGTATGCCTACTATAGCTACTACGTTCAGTAGCAGGTTACCGCCACATTCCATAGCAGGTAATACAACTAAAAACCGTACAGGGTTCGTATTGTTTCTTTGGATTTCCAACAAATGGTCAGGCAAAGGAACTTCCTTACACTGAAATAGAAACGCCTCTGGAAAGACGCACCGAGAACCTAACCGGATCTCTGCAAACACAAGGCCCACGCTTCCTCACGCTTTAACCAAGCTGTAACTAGGTAGCTAACACACGAGCTATGTCATCCCCCGGTCGTCACCGACCTTTATACGAGGATCCTCAATCACAAAGCAACAACCACAAAGTATAATCAACATAGGTAAAATATCTGGGCTCCATACCATGATATCACCTTTTATCCAGAAGGAAATGACATACCCTAGGGGCGCTACCCCTACAAACCTTTGCCGCAACATTCCTGTTTCGACCATTACCGGGTTGTGAGGCTCGACGAAGTCTCATCCACAGAGCTACGCTTTTTCACAAAGCCATGCTTTTTTACAAAGCCACGCTTTTTCATAAAGCAACGCTTTGATCAACAAATGATCAACAGCACTTCATATGCCACATTACCAAATTGGGAATGTATCACTAGTAACCATCAACTACATAACCTCTGAGCTCGTACGTCTCAGAGAAGGGTGTTAAGCTAAGAGAATAAATTCTCCGCCACCAACAGAAATGTATTTGATAGAAACCAGCTTTACATCTCAAAGTGTAACGTCAGACACACATCCATACAAGTCCGTTACGGGATCGAACGTAACTGAAGGCACTTTCAAAGAAGCCCTTGCAATCCAGATATTCACTAATCACGTTCGGACTTCCCATCACAAAAAGAGTGATATAAATCTCTATACCGGAGCAACTCGGTGCAGAGACATTCGACAGGTTGTCCTTTCATTTTCGAAAATATCCGGTCTTCACCACCGGTCTTCAATACGATCCATATCGTCGTATCACTAATTCAGAATGGGTTATATGACACAAAGGTCTTTTCCCGGCTAACCCGAATAGTGAGCGTTTGTTTTAAAAACAAATCAAGTGACATTTCAAAGGCAAATATTGATAGTCGGTTATTTAACTATCAACAACATTCACAACACTCAACCAATTTAAATATTTTTCCCCAAATTATTAAATTTCAAATCTCTTCGTGAGATACGGTTTAACACTTCAACCATTTGAAAACAATTTCAAATCACATTCATTTAAACCAATTATATAAATGCTTATCGATTTATTTCAAATTTACATCTCAAATCTGTAAATTTATTTCCACACTTCATCATTTTGAAAACCAATTTCAAATCATATTTTCCACACTTTAAAAATAAATCAATGTTTATTTTTAAAACAAATTTTCCTTTCCTTAATAAATTCCGTTTGAATTTTCATTACCAAATATTCATTTTTAATATGATTTTCAAATCGATTTCTCAAATATTCACTTTCAATTCCAAATCAATTTTAGATTGATTTCCAAATTATTTCAAACCCAAATTGATTTTCCAAACTTTTATTTCAAACACCAAATCAAATTCCAAATTGATTTCACAATTCATTTCAACACAAATCAATTTTCCTCATTCAACATCAAATAAATTTTCATATCGATTTCCCAAAGATTTATTTTCAAATACCAAATCAATTATAAATTGATTTCTAGAAATTAATCACCTTTTAAAATAAATTCATTTATCTCTTCCAAACCATTTAAAACTCCATTTTAAATAAATTCTTCAACTTTCAAATAATACTATTCAAAATCTATTTAAAAAAAACTTTTCCCTAAATTTTAGAAATAATTCGATAAGATCTCGAAAATCAACTCTATGCTTTTAAAATTCCTTCTTTTAAATTCACCCAATTCTTTCAAAAGGATTTACTTAAAATTCCCAATTTTAATTTCAAAAATCCAATTTATTCATTTCTGGTATCCAACGATACCAAAAATATATTCGGCTAAATTACGGCCTTCAACGAATTCAATCACAGATATAATCATTCACAGATTATAAATAAATAATCACATGGCGATTATAAATAAATCAACACACAACATTGAAATAAATTCAAATGTTTGAGGAATCCAGTTGGATCCCTCCAACCTGTTTCCCTGCATCCACAGATGTTAGCACAATACCAATTTCACTTCAATGTGAAATTATCGCGGTATATGAGATTTATAAAATATTATCCGCTATTATGCGGCGCAATAGGGTCTCATCCGCTATATAATGTGGGAAAATCAACTCCAATATATATATAATACCAATTCCACTTCACGGTGGAATTATCGCGGTATATGTTTTTAATAAATAACCTCCGCTTAATATACGGCGTATAGGGTCTATTTAACACAATAAATAGCAATCATCATTCAATCCACACAATCAAGCAATTTTAAATCTAACTATTTAAAATTAAAATCGAAACTATTTCGATTGAGTGAGAAGTTCTCACCTTGCTTTTCCGAAAACAGTTGTAGCGTTTTATTTCGAATAAAATTAAACGAGCGTTTAATTTTACTCAAAATTTTCACTGACTCCAATTGACTCCAAACCAATTCCATTGCATAGTGCTCGTCCATACGATTCCAACGCAACTTGTTTCATAATTTTTCGATCTCGTATGAAAGAGTTATGATATTTTAAAGATTATACAAACTATTATATAATTAACTATACAACTTTATTTTATTTTAAACCTCGAATTCATCAAGGCCGTTGTTTCCAATTTCCATCAGATCATAGCTGCATGCTATTGCTTCTTCTCAAACGCGTGAAGACGAGTAAAGGTCGAACGCAAATGAACCCATCAAGGCCGCCACTTTCAATCAATTTTCGTTCCTACTACACTCGCTTTGAAGATGATCGAAGACATGGGTTTCGAAGCCCATCGCCGACACAAACAATGCCTGGAAGGAGGCCAAGTTCGGTCCCCTATAGAACTTGAAAAACGTGCAAGAGACGAGCATGAACGGGGGTAAATATCCCTGCCTATGGTCGATGATTCGAGATTCCCACCGTTGGATGTATAGCTCTCATCTTGTCCTTAAGTTTGTTAGTTGGAAGTTTGTTGAATCGATGCACGGATTGGAAGATAATTGAGGAGAAAGAATTGAATTTTCTTGCCATTGATTACATAGCCGGCGGCTGGAGCATTTGAGAGGAAACCCTAGTTTTGTTTTGCAAAATGGAAATAACAAGTCCTTTTATAGAAAAATCTCAAATTACTATTCATCCGGAAATTTTCGAACTCGAAATCAAGCATGCCGACAGACATTTCTAAGGTTTACCCCGCGTTCCGAAGACAATGGAATAGGTTTCAGGAGCTAATTCGATCGTATGTGAGAGTTACGGAAATAAACGATCAAATTTAAATCAAATCGATTTAAACTGATTTCGATGCGTTTTGGCTTGCCCCGGACAAACCGTAAATCCGATTGACACGAAATTTGAAACCTTACAATAATTTCACATTACGGATCCGATGAAACTAGTTTTGTCGAAATCCGAGACTGTTTGAAAAATGGTCATTTTCACTAGTCAATTAAATATTAAAATATTCAATTTTCACAATTTAACTTTTAATTCAATTTTAAAAGTTTTATAACATCATTATAACTCCAATATGATTTAATATAACTTTATAAATCATTTTTACACATTTTTAATCCAATTTACAATTATTTCCGTAATTTCAAATATCAATTGTCGATTTAATTATACAATTAAATCACTATATTCGAAATTAAATTCATTCGACTTACAAATCTCACTTGTTAATATTTAAAATCAATTAAATATACGAATTTCAAATGACAGAAATTCTGGGTCGTTACAAACTTCCCCACTTAAAAGAATTTCGTCCTTGAAATTACAAAGTAAGAAAAATGCTCAAATTCATTAACTTTTCAAAAATCCACTTAGTGAAAACTTTATATTCACCTTTTCCAAAACCTTTAACTTCAACCAAAACAATGGTTTCCATTTTCTAGTTCAATTCCTACTCTTTTCATTACAATTTAGAAATCGACTTTCCATTAATAAAAATTTTCCAAAATTTTCAAAATTTTCTAACGCCTTAAATTTTCAGAAAAATTCGCCAGCGTCTCCTTTGCGCGGTTCGATCGTAGTAGGATCACAATAGACATAAATATGTATACATCGACCCACCCGGTCGGAAAAGCAGAAAAACAGTTCATATTTCCTATTTTTATTGCGTAGGCGTACCTTTTTAGCATTGCAGTTATTTATTTAGCATTTTAGCGCGACCAAATCAACCGAACGCAGCCACTGCACCTGTACTTACTCAGTTTAAACACATAAGTGACAAATATATAAAGTTATTAACAATTTACTCTTTTAAACAACTACAACATATTCATATTAAAAGAAATGCATACTAACCAGTTTTATAAGCACTTATAAAATTTCAACATCACTTATAATTGTTTACAACCAATTCATATATAACGACATTCAATTATTCATTTTCAATTAGTTCATATTCACTAATTTACATTCAAGTTGGTTCACTTCTAATTCAAATCAATTTCTATTTAAATTTACTTCACTTTCAATTTAAATCTAATTGCTTTAGCTTTCATTTAATTCATTCAAGGGCATATGAATTTATATACAAATCAACTAACAACAATCTACCAACCACATCATATCCAACACAACCAAATTCATTCAATTTACTTTACTTTACATTCAATTTGGTTCAATACTTTTAATTCCAATCGGTTTAATATTAAATTGACTTCCATTCAATTTCCAATTTATTAACTTTTAATGAATTAACACTTACATTCATTATTCCATATCAATTTACTTACATTTGATTGATTAACATTCAATCCATTTATTAATTCAATTGCTAATTCATTTAACAAATAAAATTGAATTTCCTTTCATAACTCAAGCTCAAATTCATCACTTCATTTCATTAATTCACTTTATTATTTTACTTCGATATCAAAATCAAATTCATTCAACATCACTTAAGTTATATTCCAATTTAAACATCATTTGTTTAACTTCACTTAATTTTCCTCTTATAAATCCAATTCAGCTTTCAATTCTAAAGTAAATTCTATTTAACTTTTATCAAAGCTAAATTTATTATCTTATCATAAGTTCAAAACTCAATTCATTTATATTCATCAATTCCAATTTTGGATTTTAATTTAAATTTGTTTATCACAACAAAACTTCAATCTTCAATTTACTATGGTAGCAAATCCATCACACAAAAACTCGAAAATGATATTGTTGATGCTACAGTCAGCACCCTTATTATTTCCTAGTAACAATAGTGAATTCAGTGCTTAAAATTCCTTCAAAATTTCCTTTTATTTATAAATCACATTTATAAATCTTTTTCTCATATAATTTCACTATTTTACTTTACTTATACAAAGTTATTTCACAATTGTAAATTATTTTAATTATAATTCCATACTTATAATTCATTTGCTTATATACTTCATTCTTTTACAATTGTTGTTTTTATTTAGATTATTCAAACAACTTTTATTAATTTATATATATATTCACATTTTCAACAATCAAACAATTCAATTTCATACACTTTAATAATTTTGAAAAATTATTTCTTTTATATACAAAATATAATCGAGGTAAAATTATTTCATTTACCCAATTTAAAATGATACTATGTCGACTTGCCCCGTTTAAGTGTTTAGAAACCCCTATCGATAATATGGCGTCCCACATACCGACCAGAATTCATAAACAGCTCAACGGATAAGCAAACACAATATAAAACAATTTCATATTCACTAACAAATACGCACTCGTATCTATTATTACACTCAAACTCATTCTAGAGTACTGCTGACTCTATCTCTAATGAGTAATTCCCAACAGAGCCAAGTTAATCGCTTAACCATATGCTCTGATACCAAATGTAACGACTCGACTTTTCGACGCTCGAAAATCGACATTAATACATTCACTGTATCACTGCCGAGCAATCGAATGCCGGAAAACCGAATTGTTATGGAGAAAAAGAAGAGGTAGAAAAAGACAGAAGAAAAGGAAAGAAGAAGAAACAGAAACAATATCAGAATCTCACATATCGCAGCGGAACAACATATAATAGATAAATGAATAATCTTTAAAAAAAAGAACTATATCATTTTATACATTACATCATCACAGAGTTTACAACAACAATGTACAACACAACTGGACAGTTATATAAACTTGTCCTCATACAGAAAACACAGCGGAATAAATAATATCATATACAAGTGATACGTCTCGCCATCCAGCTCGTCACTGAGCTCCACAGCATCGCCTGAATCCAGAATGACCTGATAACCCGACTCTAGACTGCCCGTGTGGAAATTGGTGGGCACCCAGAGTTTAGGAAGGAAACAATAAACTCCAGGTCAGTCATGGTCACTGGTGTGAGAACTAAAACAGTTTATCTCAAAGAAAATAAAACATTTTCGCAATGCTTTTGGAAAATGAAACTACCATAAGGCCTCCCGCCACACACACAATGCAAATGCAGAATTGGAGGAGATTTCTCCTTATGATAGTCAAAAATGCTTACTACGCAAAATCAGTTGCTATTATTATTAATGTCTAGTGTGGAAAACATTTCGAAAGTATAATATCAATCTTAGCCAGCATACAACCATTGTTGTATGCCTACTATAGCTACTACATTCAGTAGCAGGTTACCGCCACATTCCATAGCAGGTAATACAACTAAAAACCGTACAGGGTTCGTATTGTTTCTTTGGATTTCCAACAAATGGTGAGGCAAAGGAACTTCCTTACACCGAAATAGAAACGCCTCTGGAAAGACGCTCCGAGAACCTAACCGGATCTCTGCAAACACAAGGCCGACGCTACCTCACACTTTAACCAAGCTGTAACTAGGTAGCTAACACATGAGCTATGTCATCCCCCGGTCGTCACCGACCTTTATACGAGGATCCTCAATCACAAAGCAACAACCACAAAGTTCAATCAACATAGGTAAAATATCTGGGCTCCATACCATGATATCACCTTTTATCCAGAAGGAAATGACATACCCTAGGGGCGCTACCCCTACAAACCTTTGCCGCAACATTCCTGTTTCGACCATTACCGGGTTGTGAGGCTCGACGAAGTCTCGTCCACAAAGCTACGCTTTTTCACAAAGCCACGCTTTTTCACAAAGCCATGCTTTTTCACAAAGCAACGCTTTGATCAACAAATGATCAATAACACTTCGTATGCCACATTACCAAATTGGGAATGTATCACTAGTAACCATCAACTACATAACCTCTGAGCTCGTACGTCTCAGAGAAGGGTGTTAAGCTAGGAGAATAAATTCTCCGCCACCAACAGTAATGTATTTGATAGAAACCAGCTTTACATCTCAAAGTGTAACGTCAGACACACATCCATACAAGTCCATTCCAGGATCGAACGGAACTGAAGGCACTTTCAAAGAAGCCCTTGCAATCCAGATATTCACTAATCACGTCCGGACTTCCCATCACAAAAAGAGTGATATAAATCTTTATACCGGAGCAACTTGGTGCAGAGACATTCGACAGGTTGTCCTTTCATTTTCGAAAATATCCGGTCTTCACCACCGGTCTTCAATACGACCCATATCGTCGTATCACTAATTCGGAATGGGTTATATGACACAAAAGTCTTTTCCCGGCTAACCCGAATAGTGAGCGTTTGTTTTAAAAACAAATCAAGTGACATTTCAAAGGCAAATATTAATAGTCGGTTATTTAACTATCAACAACATTCACAACACTCAACCAATTTAAATATTTTTTCCCAAATTATTAAATTTCAAATCTCTTCGTGAGATACGGTTTAACACTTCAACCATTTGAAAAAAAATTCAAATCACATTCATTTAAACCAATTATATAAATGCTTATCGATTTATTTCAAATTTACATCTCAAATTTGTAAATTTATTTTCACACTTCATCATTTTGAAAACCAATTTCAAATCATATTTTCCACACTTTAAAAATAAATCAATGTTTATTTTTAAAACAAATTTTCCTTTCCTTAAAAAATTCCGTTTGAATTTTCATTCCCAAATATTCATTTTTAATATGATTTTCAAATCGATTTCTCAAATATTCACTTTCAATTCCAAATCAATTTTAGATTGATTTCCAAATTATTTCAAACCCAAATTGATTTTCCAAACATTTATTTCAAACACCAAATCAAATTCCAAATTGATTTCACAATTCATTTCAACACAAATCAATTTTCCTCATTCAACATCAAATAAATTTTCATATCGATTTTCCAAAGATATATTTTCAAATACCAAATCAATTATAAATTGATTTCTAGAAATTAATCACCTTTTAAAATAAATTCATTTATCTCTTCCAAACCATTTAAAACACCATTTTAAATAAATTCTTCAACTTTCAAATAATACTATTCAAAATCTATTTAAAAAAAACTTTTCCCCAAATTTTAGAAATAATTCGATAAGATCTCGAAAATCAACTCTATGCTTTTAAAATTCCTTCTTTTAAATTCACCCAATTCTTTCAAAAGGATTTACTTAAAATTCCCAATTTTAATTTCAAAAATCCAATTTATTCATTTCTGGTATCCAAGGATACCAAAAATATATTCGGCTAAATTATAGCCTTCAATGAATTCAATCACAGATATAATCATTCACGGATTATAAATAAATAATCACGCGGCGATTATAAATAAATCAACACACAACATTGAAATAAATTCAAATGTTTGAGGAATCCAGTTGGATCCCTCCAACTTGTTTCCCTACATCCACAGATGTTAGCACAATACCAATTTCACTTCAATGTGAAATTATCACGGTATATGAGATTTATAAAATATTATCCGCTATTATGCGGCGCAATAGGGTCTCATCCGCTATATAATGCGGGGAAATCAACTCCAATATATATATATATAATACCAATTCCACTTCACGGTGGAATTATCGCGGTATATGTTTTTAATAAATAACCACCGCTTAATATACGGCGTATAGGGTCTATTTAACACAATAAATAGCAATCATCATTCAATCCACACAATCAAGCAATTTTATAACTAACTATTTAAAATTAAAATCGAAACAATTTCGATTGAGTGAGAAGTTCTCACCTTGCTTTTCCGAAAACAGTTGTAGCGTTTTATTTCGAATAAAATTAAACGAGCTTTTAATTTTACTCAAAATTTTCACTGACTCCAATTGACTCCAAGCCAGTTCCATTGCATAGTGCTAGTCCATACGATTCCAATGCAACTTGTTTCGTAATTTTTCGATCTCGTATGAAAGAGTTATGATATTTTAAAGATTATACAAACTATTATATAATTAACTATACAACTTTATTTTATTTTAAACCTCGAATTCATCAAGGCCGTTGTTTCCAATTTCCATCAGATCATAGCCGCATTCTATTGCTTCTTCTCAAACGCGTGAAGACGAGAAAAGATCGAATGCAAATGAACCCATCATGGCCGCCACTTTCAATCAATTTTCGTGCCTACTACACTCGCTTTGAAGATGATCGAAGACATGGGTTTCGAAGCCCATCGCCGACACAAACAACGCCTGGAAGGAGGCGAAGCTCGGTCCCCTATAGCACTTGAAAAACGTGCAAGAGACGAGCACGAACGGGGGCAAATATCTCTGCCTATGGTCGATGATTCGAGATTCCCACCGTTGGATGTATAGCTCTCATCTTGTCCTTCAATTTGTTAGTTGGAAGTTTGTTGAATCGATGCACGGATTGGAAGATAATTGAGGAGAAAGAATTGAATTTTCTGGCCATTGATTACATAGCCGGCGGCTGGAGCATTTGAGAGGAAACCCTAGTTTTGTTTTGCAAAATGGAAATAACAAGTCGTTTTATAGAAAAATCTCAAATTACTATTCATCCGAAAATTTTCGAACTCGAAATCAAGCAAGTCGACAGATATTTCTAAGGTTTACCCCGCGTTCCGAAGACAATGGAATAGGTTTCAGGAGCTAATTCGATCGTATGTGAGAGTTACGGAAATAAACGATCAAATTTAAATCAAATCGATTTAAACCGATTTCTATGCGTTTTGGCTTGCCCCGGACAAACCGTAAATCCGATTGACACAAAATTTGAAACCTTACAATAATTTCACATTACGGATCCGATGAAACTAGTTTTGTCGAAATCCGAGAGTATTTGAAAAATGGTCATTTTCACTAGTCAATTAAATATTAAAAAATTCAATTTTCCCAATTTTAATTTTAATTCAATTTTAAAAGTTCTATAACATCATTATAACTCCAATATGATTTAATATAACTTTATAAATCATTTTTACACATTTTTAATCCAATTTACAATTATTTCCGTAATTTCAAATATTAATTGTCGATTTAATTATACAATTAAATCACTATATTCGAAATTAAATTCATTCGACTTACAAATCTCACTTGTTAATATTTAAAATCAATTAAATATACGAATTTCAAATGACAGAAATTCTGGGTCGTTACAAACTTCCCCACTTAAAAGAATTACGTCCTTGAAATTACAAAGTAAGAAAAATGCCCAAATTCATTAACTTTTCAAAAATCCACTTAGTGAAAACTTTATATTCACCTTTTCCAAAACCTTTAACTTCAACCAAAACGATGGTTTCCATTTTCTAGTTCAATTCCTACTCTTTTCATTACAATTTAGAAATTGACTTTCCATTAACAAAAATTTTCCAAAATTTTCAAAATTTTCTAACGCCTTAAATTTTCAGAAAAATTCGTCTGCGTCTCCTTTGCGCGGTTCGATCGTAGTAGGATCACAATAGACATAAATATGTATACATCGACCCACCCGGTCGGAAAAGCAGAAAAATAGTTCATATTTCCTATTTTTATTGCGTAGGCATACCTTTTTAGCATTTTTAAGCAAAGCAGTTATTTATTTAGCATTTTAGCGCGACCAAATCAACCGAACGGTAGCCACTGCACCTGTACTTACTCAGTTTAAACACATAAGTGACAAATATATAAAGTTATTAACAATTTACTCTTTTAAACAACTACAACATATGCATATTAAAAGAAATGCATACTAACCAGTTTTATAAGCACTTATAAAATTTCAACATCACTTATAATTGTTTACAACCAATTCATATATAACGACATTCAATTATTCATTTTCAATTAGTTCATATTCACTAATTTACATTCAAGTTGGTTCACTTCTAATTCAAATCAATTTCTATTTAAATTTACTTCACTTTCAATTTAAATCTAATTGCTTTAGCTTTCATTTAATTCATTCAAGGGCATATGAATTTATATACAAATCAACTAACAACAATCTACCAACCACATCATATCCAACACAACCAAATTCATTCAATTTACTTTACTTTACATTCAATTTGGTTCAATACTTTTAATTCCAATCGGTTTAATATTAAATTGACTTCCATTCAATTTCCAATTTATTAACTTTTAATGAATTAACACTTACATTCATTATTCCATATCAATTTACTTACATTTGATTGATTAACATTCAATCCATTTATTAATTCAATTGCTAATTCATTTAACAAATAAAATTGAATTTCCTTTCATAACTCAAGCTCAAATTCATCACTTCATTTCATTAATTCACTTTATTATTTTACTTCGATATCAAAATCAAATTCATTCAACATCACTTAAGTTATATTCCAATTTAAACATCATTTGTTTAACTTCACTTAATTTTACTCTTATAAATCCAATTCAGCTTTCAATTCTAAAGTAAATTCTATTTAACTTTTATCAAAGCTAAATTTATTATCTTATCATAAGTTCAAAACTCATTTCATTTATATTCATCAATTCCAATTTTGGATTTTAATTTAAATTTGTTTATCACAACAAAACTTCAATCTTCAATTTACTATGGTAGCAAATCCATCACACAGAAACTCGAAAATGATATTGTTGATGCTGCAGTCATCACCCTTATTATTTCCCAGTAACAATAGTGAATTCAGTGCTTAAAATTCCTTCAAAATTTCCTTTTATTTATAAATCACATTTATAAATCTTTTTCTCATATAATTTCACTATTTTACTTTACTTATACAAAGTTATTTCACAATTGTAAATTATTTTAATTATAATTCCATACTTATAATTCATTTGCTTATATACTTCATTCTTTTACAATTGTTGTTTTTATTTAGATTATTCAAACAACTTTTATTAATTTATATATATATTCACATTTTCAACAATCAAACAATTCAATTTCATACACTTTAATAATTTTGAAAAATTATTTCTTTTATATACAAAATATAATCGAGGTAAAATTATTTCATTTACCCAATTTAAAATGATACTATGTCGACTTGCCTCGTTTAAGTGTTTAGAAACCCCTATCGATAATATGGCGTCCCACATACCGACCAGAATTCATAAACAGCTCAATGGATAAGCAAACACAATATAAAACAATTTCATATTCACTAACAAATACGCACTCGTATCTATTATTACACTCACACTCATTCTAGAGTACTGCTGACTCTATCTCTAATGAGTAATTCCCAACAGAGCCAAGTTAATCGCTTAACGATATGCTCTGATACCAAATGTAACGACTCGACTTTTCGACGCTCGAAAATCGACATTAATACATTCACTGTATCACTGCCGAGCAATCGAATGCCGAAAAACCGAATTGTTATGGAGAAAAAGAAGAGGTAGAAAAAGACAGAAGAAAAGGAAAGAAGAAGAAACAGAAACAATATTAGAATCTCACATATCGCAGCGGAACAACATATAATAGATAAATGAATAATCTTTAAAACAAAGAACTATATCATTTTGTACATTACATCATCATCAGAGTTTATAACAACAATGTACAACACAACTGGACAGTTATATAAACTTGTCCTCATACAGAAAACACATCGGAATAAATAATATCATATACAAGTGATACGTCTCGCCATCCAGCTCGTCACTGAGCTCCACAGCATCGCCTGAATCCAGAATGACCTGATAACCTGACTTTAGACTGCCCGTGTGGAAATTGGTGGGCACCCAGAGTTTAGGAAGGAAACAAAAAACTCCAGGTCAGTCATGGTGACTGGTGTGAGAACTAAAACAGTTTATCACAAAGAAAATAAAACATTTTCGCAATGCTTTTGGAAAATGAAACTACCATAAGGCCTCCCGCCACACACACAATGCAAACGCAGAATTGGAGGAGATTTCTCCTTATGATAGTCAAAAATGCTTACTACGCAAAATCAGTTGCTATTATTATTAATGTCTAGTGTGGAAAACATTTCGAAAGTATAATATCAATCTTATCCAGCATACAACCATTGTTGTATGCCTACTATAGCTACTACGTTCAGTAGCAGGTTACCGCCACATTCCATAGCAGGTAATACAACTAAAAACCGTACAGGGTTCGTATTGTTTCTTTGGATTTCCAACAAATGGTCAGGCAAAGGAACTTCCTTACACTGAAATAGAAACGCCTCTGGAAAGACGCACCGAGAACCTAACCGGATCTCTGCAAACACAAGGCCGACGCTTCCTCACGCTTTAACCAAGCTGTAACTAGGTAGCTAACACACAAGCTATGTCATCCCCCGGTCGTCACCGACCTTTATACGAGGATCCTCAATCACAAAGCAACAACCACAAAGTTCAATCAACATAGGTAAAATATCTGGGCTCCATACCATGATATCACCTTTTATCCAGAAGGAAATGACATACCCTAGGGGCGCTACCCCTACAAACCTTTGCCGCAACATTCCTGTTTCGACCATTATCGGGTTGTGAGGCTCAACTCAGTCTCGTCCACAAAGCTACGCTTTTTCACAAAGCCATGCTTTTTCACAAAGCCACGCTTTTTCACAAAGCCACGCTCTTTCACAAAGCCACGCTTTTTCACAAAGCAACTCTTTTTCACAAAACAACGCTTTGATCAACAAATGATCAACAGCACTTCGTATGCCACATTACCAAATTGGGAATGTATCACTAGTAACCATCAACTACATAACCTCTGAGCTCGTACGTCTCAGAGAAGGGTGTTAAGCTAGGAGAATAAATTCTCCACCACCAACAGAAATGTATTTGATAGAAACCAGCTTTACATCTCAAAGTGTAACGTCAGACACACATCCATACAAGTCCGTTCCGGGATCGAACGGAACCGAAGGCACTTCCAAAGAAGCCATTGCAATCCGGATATTCACTAATCACGTCCGGACTTCCCATCACAAAAAGAGTGATATAAATCTCTATACCGGAGCAACTCGGTGCAGAGACATTCGATAGGTTGTCCTTTCATTTTCGAAAATATTCGGTCTTCACCACCGGTCTTCAATACGATCCATATCGTCGTATCACTAATTCGAAATGGGTTATATGACACAAAGATCTTTTCCCGGCTAACCCGAATAGTAAGCGTTTGTTTTAAAAACAAATCAAGTGTCATTTCGAAGGCAAATATTGATAGTCGGTTATTTAACTATCAACAACATTCACAACACTCAACCAATTTAAATAATTTTTCCCAAATTATTAAATTTCAAATCTCTTTGCAAGATACGGTTTAACACTTCAACCATTTGAAAACAATTTCAAATCACATTCATTTAAACCAATTATATAAATGCTTATCGATTTATTTCAAATTTACATCTCA
Organism: Allium fistulosum; assembly: GCA_030737815.1. NCBI lineage: Eukaryota > Viridiplantae > Streptophyta > Magnoliopsida > Asparagales > Amaryllidaceae > Allium > Allium fistulosum. The sequence continues at coordinate 298,727,997 of CM060905.1, read as the reverse complement.
AATCTGTAAATTTATTTCCATACTTCATCACTTTGAAAACCAATTTCAAATCATATTTTCCACACTTTAAAAATAAATCAATGTTTATTTTTAAAACAAATTTTCCTTTCCTTAATAAATTCCGTTTGAATTTTCATTCCCAAATATTCATTTTTAATATGATTTTCAAATCGATTTCTCAAATATTCACTTTCAATACCAAATCAATTTTAGATTGATTTCCAAATTATTTCAAACCCAAATTGATTTTACAAACATTTATTTCAAACACCAAATCAAATTCCAAATTGATTTCACAATTCATTTCAACACAAATCAATTTTCCTCATTCAACATCAAATAAATTTTCATATCGATTTCCCAAAGATTTATTTTCAAATACCAAATCAATTATAAATTGATTTCTAGAAATTAATCACCTTTTAAAATAAATTCATTTATCTCTTCCAAACCATTTAAAACTCCATTTTAAATAAATTCTTCAACTTTCAAATAATACTATTCAAAATCTATTTAAAAAAAACTTTTCCCCAAATTTGAGAAATAATTCGATAAGATCTCAAAAATCAACTCTATGCTTTTAAAATTCCTTCTTTTAAATTCACCCAATTCTTTCAAAAGGATTTACTTAAAATTCCCAATTTTAATTTCAAAAATCCAATTTATTCATTTCTGGTATCCAACGATACCAAAAATATATTCGGCTAAATTATAGCCTTCAACGAATTCAATCACAGATATAATCATTCATAGATTATAAATAAATAATCACACGGCGATTATAAATAAATCAACATACAACATTGAAATAAATTCAAATGTTTGAGGAATCCAGTTGGATCCCTCCAACCTGTTTCCCTGCATCCACAGATGTTAGCACAATACCAATTTCACTTCAATGTGAAATTATCGCGGTATATGGGATTTATAAAATATTATCCGCTATTATGCGGCGCAATAGGGTCTCATCCGCTATATAATGCGGGGAAATCAACTCCAATATATATATAATACCAATTCCACTTCACGGTGGAATTATCGCGGTATATGTTTTTAATAAATAACCTCCGCTTAATATACGGCGTATAGGGTCTATTTAACACAATAAATAGCAATCATCATTCAATTCACACAATCAAGCAATTTTAAATCTAACTATTTAAAATTAAAATCGAAACAATTTCGATTGAGTGAGAAGTTCTCACCTTGCTTTTCCGAAAACAGTTGTAGCGTTTTATTTCGAATAAAATTAAACGAGCGTTTAATTTTACTCAAAATTTTCACTGACTCCAAACCAGTTCCATTGCATACTGCTCGTCCATACGATTCCAACGCAACTTGTTTCATAATTTTTCGATCTCGTATGAAAGAGTTATGATATTTTAAAGATTATACAAACTATAATATAATTAACTATACAACTTTATTTTATTTTAAACCTCGAATTCATCAAGGCCGTTGTTTCCAATTTCCATCAGATCATAGCCGCATGATGTTTCTTCCTCTCAAACGCGTGAAGACCAGTAAAGATCGAACGCAAATGAACCCATCAAGGCCGCCACTTTCAATCAATTTTCGTGCCTACTACACTCGCTTTGAAGATGATCGAAGACATGGGTTTCGAAGCCCATCGCCGACACAAACAACGCCTGGAAGGAGGTGAAGCTCGATCCCCTATAGCACTTGAAAAACGTGCAAGAGACGAGCACGAACGGGGGCAAATATCCATGCCTATGGTCGATGATTCGAGATTCCCACCGTTGGATGTATAGCTCTCATCTTGTCCTTCAATTTGTTAGTTGGAAGTTTGTTGAATCGATGCACAGATTGGAAGATAATTGAGGAGAAAGAATTGAATTTTTTGGCCATTAATTACATAGCCGGCGGCTAGAGCATTTGAGAGGAAACCCTAGTTTTGTTTTGCAAAATGGAAATAACAAGTCCTTTTATAGAAAAATCTCAAATTACTATTCATCCGGAAATTTTCGAACTCAAAATCAAGCGTGCCGACAGATGTTTCTAAGGTTTACCCCGCATTCCGAACACAATGGAATACGTTTCAGGAGCTAATTCGATCGTATGTGAGAGTTACGGAAATAAACGATCAAATTTAAATCAAATCGATTTAAACCGATTTCGATGCGTTTTGGCTTGCCCCAGACAAACCGTAAATCCGATTGACACAAAATTTGAAACCTTACAATAATTTCACATTACGGATCCGATGAAACTGGTTTTGTCGAAATCCGAGACTGTTTGAAAAATGGTCATTTTCACTAGTCAATTAAATATTAAAATATTCAATTTTCACAATTTAACTTTTAATTCAATTTTAAAAGTTTTATAACATCATTATAACTCCAATATGATTTAATATAACTTTATAAATCATTTTTACACATTTTTAATCCAATTTACAATTATTTCCGTAATTTCAAATATCAATTGTCGATTTAATTATACAATTAAATCACTATATTCGAAATTAAATTCATTCGACTTACAAATCTCACTTGTTAATATTTAAAATCAATTAAATATACGAATTTCAAATGACAGAAATTCTGGGTCGTTACAAACTTCCCCACTTAAAAGAATTTCGTCCTTGAAATTACAAAGTAAGAAAAATGCTCAAATTCATTAACTTTTCAAAAATCCACTTAGTGAAAACTTTATATTCACCTTTTCCAAAACCTTTAACTTCAACCAAAACAATGGTTTCCATTTTCTAGTTCAATTCCTACTCTTTTCATTACAATTTAGAAATCGACTTTCCATTAACAAAAAAATTCCAAAATTTTCAAAATTTTCTAACGCCTTAAATTTTTAGAAAAATTCGTCAGCGTCTACTTTGCGCGGTTCGATCGTAGTAGGATCACAATAGACATAAATATGTATACATTGACCCACCTGGTCGGAAAAGCAGAAAAACAGTTCATATTTCCTATTTTTATTGCGTAGGCGTACCTTTTTAGCATTTTTAAGCAAAGCAGTTATTTATTTAGCATTTTAGCGTGACCAAATCAACCGAACGGCAGCCACTGCACCTGTACTTACTCAGTTTAAACACATAAGTGACAAATATATAAAGTTATTAACAATTTACTCTTTTAAACAACTACAACATATGCATATTAAAAGAAATGCATACTAACCAGTTTTATAAGCACTTATAAAATTTCAACATCACTTATAATTGTTTACAACCAATTCATATATAACGACATTCAATTATTCATTTTCAACTAGTTCATATTCACTAATTTACATTCAAGTTGGTTCACTTCTAATTCAAATCAATTTCTATTTAAATTTACTTCACTTTTAATTTAAATCTAATTGTTAGCTTTCATTTAATTCATTCAAGGGCATATGAATTTATATACAAATCAAGGAACGAGCTGAAGAGGATCTAGGGAAGGATCTTGAGGCTTATTAGTTAAGGCTTATCATTTAATTCACTTTCATTTAATTCATTCAAGGGCATACGCTGAGGAGGATCTTGAGGCTTATTATTTGGATGATGAGGGTCGTGCCACCCTTGCTAGAGGGAAAGAACAACTTGCCAAGGAACGAGCCGAAGCGGCGGAAGGAGAGCATCTAGGGAAGGCACCTTTGGCCGACCCAACTCGTCCTTCGGCTTCGATCGACATCGATATTATTGGCTCAAGTTCCCACTCTCCGCCTCCTGCCAAAGCCGAAACCGAAACTACAACTGCTCATGCCGAAGACGAGGCCCATGAAGACACCGAAGCCCAAGATTTTGAAATTGACGTGATAAAGCCAATCTCTCCAGGTAACTTCAACACTGATCCAGCTCAAGTGGACTCCTCGTTTGCTTCACATGAGCTCGATGAACTTCTTGCTTATTACTTAAGCCTCGACGTGCCACTATCTCCTCTCTTTGCGAGGAATACTAATGTTTAACTTTTCTTCTTCTATAGTGAAAACAACAAGTGTTGTACAGGCTTCGCCTCCTCCAGCTGTTGCCCCTCCACCTCTTCAAGTTACTCCTTCTTCTGCTTCTCAACCGGGGTCGCAAGAAGAACAAATAGGAGCTCTTCAAGGCTTAGATGACCCGGCCGCTTCACAAGAGCAGAAAGCTAAAGAACTTGAGGAGGGTGAGAGGACCCCGGAGAAATTTACTGCCGATGATACAAAGCTGATTGATCTTATCACTCCGGGTAGTGAATCTTCTTCAAAGAAGAGGGGAAAGCGTGGAATTTCGAAGAAAAAGAAGGGCACTTCTGCTAGCGATGAGAAAGCGGAAGGGACCCAATTGCACCTCTTTCTCCTTCTTCCCCGACTCGTTCAGGCCGACTCAAGAAGTTAACCATTAGGCCAGGCGAGGGCTCCAAAGGCGGCGGGAAGAAGAAGTATTAAGTCTAGTTTTATCCTTCTTGTTCTGCTTTTTTGCTTTTTGCTTGTATCTAAAGACTTGTATCGACCGGAGATTGTGCGGGTACCGGCCCCCGCTTTTTGAAACCTGCACGTGTATACAAATCTTTTATAGTATGGAATAGAATGACTCTTTTTACTTGTACAATCTTTTGTCTGTATTTGTGAATGCATTTATTCCTTATTTTCGCACAAGTTTCTTTATTTTCTTTGTATGATACTGCAGTGAGCTCGTGGTATGCTGCTTGAGCGTTGCTTTTATTAATGTAGCTATATTGCCCCCATACCATGGCTTATTGCAATCTTCTCCATTTTGAAAAGACTTGTACTCTTACTTTGGAGAATTATTCTTCCATTTTGAGGAAATATTATTCTGCTCTAGTAGAGTGTGCCTTGTATCGGAGAAGTTTTCTGTTTTTTTTTTAGAAAAAGTTTTTACACTTCAACTTTCGGAGATGGTCACTTTTATTTTTGAGAAGTGGATTCCCCTACGCGGTGAAGCGGGCCTCCGAAGAAGGCTTTGATTTGTTTGCCAGAAAGTTATACCTCATCGCTAAGTGGACCCACGGGACAGCTTTATCGGATATTTGTTTGCCCAAACGATCGCGAGCAGTTAGCTGCGGCCTAGAACCTTCTTTTTGAGAAGGTGCCCCTTCGGTGGTTCCATCAACGACTTTTTCAAGAGATAACATTTCATTTTTGGGCGTGCCTCGTTAGAGGGCTTTATTTGGCATTACAACTTTTTTGAGGAAGAATGTTCTCATTATGGAGATATTGATTTTCCCTTGAGAGTAGAAGTGTGCCTCCGAAGAGGGCCTTTTTGTTTGCCTGAAAGTTACTTCTCAAAGTTAAATGGATCCACGGGGCGGACGCAAGCTACCTAATTGGATGTTCGTTTGTACGGACGATCATAATTTGTTAGCAAGGGCCTGGTGCCTTCATTTTGGGAAGGTGCCCCTTCGGTGGTTCCACCAACCTTTTTGTTTGAGAAAAACATTTCATTTTTCGGTGTGCCTCGTTGGAGGGCTTTCTTTGGCACTTCAACTTTTTTGGGGAAGAATGTTCTCATTATGGAGAAATTGATCTTCCCTTGAGAGTAGAAGTGTGCCTCCGAAGAGGGCTTTTTTGTTTTGTTTGCCAGGAAGGTTGCATCTCACAGTTAAGTGGATCCATGGAGCAGACGCAAACTACCTAACTGGATGTTTGTTTGCACAAACGATCACAATTAACTAGCAAGGGCCTGGAACCTTCACTTTGGGAAGGTGCCCCTTCGGTGGTCCCACCAACTTTTTTGTTGAGAGACACGATTCCATTTTGGCTATTTTTGTCTGCTTGCCCATGTCTTTTCACCATCTATCCCTTAGCGATTCCTCGTTATCACCTCTAAGTACATGTTCCTTTCTTTTGCATGTTGTTTGATTCTTCCAGAGAAGTGTACTTCATTGTTAAGTGAATCCACGAGGTAGGCGCAAGCTACTTAACCGGATGTCTGTTTGCACAAACGATCGCAATCAGTTAGCAAAGGTCTTGAACCTCTACATTAGGAAGGTGCCCCTTTGGTGGAATCACCGACTGTTTGTGAGAAGCACTTCTTATGTAGGAATTGAATCTGGAATTTTTGTGGCTTGACATTTGTTTGTTGAGTGATTTATAGGAATCGCTTGGCCTTGTGATGTGTTTCTGGCCACCAGATTCCTTTTTGTTAGAAGCAACATTGTTATTCTTAACTTCAGCCACGTCTACTTTTGCTGGCACAGAAAGGCTTTCTAAGCGCATGAATTCATCGGCCTTCTTGTAGAACTTCTCAAGTGAATTTGGCTCTTTCATCTTTAGCCATTTTCCGAATTCACTTGATTTGTCAATAGCTCGCATCAAGTAAGTCAGAATCATCTTAGGCTCTACATTATCAACTTCGGCCAAGGCTATATTGAAGCGGTTTAAGAAAGATTTGATAGACTCTCCGGAGCTTTGTTCGAGGCTGGATAGTGACATTATGTCCTTGGCCTTCGAAGCATATAACCTAAACTGATCTTCGAATTTCCGAGTTAGGTCGGAGAACTGATCCACGGATTGAACTGGCAGCTTCGTGAACCAAAGCAGGGCTACTCCCTCTAAGTACACAGGAAAGTATCTGCACTTGATCTCGTCTGTTGCTATGGCACCTGTCATATGCCAGTCATACTTGTATAAGAACTGGTTAGGATCGCTTGTCCGCCGATAAGCTGGAGTAGTGGGGGAACAAACTTCTTCGGAAATTCAGCCTTCAGAATTCTTTCAGTAAAAGGAGTTTTGCTTGGAGCCAACCCCCAGTCACTTTCATCTTCCTCCCTTGGCATGCTCTCCTTCATAATTTGTCGAATCATTCCCGAGAGGTACTCCTCATCGTTTAGAGGCCCCGCGGGACAGACGTCAACTACTTTTTCAGAAGTTTGCCTGAACAAATGTTCACGAAGAGTTGACTGCGGCCTTGAACCTCCAGCTTGGGGAGGTGCCCATTCGGCGGTGCCAGCTGCCCTCTGAGGAATACTTTTCCCTTGGGAATCATGAACATCCTCAGCAAAGGTTTCTTCATTATTTTCTGGTTGCTGGTTAACTCCAAGCAAAGCATTCAACTTGTCCAACATCAAAGTGTTATGGGCTTCCATTTGTTGATACAACCCAGACACTACAGCATCCAATTCCGCCCTTGTGACTCCAACACTAGGAGCCGCTTGATTTGACGCGGGAGAAGTGGCGGTGTTGTCATAAGCATCTCCAGATCTAGTAGATTTACTTTTGCTTTCAGGAGCCATAATTTCGGATAGACTTCTGGTTCTTAGGAAGAGTCTTTTTACAAATCTTTGTGAAGCAATGATCAGAGCACCCCTGAGTTCAGTTCTCAGTGAAAGCACCAAAAATGTTAACGCTAAAAATGTACGCTAACACCCTAGTGCGAGTTGTGATATAGCGAAAGCACCACCCGTTGGTACAGAAACTAAAAGCAAGCAGAAAATAGCAGAAAATAGTAAAGATGCAACAATTTTTATAGTGGTTCGGCTCAAAGTAAAGCCTACGTCCACTTAATCTCTTCTATTACTGATTTGATTACAAATTTTAAAATAATTCTTCAATTACAACACAATTAAGACAGGTAGTTAGAACTTTGATGCAGAAAAGCTCTTTGAATTCATGTCGAATGAACTTGATCTTTTCCGAAGGTTCTTTGAAGTGTCTTTTGCATTTGAAGTGTTGGAGCAAGTGTAGAAGTAGTGAAAACAGCAAAGTCTTGGCGCTCCCAAAAATCCCCCCTTTCAGTGCGGAGTAGGCGGGGTATTTATAGGAGAGTTTCGGAGTTAGGTTGTTTGGTGTAGGTCGTGGGCAGCTTAGGAGTTGAGTTAGGTCGCGGGCGACCTAATGGGTACGGGTTACGGCTTATAGTGGGTGTATTTGGCCATTTGCGTTGGCTGGTAGGTCGCAGCAACCTATGGGGAATGGAAGGCGATCTATATGCTGGGGCATCAGGCGGAGCGACTTAGGATAGACTTGGGAGAAGCAGCGGCCTAATATAGGTTGGAGCGACCTATATACAAACGGCATAAGGAGACGCGGCTTATTTAGGTGCAACTGTGGGCTCATAACCCGCTAGGTCGCTAGGTTGCTATCTCATTGAGTCGCTGTAGTATTCAACCCACTGTCGTGTTTGAGTCGCTATGCCGTTGATCTGTTTAGGTCGCTTAACCCGTTGAAAGTCGCTGGGAGGTTGAGTCGTTAACTCATTGCAATGTTAGCTCACCAGATGCTATAGGTCGTAGGTCGCTTGGAGCTGCAGTTAAGTCGTTTGGGGCTTTGGGGTAGTTAACCCGTTGTTATGTTAGGTCGTTAAGTCGTCAGCTTTTCTTAAGCAGTTGAGTCGCCATTCAAAAAAGGGATTAACATCAACAAAAGTGAAATTCAAGCCCGATTTAAATCGATGGGTCTTGGTTCTGTCGATTTAGAATCACTAAGGTGTTTTAGTTCTTTAAATCAGACTTATTTGCATTGATATCCATCCGGAATTGCTTGGTTTCAGCTCTTTTATACTTGCACTTTTGACCAAATCTTGATGACTTAATAGTAAATGTAAAAATAAACATATGTAGATATTATTCAAAGGAAAAAAGTGTTCTAAAAAGAGTTAATGTTTTAAGTCTGGAAATATTTGCTCTTAAACAAAATACATTTTGTAGTGTTATTTTAGTTTGTCTTTGTGGGTATAATTTTACTACGCGTAATAATATTGTAAGATGTATTATGCTCCAAATGTGTAATAAACTAATAATATTATAAGATATATTATGCTCTCAGCCCTTAAAAATATACTTAATTTACTTCGCTCGCTAACCAATATTCTGTGTACGTCGCTATTTAACTCCATGCGTTTTTCGTTTACTTTTTAGACAGAATTTTGATTGTTCTTTACCTTAATTTTCACCATCTACTTGTTCATGTTTTGAGCATCTTCTGGATGAATTGTTGGCTAATCTCTCACGGGTGTCTTGGCCGATTATTCCTTTCGAAAATCGGGCTTGATATACTTGCACACTTTTTTCGTTTAACCATAATATGCTACATATACCTAATTAGTTCAAACAATTGTTTTGGTATACTGAGAAGCGTCTCTTAATAACCAAGTGACCTGTTTAAACCCATTAAATTATACCTTAATTATAACTCTTAACTAAAATATAGCAACCAAAAGAAGATGACTATAGTTGAATAGTAGTTTATTATCTTTTAATCAATATAATATAATGTGAGAATATTTTCTTCCTCTACAACAAAAGATTCTCAGCATGATCCGGAAAGCATTATGAATACAACATACAAGAAATTCCTCTGTTATATAATACACGTCGTACAACCACTATTTTATCTAATTGCACACGTACACAAATACGATTCAATCCAAAATATATACATTATACAACAACTTTATACTTGCAAGTTCATTCCTAAACAGTAAACATCAATAGGTTATTGATGCAAACATTTGTATTTACTTGTGAAAGTAAAACTACAACATCAAAGTTGTAGGAAAAAAACAGTATTCATACATAGAACCGTATATATAACCAAGTCAAGCTACCTCCAAAGCAGAGCGATGCAACTCAAACGTCAACATAGACGATCTCGGTTTATACCTCCGATCAACCTCAAGCAAACTGGACATGACTCTTTCACTATTTGCCAACCATTTCGACTGCATATACTTGTACTTCCTCCATGGTGCCATATGCATCTTGTTGCCTTTCATGCATCTTTTTGCTGCGCTGCACATTATCTTCACTATGCTTTTCAGTTTATCCGTTTTCCCAACAAAAATCTCGGGCAATTTTACCAGCAGCTTATTATACTCTTCGCAGCCTCTAACCATTTCGAACTCCGCTTTAAAATTGATCTCAATTACGATTCTGTATGGCCCTTTTTTAGAATTCTTCGATTCCACTATAACATCTATATAACTATGTTCTCCTGCTGGAATATCTGCAGACTCTCTCCATTTCGACTTGCAGATTGCAATGTTATATCCCAGATCTCGAAGTCCTTCAACTACATATTCTTTGAAGTATGCGTATGAAGTGCCTTTAGACTTTAGTTTTTTCAAGATTTCTTCTGTGTCTTTCTGAATCTTCACTTCTGTAGACGTACGCGGCAGTAAAGTATCCTATATGATTCATAAGAAACATCAGTATCGATTAGTTACACGAAATCATTGATCAAGTAAAAGAAATTAAAGAGACTGTGATTTGAATGAGTACATGAAGTTCTTGATGCTTTGTTCTCCAAAAGGATAGAGCTTCTGTCATGTCGATTTCTTCTTCTTCGCTGTCGCTTCTCCATTCGTAATCTTGATCTTGCTCGCTTGTTTCATGGCGTGATTCTAAGAATTCGAACAAGATATCCATGATATCGTTGTGAAAATTGGATATGGATCTTAGTTTGAGGAGTAATGCCAACTTGTGTTATCTGTTTCATAATGGTTAGGGAGAGGGGCTTATATATACGACGATGTAGACTTACAGTCTGGAATTGACTAGTACATATTTAATGTACACGTTACCGAGGGGCCCTTTTTAGAGTAACTAACGCTGACCCGTGAATATGATATAAATTTGTGCCAATCATGCTTGGATAAACAATTATGAACAAATCTTACTTTAGAACTTACTCAAAAGGAGGCTGATTAACATAAAGGATATGAGGATTTATTCAAGTTATGGCTAACTGATGACTGATGTGCACACATTTTTTAAGGGCTAAGTACCCCAGTTGCAGAATTATATTATTTTTAATGATCAACACCCTCCACGATGAGCGCTTAAGTATTATGTACTCAAATCTCAATGTTTGTCTAATGAAGAGTGTTTATGATATTTATTTCATTGCACAAATATTAATTCAGTTAATCATATTTCTCAAAGTGTAAATATTTTGAATATGAATCATGCTTAGGAATCGAATCCAAAGACTCTAACAAGAAGCTAAGTGTGAACAGTAATTTATTCTTGGGTACAATGTTATATTACGATATATAAAAGTTGATAGATCGTAGATGATGGTACCAACTCTATATCTCTTAGTGCAGTAACTGAATGTTTCAACCGCACAATCAGATTTTTTTAAGAAATAAACAAATTAGTTTTTGTGTACATTAAAATGTTGAACTGACTTATTACTTATTAGTAATTAATAGTGGCAAAAAGTTTGCTGCTTCAACCCTATATCATTATTTATTACCTAATTTGAATGAATACACAACAATCTTACAGAAATGTCAATTCAACAAACCAAACATGTTAGTTTCTTTTGACCAACCATAACTTCAAATTTAGGCTGAGATTAATACTATAGGAAACAGAGTTATAGACAAAAACGTATACGTTTTGAGGCAGGGAAGATATCATTTTCCATTAATGCGGGTAAATTATACTGTTATAGCACTATAAGTACTATTATACCATTGATACTACTCTGATTTGAATGGAGCAGTCGGTTGTTATGTTCAAGAAATTTGATGATAATAGAAGGCCAAGTCAACAGATTCCGTCCACAAAAATCACTATTAACGAGTACAACGCGGTAAAATTTCATTTTCTGACTAATGGTTCATTCACATTGAATAGATTATTAATACATGTGTAGCATGCGCATATTTTATTTGCCATACATCCACATTTTGGGAAGATGTGGTTTTCATACCTACTTGGCAAAAGCTGGCTTCACACACAATAAATGAATGGTACCAACGTATGATGTATTGTGTGATATACAAGATTTATGAAGTCGGATACACAAAATACATTCGGCCAGAGCGTTTCTTGTTCCTTTCAAGTCTGTTATCCTATTGTGATTTTATCCCATTGTGATTTTCTGTTTCATCGCATAACAGAGAAAATTAAATAAAAAATATTCATTGCTTCTTGCTACAAAAATATACTGCTTTATATTAAAAAAAGCAGTTTAAAATCTTGAATATGACACAAACTGTTACTAAACAATGACTAAAACGAAAACTGGTCTCAAACTAAACGTACAAATATAATTATCACATTTTATTTTCTTTATGGTTGATTTTTAGTTATAACGTTAATTCATAGTTTACATTAGGAAATTGAAATACAAGATCCTCAGAAACACTATGGCTTTGAGGCATATACATGAGCAACCGTAACGCATATACATGAGTCCGTGATTTTGTTATTCACCGAAACACAAAATATATATATATATATATATATATATATATATATATATGTATATATACATATTTTATTTTTTATCCAACGATGTTGCTTTCCCCACTTGAAGTGAGTATGTTACTGGATTTAGGTAAGATTCGTAAGAACTTTTCCACTAAAGTTGGTTGTCTGGTGAAGGCAACCCAGATGCGATGCAATGCTTATATGGACGAAGATAGACTTGATCAGATATATCACAGTGATCCAAGGGGCAATGCATCATCCTAAAACTTTGTATTTTGTTGGCGTTGAAAATTTAATTCAAGATCCGTTTGCACCTTTCATCTTCTTCTTGCTTTACATCAATCTTACTTTACCTTGAACCCGTGCTCCATCCTGAAATGTTATTCTTTTGGCACTCAAATTAGAATTCGAGATCCATCTTGAAATTAAATCCTTTTCCTATTCAATCTTGTTTTACATGCCGTCAATAACCACTAGCTCAAATTTTAAATTGTAAGACATTTTAGATCAAAGTTCTAAAGACTACATCACTACAAAAATAAGCCAATGTTTTGTTTGCCTTGTCACATTGAGAAAATGTTTCCCAATACCATTGTGATGTCAAATGGCTTAGCAAAAAATGTTCCATCGGTGAAGTTTTAACGACATCAGCAACGCATACCTTTGTGTGCTTACCGACACCAATACTACGCCAAGATTTACTAACACCTTCCTTCTGCTTTTGCTTGATGACGTCATTTCTATGTGCAACCCCCGTTATTTCAACATCTGAAATCAATTACAAATGCCAAAAAGTACGATTGCGTCAAATTTCTCATATTAAAAACAGCGAATCATTTGTTTTATAATTTAAAAGTTATAACTACAAAAATAAATAAAAACCTCACAGTGGAATGAATCATCAGAACAAATGAATATTAATTCAATAATACAATTAATTTTACAACATTTATAACATCAATTCCCAATATCAAATTCATTAATTATTAATTCATATATGAAAACACCGTGATATAAAGATATACCAAATCAATAATCCACGATATAACATACATCCACCTTCTCATTTCTTCTTTTGTTTCTACCTACAACTTCGCACCTGTATAAATATATATATATATATATATATATATATATATATATATATATAAACAAAAAGGAAAAATGTTTCAACTATGTTTGGACTGCGTCTAACCTTATACACTACGATCATAGGCTCGATAATTATTGCATAGGAAAAGATACATATATACTCGTTTTGGGACCAAGTCCACATAGTTCTATTTCCTGCTCTTCTTCTGCATTTAAATATTCATTAGCACATAACAAGCATAACATCCATGCAACTGTCACGTCCAATGCAACCAATGCAATTACCGCAACCAACGCAATCAATGCAAGCAGGAAACACTACTCCTACTAAACTACTTTAATCAATCATAAATACAGAATAACAACAATAATAGCACACTTAGCTAATAAACATTACAATCATTTGACAACATGCAATGTCAACCCCATACAACACACAAACACACACACACTCTCTCCTGTATACTAATTATCAACCATTAGTAATACACCATCAATATAAGTATAATTCAATTAGATATGTACTAAACCACTATATTAGTAATAAAAACACTAACAATAAAACTATAGCTAACTACACACACGTAGTAATAATGACAAAATATCGTATACATCCAAATGCGATTTCATCGTCATAAAACAACATGTTTGATAAATAAAATCAGCCATTAATCACATATTGCATTCATCTAGAACATCAAATTAACGCCCATCATTTTATCTTGAATATAAAATCATTTTTTATTATTGTTTATTATAAAAACACCTTTTATTTATATTAATTTTAAAATAATAGTAATTCTTGCAAAATGATGATATACTTTAAAATATTTTATTGCAATCTCATTACTTGAAATTAATCTCTCCAAACATCGTATTTTACACCAACAATGTTAATTTACATCAAACTACTTTTCAAAGCAATAATATTATTATTCTATTTCAAAATAATAATATAAATATTAGATTTTATCAATGTTCTCCAAAATCATTTCATTACGATTTATCCAAAATAGTTCAATTTTCAAAAAAAATATTATTATTTATATAATCTAATTTTATCCAAATAATAATAATAAACTTCCAATCTTAGTTTAAAAATATTTTTTGTTATTATTTGTGAATTTCTCTTGAAATTTATAAATAATAACCTTATTAGGATTCTTTCTTAATTTCATTTAATTCATTAAACGACTGATATTTACAAATATCATATTTACAAATATCATGCAAAACTGTAAATAACCTTATTTATCATTCATTTATCCAATATTCACATTATTAATCAATTTCATCTATTTTATCTCAATCAGTTTCACTAGATTTCAAATCCCCAATTGACTATAAAGAAACATTCAATAATATGACAATCAACATTAAACTATCAACAAACGATAAACTATCAACAAGACGAAACATATCCAAATATTCACAATACCCAAATAATTATGGATACATCACAACACGTATCAATAATTATAAATTTCCATCGATGGATATGTATTTAGTATTTTAAAATTCAATTAAGTAAATAAATAAATCATACCAATGTGTTTTTTCCATAGTCTCCAAACTTAGCAAATTCAGTGTCATTTCATTCGGAATTTCATTCTGAGTCCAACGGAAGAAGCTACGTGTAAATCAGAATTGGTATGTGAAAGATATTCAAGTTATAAGAAGTATTATTAAAATATTCATTTGTTCACATTTACTATTAATTTAATCCAAATCAAGATGCAGGCACTTCAACCATCACGTCCCCACACACCCAGCTGCCTACCCCAAACCCATAAGAACCTCATTGACCGCACCTTTGACCACCTTTGACCGCCACATCTGATTCCGACTAACGATCAGAGACCAGCATTGGACTCTACTCTCCATCGCCTTAGATTAGGACCTCACTTGAGATGCCCAGCCACCATCGGATAGCCGCCTCCGCCGCCCTCTTCTTCCACTTTTTTGAATTTTTTCGGCCAATCTAGGTTGAACTGAGATGATCGGCTACGTAGATGCATCTCATTCATTGTCCAATACGCAACTGTACTTCCTGACCGTTAATTGGTTGCTATTTCACCGTTGAATCAATACATGGCCTTTGGACGGACTAGACTATTTCATTTATTTCTGATCAGCCGGAGCATTCGGTGGGAAAATGAATTTCAGACTCATCTTCGCCTGGTCGAGAGCTTCGAATTCATATATAATTTGATAGAGTTAAGGCACGTTGAATTTTTAAACACTTTAAATTAATTTGTTTATTATCATTAATGCATAATTAAGCAAATTTCGGTATTAGAAAAAAAAATAAAGATAGAGGTTACAGCTAGGATTCCATAGCCTTATTTATATAGTCGTTAACCTGGGTTATGTGTTGGTTATCCTGTTTGGTTCGAAATAGTTACGTACGCTATTTAAATGCTATAACATCTATTGTTTGCAAACCGTAGCTCCAAATGCATCAAAACTACATATCAAACTGATTGTCTTGGAAAGACCTTCTCAACGGTTATAAACATGATACTCGGTTCGCTCTTTTATTAAAAATTCATTTTCAACTGATTTAATATTTGCAGTGTCAAATTTACCGGTCGTTTACATTCTTCCCCCTTAAAAGAATTGCTCCCTCGCAATTTTTCAAATACAACCATCGACCAAATTAATGAAATCTCATCATGGGTATAATCAAAAAATACGAGAAAGTACATTAATCATAAGCAATCATCTTTAGTTGCAGTACACCACATTAGCACAACACATTCAATTTTGACACACAACAATTCATTCACCATAATGAATTCAACACACATACTCTATTAACACATATAATTCCTTAATCATGCATCCAAACAATTGTATATAAAAATAACACTCCATCAATAAAGGGTGAAACAAACCTAACCATAGATTAATTCCGTACACAAGTCACAACATGCATGCATAGATAGATATATGAATCAACAATCAGTATACGTCACCAAAATAAAGCACACATACTCGGAGTCAAAACAATATGGTAATATCACCACACTAACATTAACAAGTAAAAAACGTGTTCTTACTCCTACATTGATCACCCATACGGTCGGAAAATATAAACCACCGCTAAGGTCTCATACTAACACAATTGGATACATAATAACCCATGCAAACCATCACTAAGATTGGTAACTACCTAACACTACAACCTCACCAAAGCCTAAAGTAGCCTGTTTCTACCACTAGGACGAATAACGCATCACCAAGGTCCCATATCAAGCACTCCTTGTCATCACTAAGGCGAATTAGACCAACACTAAGGTCTTGCATCACCATGAAGATGCTCTCCAATATAAGATAATTAGTACAACCATCACAAGGTCTCCCATCATCATAACCATCACCAAGGTGTAACGACCCAGAATTTTATTGTTTTGATTTGTGAATATTTAATTGATTTTAAATATTCAATTAATGGCTTTAATAAGTAAATAACCCTCTTATAATTTATAATTGATGATAAAAAATTCATTTTTGAATTATTTTTACATAAATTGGTAGTTCGAGGAAAACTGTAAATGTGAACGAAATACGGTTTTCAAATTTTCAATTTTTTATCGAACGACAAGTTATTGAAAATTGTAATACCCTTGTATAAACTTTAAAACAACATATAAAAGTTTAAAATTTTATTTTGTAATGTATAAATAAATAATAAAAATAAGGATTTATAAATATAAAATATATTTAAATTTCAAATGAAAGATAGATTTGAAATGAAATGATTATTTAAGTGTAGAAGTTGATAAAGGCACATGAACCACTCTAATAACCAACATACTTTCAAATGAGTGACACTTTGGTGGCTTAAGAAATGATGTATGAGTTGAAAATTTTATGTAAGTGCACATTTGTCTTTTGTCTTATATATCTTTGTTTTTATAGATATACATTCCCCATCATATACTCCATAATATAT
The DNA here is from genome assembly GCA_030737815.1 of Allium fistulosum. Classification (NCBI taxonomy): domain Eukaryota; kingdom Viridiplantae; phylum Streptophyta; class Magnoliopsida; order Asparagales; family Amaryllidaceae; genus Allium; species Allium fistulosum. Next base: position 298,710,828 of record CM060905.1, on the reverse strand, counting down.
AGACACTTCCATTTCTTATATTTTTTTCATTCTATCTTCATACTTCTTAATATCTTTTTCCATCTTCTCTACCATTTTTTTATAAACTGTGAAAAAAATTCCATCTTTTTAACTCAAAATATAAAGTTTCTATTTCACTCAAGAGAGAAAAAAGAAAGAGTTGCAAGGTGAGATCTTTAAGCTTTGCCTAATAATTTTTATAAATGGATGTTGAATATTGTGTCAACAGCTTGATTTAAAATGTTACTAATATTTATTGAATTGTTTAAATCATATTTTGGTAATATTTGCTTTCAAAATATTGTTCTGCTTTCTAAGAGATATACATATACAAACTACTGTTACATCTCCTTCATGACTTCCTGTTCTTTAAAACAATGAAGTAAACATTTCCATCTTAGATTCCAAATTTCATATCTCTCAATCCATAAAAATCTAGCCAAAGTCTTTAACTGATAGGTTATTCATCTTAGGGTCTAGCTATTTTTAAAAATAACCGGTATTGTTTTGTCATATGGTGTGTGAGATATAGGCTAAAATTAGTAAGTGGTCGAGCATTGTCGGTTTTTGTCGAGCTCTGATCGACGAACAATGGGTGTAATCATGTTCGTATTTGCGAATCGTGATTTTTAAGCCAGGTCTCATGATTTTAGGGGGTGCATTGGTGTCGTAGTTGATAGATGATTAGTTTTTGTTTAAAATTGAAATTTCGACGATCTTGCTGGTTTGGGGCGGAGCGATTGGAGCTAGTGCAACCTTAGGAGGGGGTGGAGCTATGGTGGTGGTCGCATAGGGTATGGTGGTTGGAGTTGCCTAGTTGAAGTAGGGTTTAAGAGAGATGCTTTTTAGGGTTCAGATTTCGATTGATTACGGCCGGAGGGAAGCATCGGGTGGGAAATGGAGATGCTTGGAGGGCGAGGTAGGGTATTGGCTTTCGAACGACAGTGGTGGCAAGGCTCGAAATTGGAGGAGGCTATATCAGTCGGTGCTCGTATCAAACTGTACGCGATTAGGGTTTGGGGTTGTGGAGTTGGTATCGGCTGGGCGGTGACGGCACTGGTTGGCGCGGTGGACGTAGGTCGGTGGTGGTGTGCAGGGTGCACATGGCATGCATAAAGTTTTTAGCTCCAGGTTTAATTTATGGAGTTTTATTTGGGGTTTTTGGTTTTAAAGGTGAAGAAGCTTTAGTTTGGTTGGGCTTGGGTCTAACGGGCTTTGGGCCGGTTGGAATTGGTAGGGTTTAGGTTAAATAAAATTTTAATTTAATTAAGTTAAAACTTTGAAATTTTATAACACACTCATACGAAGTCCGTTTAACCCTGGATTTTGACGTTGGGTTCGTATTAACTAATAATACACCTTAGTACAATTATTTGACAGATTTATTGAAGTGTTAATATTGATAAATTAATAGTTACAAAAAATAATTACGTAGTTGGTTAATTATATTTTACCACCAATATCCTTTTAGCAGAATAAAACATCATTCTGTTGTAATTAAATTGAATAGATTATATTGGACATCTATTTAGTAGAATAAATCCCCATTCTGTTATTTTATAAATTTGGATAGTTATTTTTATGTCGGTGACTTGGATAGATGATGTGTTATCCGTCAATTGTTAGTTACGGATGTTAATTACATATATGTTAACTTATGTAAATACTAGTGATATGACTGGGAATATTGAACTGAAATAAATAGTAGTTTGTTTAAGTGTCATTTGGGATCGCTAAGCCTCTTTCCAAAATTTGAAAAGAAATGGATTTGAATTTCCTTTAATTTGAAAATATTTTGAAATAAAGTGTTTTCTATATTTAAATGGTTAAATTAATATTATTGGAGTAATAATAACATTTTAAAGTTAACTAATTAATTTAATAACGATGTTTAAGTTAATTATTTATTTTTAAATAAAGTTATTTTAAAGATAATTAATCATTTATTTATTGATGATTAAGTTTATTAATTATTCATTATAGTGTTTTAAAGTTAACAAATTATTTAATAATGATATTTTAAAGTTAATTATTTATTTATAGAATGTTTAAAATTCATTAATTATTTATTTATAAAATGTTTTTTAAGTTAATTAATTATTTTGTAAATGATATTCTAAGTTAATTAATTATTTAATGATGATGATTAATATTAATTATCATTTAAGCAATAGTGTTTTGACTCGATTAATTTATTTAAGAATGGTGTTCAAGTAAATTTAATTAATTTAATAATGTGTTTTAAATAATAATATTATTTATAAAAGGTGTTTGAAAATAACAAATTTGTTTCATAAAGAGAATTATTTTTATAAAGGGTCTGTCAAAGTAAAATTAGAAAGATATCCTGTGATTTGGAAAAGATGTTTTGGTTTTATAAAACTTTGATTTATATGATTTGGATCACTTATGAAAAATCAAGTTTATGAAATTTATAATTAATCCTTCTTAATTATAGTGGTATGGAACATCTTTCTAAACTTAACACCGAAGGATAAGTGGTTTGGTTATATTGTAAACAATGTTTGAACGATATTTTTTGTGATCCATTTAACATGATTTTGAAATAAGAATTCTTTCTTAAATGGTTTGAGAATATACTTATACCGGTGAGATAAGTATATGAATATTTTTTTAAATAGTTGAAGTGTTTTAATTCATGAAAGAAGCTTAGTGGATTCCATATGGAATTAAATCTATACTTGATTGTTTTTTATTTGATAGTTAATTAACCGACTACCAAATCTTTAACAGTTTCTAACTTTGGAAACATCTAGGAGAAACATGGGAATTTTATGGTACAATTATCCTTGGCGATGCTATATTGTACATCTAACCTCGCGTGTTCTTCTAGGACAAATGACATGGAAATCCATCCACTTAATTGTTAGGAGGCGATCTCCACTCTTATATATTGTGTAATTATTTTTGAATGAACTAGAGTTGAGTTTACAAAAACTATCGAATGTTGGTTCAAAGAGACCGGGATCGGATAAGTATGAATTATTTGAAAACCATTTCGAACCAACTTAAGCATTCGAATTGAAGACATCTTGAATATGATGGAATTGAAGACAAAACTCTTTGAAGTGCAAGGGCTACTTGCTACTAATCTTGAGGGTAATTCCAAAATGGATGCAGTAGAAGTAGTGCCTTCGGTTTGTTCATATCCTTAACAAATTATAGGGACGAATGCTGACATTGCATCATTGCCTGGAGGGTAGTGTTAGCATTCCAAGTGGGATTGCTATCTAAAAGGTAAAACATAGCCTCAAGTCTCACAATTGGTAATGACAAAAAAGGGTGGTGCCGCAGGGCTATGCGGGTCGCTCCCACTAGGGTATGATCATCACTTGCATCTAGATCGACAATTATTTATATATTATCTATGTTTGTGGCCACGGAAACGGTTTTCCAGGGACAACCAGAGAGGTGATCATATTCGATTACTATCCAGTAAGGGGTAGTCTGGTCCTGATTCGCAGGGGTCGATAGGTTCAACCTTGGTACATATTCTCTAGAGGTGTACTATACGGAAGGTAGTCTCTTACCTTTTCATTGATGGAATCTATTCTCCAATATATGCCTTCGGACTTAGTTGTATACCTTTTATGCAAGAATTTAATTAATGTAACAATTTCGCCTATGATTTCATATTTATTTTAAAACCCTAGATATTATTATAATATCAATGGATTTTCAATAGAAATGTTTTGGTTATCGTAAGGTAAAAACCCGTCCGTATTTATGTGCAACATGGTCTTATGAGGTACCTTTACTTTGAATGGTTTTATAAAAAAATTAAGAATCCATTTGATTGTGTTTCTCATGTTGGTTTTACCAAACTGATCCGGGCATTATTTTTCTTATAATGCTCAGGTCAGCCCGAGCATATTTCTAGATTTAGCTGGACACTTGGAGTTGTAGGAGACGAGCTAGATTCTCCAAGACGTATTACCATTTTTTATCTTCCATTATTTTGTTCTTGTTTGTATTTATCAGCAATTGTAAGGACAGGTTGTTATAACTATCCAGGTTGATGATAAGTTAGTACTCTGATTGATGTATGTATATAAAAGTTTTCTTTTTATAAAGATCATTGGTATATTATAGATTTCTCCTCACGTTATAAGATTCTATTATGTCTTTTCTTTCCTTTCACCCCAATAATATGCCTTTCCAGCACTGGGATGTTCGACACGTGAATACCGTTGGTATCAGAGCTGAAGGTTAAGCGAGAAACTTGCCATTGGTGGGGTAAACTCATTAGAGATAGGGTTAGTAACACCCTTGAATAAGTTTGAGCTTGTGTGTGTGTGTGTATGAGAGCGCGTATTTGTTAGTGCTATAAAAATGTTCTATATTGTGAAAATTGATCAATTGAATGGTTTAAGGAATCTGGTCAATACGAGTAGCTAACGTTATTGATAAGGATCTCTAAATAGTTAAACAAGATCCATCACACAACATTATTTTAAACGGTAAATGGTATAATTTTACCAAGGAGTATATTTTGTATATAAAGGAAATAATCTTAAAAAAAATTAATATAGTTATTTTTGATGTGTTTGTTTATTAGGAGATGATAATATTCAATTATTATCATTTATGATTTGATTAGTCATCTTCGCCCAATTTTGAGCATTATCTATTGTTTGTTGATTTATCAATTTTTTTTGAAGCATGGGGTGGGTAAATAGAATATTGTGAGAACATTGAAATGAACACCGTATGAATTAAGTTTCGCAATTTAACTATAAGGCGTTCGGTGATAATGTAGGGTTAAAACTGGATTTTAATTAAGGATGTTTGTTAAAAGAAAGCTAAGATATTTGAGAAATGGTTTTATAGAGAATGATTTTATGAAATTTGGATTTATAAATAAAAATTATAAATAAAAGGTTTTGAGGATACAAATCCCAGAGTCTTGAAGAGGATATCAAATGTTTTATGGGAAAAGGTAGTAATACTTTTACTCGAAAATATTTTTAAGTATAAATATTTTGGAAAAGATATTTTTAAGTAAGGAGTATTTTCTTTGGATTGGTTAGGGAAATGCATCTCGATTTGTTTTGTGATGATCTGAATAATAATCTAAGTGCAGGTCAGATGTTCGACTAGGCGAAAGTTGTAATGCACTTAGAAAATTATTCTCTTTATCATTGTACGATCGAAACAAGTTCAAATCCATACGAACCCAAAGCAAGTTGGTAATTGATATTTTGCCAAAATATATCATTTGGAAATATGTAAAGTGTTGTTTCAAAAAGGGAATTTTGAAATAGAAGAAGTATTTTTTTTGTTAACTAGTTCGAGTGGCCCGAAAATAACTAAAAATGGGAACGAGATGTGTTCGAGTGGTAAGTACTTCTCTTAAGAATTACCCTTCTTGATCAAGGAATATATAATACTATTTGGTAGTACCCAGTTCCTTAGTATTGTTTTGGGGTTACTTGGGCTATATATATATATATTTTATGATTAAATATATAGTACCATTTAAAAAGGGGTTTGAAATTAAAAAAAACCCGGTATTTAGTTCTCAAGCTAAATTCTAAATAAAAACATTAGATCAAGTAGTGTTATTTTCATGAAATGTTTTTGTAAATAATTTTAACTGAAGAAGAATTGGTACTAACGAGAACCAATAAGATAAGCATGTAAGTTGAATGTAGATCATTTCTCTTTTTCATATAGTTCTTGATGTAAGATTAAAGTACATGACTTTTAGGTGTTTCACACCATTCCAAATAAAGATCCATCATGCGATTCTTGATGGCGAACACTTGGTGAGGATTCTTAATATGGAACCACAGTTTTCTATCATTATATATGGCTATAAAGGGAAAACGGAATTTTCTAATCAAGAAGCTGGATCGGAGTCCCCAATAGCGAATCGGGTGAGTGATACTAGTTCGGAAGTGAAGTTATGTATTCAAGTAAAGATCGAATCAGATTTTTCATATGGACGATCTATGATATGAATAATATTGGGTATTTATGTGGTGAATTTTCAGGATCAAAATTCTTCTTGGGGGGGATGTAATGACCTAGAATTTTATCGCTTTGAATTGTGAATATTTAATTGATTTTAGATATTCAATTAATGGTTTTAATAATTAAATAACCCTCTTATAATTTATAATTAATGATAGAAAATTTCATTTTTGTACTCTGTTTACATAAATTGGTAGATTGATGGAAAATTGTAAATGTGATTGAAACACGCTTTTCAAAGTTTCAAGTTTTTATCGAATGATAAGTTATTGAAAAATTGTAATAATGAAATGATTCCTTAAGTATAGAAGTTGATAAAGGTACATAAACCCCTATAATAACCAACATACTTTCAAATGAGTGACACTTTGGTGACTTAAGAAATGATGTGTCAGTTGAAAAATTTATGTAAGGGAACTTTTGTCTTCTCTATCTTTGTTTCCATAGATATACATTCCCCGTCATATACTCCATGACATATACACACTTCCATTTCTTATATATTTTTCATTCTATCTTGTACTTCTTATTATCTTTTTCCATCTTCTCTACCATTTTTTTATAAATTGTGAAAAGAATTCCATCTTTTTAACTTAAAATATGAAGTTTCTACTTCACTGAAGAGAATAAAGAAGAAAGACTTTATAAGGTGAGATCTCTAAGCTTTGCCTAATAATTTTTATAAATGGATGTTGAACATTATGTCAATAGCTTGATTTAAATGACACTAATATTTATTGAATTGTTTAAATCATATTTTGGTGATATTTACTTTGAATATAATTTTCTACTTGCTAAGAGATATACTTATACGAGCTACTGTAACATCTCCGTCATGACTTCCTGTTCTTTAAAAAAATGAAGTAAAAATTTACGTCTTAGATTCGAAAATCCATGCCTCTCAATCTGTACAAATTTAGACAAAGTGCTCAATTGATAGATAATTCGTCTTAGGGTCTAGCTATTTTAAAAAAAACCGAGAGTCATTTCATCGAGTGGTGTGTGAGATATGGGTCAAAATTAGTAAGTGGTCGAGCACTATTGGTTTTTCGTCATGCTCGGATCGACAAACGGAGGGTGTAATCATGTTCATATTTGTGAATCGTGATTTTTAAGCCAAGTCTCATGATTTTAGGGGGTCTATTGGTGTTGTAGTTGATAGATGATCAGTTTTTGTTCAAAAATGAAATTTCGATTATGTTGTTGGTTTTGGGCGGAGTGCTTAGAGCTAGAGCAGCCATGGGTGGAGGCGGAGCTATGGTAGTGGTCGCATGGGGTATGGTGGTTGAAGTTGCCAAGTCGAATTCGAAGTAGGGTTTAAGGAAGCTGCTTTTAAGGTTCAGGTTTTGATGGATTACAGCCAGGAGGAAGAATCGAGTGGGATATGGAGATGCTTGGAGGGCGAGGCAAGGTATTGGCTTTCGAATGAAGTTGGTGGCAAGGCCTGGAAGTGAAGGTGGCGGTAGTAGTTGGTGCTCGTATGAACTTTTATGCGATTAGGTTTTGGGGTGTTGAGTCAGAATCAGCTAGGCGGCATTGGAGGGGACGGTGGTGGTGCGGTTGAGTCGAGCGAGGCTAGGGAAGTTTATGGAGATGGTCGGTGCAGTGGATGGAGGTTGGTGGTGGTGTGTAGGGTGCACATGTGCAAGGGACGTGCATAAAGTTTTTGGCTCCAGGTTTAAATTATGGAGTTTGATTTGGGGTTTTTGGTGTTAAAAGAGAAGAAGCTTTAGTTTGGTTGGGCTTGGGTGTAATGGTCTTTGGACCGGTTGGAGTTGTAGGGTTTACGTTAAATTAATTTTTAATTTAGTTAAGTTAAAGCTTCAAAAATTTATAACACACCCATATGAAGTCCGTTTAACCCATGGATTTTGACGTCGGATTAGTATTAACTAATAATATGTCTTAGTATGATTATTTGACCAATTAGTTGAAGTGTGAATTATTGATAAATTAATAGTCATAGAAAATAATTACATAGTTGGTTAATTATATTTTATCACTGTCATCCCGCTAGCAGAATAAAACAATGTACTACTGTAATTAAATTGAATAGATTATACTGGACATCTATTCAGCAGAATTTATCCCCGTTCTGCTATTTTGTAAATTTAGATAGTTATTTATATGTCAGTGACTTGGATAGGTGATGTGTTATCCATCGATTGTTAGTTATGGATGTAAATTACATATATGTTAGCTTATGTAAATACCAGTGATATGACTGGGAATGTGGAACTGAAATAAATGGTATGTTGTTTAAGTGACATTTGGGATCGCTAAGCCTCTTACCAAAATTTGAAAAGAAATGGACTTGAATTTCCTTTAACTTTAAAATATTTTGAAGTAAAGTGTTTTCTATATTTAAATGGTTAATATTATTGGAGTAATAATATTTTAAAGTTAACTAATTAATTTAATAACGATGTTTTAAGTTAATTAGTTATTTTTAAATAAAATTATTTTAACGTTAATTAATCATTTATCTAATAATGATTAAGTTTATTAATTATTCATTATAGTGTTTTAAAGTTAACAAATTATTTAATAATGATGTTTTAAAGTTAATTATTTATTTATAAAATGTTTAAAATTCATTGATTATTTATTTATAAAATGATTTTTAAGTTAATTAATTATTTTATAAATGATATTTTAAGTTAATTAATTATTTGATGATGATGATTAATATTAATTAATCATTTTAGCAATAGTGTTTTCCCTTGATTAATTAATTTAATAATGATGTTTAAGTAAATTTAATTAATTTAATAATATGTTTTAACTAATAATATTGTTTATAAAAGGTGTTTGAAAATAACAAATTTGTTTTATAAAGAGGATTATTTTTATGAAGGGTTTGTTAAAGTTGTAAATTGGAAAGAGATCTTGTGCTTTGGAAAAGAAGTTTTGTTTTTATGAAACTTTGATTTTATATGATTTGGATCACTTATGAAAAATCAAGTTTATAAAATTTATAATTATCTTTCTTAATTATGGTGGTATGAAGCATTTTTCCATACTTAACATCGAAAGATAAGTGATCTGGGTATATTGTATACAATGTTTGAACGATATTCGTTGTGATCCATTTAAGATGAGTTTGAAATAATAATTCTTTCATAAATGGTTTGAGAAATACTTATACCGATGAGATAAGTATATGAATATTTTTGTAAATAATTAAAGCTTGTTAATTAATAAAGATTAATTGAAAGAGGCTTAATGGATTCCACATGAAACTAAATCTATGCTTGATTGTTTGTTTATTTGATAGTTAAATAACGGACTATCAAATCTGGGCCAATTTTTAGCTTCGGAAATTTCTAGGAGAAACATGAGAATTTTATGGTACAGTTATCCTCGACGACGCTGTACTGTACGCATTAACTCGTGTGTTCTTCTAGGAAAAATTATAAGAAAATCCATCCACTTAATGGTTTGGAGGTGATCTCCGCTCTTATGTATTGTTTGATTATTTCCAAAAGAACCGGAGTTGAGTTTAATTGAAAATATTTAATGTTGGTTCGGAGAGACCGGGATCAGATACATATGAATTATTTGAAAACTACTTCGAAGTAACTTAAGTGTTCGAATCGAAGACATCATAAAGACGATGGAACTGAAAACGAAACTCTTTGAAGTGCAAGGGCTACTTGCTACTAGTCTTATGGGTGATTCCAAAATGGATGTAGTAGAAGTAGTGCTTTCTTTTTATTCATATCCTGAACAACTTGTATGGACGAATGCTGGCATTGCATTGCTGCCTTGTAACAACCCGAATCCCAATGAGTCCGGTTTTTTTCGCAAAAATTCTAAAATCCAAGCCCATTGAAACCCGAGTTGGGTATCTGGTATCCTTCAAAATAGTCAAAGATAAATATATCAATGCTCAGATAAATATCTCACAGCGGAACTGACTAAAATATAATAGTAAGTAAATACTCACTAATAAAATAACACTTTCTAAACAAGTGTCTCAAAGCTGGAAAGTCTCTGTCATCTACCTAACCTGTAGGATGTTATGAGGAGAGGGTCAAAACTAAAGTTCAGGTGAATGGACAAATGATACACTTCTAAGCTTAATTCTACATATACCGTTCTATTTCCATTTACTGTTATATTAGGTTTATTGGGTTTGTAATACCCTCGCCTTAGTGCGTGAATCGTGCCCATCTACTCCTTAGTAGATTAAAATCTAATAACTGATATATATATAGCTATATGTCCCTTGACCGCATCGGTCCTAGATACTACCCATAGTACCTTCCGTATCCTCCCCGCAAAGGACTCCATCGTCTTGCTACTATGGCGTTCCGTGACTACATCTATAAAGGACTGCCTCATAAGGCCTACAATACAGATGTTCTGTCATCTACTATGAAAATGTAAAACTGCGTCCGCACTAGTCTATACTAATGCTCAGACATCCACAATGTACCACCTAGTGCGTACCTTGAGGACTATATGTAATCGTTCTGTCTACTCTCTAAATCCCGCTTAACAAGGTCTACCTTGTACGAAACTCGGTCGGGGATTTTCTATTTCTATAAAGGACTACCTTGTTAGGCCTACAATACATATATTCTATTTGGTATGTCTCTTTTCTTATCGTGGCTATGGTCCCACGTAGCCACCCCTCAACTAATCGAAAGACCTCAAAAGAGCTAAGTGGTTGTGCCCTACTGCAAATAATCTAAACATCCAATTGGCTACGCCCCTCATCCAATGTCTCGATAGTGAAAGGTTCATTGGACTGTTGGTTTAACTCTAGTCACTACAAGAAAAACTATTTTTAGTTGCATTAATTGGTGGCGTTTTAAATTTTGTGCAACTGTTGGTAATTTTACAATATAAAAATAAACAAAGAAACGCGGCTAATTCTCCCGCCAGTAATTCATGGAATTTTTTGCTAAAGTTTTTTGTGGCCGCTCAAATTTCCTTTACCACTTTTTCTTCTTCTCTCCATAATTTGCAACTTTCAGAGAATAAAAAATCCCTCCACAACTTTCACAAGTCGCCGAATAACTCCAGGCTTCACAATTTTCAGAATAATAAGGCAAAAATCTCAGTTTCATCTCTCCGGAATCTCACAAAATCGCGGTCGCTCTCCCTCATGCCCTAAATCGCCCTTGTCTAAATCGCCATCGCTGTCATCGCTGCATCTTCGAAATCATCGCCGCTTCCGCTCATTGTCGCCCAGATCGCCATCGGGTTCGTGATAATTTTATCAAAGCAGTGGTTCCAAATCTCGCATTCTCTCAACGTTAAAACCCAAAAGTTGGTGATCTTCCTGTCTAATTAGGTTCAATTTTACCTTTTATTTTGTCTCAGTGAGCAGTGGTTATATGATTAGTGTTGGTATAGTGTTGGTATGAAATGTCTCGGTGAGCAGTGGTTATATGATATGTCACAGTAAACATACATTTTTTTTGATTATATGATTAGTGTTGGTATAGTGTTAATTCACCTTAGAGTTTGTTTACAGAGATAGCATAAATTTTTGATATGTCAGTAGTTGTAAATTTTTTCCCTTTCTATGTTTCCATTTCAGTTGAACATAAAAGCAACATGTAATAAAAGCTCATTTGCATAAGTATCATTATAAATATGATGATTACAATTTACATGCATTAGAATAGGTTTGATTGTGTCTACTATGTTATACGAATATGATATTTTGCAGATCTATATTTGATAATTTTTGATCTATTATTTGCAGGCCTCATTCTAGGTCAAAATTGGATTTTGCTTAGATATTAAGCTTCCTTTTGATATGTGTTGTACTCTAGCTTACCCTATAATTAATTCATATAAAAGAAAGTAATTGTAACTTAAAATAGGTTGATACTAGAACACTGCTTCAAGTTGAGAGGTATGATTATTTGCATGATCAGAACTGCTTACGGAAAGCGGTGAAACCATCCATTCTAGGTGGTTGGTAAGTGCTCCTTATAACCACTTTACATAGATAATTTCATCATGCCTATCTGTGAAATAGATATGCTTTGATTTGTTTGATATTAGTTTTGATAGTTTTTGAGATTTGTATACATATTAGTGCTTCGATGAACTGACTTTTGCCAACAACCATGTTATTATGTTCTCTCCAAATTGTTCATACATAAGTCAAGAACACACTTCTTGCCATATCACTACTTTTGTTTTCTGCTTGAATCTAGTAATCGTGTTTTCGATCATTGTTTTGATGTTGAGTTTTTCGGTTTGGGACATAGGCCATTTCAATTTAACACCACTCCACTTCCAGATCATTACACTAAATTTACAATTGAAAAGTAAATGATCCACATCATCATTAAGTTGGTTGCATAAGACACATTTAGGATCAATGATTATGCACCTTTGGATCAGTTTCTATTTTGTTGGCATGTATTTCTTAAGTACTTAATACAAACAAACTACCATTTTTGGGACATGTATGTTATTCCAAACAAAATCTGCTAAACGCACATTATTGTATGTTGCTCTTACATTATTTCAAATTGTTTTGAAATTGTACATGTCGTTTTTGCTAAAGTTTTTTGTACATTAAAACTTATGATCACTTTTTCATCCCAAAACCATTACATGATAAACTATATCTGGACATGGAGCTTGAATAAATATGGACATGAAAACAATGGCTTGCCTAGAAAGATGTCAAATTATAGGCAATATGTATTATTAATTTTTTCTCATCTTTTAGTCCATGTATACTTTAACCTTATCTTTATCTTTCTTAATATATATTTTTATTGTATATTCTGTACATGCAGGGATACGATATTAGCTTCCCCATAACAAATTCTCATTGTGGAGATATGCATAAGCACACACTTATATGCTTCATTGTTCAATCTATGGAGGTAATTTTCTTCCACTTGCAAAAACCTGTTATGAACAAACATTTCTATTCTGCATTCTTCATGGTCAGTGTTTTAGTGTCGAATGTTAAAACTATGCTACAATCATAAAAGGACTTTTGTGTTTTTGACTTTAGTTAGGCTAATTATGCTTATGTGTTATCTGACCTTGAAGATCTATGTTTGGACGGTCAAATAAACTATATAGTGAAGGAATTCATATTAGAACTTGAATTTTAGGAACCATGGCTTTTTTCAGTGCTTTTGATATTTATTACTGGTTTTGGTTTTGATAGTTGGTTGCTTGCTTCACCTGACGGTCAAGAAGCCCTCTGCCAAAATCTAGAAAATACAGGAGCCCTTCACCTGACGGTAGCAGAAGCCGAAAAAGTAGGTCAGCATCTCCAGTTAGAGAGCCCAAGAGATTGTTGAAGCTTCGGAAGGATTTTTCTACCTTGTGAGTTCTTCGCATAACTTTCAGTCTATGACTCTTTATGTATCTACTTCTGTTGACTTCAATACAGCCATGGTCTATGTTAGTATGGACATGGTGGGAACTACCCTTCAAGTGAGGGCAGTAAGGACGATCTTTTAGTGCAGTGGTCTCATGGAGCAGGTGGCATAGCCCTTATGCTTTGCAAAGCCGCTCAGGTATATATGTTATGTTAGTATAAGAATACTGTATCTTATATTTTACAAGTGATTCAAATTTCAAACAACTAAAATCTCTTTAGATATCATATCTAATTGTTGTGAGAATTCAAATTTTAAAACTTGAAACTTAAAACTTTTAAATTAACTTTTAAAACTTCAAAATCAAAGCTTATAATTTAATTTATTTAAAACTTAAAACATATAAAATAAATTAACTTTTAAAAATTAAATTCAAAATTAAATTAACTTTTAAAAGTTTAAACTTAAAACTTTAAATTAACTTTAATTTTACTTTAAATTAACTTTAAATTAACTTTAATTTTACTTTAAATTAACTTTAAATTAACTCTAATTTGAAATTAACTTTAATTTTAAATTTTAAATTAACTTTAATTTTAAATTAACTTAGAACTTTAAATTAAATTAAATTTAAAACTTAAAATTTTAGTACCTTCAACTAAACTGTTAACTAATTGCTTTACTGTTAACTAATTGCTTTACATATTATGCATTAAATTACAATTTACAAAAGTATTATAAATTTAGGTGCTTACATTGTCATTTTTTTCTTGCTCAGGTTGTTGGATTCACCATTCTATCAAAGGAGGGTTCGTAAGTGTGCAAAATTGATTCCTAATATTTAAGCTCAAGAAAGGACTTTATTTCATTTTTTTTATAACTTTGATAATTTATATGACATCATTTATAGTAGGATATACTTGTATAATGTTGTAGATGTTTGATCTCATATTTGAAGTCCTATGAGTTAACGTAATTGTTTGACTATCTGTTGTGCTTTCACTTGTGTAGGCATCGGACTTTTGAAGAGAGCAAATTTGGACTTGATGATGCTAGCTTTCACTTGTGTATGCAACAAATAATTATGGGTAATCAAATGTTTTGTTAGCACTAGTTAGATATAACATTTATTAGTACCCGATGTGTAAATTTGTATACAAATGGTTATTATATGTGAGTTAGGTAATTTTGTCGAAAAACTATTGTATTGGAATGGTTATGGATATTTTATTTGATTATATGGTTAATGTGTTTTTTAACTTATTTGAATATGATGATTATGTGAGTGATTGTTGATTGATATAATAGAACCAAAATAGACCATTAACAGGAAATAATAGCATGAAAAAATGGTGTAAAATAATAAACAACTTTTAGTAGCGTTTCAAAAACGCTACCGAAATATATATAGTGGCATTGAGTAAATGCAACTGTAAAACAGGGGTAAAGTTGGAAATTCTAATAGTAGCGCCAAAAAATATTTTGGTGGTGTTTTTTAAACGCTACAAAAAGATTTATGGTGGCATTTAAAAAACGCTGCCAAAAATGCATTTATAGTGGCGTTAAAATAAATGCAACAAAAAATCATGGATTTTTAGTCGCATGTTTTCTTGTAGTGAGTCTTTCCCGAACTCGCTTCTTGGTTTTGATGTTGGCTCGATATCCGCATGCGACTATCCTTTTGGGTCCTGCCCACTAAAACTTACTTGCAAGTACTAGGACATACAAATATCCTACTCCAAACATCAACCCCTTTGACTGCCTACAATGGTCCTGCCATGCAAAAAGCAGTCAAGGCATACTCTTTTGATGGAACACCTACAGACCTGCCGCTGGAGGACTGCTCCGCTACGCCTACCCCAAAAGGCCATCCTAGCGTACCCTCATGTCCCGTTGAAGTCTCGTAATTCCTTCTAGCCCAAAATAACTAAGTTGGATGTGCTTCTTCTGTGCTAAAATCTATGATGAACTGCTTCGTTAGGCTCTTCATCCTTTGGGCTGCTTCAAACGCATCTCACTCTTTTATTAGACCCTAAGTCTAATCTTTTATTTTTCATTTAGTTTACTTTTCTTATTCTTTTGGCTACTTATTTACCCTAATTAGCATAATCTTGTCCCAGCCTCACCTAATTATTGTGAGACCATCAGTTCCTGACTGAAAGGGAATGCTGTTGGTATGGGCCACTTCTATTATCTTGCTTATTAACTTAATCCAAGATCTAAGTTTATTAAAATAAGCCTCTTTCGTTATTTCTGATCTATTTGCTTATTAACTTAATTTAAGTCTTAAAATAATCCTTTTCTATTCTTCTACTTAATTATAACCTATGTTATAATTTTACTTGCAATTGTTACTTTTATTCTCTTTCATAATCTATATATTATAAATATAATTACAAGCGTCTCTTTTCTATTCTAGTGTGTTTTCTTTTATTATGATATTGAATTCTCTTTAATTCTCTTCTATTATATGACAATCTTGGCTTGGGACTACGTCCGACTGTCACAAATTTACTTATCATAATAACTGCTTTGCTTTTATTCTATTATCTGCACAGTAAATGCAGATCTAGTTACATTTCTGTCTATAGCTTCTAGTCCTGTCTAATAATTAACTTGATTCCTACTTTAATTCCTTTAATCCTTAAGTTTATTTTCTTATATTCTAGGAAGTAGTTCTATTCTATTTGGTTGGTTTCAAAAACTGTGCTAAAAATCCATTTCCATATTTTAATACTAAAATAAGCTATAAACAATAATCCGTAATTGCCAGATATTCCTTTTATTATTTCTTCACTTTTTGGATAGTGCTAAATACATTAGTTTCTCTATTTTACACTAATTCCCTTTTTCTTTCTTCTATTCTTGCAACTACGTTTATTGTTATCTTTAAATATTAAACTATAGAAATTTGTTCTCTTTTCTAAACCAACCAATTAATCCATCAGTTACTTCCAAATCAAGTTATTAGATTTTTCTTTAATTTATTACTCCCGTTTTAGCATAATTTACTACAAATTTCTATTTTTCTCCTTCATTTCAGCTTTTCTTATTTTACATCTAATTTCTGTAAATCTAGTGTTTTTCTATTTTAGTCCGTATTTGCGAATTCTTCTCTTTACTATTTTATTCAAGTAAAAAGGAATAAAAAGAAACTAACATTTACAGGCTAAATTTCAACTTTTAAAATAGATGTAAATAACTTTAAATTTCTTACTTTTAGGCTTATGCCTTTCTCTAACTGTCAAGCCTAATATTATTAATATTTAGTGGATTACTATTTTTATTTTATCTATATAAATAATAATTAAATATAAGCTCTCTTATACAATTTACAATCTCAGCATACTAATTAACAGGATTAATTACTAAAATAAATACTGAATAAAATTATTTAACGGGAATTTAACGATAATATATCATAACCGTAAAAGATATGTAATTAAATCCACTCACCTGTTGTCCTTAGCTTTAAATCTCTATCTTCTAAAATTACTACACCGTTCTACAATTTCTCTACTTTTCTTTGTTGCAATTTCTCTATTTTGTTCACATATATTTTATTTGGATTTATTTGGTGAACATTTGTGCGAAATAAGAGAAAAGAATGAAGAAAAAAGCCATTGTTTACTGTAAGAGAGGGATGAAGAAAGTGACGGCTGATGGAATGAATTACATTACGTTCTCTCCTATATAGATGCAGCCCACCAATTATCTAATTAATACTCTACTTAATTGATCCTTCAATTAATTTTTATGTGCAGCAATATACTGCGTATATGTACACATTCAAATCTAGGTCAACTATTATTTCTTTTTCTTATTAATTGACATATTCTACCGATTACGTTACAATCCTAATTAATAGCCCCATTAATAGATTAACATGTCACCTCTATTAGTTAATTTCCTTAATTAATATTTTATACATTGTAAAGTTTCATTAATTAGCATCTCAATTAATTCCACCATTCAATTAACATATATATTTAATATGCATATATATTTTTTATCCAGATTTGAATTTGAACATTTATTTGTTACATTTAAATGTAAACCTCTTTAAATTGAGGGATCTGATATACACACACACGTTATATATTAATCTCCAATATTAATTCAACTATTAATTAATTGCACTTTTTAGCTGATTCTGTTTGCAATGTTAATTATTCCCCTTATTTTTTCCTCTTACATCTAATTCTCTTAATAATTTACATTTACAAGCATAATAAATTTGTAACTACTTTTATAAATATCCTATGAATTAATTGTAAAAGTTTTTAATTGATAAAATTTCCATGTTTGCATATGTAATTGTTTCTGACGCTAAAACTTCAAACGACTATAACTTCTCCGTTTGAAGTCCATTCAGAAAACATTGTATATGGAAGTTGATCAGAAAATTGCCTCGAACACAATGGTATAGGTTTCATGGTCAAATTCCAACATTAGAAAAAATTCATTTTTCACTGTTTTCATAGTTATCAATTAAATTTATTTTAATTTAACTGTCAATAAAATGTGGGGTGTTACATTCTCCCACCCTTTGGGAAATTTCGTCCCCGAAATTTGACATGGGTAAAATTATGTAATTTTTTGCATCAATCACATCCATTTTGTGTACATCCAATTTTGCGACCATCCGTGTTCTTGTGCAAAAGTGTTATTTAATACAAAATATATGCATGTACATGAATTTCTAAGCGGTACCTTCTATATGAATGCTTTTCTTCTTTAAAAATTTACTTAAAATATAATGCACACACCCAAAATATACTTGCAATTTCTATATGAATGCAATCTTTTGAAAAATCAAAACATTTTTCATCCAATTTTTCCCACGCTCCTACTGAATAGGGGTGTAGTTCAACGATTTTTTCATTCAAATCCTACCACACAACTTTTAATATTCGAATTTCAGAAAAATCTAATTTTCCGAACTCGATTTCTTATATCAGAAAGAAGGTAGAAAACGGAAAAAATTCACATTTACTTTTGCGTACCTCTCTCTCCATACTTGGAACTTATGCCGCCATCCTATAAAATCTCTATTTTCTTTCCCAAGCACGGTTTACATAAGAAAGATTTTTCTTTTCAAACTTTTTTCCAAGCTTAATTTATGGGAAAGATGTATTTTTCTTTTGCAATTGATCTCATTTATTTCTATTGACGTCTCTATTGCTTTCTTTAGATCTTACTGTTTTTCTTTTAGTTACCTTACATATGCTTTTACTCTTCTTTTAATACAGCAACTAAACACAACTATCATCTAGGGCAAGGAGGTCTAGGACCATGTCCACTCTGACACAGGAATGTCCTACTCTAGGAATCCAAGTAACTCATATGCTCCTCCTGCCACCTATTACTTATTACCAACTTTCGCTGTATTACTCATGACGAATAAGATCTATTCATCTCTTCTATTCAATGCTAAAAAAGGAATAACCAAGTCTCACTTACTGCAATGGATAAGGGTTTCAATCTATGTAGTCTCTATCTAAAAAGGCAACTAAGCTTGGGGAAATTTTCTCTTTACCTTTCATTTTTCCCCAACTAAGGTCTACTTTTCCCAACCATGTGTGTCTTACTGTCTTACTAATATCACTTCACTATTCTTCTGTAGTCTACACACATGAAGCAACATTCATAGGTTTTCCCTAGTGTCCTATACACCTTACGGGAACTTTTATTATTACTACTAGGAGTAATTACTACTATAGCCTTACACCTTTCCCATTGCACCTAGGAAATGATTTCTATCTACTCCATATTTGAAAGTCTGGTTTGGTTTTGTATTTATCATTTTACTTCAAAAATTATAGCTTCTAAATTTTTGAAACATCAAATCCCAAAATTCTTGCCTTTGAAAGTGTTATCTTGAAGTTTTCTGTTAAATTCAAACGTACTTGATTACTTAAAATTTTTATCTTTTCAAAAACTTATTTACTTTTCCACCAAACCATTTTTCTTTAAAACATGTCTTGCTTGTTCTTAAAAAAAAATTTCCTTGACTAAAAAAAAATGTCCTCACATGTTTTCAAAATATCTTCTTTTCATAGATTTTCAAATTTACTAAAACTGGAGTAGGTAAGAACAATTATTCTATCAAAAATCCCATAACTTTTCTACTCTTCCAATTTCTCAACCGTGGAGGAGTTTCTAACTTACTACACTTAATGGTTTTATACCTTAATGTATTGGAATTAATTTCTCTTATGAGAAACCATTAACACTAAAACCTTCTACGAATCCTTTAAAGGAGGATTTCATGTTTATGTGAAATTATAAAGAATTTATTTTATATTTTTTTTTTTGAAATAGGCTATACAAAATATGGTGTTTTCCATACCTTGTACATCTCTTTTACGTATTCCTTATAATTTGCACAAAACATCTTTATTTGTGATTCATAGAAAATTATATCATTATTAAAGTATGTTTACTCTATATTCACTTACATAAGATATCTCCTACTAAATTCATTAATTTAATGTACATTATTTTTCAAAAGAACTCATTTGGGTCAAAACATATGTTGCGTAAAATACCTTTACTACAACCCAAAAATACTAATATGTGGACTTAATGAAAATAAATATTAATAAATCTCATCTCCTATGTAAAAACATTTCCTTTGGGAGTCACCTACTATAACAATAGTGTCATAGTCTATGTTTTCCTTATTTTTCATGAAAACATCTATTTAAACAATAAACGTTGTAACCTACGTTTTCGACACTCTAGGTTTTTATATTTAAAATCTTTGTTTACCTACAAAGAAACTAGCCGCTATACGCGCTCTATAATTCTTCAAAAAGAATTTCACATTTAACAAAATTTACATCATATAAAAACTAATTTAAATTTCATACCACTTATTTTATTTTCAAAAACCCAATATTTACTTCCCCAAATATATTAATAATTATATTTTTCAACTTTTCAATTC
Organism: Allium fistulosum; assembly: GCA_030737815.1. Lineage (NCBI taxonomy): Eukaryota > Viridiplantae > Streptophyta > Magnoliopsida > Asparagales > Amaryllidaceae > Allium > Allium fistulosum. The sequence continues at coordinate 298,690,563 of CM060905.1, read as the reverse complement.
CAAAAGTTTCATTTTATTGGGCTAGACATAAAGTGGATTTTCTTCTTACTAAAACCTCTTATTCCTTCCAAAATAAAAACACTCTCCCTACTATCCCTAGGGAACTTCCCTACTTCCTATAACATATGAATACCAATCTTCTCTCAGAAATGTCTTATTTGTAAGCTATATATTGGTAATAACATAGGGCTCAATATACTTAGGTCATCCCAAACCCAACTAGCAAACAATGCTCAAATATACTTCTAAAATCTTTTCATATGTTAAAATCTATAATTATGGACTATTTGGATATTAGTACATAATATATTTATATTTTGTTCAAAAATACAAATACGTTCACTCACTATCTACTTAGGAATCCTAAACCTAGGCTCTGATAACAAATGTAACAACCCGAATCCCAGTGAGTCCGGATTTTTCATAAAAATGCTAAAATCCAAGCCCACTAAAACCCGAGTTGGGTATCTAGTATCCTGCAAAATAGGCAAAGATAAATATATCAGAGCTCAGATAAATATCTCACAGCGGAACTGACTAAAATATAATAGTAAGTAAACACTCACCAATAAAATAACACTTTCTAAACATGTGTCTCAAAGCTAGAAAGTCTCTGCCGTCTACCTAACCTGTAGGATGTTATGAGGAGGGGGTCAGACTGAAAGTTCTAGTGAATGGACAATTATACACTTCTAAGCTTAATTCTACATATACTGTTTTATTTCCATTTCCTGTTATATTAGGTTTATTGGGTTTATAATACTCTCGCCTCAGTGCGTGAATCGTGCCCATCTACTCCCTAGTAGATTAAAACCTAATAACTTATATATATATATATATATAGCTATATGCCCCTTGACCGCATCGGTCCTAGATACTACCCATAGTACCTTTCATATCCTCCTCGCAAAGGACTCCATCGTCTTGCTACTATGGCGTTCTGTGATTACATCTATAAAGGACTGCCTCATAAGGCCTACAATACAGATGTTCCGTCGTCTACTATGAAAACGTAAAATTGCGTCAGCACTAGTCTACACTAATGCTCGGACATCCACAATGTACCACCCAATGCGTACCTTGAGGACTATACGTAATCGTTCTGTCTACTCCTTGAATCCCGCTTAAAAAGGTCTACCTTGTACGGAACTCAGTCGGCGATTTTCTATTTCTGTAAAGGATTGCCTGTTAGGCCTACAATACAGATATTCTATTTGGTCTGTCTCTTTTCTTATCGTGGCTATGACCCTACGCAGCTAGCCCTCAACTAATCGAAATACCTCTAAAGAGCTAAGTGGTTGTGCTCTGCTACAAACAATCTAAACATCCAATTGGCAGCGCCCCTCATCCAATGTCTCGATAGTGAAAGGTTCATTGGACTGTTGGTTTAACTCTAGTCTTTCCCGAACTCGCTTCTTGGTTTTGATGCTGGCTCGATATCCGCATGCGACTATCCTTTTGGGTCCTGCCCACTAAAACTTACTTGCAAGTACTGGTACATACGAATATCCTACTCTAAACATCAACCCCTTTTGACTGCCTACAATGGTCCTGCCATGCAAAAAGCAGTCAAGGCATACTCTTTTGATGGAACACCAAAGACCTGCCTCTGGAGGACTGCTCCACTATGCCTACCCCAGAGGCTCCACTACGCCTACCCTAGAGGGCCATCCTAGAGTACCCTCACGTCCCGTTGAAGTCTCGTACTTCCTTCAAGCCCAAAATAACTAAGTTGGATGTGCTTCTTCTGTGCTGAAATCTGTGATGAACTGCTTCGTTAGGCATCCTTTGGGCTGCTTCAAACGCATCTCACTCTTTTATTAGACCTTAAGTCTAATCTTTTATTTTGCGTTTAGTTTACTTTTCTTATTCTGTTGGCTACTTATTTACCCTAATTAGCATAATCTTGTCCCAGCCTCACTTAATTATTGTGAGACCATCAGTTCCTGACTGAAAGGGAATGTTGTTGCTATGGGTCACTTCTATTATCTTGCTTATTAACTTAATCCAAGATCTAAGTTTACTAAAATAATCCTCTTCCGTTATTTCTGCTCCATTTGCTTATTAACTTAATTTAAGTCTTAAAATAAGCCTTTTATGTTCTTTCTACTTAATTATAACCTATGTTATAATTTTACTTGCAATTGTCACTTTTATTCTCTTTTATAATCTATATATTATAAATATAATTACAAGCGTCTCTTTTCTATTCTAGTATGTTTTCTTTTATTATGATATTGAATTCTCTTTAATTCTCTTGTATTATATGACAATCTTGGCTTGGGACTAGGTCCGACTGTCACAAATTTACTTATCATAATAACTGCTTTGCTTTTATTCTATTATCTGCACAGTAAATGCAGATCTAGTTACATTTCTATCTATAGCTTCTAGTCTTGTCTAATAATTAACTTGATTCCTTCTTTAATTCCTTTAATCCTTGACTTTATTTTCTTATATTCTAGGAAGTAGTTCTATTCTATTTGGTTGGTTACAAAAACTGTGCTAAAAATCCATTTCCATATTTTAATACTAAAATAAGGTATAAACAATAATCTGTAATTGCAAGATATTCCTGTTATTATTTCTTTAATTTTCGGATAGTGCTAAATACAGTAGTTTCTTTATTTTACACTAATTCCCTTTTTCTTTCTTCTATTCTTGCAACTACGTTTATCGATATCTTTTAAATATTAAACTATAGAAATGTATTCTCTTTTCTAAACCAACCAATTAATCTATCACTTACTTCCAAATCAAGTTATTATATTTTTCTTTAATTTATTACTCCCGTTTTAGCATAATTTACTGCAAATGTCTATTTTTCTCTTTTTATTTCATCTTTTCTCGTTCTTGGATGATTTGGCGGTGTGGAAAGATGATGGATTTCATTGTGGAGATGCTAACGGGTTATCGGGTTACGAGTTAACGGGTTAGCGAGTTAGGCGAGTTGTTGAATGAAGAGGAGTTAGCGGGTTAAGGAGAGTTAGGAAGTGCCCGACTTAAGAGCTTCGAACGACCTAGCAACCTAAAGACTCCTGCGATTCAACGGGTTAACGACCTAACAACTCAATGAAGGCAACGACCTAACGAGTTAAGGAAAGAGCGACCTAACGACCTAGCAAGCTTCAGAGTTAAGCCGCATGCGCACTGCCTCTTCCATTAGGTCGCTTACGACCTTAGCAAGCCGAGATAACTCTTGTGCTACACATGCTAAGTCGCTCACAGCATATATCTCGTCCAAGATGGCTCCATTAAGTCGCTAACGACTTATGCTACCTTGGGATCGCTCTTAGGTCGCAACTCCCTAGGTCGCTCAGGACCTATGACATGGCCGACCTAAGCCCAACTTCTCCTATAAATACCCCGCCTACTCCGCACTGAAAAGGGGATGATTTTTTTGAGCGCCAAGACTTTGTTGTTTTCACTACTTCTACACTTGCTCCAACACTTCAAATGCAAAAGACACTTCAAAGAACCTTCGGAAAAGATCAAGTTCATTCAACATGAATTCAAAGAGCTTTTCTGCATCAAAGTTCTAACTACCTGTCTTAATTGTGTTGTAATTGAAGAATTATTGCCAAATTTGTAATCAAATCAGTAATAGAAGAGATTAAGTGGACGTAGGCTTGACTTTGAGTCGAACCACTATAAAAATTGTTGCCTCTTTACTATTTTCTGCTTGCTTTTAATTCCCGTACCAATGGGTGGTGCTTTCGCTATATCACAACTCACACTGGGGTGTTAGCGTACATTTTTAGCGTTAACATTTTACATCTAATTTCTGCAAATCTGGTGTTCTTCAATTTTAGTCCGTATTTGTGAATTCTTCTCTTTACTATTTTATTCATGTAAAAAAGAATAAAAAGAAACTAACATTTACAGGCTAAATTTCAACTTTTAAAATAGATATAAATAACTGTAAATTTCTTACTTTTAGACTTATGCCTTTCTCTAACTATCAAGCCTAATATTATTAATATTTAGTGGATTACTATTTTCCTTTTTTCTATATAAATAATAATTAAATATAAGCTCTCTTATACAATTTACAGTCTCAGCATACTAATTAACAGGATTAATTACTGAAATAAATACTAAATAAAATTATTTTACGGGAATCTAACAATAATATATCATAAACGTAAAAGATATATAATTAAATCCACTCACCTGTCGTCCTTAGCTTTAAATCTCTATCTTCTAAAATTACTACGCCATTCTACAACTTCTCTCCTTTTCTTTGTTGCAATTTCTCTATTTTGTTCACATATATTTTATTTGGATTTATTTGGTGAAGATTTGTGAGAAATAGGAGAAAAGAATGAAGAAAGAAGCCATTGTTTACTGTAAGAGAGAGATGAAGAAAGTGAAGGCTGATGGAACGAATTACATTACGTTCTCTCTTATATAGATGCAGCCCACCAATTATCTAATTAATCCTCTACTTAATTGATCCTTCAATTAATTTTTATGTGCAGCAATATACTGCATATATGTACACATTCAAATCTAGGTCAACTATTATTTCTTTTTCTTATTAATTGACATATTCTACTGATTACGTTACAATCCTAATTAATAGCCCCATTAATAGATTAACATGTCACCTCTATTAGTTAATTTCCTTAATTAATATTTTATACATTGTAAAGTTTCATTAATTGGCATCTCAATTAATTCCACCATTCAATTAACATATATATTTAATATGCATATATATTTTTTTATCCAGATTTGAATTTGAACATTTATTTGTTACATTTATATGTAAACCTTTTTAAATTGATGAATCTGATACACACACACACACACATTATGTATTAATCTCCAATATTAATTCTCCTATTAATTAAGTGCACTTTTTAGCTGATTCTGTTTACAATGTTAATTATTCCTCTTATTTTTTCCTCTTACATCTAATTCTCTTAATAATTTACATTCATTACAAACACAATAAATTTGTTACTACTTTTATAAATATCCTATGAATTAATTGCAAATGTTTATAATTGATAAAATTTCCATGTTTGCATATGTTATTGTTTCTGACTCTAAAACTTCAAACATCTATAACTTCTCTGTTTGAACTTCATTCCGAAAACATTGTATATGGAGGTTGATCTGAAAATTGCCACGAACACAATGGTATAAGTTTCGCGGTCAAATTCCAACATTAGAAAAAATTCATTTTTCACTGTTTTCATGGTTATCAATTAAATTTAATTTAACTGTCAATAAAATGTGGGGTGTTACATGCCTGGAGGACAATGTTAGCATTCCAAGTGGGATTGCTATCTAAAAGGTACAATGTAGCCTCAAAACTGGTAATGGTAAAAATGGGGTGGTGCCGTAGGGCGGTCGCTTCCATTAGGGTATGATCATGACTTGCATCTAGAACAATAATTATTTATGGATTATGTATGTTTGTGGCCATTGAAATGGTTTGTAAGGGACAGCTGGAGGAGTGATCATATTCGGTTACTATCGTGTAAGGGTTAGTCCTGTCCTAATGCATAGGGGTCGATAGGTTTGACATCAATACATTTTCTCTAGAGGTGTACTGTATGGAAGATTGTCCATTACCTTGTCATTGATGGAATCCATTCTACAATAAGTGCTTTTGAACTTAGCTGTACACCTATTATGATGGAATTTAATTAATGTAATAATTTCGGCTATGATTCCATATTTATTTTAAAACCCTAGACATTGTTATAGTATAACCGGATTTTCTATATAAATGTTTTGGTTATGGTAAGGTAAAAAAACCAATCCGTGTTTATGTGCGGCGTGGTCTTACAAGATACCTTTATTTTGAAGTGTTTTATAAAACATTAAGAATTCATTGATTGTGTTTCTCACATTAGTTTTACCAGACTGATCTAGACATTATTTTTCTTATAATGCTCGGGTCGGCCCGAGCATATTTTCCAGATTTAGCTGGACACTTGGAGCTCCAGGAGACGAGCTGGATTCTCTAAGATGTATTACCGTATTTTATCTTCCGCTGTTTTGTTCTTGTCTTTATTTATCAGCAATTGTAATGACAGGTTGTTATAACTGTCCAGGTTGATGATACGTTAGTACTTTGATTGATGTATGTATAAAAAAAATTCCTTTTGTAAAAATCATCAGTATATTATAGATTTCTCACCGCGTTTTGAGATTTTGTTCTGTCTTTTCTTCCCTTTCACCCCAGTAATCCGTTTTTCCGACACTTGGATGTTTGACACATGACTACCGTGGATGTATTAGTGTTGACTTTTGAGGATCGAAAGGGCGGGTTGTTACACAAGGCTTTATGCTATCATAGCCATCACGAGGCTACACATCATCACCAAGATGTCACATCATCCCGACCATCAACAAGGTCTTGCTTCATCAACAAGATGTCACTTCATCCCGACCATCACCAAGGTCTTGCTTCATCACCAAGAAGTCACTTCATCCCAACCATCACCAAGGTCTCGCATCATCACCAATATGCCTTCAGATACCTGATAGCTCGTACGACCATCACCAAGGTCGACAACACACCATGTCACAATTGGATTCGATGCTTGATCACGTACCATCACCAAGGTACTTCCATCACCTTGGCGGACTGGACCATCACAAAGGTCCAGGGTACAAAAGTGAGTGTCCTCACATACCCTTACCCCCATGAAATAGTTACCCTATCTAGAGTTATCAATGATCCCTTTAGCACATGGATCGACTCGGAACATACTACGTTCCATCATATTGCTTCACCTTGTCGAACGTGCCTCATAGGACATCACTATGTCCACCTATATTTTTTTTCATTTTTCCTCCTCAAATGCCACCAAGTACATATACACCTCCCACCTAAAGTAATCAACCTAAAATAATTCACACCATAGATATGTCAAAATTCATAACAAATCACTTGGTTCCTAGGATTTCCTTGCGCTTGATCCAAAGCAAACCATCGTTTTCCCAAGGCACAACTTGAAGTCAACTAGAGAAAATCTCATGTCATCCACCATGACTGATCCAAATAAGTCCCTTATCATCCCACTAGTTTTTCCAATGAACATCCCTCGAAAACTTTACATTAGGTAAACACCTCATCATAAGATTATTAACACTAATAGGCAATGTATCCTAGCATATAATGTATACAACCATAATAAGGCAAACAACAAGAAACCATCAATTAAGCGGGTCAAAGCAAAACAAACAATCGACAAAAATATTATGCAAGCAGAAAGAACTAACTCAAAAGTGTATGACATAACTAATGAACAATCATTATCAAACAAGTAAACAACAATAACACTATAAAAATGAAATAATTTAATTCAAACAACCATGCTATAGACCATAAAACAAACGAAGTAGAGTTAAACGGTCAAATTAATATAAAAAATCTTACTAAGCAATAGAACAATATAACCAATTAAACAAAGTGAACAAGTACTACCAAAGTAAAATATCTATATCCCATACATCAAAATGGGTAATCATAGTCTCATATCCTTACTCTTTCTCTAAAAGGGAATAAATAGATGTCCCTATAACACATTAGGTTAAGCTGCACAAAAATTTACGTCATCATAATGAGTTTTGGACAAACCTAAAACTCATATTACCAGTCATACCACATCCACCTTGTCTAGTTTTAAAATCTTCAAGTAGATTTTTCCAAATAAAACACACCTCCAAAATTTTATTCAACTCAAATATTTTACCTTTTTCTTTTCAAAATTCTCTTTTGAATCAAATTATTTCCATCAATTGTAAAATATTTTCCCAAAATATTTTCTCAAAATATTTAACGACATTTTACAATACACATTTTTTCAAAAAGAAATATATCTTCACAGAAATTCTCAATAAAACATTCTCTTTTAAAAATCAGGTACTCTCCCAATCAAAATCCCTTTAAAAAATGTTTTCCCTTCAAACACTGTTTACCAAAAATTGTTCTTTACATAAAATAAGTACAACTAAAATTTGCTTCCATATAAAAACTTTTCACATTTTACTGATGTTCTTTTGAACAAAACACTTCTCCTCTAATAAAAATGGTCATCTCACTCTTTACTCAAAATGATATTTTCAAAACATTTTCAACAAAAATACTTTCAAATATTTTCTCTACTAAAATAGTTAGTCAAAAGTGTTTTCTATATGCAATTTTTTTAATTAAAATAGCTATTTCCGCAAAATATCATCGAAACATATTTTTCTCAAGTTAATTATTTTATTTTCACCTTTTTAAAATTTTAGTAAATCGCGTAAAGTCCAAAATCATACATTTTTTCTTCTCAAGTAAAAAACGCTTTAAAATCTAAAATATATATTTTTACTTTAACTTTTTGTGTGGAAATTCCATAAAAATAGACCTATTTATTAAGGTCAGGTCTTAATATAATATGTGTGTCACTTGGGTTAAAACTAGCACTTAACTACTCCTAAAGGGCTCATCCTAGCCCACCCATATAGTACTTGTTTCCCACTTAAATGTCACTATAAATAATTAACATCTTAGGATGAGGTAATGGTGGTTATGCACACAACCCATACACACAAAACATACAATTATCAATAAGAATGCTATCTCATTCTATATTTTTAACCAATCAAAAGTGAAAATTAACCTACCCTAAATGGTCAAGTCTATGCTTAAGGAGTCGCTAAACCTAGCTCTGATACCATGTATAGTGCCCCACTATTTTCAACATCTGAATCAGTTACAAACGCCATAAAATATGATCGCAACTAATTTCTAATATTAAAAGCAGTCGACTGTTTCTTTCATAATTTAAATTTCTAAACTACGAAAATAAAATAAAGCCTCACAATGGAATCAATCATCAGAATAAACGAATATTAACTCAATAGTATAATTATTTTTTACAACATTTATAACATCAACTCCTAAACCAATACATCAATTATTATTAACTCATAAATGATATAACCATGGTATAAAAGGATATACCAAATCAATTATACGCGATATAACCTTCATCAACCTTTCCATTCCCTCTTTTGCTCCTACCTACAACTTTACACATGTACATATATATATATATATATGAAAACGAAAAGAAAAAAGGTTTCAACTATGTTTGGACTGTGCCTAACCCTATATACTACGGCCATAGACTCGCTAGCTATTGCATGGAAAAAGACGCCTACGTTCCCTTTTTATAGGGTCAAGCCCACATAGTTCTGTTTTTTTGCTCTCCTCCTATATCCAAATAGTCATTAGTGCAAAACAGCTATAACATCCATGCAACCATTATATCCAACACAACCAATGCAACTTCTGCAACCAACACAATCAATGCAAGCAGGAGACACTACTCCTACTAAGTAATTTCAATCAATCATCATGAATATGAGGTAATAACAATAATAGCACACTTAGCCACTAAATATTATAATCATTTGAGAATATGCAATATCAGCCCCAAACAGCGCATACATACATACATATATACATACATATGTATATATGTATGTATGTATAAACACACATATACACTCGCATATACTAATTATCAACCATTAGTATTACACTGTCAATTTAGTATAACTTAATCAAATATGCACTAAACCACTATATTAGTAACACAAACAATAACAACTAAACCCTAACTAACTACACACATATAGTAATAATGGAGAAATATCGCATATATCCAAACAACATGTGTGATAAATAAAATCAACCATTAATCACATATTACATCCATCAAAAACATCATATTTACACCCATCGTTTTCTCTTAAGTATAAAATAATTTCATTATTGTTTATTATAAAAGCATCTTTATTTATCTTAAAACAATAATAATTCTTCCAAAATGATAATATACTTCAAGATATTTTATCATAATCTGATTACTTAAAATATCTCTAAATATCATATTTTATATCAAAAATAGTAATTTACATCCTCAATGCAAGAAGTGCTCCCTCCTTAGCTAAGTTAGATAAATTCTTATTCAACATTTCTTGGGAAGATATGCATCCTCTTTCCTTTGATAAGGGTCTTCCTTCCTTACTATTTGATCACTATCCAGTCCTCCTCCAAACTTGCGAGGATACCCAGCACCGTCCCTCCTTCAAATTTGAGTATATTTGGACCGTAGAGCCTGTTTTTGATGATTTGGTGGAAAGGCTATGGGCTTCCTTCCATATCTCAGGCTCACCTTTTAAAATCCTTGTAACTAAACTTCGACTGCTTAGAAAAGCTTTGAAAAAGTGGTTGTATGGTCTTTTGGGTTCCAACATCTTTAGGAAGGATCATCTCCAGATCTTAATATTTTGGAAGAAACAACACCCCTATCTCCTGAGGATAGAGCTCATCTTACTAAGCTTGAGTCTGAGCTTGAAAGGCTCATGAAGCAAGAAGAAACTGCTTGGAAACAAAGATCTAAAGATTGGTAGCCGAAAAAGGGCGACCTTAACACGACCTATTTTCACCATATTATGAATGGTAGGTGTAGGTCTAACACCATCTCTAGTGTTATCATATATGATAGAGATATTTTCGATGAGTTTGCCCTTTTTTGATGCATTTACCTTCTACTTCAAATTTGTTCTCCAACAGCTGGACCTTGGTATCGATATCGTGAACTAGAATCTGCTTTTCCCTCCAGAGTCTTGTATCTCTCTTGCTTTAGATAGTGACTTTGACATTGTTGAGATCTGGGAAGCGCTATTTGAAATGGCGTGGCACAAAGCCCTAGGCCCAGATAGTTTTCCACCCTCTTTCTTCAAAATATATTGGGGCTTCCTCAATTTTAATATTCTGTGTATGTTTGTTGAGTTTAGATCTAACCCAGAGCTAATTTCTAGAGTGTGCTATGCCAACGTCATCTTGATTCCAAAATGTGAGGGCGCCTCCTCTACCTCTGACATTGCCCAATCAGCCTTGAAAATTATATCCTAATATTAGTTACTAAGGTTCTGTCCAATAGATTAAAACCCTTCATGGATTCCTTGACTAGCAGCCGACAATCTGCTTTCACCTCGGGTAGATCTCTCCTTGACAACGCGGCTTCTATTCAAGAACTGGTCAATTACTGCTTCTCCAATAGGATTAACCGTGCTATTGTCAAACTTGATTTTGCCAAAACTTTCAACTCTATTAGTTGGTTTTTTCTCCTAAATGTTCCGAGACATAGGGGATTTCCTATCTGTTTTATTACCTGGATTAATCACATTCTTGTCACTTCCTCCTCGTCGATTTGCATTAATAGAAGAATAGGGATTCTCTTCCAACCTTCCATGGGGCTCAAGTAAGGAGACCCATTTCTCCTTTGCTCTTTAACCTGGCCACTGACTCCTTCACTCATATGATTGACCTTGTTCATTTGGGTTACTGGACTACCCGAGTAAGGATATTATTCCCACTGGTCTCAATTCTTTACAATACGTAGATGATACCATATTACTATCTATCCGCAACCCTAGTTCAATAGCTACAGTAAAGCTTATGTTGTACTACCTTTAACTCATGTTTGGGCTTTAGATTAACTTCTTGAAGAGCTCAGTAACGATGAATGACCCTGACCCTGTAATTGCCTCCTCTATGGCGTACCTTGAATTGCTCAATAGGGACTTTTCCTCTATCATACCTTGGCCTTTCTCTCAAACCGGGCAAGCTGAAGCGCTTAGACTGGAATGCCTTATTAGACAAAATTTGCCATAGGATTAGCTGTTTGGAAGGGTACCTACCTTTCACGAGAGGGTAGACTAATTCTAGTTAAATCTGTCCTTTCCTCCCTACATATTTTCTAGTTTTCCTGTTACAAAGCTCCAAATTGGGTCATCAACATGATTGATTCCATTAGAATGACATTCTATTGGAAGGGTTTGGAAAGAGTCCGCCCTGTGAACTACCTTGTCGCTTGGGATAACATCTATAGACCTAAGCAAGATGGAGGACTTGATGTTACAAAGTTGACCCAATTTAACAAAGCCTTGCTTAGAAAATAGGGTTGGGAGTTGACTCATAAGTGCTCCAAGCCTTGGGTGATTTGGATTAACAACAACTACTACCAAGCCAGCTTCACTCTTTCAGATCTTAAATTCTAACCTCCTGCCTCATCCTATAATTTCTAGAAGGGTATTCTGCTTTGCTGCAAGGAGCTTCATATCAGCACTAAGAAAAAGATTGGTAATGGCAAGAGAACATCCTTCTAGCGTGATTCTTGGTTGAATGGGATTGCTCTTTATTCCATTTTTCCGAACATGTATGATCTAGCCTCTGATCCTCATATCTCAATCTTTCAAGCTTTTCAGCATCGTGGCTATAATATCGAATTCAATTATGTAGTCACTGGTGATAACCTAACTGATGTATGCTCCCTTATGCTTTCAACTATAAATGTCCTTCTTTTCGAGGAAGAGGATGATTTTCTTTAGGGACAGAATACTTGTGGTCTATTTATGATGAAGAGCCTATACTCCTTCTACATTTTTTCTAATATGTATCTAAACTTAAATTCGCTTTTACAGCTTAAGACACCTCCGAGGTTTAAGGTATATATGTGGTTGATCATGATGAATATGCTTAACATGACTGACATGCTAACTAGGAAGTCTTTGGGTTCCTCTAAGGCCTGTTTTCTGGGGTCGAATTTAGCAGACTCCTTTATTCATATATATTTTTAATGCGATTTTAGTTACCAGTTCTGGGCTTTATGCTCTTCAAACCTAAGTATCGACATGACTATCTCTATTCATGAACTGCAAATTCTTTGGTCTTCCTGCCCACTTAACTCTATCGAGGCTCTTTTGACCCTCACGTTTTGTTACGCAATTTGGATGGAAAGGAATAATCGCTGTTTTAATGTAAAATCTCACGATTATATCTCATTGTCTAGCAGGATTATGTATCTTTTCTGTACATGGACAACCTGGTGCACTTCAGTCCTCATTCCAAATGCAACTCTGAATGAGTAAGCAGGCAGTAACATCAACAACACTAATGGTTGGCTTTGATGATGTTTGGTTGGGTGTGTATGTTTTTTATGGTGGGTAGGTGATGTACTATGTATAATTTTATGTAGTTGTATAAAGTTACCTTAGCTCTATGCCACTACTATTGCTCTTTTGAGCTTGTTTATTATTTATGACGACCGAGTAGGTATGTTGGTTGGATGTACTACTTTTAGTTTATGCTAATGGTTGTGCGACCCCGGGTCGTATATCCTTTCTTTCAAAAAAATAGTAATTTACATCAAATTACTTTTCAAAGAAATAATAATATCATTCTATGTCAAAATAATAATATAAATGTTGGATCGCTTTAATATTCTCCAAAACTAGTTTATTACTACTTATCCCAAACAGTGTAATTTTCACAAAAACCATATTATTATTTATAAAATCTCATTTTATCGAAATAATAATAATAATAAACTTCCAATCTTATTTTAAAAATATAAATTCTATTATTATTTATGAATTTCCCTAGAAATCCATGAATAATAACCTTATTAGATTTCTTCTCTTAGTTTCATTTTATTCATTAAATGAATGTTATTTATAGACATTATAGAAAAACTCTAAATAACCTTATTTACCATTTATTTATCCAATATTTACATTATTAATCAATTTCATCTATTTTATCTTAATCAATTTCACTAAATTTTAAATCCATAATTGACTACAAATAAACATTCAATAATACAACAATCAATGATAAACTATCAATAAGGCACAATATATTCAAATATTCATAGTACCCACACAATTATCAATATTTCACAACACTTACCAATAATTATAATATTTCATCGATGGGTGTGTATTTGATATTATAAAATTCAATTAATCAAATAAATAAACCATACCAACGCGCTTTTTCCACAGTCTCTAAACTTAGAATATCCAATGTCATACCGTTCAGAATTTTACCATAAATCCAACAGAATAAACCTTGGGTAAATCAGAGTTTGTATGTGGCATAAATTATTGAAATATTAATTTATCCATATTTAATATTAATTTAATCAAAATCAAAATTTACACACCTTCATCTATCACGTCTACACACATGTTACTGTCTACTTCAAACCTATAGGAACCCCATTGATCGCAAGTTTGACCGCCTTTTCCCGTCACCTCCATGCTCCGATTGATGATCAGGTACTAACATTGGACTCTGCTCTCCATCGCCGTTGATTTTGACCCCACCCGAGATACCCATCTATCACCAGTTAGCCGCCGCCACCCCTTTCTTTCAAGTTCTTTTTTTGAATTTTTCCGACCAATCTTAGTTGATCTAAGATGATTGGCCACCGTAGATGCATTCTATTCATCATCCCTTAAACAATCGTACTCTCCGATCGTCGATTGGTCATCATTTCACTATTGAATCAAAACATGGGCTATAGACGGTCGAGACTATTTCGTTAATTTCTGATCACCTGTAATGTCAAATGGAAAACTAATTTTAAAAGACTCTTTGCCTGATCAAGAGTTACAAATCCATATATAATCCAATATGGTTTGGCTACTTTGGTTTTTAACTACTTTAATTAATTTGCTAATCACCATTAGAACATAATTAATTTTTTTTCGAGATTAGTGAAAAAACTAAAGATAGTGGTGATGGCTCAGGTTCCGTAGCCTCATTTATATAGCCGTTAGGCTAGGTTATGGGTTTTTTATTTGGTTTGGCCCAAAACGGCTACGTACGCTATTTAAGTGCTATAACACTTTTATTTTGAAAACTATATCTTCGAATGCACCAAAACTATATATCAAACTAATTAGCTTAGTAAGAACTTTGCAATAGTTATAAACATAATACCCAATTCATCCTTCTATTAAAAATTTGTTTTTAATTAATTTAATATTTTGCTGCGTCGAATTTGCGAGTCGTTATGCCTTGCCGACTAATGGTTTTCTATTTTCTCTAATAACTTACCAATGTCACTCTGACGTCAAATTACTAATGTCATTGCTAAGCCAAATATTTACCAACACCTAGCAACATCATTATTACTTGTTGTTAGAAGTGCAAAAAATTGACTTTACAAACGTCTTAATGATGTCTATCTTGAGCTAAGAACAACCAAAATCTACTCCATTTGCCTACATCCAATACAAACCATAGTGTTATTTATAATTTTAACAAAGAAGAAAAATGGGATTATGGGGAAAATCTATTGAAGAAGATTATGAATAAGAAGCATTAGTTTGGCTATTGGAAATAAAGATTAAACAAATGAAGTATAAAAGAAAGTCATAAATGGGGTATGGACAATGTTGCTAAAATATGAAGAAATGAGCTAACGGAGATGTACTTTATAGGTTAGCGAAAATACAAAATGACTATCAAAGGAGTAGAAAGTGGTTGTTGGAAGCATAACATTAACGAAAATATGAAGGGAAAGTTCTTAACGAACCCATGGTGTTGCATAGCTAAAGGAAACATGCTTGAAAATGCAAGGAAGAGATGGTGGAGAGCCTACCACCGAAGGTACATAGATTTGCTTTCAGAGATATGCTGAAAGAGTGTTAACTAAGAGATGTGAGTGGGAAGTGCTTTTGAAATATATATATATATATATAGTTGGGATGAGGTTCTTAATGGAAACATAAAGATGAATCCTTAATGGAGACATAAAAGAGAAAAAGAGAACGTTAATAGAGATTGTAACAACTTGCATTTTAAACACTCGGTATTTAGACCGTTAATTTAAATATGAAGTTATTGATTAAAGAAATGCCCATTGTACTCAATTCTTCAAAAATGGATGAGTCAAGACTCGAGACACCCGTAGTCGAGACCGCTTTTCCAACACGAGAAAAATGAGTATAAACTTGTCTATGTTTGGAGTCGATTTTTTTTAAAGTGAATAGTGTTTTTATTTAAATGAAATGGAATTGGACTAAGCCCAATAGCTTGTCCCTAAGTTAGCTTATATTTGGCTAACTCCTTATTCCATCTTCATTCAACTTTTCATTTTATTACTCTTCTCTAATTACTTTCCTAATCTCCTAGTCCTAAATATCTTAATCCTAGCCTAAATAAATTCCAGTAAATTCTACTAAAATCACTACAATTCCTCTCTACCTATTCCTCATACAACCCATCAAGGAACTAACTTGAATTAGAGTTTGAAGTTTATCCCAAATTTTAGGAGAGCTAAGAATGAGTTTTGGTGATTTAGAATTGGATCTGGTGAAGAAGAAGGTTAGTTTGTTTATCTAAACATGTGCAATTATTTGAATGTATTTATATATTGATGTGTATAAGAGTGTTGCATGCATCTCACATAGTCGTAGTGACCATATTGTGCGCTAAGTTGCATGAGAATATACCGAGTCGACTAATCATTTTGGTGAAGTCCGAAACATGATTTTTGTTGTATTGTGCTTGTGTATGTGTATATGAATGTGCATGAATGAGTGTGCTAGCACATGTAGGCATCACATCACGCAAGATGCTTGTAGCGACCCATAAATTCGAACACTTCATCTTTGAATATCATAACATTTTGAAATATAGTTAAGTATTATAAATGTGATTTTATAACCTTGTTAAAAATATTTTAATTAATGAATAATGATAATAAACTTGTTTTTGAAATTTGTTTACAAAAATATATACTTCGAAGAAAAATCGATAATGTGACTAACAATCGATTTATCGATAAACAGCTTTTTAATAGATATAAGTTGTTCAAACTCTTTTGTACTAACCTACTGAACATATGAACACATTAGGAATTAATTATTAAACTTTGCTTCATGAAGCAAGTGGAACAGTCTGGAAGCTTATAATTGATAAGAGATATTTGATTGGAAGGGGTAGTTTAGTCATTTACTAATGGTAAGAGGTGTAAAAGAGAAGTGATGGACATGTGGAGGTGTGAGCTTTCAATGGCATGAAGGGGGTGACATGAAGGTTAGGAAACACCATTTTGAGCCTATATAAGATAGGGCATAGCACTTGAAACCACTTTTGCTAATTTACAAAACAAAATCAAACTATCTTCATATCTTTCTCTACTAAATTTCCTAAAAGAAAATAATTTCAAAACAACTCCAATTCAACTCAAACTTGGACTAGAGCATTATGACAACATCACAACAACTTCTAGCTACTTGGATTTGGAAAAATCAAAGCAAATCTCACTCTACAAGCATAGGCCGTGAGTAATAAAGGCTAATAATAGCCTAGAAATAAGTGCAAAAATAAAGATGAAGGTAGGAAGTTAGTGTTTGCAAGGCAGAGGTAGGAAGTGGTTACTTAGACTTTCTTATTCACTTGCTTAAGGGTAAGCTAACTCACCACGTTAAATGGAAATATATTATGTATATTTTCTTGTGATTGATTATTTCTTTGTGATTGAATGATATTGATATATGTTGTAATATTGATCTATGTTTGTAATATTCTTTCAATTCTTACTTTAAAAGAAAATGGCATATTTAAACCATATGTGTGGATTTTAATGGACTTGTATAACTTGTAGCATGGACTTGAAACAAAACACATAGATTACAGTTAAACATAGGTTTGTATTGGACTTGGATTTGAAAGTGCTTTTATAGCGATAGTCGCTATATATGCACTTAAGAATTGCCTTGTATTCGACAATTTCTAAGGAACTCTATAGAGAGATCCTTAGGGGTTCATGCCATATTTGTGATGTTTTATATATATGCTTGCTTCCATGAAAATTTGAATGTTAAAAAGTTGAGTATCATATCGAAAAGTTGCCAAAACTTACACTTGTGCAAAACTGCCCTGTTTTAGCCTTTGTTTTGGACTTCAAAGATTTGAAAAGATATTTAAATTTAAGTATTTTGTTTCATTATTCTTACAAGTCTTTTCTAACTCTTACTAGAGTATTTTAAAAGTGGTTTAATATTTTTATGAATTTTTAAGAATTAGTTATGAATTTTTAAAGAAGAGGGTGTATTTTTAAATATATAGAAAACATGGTTTTTCCAAGTTTTTAAATATTTTATAAACTTGTTTTTTTAAAGAAATATTTTGAATAAATATTTTAAAACCTATTATAAGTATTTTAAAGTATTCTAAAAGCATTTTTAAGTACATATAGTTTTTTGAAAAATAGTTAATTGTTTTATTAATATCTATTCAAATATCTCATCTTTTAAATCATTTTATTAAATATCTAGTTTTAAGTAAACTACTATGCATATGTCTATATATCAGTTTAAAGGGATTTGGATTATAAACAAAGCTTTTAGAAAGGGGTTAGTGATTGCTTAGTGGCTATATCGTTGTTTGTTTGATTACTTGTTTGAAAATTAATTAATTATGTTTAACACTAAAAGACGATAAGGTAGACTTCTCTAGTTGTGAGAGTTAAGATTAATGTTCGAGTAGGGGTAAAAGCAATAGTGCTCTAACCAACCGACTTCCCTCTTAACCGAGGAGTAGTTCAGTTAGAATGTCAAAAACGTGTTAATCTTGTTGATTACTTATTCGTTTGTGGAAGTTATTAATATTATACTTAACACTAAAAGCCGATGAGGTAGACTTCTCTATCTGTGAGAGTCAAGAATAAAGTGTCTATGCAAGGCTTTAATATGAAACCAGTGCTTTAACTTACCTATCTTCACTCTTGATCGAGGGATAGTATAAGTTAGAATATCAGAAACATTTTAAGCATACAAACCTTGACTTGTATAAGCGATTGTTTTTGACTAGATAGTCGATTAGTCAACTTTCGAACTTGACCAAATATATCTTAGGAAGTATCTAAAAGCTTCATGGTTTCATACTCTTTGGGAACTCTCGGGGAGGAGCATTGGTATGAAATGTCTCTAGCTTTAAATATATGAGATCCCCGAGGAGGATTCCTCTTATATAGTTCGCTTACTTCTAAAAGAACCGAAATTGAGTTTATTGAAAATTCATCGAATATTTTTTGAAGAGTCCGAGATCGTTAAGTGTTTTACTTACCAAATACCACTTTAAAACTAGTATACGAGTCTATATTTTGGAAGTGATTGTGAAGTATAATGCTATAGAGTTGAACTATCTATCCTAAGGTTAAGTCCAAGGGAAAGGTCAGCGTTAGCATCTGTCGAAGGACTTATGCGAGAATCTATGTGGAGATTCGAGATTCATTTGAGATGCTCGAATCCATGTGGATATTCATAATTTATTAGAGATGTTGGGTTTCATTTGCGGTTTCATTTGCTATGTGAGTGAAAAAGGCTCGTGTGAGAGATGTTGAATGTGACCTCGACATCAGAAATGTTAGAAACAGAGTAGGAGCACAGCCTAAGGTTTAGTGAACCCACGATAGGATATATTAACTCCATTATCTGGAATATGCTTATCAATGTTGCTAGGGGAGTTGATGATATGTGGTTCCATGTGGTTCTATAGTTTCGTGCATGGGCTTGTTGTGTTTATCTTAATGGTATATTTTGTTTAGAGATATACGACGCTAGGAATGTAGTTTCTGATACTTGTCAGAAAGCTGGCCTTAGTTTACCTAAGGATCTCTTCAATAGAAAATCCATACGCGAATGTACCTTAGTTTTTCTAATAGTACTCTAAATATTGTTATGATCAATGCAAGCATCACATCTATTTGATATGATTTATATTTTATATCCTAGACATTATCTATTATATCACTATATTATCTTAATACATGGTTGATTTATTTTGAGGGGAAAACCGTTACGTTAATCCATACGGTCTGAAAAATTACCGTTACATGTTGCATGCAGCTTGGTTTTCTCATATCTGACTATGTCTGATATTTAGTTTATGTTTTCCCTAAATTCCTCGTGCACTCTTTCGAGTAGGCTGAGTAAAGTAGGTTTTACTTTGGATGCTTCAGAGTTCAAGAGATGAGCTGGAGGCTTCTGTTATCTATCTATTTCTATTTCTATTGCACTATACTATGTATTTATATATCAACAACATGAGAATAGGAAGTTATAACTATCCAGGATAATGATAGTACTTAGGTTTTGTAACTTTAAAATTTATGTATTCGGAGTAACCCTTTGTACTGTTCTTTTGGTATTATATATTATTGTTCTGCTATGAGATTCTGATTTTTTTGTTATTTCTTTATTGTTCTTTTCATTTTCTTTTATTTTACCCTAACTATCCATCTTTTTGGCACTTGTGTGCTCGATACATGAATACCGTGGATGTATTTAGTGTCGACATTCGAGGGTCAAAAGTCGGGTCGTTACATTTGGTATTAGAGGCCAAGGTTGAGTGAAGACTTTGGCTTTAGTTGGTTATGGCTCATTAGAGATAGGTTAAGCGACACCATAGAATAAGTCGAGTGTATTATACATATGAGAGCATATTTGTATTTTTTCTATTAACCTACACCTCTTTTCAGCTTTTCCTTAGGAATAACACTTTCTTTGAATAACTCTATCCTTTCGTATCCTAAGCTTTTTTTCTATATTTAAGTAGTACAAACCATGAGTACTAGAGCTGTAAACACTCACAGAGGTAGAGGTGGTCGAGGTAGTACTATCATAAACAGTGGGACTTGAGCACCAAGGAATATTGCTCCGATTGAGGAACCGAGAGTAAATGTCATAAAGGAGACCGTACAGGCTAGGCCTCAGATGAGTTTTTCTTTGCTTTATCGTGATTTTGAGAGGTTGGGGGTAAGAGGTTTAGTGGCTTGGAGATGATCATAGAATTTTAGTCTTGGTTCAAATTGTGTGACCGTATATTCGAGGATATGGAGCTGGATGATGGGGTTAAGCGATGGTTGCCGTCACAACATCTAACAGATGCAACTATGGACTAGTGGTGTTCTATCATGGCTAATGTCCAAGAGAATGATTTCTCTTGGGCCTAATTTAAGGAGGAATTCAAGATGATTTGTTTCGGAAGTCGAGAAGACTTTGTTGTTTAGGAGCTTCCACGATTTGAAACAAGGGGCCATGATAGTGGTGGAATATGATAACTGATTAACTGTATTATCTCGGTTTGGGCCTAGTTTGGTTGACATGCCATATAAGAAGAATAAGATGTTTATCGTGGAGATGCGTCAAGAATACAATGGTACTATGACTATTACATCACGGGGTCTTATGTAAATTTAGTGAACATGCAATTGAGGTTTGAGAGCTTGGTTCCAAAGTTGTCTATTTCTAGATCTGTTGGAAAAAAAGCAGAAGTTTCAGCCTTCGAAGGATATTTCTCGTTTAGCCTATCACAGTGTGCGAAGAAGGGGCATTTCGGTAGGAGCTCTACATCGGTTGGGGTGGATGGGTGGCGAAAGCGCCGTTAGTAAAAGAACATATTTCAAAGGTTCCAAAGCTAAAGCCATAGCCAGCTAAAGCATAGTTTGTTCTGAGGTAGAGTTGTTATAACTATCATCAACTGGGTCATTTTGCTTGGGAGTGTCTGATGCTCGAGAAGGGGCAGTAGCCTCGAGCTTTTGCACTAGCTTCAACACCTTTTACTTTTGCCGATGCAAAGGGGAAGCATGTTTTGGAAGATATTCTACCTAATTCTAGTATTCTTGTTCATGTCTTATTTAATATCGGTGCTTCTCTTGGTTTCATATCTAGTATTCTTGTTGATAGATTGAAATTTGAGCCAGTTAAGGCTTTAGATTTTATTTGTGTATTGAATGCTGTTGGGGGCTCGACCAATCTTTGTATGATCTTTTTAGGCATTCCAATTTCTTATTTTGACCAACTCTTTCCTTTTGATTTATATATTCTAGGTTTTATGGGTTTTGATGTTCTGCTTAGGATGGATTGGTTACCTCGATATTATGCAGTTCTAGATTGTGTGAAAAGAACTGTGTCATTTAAGACAGAGGAAGGGGAGGTTCTAGTAGTGAATTGTGGGGAGCCTAGTTCGCTTATGTGTGGTTTTCTTTATTCTTTAGATATAGCGGAAGGAGAGTTGGGTTCGATCTTTGTTATGCAGGAGTTTCTAGACGTGTTTGAAGAGGTGTCGGGTTTACCACCACATTGGGAGATAGAATTTCACATTGATTTGGTTAAAGATGCAAAACCTATCGTGTTTCTTGTTCGTAAACTTACATCAAAGGAGTAGTTGGATCTATCTATTAGGTTATTGATTTGTTACAGAAGGGCTTGATCTGACCAAGTCATTTGAGTCAGGGAGCACCCGTCGTCTTTGCTATGAAAGTAGACGGTTCCCTAAGACTGTGTGTAGACTATCGTGAGCTCAATAAGAGGATTGTTTGAAACAAGTAGCCTTTTCCGAGGATAGATGACTTATTTGATCAGCTTCATAATGCTCGAGTGTTTTCTCAGCTCGATTTTGCTACGGGGTTCCATCAGTTCAAGGTGGCAGAGGAGAGTGCACCCTTGATAGCTTTTAGATCTGATCAGTTTTATAAGTGGTTGGTTATGCCGTTCGGCCAAACTAGTGCTCCAGCATATTTCGTGGACTTAATGCATCGGGTTTTTTCCTAGATGTGTTGAATAAGTTTGTCCTTATATTTATCGATGATATTCTAGTCTATTCTAAGACCGAGAAGGAATATATGCGCCATATGAGGATTGTATTAGAAACACTAATAAAGCATGTCTTGGAGGCCAAGTTCTCGAAGTGTCACTTTTGGTGTTCATAAGTTAGGTTCTTTGGTCATGTTGTTTCAATGGAGGGTATTTCTATCGATCCACTAAGGCTTTGGCCGTTTTGGATTGGAAATGCCAGAAAGTGCAACTGATATTAGGAGCTTTTTGGGTCTAGCAGGTTATGATAGGAGATTCATACAGGATTTCATAAAGATTGCCGCTTGCTTAACGAATTAACGAAGAAAGACATCAATTTTTTTTGGATGGATAAATGCAAGCAAGCATTTATAGAGCTTAATGCAAAGTTAACTAGTGCTTCCATTATTACTATGCTAGATGGAGGTGAGGGTTTGATAGTTTACACTAATGCTCGTGGAAACATGTTTAAGTGCTGTGTTGATGCAGCATGGAAGGGTGATTGCTTATGTGAGTCGGCAGCTCAAACCGCATGAAGCAAGGTATGCAGCTCATGACTTGGAGCTGTTAGTGGTGGTATTTGAATTGAAGATATGGAGGCATCATTTACTAGGTGAGAGGTTCGAGTTGTATACGGACCATAAATCTTTAAAGTATCTATTTACAAAGAAGGACTTAAACATAAGGCAGTAAAGGTGGTTAGAATTTCTTGCGGCCTATGTTCAAGACATATTATATACACTGGGGAAAGCTAATGTTATGGCTGATGTGCTCAGCACAAGGTATGCAATTGTGGAAAATGTTGAGGCTTGTCTGACTCTTATTCATCGCATTGAGAGTAATCAACCGAGGAATGTTCAACTCACTCGAAATGCTAAGGTCATTAGCGAGAATGTTGCTCCAGAGAAGTGGCCAGGATTTGTGTTAGATGACCGTGGCATTTTGAGGGTGAATGGTTGGTTGTATGTTCCGAATGTTGACAGTATTGGATAGGAGGTTCCAACGAAGAGTCATCATTCTAGACCGATGATACATCCAGGACTCACTAAGTTGTATGAGGAAATGAGATGTTCTTTCTAATGGAAGGTATGAAGAGAGACGTTTCTATATTTGTTAGTATATGTGATAACTTCCAGCAGGTTAAGAGTAGTCATTCGAAGACAGCTCGACTGCTTCAGCCACCACAAGTTCCAAAGTGGAAGTGGGAATAGATTTCTATGGATTTTATTGATGGATTGTCTAGGTCGAGGAGTGGTAATGAAGGTGTGTGGGTTATTGTGGATCGATTGACCAAGAGCGTGCATTTCTTACCAGTGAAGGCAACGAGGACTACTTCTAGTTTGGCCTAGTTATATGTTAGTGAGATTATTAGACATTATGGCATTTCATGTGATATTGTGAGTGATCGAGATAAGATCTTCACAAGTCAGTTCTGGAAGGGTTTGTATGATGCACCTAGGACAGAGCTGAGTTTGATTACAGCTAATCACCCTCAGGTAGATGGGAAGACTAAGAGAGTGAATCATGTTTTAGAGGATTTGCTTCATGCTTCCATTTTGGACTTTGGAGGTTCATGGGAGGATCGTTTAACACTTGTTGAATTTTCTTATAACAACAGTTTTTAGGCCAATATTGGGATGACACCTTTTGAGGCATTATATGGAAGGTCTTGTGAATCTCCATCATGTTGGATGGAACCGGAAGGCCACTTAGTGCTTGGGATGGATACGATTCAGAAGGCTTTGGGTAAGGTAACAGATATTAGGAAGCAAATCAAGGAAACACATATTAAATAGAAGAGCTATGCAGATGAGAGGCACAGAGACCTGGAGTTCTCAGTTGGAGATATTATGTTCATAAAGGTTTCTCCCATGAGAAGTGTAGTTCATTTTGGGAGGTCTAGGAAGTAGGCTCCTCGTTGTATAGGACCACCGATTCTGGAGAGGATTGGTACACTTTCGTATAAAGTCAAGTTACCGATTTGACTATCGGGTGTGCATAATGTATTTCATATATCGCATTGGCATAGGTTTGTGCATGATCCCTCGATGATATTGGAAGTGTCGCAGTAGGAGGACTTGGAGATCGAGCCGAACTTCACTATATTGGGACAGCCTGTTCGTATTATTGATAGAGATATGAAGCAATTAAGGACTAAGGTTGTTAGGTTAGTCAAGGTATAGTGGAGCAAGGATGCTCGGGATTGTACATAGGAGATGGAGGATAGTTTTGTAACGACCCGTAAATTTTTAATAATTTTATTTGTTTTATTAATATATTTAATTGAAATTTTGTAAAATTTTAAACAATAAAATTTGAAATAAAAATTTAATATTTGAAATGTGTCTAGTTAAACCTAGCAACTGGTAAATTTTCATTCGAAATTATGAAAGTTTATTTCATGTGTAATTTTATTTCAATTTAATCAGTTAGGAATTGATGAAAATAAAATGTTTTCGAAACCTAAATATTTTTACATAGAAAAATTCTAAACCATCTTCTGAGCAAGACGTCATTTTTCGTTTTTCCAAATTTGGGCTTCTTTAGCTCCGTCGATCTTATTCTTCTGCGTTTTTGCTGCATTTTTCGCTAGTAGAAAATTCGGATTTTTTAATTCAAATCGTACCACTAATATCTGTATACCGTTTTGATCGTCTCGTCGAGCTGATCTTTTCGGTATATTCAACTCGGTGTTTTGAAGTCCGGTACACGGCTGAATCTGTAAAACGTCGGATCGTATTGGTACTCAAATCTTAACCTTTAGGGCTTTTGTCTGTTTATCTATCAACTGTTGGATTCGAAGCAGCCTTTTTCTTTTCAAATCCCTGAATTCGCGCTTTACGTTTTCAATTCACATTGGTTAAATCTAAAAGCTGTTGTACATTCCCAGTCACCTCGCTATCTTTACTTCTGACATTGATTTCGAAAGAATCGTTAATTAATTTATACATGAACAGTATATTACTTAAGCCTATGCATTCTTATCGATGGCCAGCTGTTCACTTTAAATCTCACACCACTTGACCTTCCTTTCCATTGATTCTATTCATTAATTTTTAATATAAAATAATATGTATATTTAGTGCAACCTCATATTTATTAGGCTGTCACATACTTAAGCAATTCATGTTTCATATTTCCTCCTCCCTGCTCCATATTTTGCTCAGCCTTGCTCCTCTTTCCCATTTTGCTGTCTTCTTATAAATATATATATATATATATATATTTCAAAACAATATAAAAGTCCCTTTAGCCTTGGTCTTCCGCACTGCGGAAACATTGTCTTCATCATTTTAACACCCATGACATCCAACGCTCCACTGCCAACCGCCTCTTCTCCACTGCCAACCACCTCTTCTCCACCAATCGGCCTCCGCCTTCATCACACAAGCCACCTCATGCCCAGGCTCGAAGCCATGCGGCCATATAACCCAGCCATTCCTCCGCCTACACTGCCGCTGACCACCCTCGTTGCCTTCATCCCCTACAGCTCGTCGATACCTTGCCTCCATCTCTCTCCGGCCCTCCGCCTCGTCTCCTATTCTCGGTGCCTTTTCCCTGGGCCTCATCGCGCAGCAGCTCCTCTTCCATTTCTTTCACTGCTGCAGCATATACACGTACATGTATGTCGTATATTGGAAGTGGTATGTTCTCGTACATGTATTATAGAGATATTAGCATCTTTTTTTGTTTTTCTTTCTCGCTTTGTTGCCTGAGAGTCTATATATATATCATTTCATACATAATTGTTTCTTTAATTTAATCTGATATATGTTCGTTTATATATAAGTTTGAATAAAAAAATGTAAATAATACGTACAATTTTATATGTATTATAGTCTATTCTGCAAGTTACAGTATTATAAGCCTAAAGAATTATATTTCTGTATATTGTATTCTGAAGTTCGGCCTCTTACTATATATATACTATATTTTAAAGTTTGGTTTATATATATGGTGCCTGTATGTGACTACCATTTTAAAATTTATCTATATTCTACGTTTTTTTGTGTCTGTATATGATTTGAAAAAAAGTATATATATATATATAAGTTATGTTATAAGCTGGGTTTTGTTTTGTTCTTCTAGTAATAAGATATAGATTGTTGAAACCAGCACTGCAGTTACTTATATAGATTGTAAAATATGTATAGAGATTTGATAACTTGATTTGTGTATATCTTATGTATCACATTTGTACTCTATTTTTAAAGTATGCAGTATGATATATTGTATAAATAAAAAGGGGGTTATTATAACAAAGTAAATTTATAGAGATTTGTTTAAAGGGTTATTTATTGGTTTTAAAATACATATATATATATATATATAGATTTATATTAGACATGTGTTTCAAAATTTTACATTGATTTTAGAGTGATATATAATGTATATATTTGTTCAGTTTACATCAAGCTAATTTGATTTATTCTCATCGATTCTATTTATCAGCTTTGTCCGTCGAATTCATGCCGATCCTATTCGCTTTGAAATTCATGCTTGGATTCGCAATTCAATTTCAGTGACTATTTCAATACACGTATCCCTGTCATCTCTTGTTCTCTCTAGCCTCAAAAGGTGAGCAATCACTCACGATTAATGTTCTTTTATTTATTAAATTTAATTTCAATTGAAACGACAATTGAAATATGCTGCTGTTAGTTATTTACACTGTTATATATGCTATTACCCGTATCTGTTCACCTATGACATCTGACACCATTATCTGTTAATTATTTATGCGATGATAATACAGTTTGGTTGATAATTGATTGATTGTTGTTTTTTTATTTGGATGTTAAATTGTAATGATAAAGTGATAAATATTATGCAATTGAATTTGACGTAGGATAGTTAAAAATTTGAATCGACATATGTGTTGAATTTGGTTAGTTTAATTTGTTTAATATGACCCCTTAAATGTTTAATTATTTAACACGTAGAAAAAATGGTTAATTACCCTTGAACCATTTGAATTTATTAAGTATGAAATTGAATAATTGATGCCAAGTGTAGAACTGCATAAATTAATAGTGTAATAATCTTTAATCTACATGAAATGATAGTGTAGATTATAGAAATAATTATATTAATTTGCACAAACAACAATGTGAATTAATACGATTATTTTGGGATTATTTGGATTGATTATTGGATTGATATTGATTGTTGTTATTGATTGTTTATTTACTTTGACACCATCCCAGTTATCACACTGTAAGTTCCCTTTGCTATGCTTTGATTTTGAATTGAATTGGAATCGGGTTGAAATGATAAATACCCAAATTAAACTTTGACCTAGGATAGAGAATTAAATAAAACCCGATTGGTCAATAATTTGATTTAAAAATGAAATAAAGATTTTATTTGAATAAATAATAAGGTTTTGAAATGAAGTTGGAATTTCAATTTTTATGAAAGGAAAATGTTAATATGTAATAATCCGAAACAAAATATTAACATAGTAGTTGATGAAAGAATGTTGTTAAAATTTAATTATTAAGTTTGAAATTATTTAATAATTAAGTTTTTGAAATTATTTAATAATTAAATAAGATTGAATTATTTAGTAATTAAATGAAATTGAATTCTTGATATGTGAAATTGAACTTCGTAATAAGTGAAATTGAACTTCTTTAATAAGTAATGTTGAGTTATGAAATAATTAAGTTTTGAAATTATTTAATAATTAAGTTTTGAAATATTTAATAATTAAGTTTTGAAATTATTAATAATTAAGTTTTGAAAGTAGCTATAATTAAAAATTGAAATTATTTGATAATTGAATAAGATTAAATTATTTAATGATTAAATTAAATTGAATATTCTTTATTAAGAGAAATTGAATTTTTTGAATAAGTGAAACTACGTTCTTTATTGACTAAGTTTGAAATTGTGACGATGGTAATTAATGAATTAAATTGAATTTAATTGAATTTCTTTAACAAGAAATAAAAATGCGTTTATCGAAACAAATGAAAGACTTGTAATTTAAAGAATTGGATTTGACAAATTTAATTCAAATTAAATTTGTAAGCTTGATATAATAAGTTGAACATAAGAAAGTGATTTAATGAATTGGAAAATTTAAATTGTTTTAATGATAAATTAATTTAACGAGTATTGAATGAAATCGATAAATGAGTTTAAATCGATTTGAACGTTAAATTAAGTTTAGTTTAAATGATTATGGAATGAAACTTATATACGAATTTAAATGAATATTGGAATTGTTTCAAATAAAAAATTTTGAGATTGAATTATGAATTTTGAAACGAAATTTGGAAGTTATGAAACGTAAATTTTGGAAATGGATTTAGAAAGTCAAACGAAATGTTGATTTATGAATTCTAATTGAAATTGAAATTGATTTGGTTTTTGAAATTTATTAAACGACCAATCGGTGTAATAATTACGAAAGTTATTAAAGAGACCGGAATCGGTTAGGGACATACTCACTATCTAAACCGAATACCACTTTAATAACTGTACGTGGAGTATGATCCAGAATGAAGTGGTTGGAATGATGTACGTGATGACTGAAGAAAGAGAACGATAATGGATAGCCTTGACAATTGTGTCAAATTGGAAATGACTAAAACAGGAGCCGTGCCGGGCCAAATGGGGGTCAGCTACCTCGAGCGAACACACTTCTTCGAAAACTACTCATTACTTGTTGTTGATTGGTGCACCCTTGATTTGGGAGTGTTGTTTCGCGGTGTTGCGATCGCTGCGACGATGCGTTCTCACCAGTCCGGATCTGGCAAATGGTAGTTTCACTACCTTGGGTATTGCCTCATGTGCCTTGTCATACTTGTATCCCTATATACGCGATCACTACGATTTGTTTTGTGTTATACCTATGGAGTACTCCCTGATAGCCCACTAGTTTACGGTGGTGTTACAGTGTTGTATAGTCTATAACGCTTATATAAAATGTGTTAAGGGGGATAATGGTAACGCCTTAACACTATTTTGATACTTTACATTACTGATAGGCATTATCTACTTATCATACACTACTACATAATAGATAGTTTAACGGATCCTTAAAGGATGGTTATTCCAAACATCCTTTGAGTTATTTGTATTTCAGTTGCTATTTCACTTGAGTTGGATTTATTGATATAAGAATGTTAATCCTGACTCGAGTGTTTTGTGTTTTGCTTTACGCTCGGGTCAGACTGAGTGTACCAGTATTCGAGACTCACCTTTGGAGTTGGAGCTTCGCTTGGAGATCCAGCTATCTATCCAGCTTTCAGAGATTCAGTTGATTCTAGTGATTGTATTCTAATTCCTGTATTTGACTATTGTATTCGAGACTCCTATTGTACCTTATTTTACTCTGATATGTATATAGTAGCTTCATGAACTACTATCTTTTGTTTCCACTGCATTTATTACTCTGTGTCTGTGATCTGTGATTATTTTATTTACTGTATATGCTCAGTTTTGCCAAATATAAATTAACAATTCAGTATTTCGAATCATTCAAGTTTGACATGTGCAGATGCGAATGGTCCAAAATAGTGGGTCGTTACAAGTTTGAAGGTTTCTATAACATCCCCTATCCAGATGCCCAAAACTAAGCACTACAAATGCTGCAGTCATCTATAGTATTAACTTCCGGCGACTAAATACGGCTATGTTAATGGTATCTACAATATCAGAAGCACTTAAATATGAAACAAAACACAGATTTCAAATCAACATTCATTATATTTAAAACAGACGTTCCATATTCTTAATACATAATCCCAATACGTTCCTAGGTATAGATAAAATATACTTATTACAAAATACGTCAAGAGCGGTATATGAAGATACCCCCTTAGATGATCAAAGTCATAAAGTCATAATAGTCTTAATACAAACACAACGGAAATACAACAAAACATAAAACTGCAACTCCTAAATAGCTATCTGTTTGCCTCCTACATACCTCCAGTAGCCTTATTCGTCATCCTACTAAACCTGAAAAAGACCTTAACCCCTTAGCCTACTCAAATTAAT
Organism: Allium fistulosum; assembly: GCA_030737815.1. Taxonomy (NCBI): domain Eukaryota; kingdom Viridiplantae; phylum Streptophyta; class Magnoliopsida; order Asparagales; family Amaryllidaceae; genus Allium; species Allium fistulosum. The sequence continues at coordinate 298,660,092 of CM060905.1, read as the reverse complement.
TTTGAGCACCCGAGAGTTTAAGGGAAAAACATAAACTTCGAGTAAGACATAAAGCCTGGTATGAATAATATTTTACATCCCGGTTTAATATGTTAAGTGAGACCACACCGCTTAGCGGAACGGGTTTCCCCTCACTAACATCCTTTTAAAACATATCTTTGCAGAACCTTTTCCTGCAACCAAAACTAGTTAAATACTATAAAGCAATTCATTATGTAAACATACATACTATTAGGTAATAATGAACTATCTATTCAAACACATAAGTTTTGTTTGGATAACTTCTAACCTTTGGCTGACTCGGGCCTACCAGACGATATAAACAAAATTTATCTAACACATGTTAGACACTCCTCTTCTGGACGGTCTGTCCCTAACTATTTGTTAAATACTTTGCTTCTGGACGGCCTGTCCCTAGCTTAATCATCTCCCAGGTCATCCTGATCCTAATGGTTTTTCGGGCTTACCAATAACCTATCTGTATACAAACATATATTCCTTTCAGTATGTAATCATAATTTTAGTCTACCTGTAACCAAGCCCTATACACTGGAATTTTGTGCAACAATTAGTTGGGGCTAATAGCTAATGTATAAGGCGCGACCCTATACTAGTCCCATCTTGCATTCTAATATCTAAGTCATTTTCACTTAAGGATCCCCTCCCATAATTTTCCTTGAAAACATTTTGAAAATGATTTAAAACTTTTAAATCAAACTAATACAAGGAAATTATATAATCTTTATGCTTTACTCAAAATCACTTTGCCATATTATATATATCTCCTTTACTCAAACTTTAGTTGATGAAATCATTTAAACATTTGAAAGTATCTCTTTCTAAAATTTTGAAAGAATCTCTTTTGAAACCAAGTAAAACCCTTTAATTATCTAGGCCAAGAGGCCAAAACCTTACCTTTTGAAACCTTACTCCAAACCTTTCGAAACCATTGAACTCAAACCTTTCGAAACCGTTGAACTAAAACCTTTCGAAACCTTTGTACTAAAACCTTTCAAAACCATTGAACTCAAACCTTTCAAAAGCATTCAACCTTTTAAAACATAAACCTTTCGAAGGCTTACTGGGTTCAATTTAAAACATGTGGCAAATCTTCTTTTAAAAACCTTTCGACTTCATTGGAAGCTACCTTTCGACTTTGTCGAAAGCTCTGCTTCGAAAGCTTTAAAACACATCATTTAAAACAATAGTCCCCTGCCTTTAAAACAACTCCTTCGAAAACTTTGGGTTATACATCAATTAGAAATGCAAGGTAAAACATCTAAGTCGAAAACTTTGATACATTTTGAAAGCATTGAGAAGAGGCTGGTTTTAGAAACAGGTAAACCTTTCAACTTTGTCAGAAGGTTCAAAACAAAACAATGATAAAGAGGTAGTAACCTTTCGACCTTGTCGGAAGGTTTAAAACCTTTATTTTAAATGTTTGACCTGGTCGAAAGCAACCAAGTCGAAAGCTCTTATTCGAAAGTAAAGTAGGCGATTCTTTTGGTTTATAAGACAAACATACTCCAACCTCTTTGGCAACTAACCTTTCATTTAAGTACCCTTCGACCTTGTTCAATTCATTACGTACCAAGTAACTTGATACCACATGCATTAAACTTTGACCTTGTCGAAAGCTATAACCTTTCGACTTTGTCGGAAGGTCTGGATCGGAAGGTATGATGCCTAAAATGGCTGAAAAATGATAAAAGCATGATTTTCTTGTTTTTAACTTAAAAAAGATAAGTTTTCAACTAACTTGCCTTTATTTGTCCAATTCTCATTGGTTAATAAATACTTTTCAAAAAAGTGCTGCCACTAATTTCAGAATTAAAAAATAATTTTATTTTATAAAATGCCCCTTCTCCTTAATTTAATATATAAAACATTTAAGTCCCATATCTTAAATAATGTTATATATTCATCAAATCACTTAGGAAAAATCCTAGAAAATCTATTTTAATATGTTTTCCAGCATATAAAAATTTCAAATCCAAATAATTATTTATTTAGCCGTAAATAATTTATAACCTAATAAATCATTTTCTTTACTAGAAAATTAATATAAAATCTACATTAATTCAGAAAATTATGAAAATTGGAACCCATCTCTAAAATATCATTTCTAACCTATTTTTAAATTTTTGATGCATTTGGATGTCATTTAATAGGGTTTTCATATCAAACATATCATAAAAACTAATATAAACATGCATAAATTACCAACAGGCATATATATAACTTTAATCATCAAAACATGGAATATACTTGCAAAAACATTTCGGATCTAATTTTGGAACCGAAAACCATAAAATGGGATGAAGTAGTTATTCACCTTAGCTTTCATATTAAAAGATGTGAGATTTGATGTTGAATATGTTGATTAACTTCTTCCTTTTGAATCCTAGCTTTATCTACCTTGAGAATAAAAATGATGGCTGACCTTAGATGTTTTTAGTTTGCTAAAATGAAAATGAACGTAAGTTTCATTTCCTAAGGGTTTAGGGTATAAGCCTCTCCCATTTCCAATATTGCCCTTTCACATTTCCAAACACATTAGTTTATGCTATCTCATTTCAATTTGCACATTAACATGGCACGGCTACCCTTAGTTTAATCAAATCTCAGCCTATTAATCTTCACATTATTTTATTTAATTTAGCCAATTGAATATCCTAAATAATGTTATAAAAATATGGGGTGTTACAGTTTCCTATGTAGAGTTATTCTTAGACTAATGGTTTCTTATCTTAGTATCATATATCTTTTGTAGTGTACTCCCTTCTTAAGGCAGAGTCATTTATTATGCATTTAGATTGTAGTTTAGTTTGTATATAGTTTCAGCAGTATTCTATATATGTATTTTTTCTTCTATCTTTTCTGATTACCTTTCTTGTTTAAATTTCGAGGATGAAATGTTCTAAGTAGGGGAGAATTAAGTGACCCGTAAATTCGAACACTTCGTCTTCGAATATTGTAATGTTCTAAAATATAATTAAGGGTTGTTAACCGGGTGTTTAACATAGCAGAATTCAACGGGAGTTGGAACATTCAGATTAAACTAGAACGACTCAAAATTTGATCGAAAGGCCTAAAAGTACAAGATAATGGACCCCAAGAAGTTTAGGCCATTTTAGGCTAACATTTTGGATCGGTACCGATCTGATCCAACTGGACTGGTACCGATCCAAAATATTGCTTTATTGGATCTCCGTTCCACTTGTCTTATACTCCTATGTCTCTACTAAGCTTATATACTAAGTTTGATAACATTCCAACCACCCAAGTTGAAGAAGTGTAGACTTATCCGATTTAGATCACAGTTCAATCTAACCTATAGATGAATCATCGTCAAAATAAGTCAACAAACTACAAGACTAAATGGAGGGCATCATAATCACGCAAGAAAGACAACCAAGTGGTCAAAAACGCTTAAATATTTAGATCGGTACCGATCCAATTGGATCAGATCGATACCGATCCAAATACTTTTCTCCGACGACCTTCAATCTTTTTGGACTTCCTCTTGTGATGAATGTAGGCCTCTAAAAAAACAGATTTGGCCCAAGTTGTAACACTCTTAATTTTTGATAACATTATTCAGGAGATTCAATTAAATAAATTAAATAGAATAATGTAAATATTTTGATTGATAAGAGGATTGAGATATGAAAATAAATTAAGGTCGTGCTTAACAAATTAAACGGGCTTAAGAATGGTTTCTAAGTTAATTAATTTACATAAGGGCATATTAGGAATTAGCCACACTTGTTACCATAACACTTATATATATTTCTGTTCCTTATACCATTCACGTTCATTTTTCTTATTTTCACAAAAACAATAAAAAGCAAACAAATAGAGGAGCCGACCATGAACAAAGAAAGAAAAGAGGAATTCAATCAAAAGCTAGGGATTCAAGCTTAGGGGAAATTAATTTCAATCCAATCTCCTTATCTTAATCAAGGTGAATAGTAATTCATTCCATCTCTATTTTGTTTTATGATCATATGTTTTCAGATTTAAGATTAAATTCGTTTTTATGATGAATTGGATGGTGATATGCTTGAATTATAATTTGTTTAATTTAAACAAAATTGTTTAAATGGGGATTTGTAAGGTTTTGGGCAAAACCGATCGTAAATGATCTTTGAATGCCATGGAAAAACTTTATGTTATGTAAAACCTGATTTTAGAGTTGGGTTTTAGTTTTGATAATTTTCCAAGCTACGGAAAGATGATTATGAATTTTCAAAGAACAATATGATCAAATTGGGATAAAAATTTATTTTGATTAATTCAGGAAGAATTTGGGTTTGAAATTTTGATATGTTTCATAATATGATGAAAGTGAATTTTTGTAATTTTTGGGGATTTTTCCTAAGAGATTTAATTTGGAAAATAAATTATTTTAGAAGAAGGATTTAAGTGCAATTTTTTTTGCTTAATGGAAGGGCTTATTTGTTAAAGTAATCTTGATTTAGATCTGGAATTATGTGGCAGTTAATTTGAGAAGTTAAGGCAACCAATTAAAAGTTACAACTAGGCAGGTTAGTTATAAAATAATTTCTTTTATTGGCTTTAATTCAGCCTTTACCCAGAAAAAGTATGTTCTGCTTATTTTAGAAGCTGCCTTACGACCCTATGCTTACGCCTCGACCAAGTCAAAACCATTCAAGACGAGACCAACCCATGCCGAAACCAATACACAAGGCAATAATGGGATTGGTGCGTAGTTGATTGGAAAAGGGGTGGAAGGCATGGTGTCGAAGCCAATGCTTTCGGTAGGGTCAAAACCTTTGTTTTTTTTTCCAAGGAAAAGCGTCTGCCTTTTTTACTAAGAGCTTTCGAAGGAGTGGAAACATATACTTTCAAAAGGGGTTTTCTAAATAGCTTTCGAAGAAGGTTTCCATCTTTCATTTTTAAGTATGAGCTTTCAAATGGGTTCCTTTATTTGTAAAATAATGCGTTCGAAATTGGTGGTTCCAACTTAGTCGAAGCCCTGTTGCCATTCTTTTGCCTTTCAAGTGTATTGAAGTCATCAATGCTTTTAGAGGGTAGCTTTTGTTTTAAAGATGTACTAAGCCACTTCCTAAATGGCTTCGAAAGGGTTCAAGGGTTTCAAAGGAAATGGCTTCGAAAGGTGGTTTCGGTGCTAACCTTCAATGTTTTACTTAAAAGGTTTTGAAGCTTTCGAAAGGATAGTGCCGACGCCATCAAATTTTCCCTAAATTTTTTTATTAAAGGTTTCAAAAGAGATACTTTCGTATATATTCACTTTGACCCAGAAGATTTTTTTTAGTAGACCCAATAGTTTCGAAAGGGGTACTTTCATTGGTTTCGAAGCTATGTTTCTAAGAATTATTAAGTAATGTTTTGATACTTTCGAAAGGTATATTTTGGTTTCGAAAGAGATGATTTAAAGAGCTTCAAAAGGTATATATGTAATGTTTTGAAAAGAAGTTGTAACGACCCGTAATTTTCAACTGTTTTATTAACGTAATTAGTTAAAATTTTATGAAATTTAAACGATAAAATTTTGAAATAAAATTTAATATTTGGAATACGTCTAGTAAAACATAGCGACTGGTAAATTTTCGCCCGAAAATATGAAAGTTTATTTCGCGCGTAAGTTCACTTCAATTTAATCAGTTAAAAAGCGTTAAAAATAAAACGTTTTCAAAACCAAAATATTTTTACATAGAAAAATTCTAAACCATCTTCTGAGCAAGATGTCAGTTTGTCGTTTTTCCAAATTCGGACATCTTTGGCTCCGTCGATCTTATTTTTCAGTGATTTTCTTGCATTTTTCGTAGTAGAAAAATTCGAATTTTTATAATTCAATCGTACCACTGACATCTGTATACCATTTTGATTGTCTCGTCGTGCTGATCTCCGCGGTATATCCAATTGTCAAATTCGATGATCGGTGCACAGCAAAAAAATCTGTAAAACGATTTAACCGTACCGGTATCTAATCTAAAACCTTTTGGACTTTTGGTCTTTCCATCTATCTACCTATGGAAATCAATAGCCAGTTGGCTTTCATAATTCCTGAATCCCCATGCTAGACTTTCACTATTCCCATTGCTTTTATTGATAATGGTGCACGTTTCTTATTCCCAAGATGAACATGATACGTTGGTTCATATCTTATCCTCTGCCACTAAAGTATGTTGCTCATTTTTTTTCTATCTTCTTAACTTTCCTTCAAAAATTTCAAAGCCTCTCTCTCACCATTTCATTCCTCCCAGGCATGCTCGTCTCTTCCTAAAACAAATGTTGCTTGGCCACTTTTCTTCCACTTTATGTCTTTCCAAGAGAATATCGTACGCATGCTTCCCTCCCATCCTCTCTCCACCACCGCTTCCACCATGGCCGTACATCAACTCACCACCGAGCAACACCTCCTTGCCCCGACTCCCCTAGCCTCACGCCGCTACCCGAACGCCTTCGACCTGGCCCCACTTCCGAACACCCAGCAATCACCACCTGAAACCGCCCATCCTTCCTTGCTCGTCCACATGCCTGTTCCAGCAGCCAAGCCCCGCCATCAACCATCCAAACAACCCTGACAAAACATAGCCATCTCCACGTGACTACCCACCGCCTCACACTACCTCAGCTACACGCCACCCCGCAACTCGATCCCTCCACCATTTTCCACCACAAAACCGAACCATATGCCAAGCCTAGTCACCTCCACGTCGCCTTATCCTCTTCCACCTATATCTCCTCCCCCTGCAAACGACCATCACCGAGCCTCCACACGACTAAGCCCGGTCGATGTACACCGCACCTCCATCTGAACCAACGCCCGCGTCCCTGTGCTGCCTTCATTGGCCGCATGACTTTCTCCACTTCGCCGCTTCTTTCTTGTCCAGCAGAACCGCCTTGAAGCTAGTGCCCCTCCTCCATGGCCGCACAACAGCGGAAGCCGCCTTCCATTCACTCCCCTCTACGGCGAGCTTCGAACCCACCCCTTGCCTTGTCGGCTGCCCGCATGATGGTCGTGCTTCTTTCGTTGATATATGCAGCGAGGTATAGAATACATATGTTTATATATATTCTATAAGTTATATTATACATTGGGTTCCAGTTTTAATAATATATGTACAACCTATCTTCAAAAGTTATATGTATGTATGTTTTTGAGTATTTGCATGTGCTATGTTAAAGATTTTAAAACCTACCGTAAAGTATTACTTGTTTATTTATTTTTGTTTTTGTGTTATTAGTATGAGAGTTTTATATGCTGTATGTATATATTAGTTTATTAAGAATATAAAGTTATATATGAGTCTAGTTTATTATTATATATTAGTTATAAGTGGCTGACTTTATATACATTTTGTCATACGTATTTGTTATTTAAATATTGTTTTAAATCGATATATATACATGCGTGAGTTTATATTTTCTCTATGGGTATGCAACAAGTTATGTATATTTAGAATTTTTAGCCGCGACTGTCATTTCATATTTTTTACATATAATGTTTTGGTGAAGGCGTTTGTATATGCTTGTAGTTATTATATGTATAGTTTATATTTAGATTTTTTGTAGTTTATAAAGATATAGATTTAAAACTTAATATTGTTTTTTTTTGTATATTAGTATATATGCTATAATAACAGTGGTTTAAATTGTATGTACAAGATTGTATGATGTATAAGTTTATATATATTTATAAATTCACTTTTACCATCTATCTACATCGATCCTGTTCTGATTTGGTTTCGTCTATTTCTATTTATCAGATGCGTTCATCGATTCGTGCCAATCTAGCTTTGGTTTGGGACTCGTGCTTGAATTCATAGCTCATTTCTTTGTTTATCCCCTATAGCCTCAAAAGGTGAGCACTCACTCACGATTAACGTTCTTTTATTTATTAAATTTGATTTCAATTGAAACGACAATTGAAATATGCTGCTGTTAGATATTTACACTGTTATTACCTGTATCAGTTAATCTATGACATCTGACACCATTATTTACACTGTTAATTCGTACAAATAACAATGCGAATTAATACGGTTATTTCGGGATTATTTGAATTGATTATTGGATTGTTATTGTTTGTTGTTATTGCTTGTTTATTTACTTTGACACCATCCCTATTATCACACTGCAAGTTCCCTTTACTATGCTTTGATTTTGGAATTGAATTGGAATTCGGGTTGAAATGATAAATACCCAAATTGAACTTTGACCTAGGATAGAAAATTAAATAAAACCCGATTGGTCAATAATTTGATTTAAAAATAAACAAAGATTTCATTTGAATAAATATTATGGTTTTGAAATGAAGTTGAATTTTGAATTTTTATGAAAGGAAAATGTTAATATTTAAAAATCTGAAACAAAATATTAACAATGTAATTGATGAAAGAATGTTGTTTAATTTGAGAAATGATTAATTAAGTTTGAAATTATTAAACTTTGAAATGATTTAATAATTAAGTTTGAAAAATTAATTAAGTTTGAAATTATTAAACTTTGAAACGATTTAATAATTAAGTTTGAAATTATAATTAAGTTTGAAATTATTAAACTTTGAAATTAGTTAATAATTAGGTTTTGAATTATTTAATAATTAAATAAGATTGAATTATTTAATGATTAAATTAAATTTGAATTCTTTGATAAGAGAAATTGAACCTTTGAATAAGTGAATTTTATTTTGTAAATAATTGAAATTGAGTTTCTTTATTAATTAAGTTTTGGAAGATTATTTAAGTAAGTAAATAAGTGAAATTGAATTTCTTTAACAAGAAATAAAATGTGATTTATTGAAATTAATGCAAGACTTGAAATTTAAAGAATTTGATTTGACGAATTTAATTTAATTCAAAATGGTAAGTTTTGATTTAATGAGGTTGAACTTAAGAAATTGATTTAATGATTTGGAAATTTAATAGAAATTGTTTTGAATGATAAAGTAACTTAACGAATATTGAATGAAATCGATAAATGAGTTTAAATTGATTTGAATGTTAAATAAAATTTATTTAAATGATTTCAGAATGAAACTTATATACGAACTTGAATCAATATTTGAATTGTTTTAAAAAGAGATTGAAATTGAATTATAAGATTTTGAAATGAAAATTTGGAAGTTTTGAAACGTAAATTATGGAAATTGATTTGGAAAGACAAATGAAATGTTGGTTTATAAATTCTAATTGGAATTGAATTTGATTTGGTTTTGAAATATATAAACGACCAATCGGTGTAATAATTACGAAAGTTATTAAAGAGACCGGGATCGGTAATGGATATACTCTCTATCTGAACCAAAACCACTTTAATAACTATACGCGGAGTGATGATCCAGAATGAAGTGGTTGGAATGATGTACGTGTTGATTGAAGAAAGAGAACGATGATGGATAGCCTTGACACTTGTGTCAAATTGGAAATGACTAAAACAGGAGCTGTGCCGGGCCAATGGAGGATTAGCTACCTCAAGTGGACACACTTCTTCGAACTACTTATACTTGTTGTCGATTGGTGCACCCTTGATTTTGGGAGTGTTGTTTCATGGTGTTGCGGGCGCTGCGGCGTTGCGTTCTCACCAGTCCGGATCAGGCGAACGGTAGTATCACTACCTTGGGTATTGCCTCATGTGCCTTGTCATACTTGTATTCCATTTATGCGCGACCACTACGATTTTGATTTGTACCTTTAGTATATGGATTGCCCTCTGGTGACTTCCGGTTTTGGGGAAACTACGGTCTTGTATATGCTTTTGGGAATAAAAATGTGTTAAGGGTGGAATGGGCCATGACTTAACGCTATTTTGATATCTTTTTATATTACTGATAGACATTATCTACTTATCGTACACTACTACATAGTAGATAGTTTAACGGATCCTTAAAGGATGGTTATTCCAAACATCCTTTGAGTTACTTGTATTTCAATTGCTATTTCACTTGAGTTGGATTTATTAATATAAGAATGTTAATCCTGACTCGAGTGTTTTGTATTTTGCTTTACGCTCGGGTCAGACTGAGTGTACCAGTATTCGAGACTCACCTTTGAAGTTGGAGCTTTGCTTGAAGATCCAGCCATCTATTCTGCTTTCAGTATTCGATGATTCCAGTGATGTATTCTGATTTGTATCTGATGTATCGTGTTACTCTTCCGTTGTATCTGGTTTAACTCTGATGTATCGTATTACTCTTCTATTGTAAACTCTGATGTATTTTTATTAAAGTAGCTTTATGAACTACTATCTCTTTTATTTCCGCTGCATTTATTACTCTGTGTCTGTGATCTGTGATTATTTATTTACTGTATATGTTCAGTTTTTCCAAATTTAAATTAACAACGTGGTATTTTGAGCAAATTCAACTCCGGCATGAGTGTCTACCTATACACTTATAATGGACGCGAATGGTCCAAAATTCTGGGTCGTTACAGAAGTTTTCTATGCTTTTGAAGGAGGCTATCCAGGGGTTTCGAAAGTGATGTTTTAAGGTTTCAAAAGCCTTAGTTTTTAAAACAAATAACCCAATCTCATTTTTAAAGAAAACCATTACATAAATAAAGTGTTTTGAAATGGATTTTTGAATAAGTTTTCCTTGATTAATGGGTTAAAGGGATTAACCAGGTTTTATGTAAAATGGTTTCAAGGATATTAAACCATACGGTTTGGTATTATAACATTTGCTTCTTCATATATGTATTTGAATATATTCATACTGTAATGAACCCATAGCGGTACCTCAGGGAAGGGCAGAATAACCAGTAGGTTGACCCAGTAGTGAATATAAATTAAATTAACTCCTGAATGAGTAGAATTGCATCTAGGAGATCAGGAAGACCAGAGTATACGATGCAAAAATATTAAATAAAGATATTGGCAGGGGCCAATAGGTTCATAATAAGCCAATGAAAACTGTGTATAGGAAAAGATATAGGCAGGGGCCAATAGGCTCATAGTAAGCCCATGAAAACTATGTATAAATGAAGATGTCAGGAAGACAAGTTCAGAGTTAGCCCATGAAAACTATGATTTGATATTAGCAGGGGCCAATAGGTTTGTAGTGAACCCATGAAAACTATATTCGGATTAAGATATTGACAGAAGTCAATAGGTTCCTAGTCAACCCATGTAAAGTTGGATAAGAAAAAAGGTATTGGAGTTACCAATAGGTTCAGGAAGGACCCATGAAATAGTAAAGATATTGGCTGGGGCCAATTGGTTCTTAGTGATCCCATGAAAATGATGAAACTGGACACGGAGTCCATAAATATTAAACAGGTTATTAGTAAGCCCATGAAAACTATTAGGTTAATAGTAACCCTAGAAACTATAACTGAGACAAATAGTGAAAATGAATGGGGATTGGTAATCCAAAATTGATATTCTTATTTTGCATATCATCATATTGTTTTAAATTGTTTTAACCATTGTGGATGTAGGTGCACAATATATGGTTTTATATAAGTTTTTGGATACTGGTGAGGAGAAAACTCGTTTTTCTAAGTGGCGTGTTCTCACTAGATATCTAACTAGTTTGAGATGGTATATTATTATTCATACCAGGCTTTATGTCTGACTCGAAGTTTATGTTTTCCCCTTAAACTCTCGAGTACTCAATTGATTCTGGGTAGTTTGAGAGTTGAGGTTTTTAGGTACCTCCTTCGATGAATAAGCTTCCGGAGACATGCAGGAGGCATGATAGCTATCTTGAGTTCTCTTTTATTTTGATTCTGCTGTATTGTCGTTGTAATGGCAATGTTGTTAAATTGCATATATATACTCTGATCATCCAAGGGGGCATCTTCATATGTCGCTCTTGGCGTATGTTGTAATAAGTATATTTTCTCTGAATGTGGTTCTCGTATTGGGATTATGCAATGAATGTTTTGAAATGGAATGTGGAAACTTGCTTGATGTTTTAATTTTTTTCCATATTCATGTGTTTCTGTGTATTTGTGTATCAATGTATCTAACATTATCGTATTTGGTCGTCAAGGATTAATAACTATGGATGACTGCAGCATCCATAGCCATTAGTTTTGGGCCTCTAAGTATGGGATGTTATAAGTTGGTATCAAAGCATAGGTTTATGAAATTTAAAAGAACTTAAATCTAGAAGATTTGCAAACATAATCCAATGAATTTGAAAATAAGATCGGGGTTTGGGTTAATGCTATAGTAACATACTTGTATTTGATATATATATATATATATATATAAGTGTGTATTCCCGTCTCTCTTAGACCGTTCTTCTGTATCTTACTAAGGCTTGCATGCAGATTTATGAGAAATAGAATATGGAAGCAGGAAACGGAAGAGGAAATCTCGGTGGAGGAATCACCACAACCAATGGAAATGTTCAACCTGATATCAGGAGGAACCAAGGTCGACATGCTAATGCTAACCAAAATGTTGATGCCAATGTAAGTGCTGGAAATCCACTAGTGGATATTGGGGCGATGTATCAGTTCTTCATCAATATGTTGCTGCTGATGTTGTTGGAAATATTAGAGGAGCTAATTTTTAGCTCTAGTTGGGAATAATTATGCTAAGATGAGCAAACATTAAATCAGTCTTAGTGGGAAGCCATTTATGGGGACAGAGAATGCCATGGAGGTAGAGAATTGGCTGTTGCATTGTGAGCGTATCTTTGCTGATTTGGGTTTAGATGATGTGTAGAAGAGACGGTTGGCCTCTAGGCAGTTGCAAGGGTCAGAACTTCATTGGTGGAACAGTGTTACTGTCGGAGTTCCAGAGAAGGAATTGACTTGGGCTAATTTTCGAAGGAGATTTGAACAGAGGTTTATGTCTGAGGTTGCTAAATTAGCGCTGTTGAGGAAGTTTTTGGATCTGGAGCAAGTAGAGATGTCGGTTGTTGAGTATGTTGCTAAGCTTGATGAGTTGTCCCATTATGGATTTAATACTATAGACAATGTCATCAGGACGAATGAGAGGTTCATTCGGGGATTAAGGCCCGAGATTGCTAGGGCGACCCTGCCACATCTTCATGATCCTAGTAATGTAGTGGTGGAGATGGCAATTCGCCATGAGGAGATGCTTGTTGTTTGTGCTAGAGAGAAACCAGTTGGGTTATCAGGAAAAGAAAAGAAAATTCTTTTAGATGAAGGAAGCCCAGAAGGGAGATGTTGCTAAGAAGGCAGAGGCTGACTTAGTTTGCTTTATGTGTGACAAGAAGGGTCATTATGCAAATGATTGCCGGTCAGGCAAGGGGAAGAAGGCTATAGATAAGAAGAATGTGAAGTGCTTCAACTGTGATCAAGTTGGGAATTATAGGAATCAGTTTCCAGAACCGATTTGGGCGTACAAGGGAGAGGTTTTTGCTGTTGGACCATCATCTGCTAAGCCAACTGCAACTGAACAAGGGAAAACTATGATGGAAGGTGCGTTTTTGATCCAGAGTATACCATTTAGGATACTATTTGATACCGGTGCATCACATTCATTTATATCTCTGAATGTGGTTGATAGGTTATGCTTAGAACCCACATACCGTGTTACTTCCTTAAGTGCTGCGAATTCAATAGGAGGTTATGCAACTCTGGGGATGAGATGTGACTAGTTAAAACTTGACTAGTTAGGTCATAAGTTTGCATGCAGTCTATATGTTTATGATTTTGTAGATTTCAAAATCATTTTGGGTATGGATTGGTTGAGTAAGTATGAAGCTAGGATATTTTGCCAGGATGGAGAGATATCACTAATACACCCTGATAGTCATAACTGAATCATATTCTCAGTGGAGAATTTTGACCGGAGTAGTTAGCTTTGTTAAGTGCAATGGAAGTGGGAAAGAGCTAAGCCAAGTTCGAGCAGCAAGAGAGTTTGCAGATGTCTTTGAGCCGGTCAAACAACTACCATCGAAACGAGCTGTTGAGTTTCAGATAGATCTTGTGCCAGGAGCTGAACCTGTAAGTAAACCATCTAGCAGGATGACACCGACTGAAATGAAGGAATTGAAGGTGCAGCTAGTGGATCTAGAAGGAAGGAATTTTATCAGACCAAGCAGTTCACTTTGGGGAGTGGCCGCGGTATTCGTGAAGAAACCAAGTGGGTCGTTGAGAATGTGTATCGACTATCGTAAGTTAAAGGAGAGGCCGATCAAGAATAAGTATCCTTTTCCGAGAATTGATGATCTACTTGATCAGTTGTATGGAGCTAGAGTGTTTTCCCAGTTGGATTTGGAGATAGGTTTCCATCAGTTAAGAGTGGTAGAGGATAGTATTCCTTTGACAGCCTTTCGAACTAGGTATGGTTCGTATGAGTGGTTAGTAATGCCATTCGGGTTAACGAATACACCTGCTTTCTTCGTGGAATTGATGAACCAAGTTTTCTGAGAATATACACCAGGGAAAGGTAATAAAGTAGCGGATGCTCTTAGCCGAAGACATCAGAATGTGGTGTTAGCTATGTTGGCAGAGTGGAGGGATTTAGAAGCTTTGACTACCTGTAGTGTGCAGTTAAGATCGACTACTAGTTCTAGTCAAAATACTGCCATGTTGTCCTGTTTAGAAGTTTGACCAGTATTGATCAAAAGGATAGCTTCTAAGCAGAAGAGGATCCAATATTAGCTGAGAGGATTAGAAGGCTTGAGGTTGGAACTGAGATCGATGATCTGAAAGATTTTAGTCTTGACCAGAGGGGATGGTTGAGAAAGAAGAGACGGTTGTGTGTTCCAAATGTTGAGAACTTGAGGAAAGAAGTTCTTAGCGAATGTTATCAATCCTAGTTTACGATTCATCCTGGATGGACCAAGATGTATCAAGATATGAAGAGAAGCTTCTATTTGAAAGGTATGAAGAGGGATGTTGGCTTGTGGGGTTAGGCAGTGTGCAAACTGTCAACAAGTCAAGACCGAACATCAAAAGCCGAGTGGATTGCTTCAACCTCTAGAGATTCCAGTTTGGAAATAGGATTCGATATCCATGGATTTTATAGACGGATTGCCAAGGTCAAATAGAGGAAATGAAAGTATTTGGGTTATATTGGACATGTTGACCAAGAGTGCCCATTTCCTTCCAGTTAAGTCCACCAGGACGGCGCCTGTATTAGCTAAGTTGTTCATGAAGAACATAGTTAGACTACATGGAGTTCCTTGTAGCATAGTCAGTGACAGAGATGATTTGTTTACTAGCGAATTCTGGAAGAGTCTACAAGATGTGTTAGTCACTAAACTCAAGATGAGTATCGCATATCACCCTCAGACGGATGGGCAGACATAGAGCATCATTAAGGTACTCGAGGATTTACTAAGAGCTTGTGTGTTGGACATTGGTGGATCTTCGGAAGATCACCTACATTTGGTTGAGTTTTCCTATAATAATAGTTATCAAACTAGTATAGGAATGGCGCCTTTTGAAGATTTGTATGGAAGGCCATGCAAATCACCAGCATGTTGGTTGGAGACTGGAGACAGATTGGTCTTAGGTCCAAACTTGGTTAGAGAGGCGTCAAAGAAGATTGAGTTGATCCGAGAAAGGATGAAGGAAGCTCAATCAAGACAGAAGAGTTACATAGATAAGAGGTGTAAAGACCTAGAATTCTCAGTTGGAGATAAGGTTTTCATTAAAGTATCACCATGAAGGGTGTGGTACGGTTTGAGAAGTCGAGGAAACTGGTACCGAGATATGTTGGTCCATTCCAGATTACAGAGAGGATTGGAAAGCTCGCATACAAAGTAGAGTTGCCGAGCAGTGTGGTAGGTGTCCATAATGTATTTCATGTGTCATCTTTGCAAGTATGTGCATGATCCAAAGACTACTATTCCTCTGACATGGTTAAAAGAATTGGTAGTAGAGCCTAATTTGATCTTTGTTAGATAACCAGTTCAGGTTGTAGCGAGAGATGAGAAAAGATCGAGGAACAAGATAGTCAAGTTGGTGAAAGTTCAGTGGAGCGACAATGAGAAAAAATGTACTTGGGTGACAGAAGACATGATTAAAGATACTTACCCTGATCTGCTTTGAGGGTATGTCTATATTAGAATTTTATAGATAGTGGCTAGTAAGGTAGACTAGTATGGTTGTTAGGAGTCGTTACAAATGACTGTTATGTTTAGTATTTAGTCCTTACTGAATTTCGGGGACGAAATTCTTTAAGGAGGGAAGCTTGTAAAACCCCTAATTTTTTATAACATTATTCAGGAGATTTAATTAGATAAATTAAATAGAATAATGTAAATAGTTAGAGTGATATGGGGATTGAATATGAAAATAAATTAAGGTCGTGCATAACAAACTAAATGGGCTAAAGAATGATTTTTAAGTTAATTAATTTACATAAGGGCATATTGGGAATTAGCTGCACTTGTTACCATAACCCTTGTATATTTTCGTTCCTTATACCATTCACGTTCATTTTTCTCATTTTCACAAAAATAATCAAAACGCAAACAAATAGAGGAACCGACCATTAACAAAGAAAGAAAAGAGGAATTCAATCAAAAGCTAGGGATTCAAGCTTAGGGGAAATTAATCTCAATCCATTCTCTTTATCTTAATCAAGGTGAATAGTAATTCATACCATCTCTATTTTTTTTATAATCTTATGTTTTCGGATTTAAGATTAAATTCATTTTTATGATGAATTGAATGATGATATGCTTGAATTATAATTTGTTTGATTTAAACAAAATTATTTAAATGGTGATTTGTACGGTTTTAGGGCAAAACCCATGGTAAATGAACTTTGAATGCCATGGAAATATTTTAAGTTATGTAAAACATGATTTTGGAGTTGGGTTATAATTTTGATAGTTTTTAAAGCTATGGAAAGATTATGAATTTTCAAAGAAAAATATGATCAAATTGGGTTAAAAATTTATTTCGATAATTGAGGAAGAATTTGGGTCTGAAATTTTGATATGTTTGATAATATGATGAAAGTGAATTTTTGTAATTTTGTTGATTTTTCCTAAGAAATTTACTTTGGAAAATAAATTATTTTAGAAGAAGTATTTAAGTGCAATTTTGGTTTTGCTTAATGGAAGGGCTTCTTTGTTAAAGTAATCCTGATTTAGGTCTGGAATTATGCGGCAGTTAATTTGAGAAAGAATTTGAAAAGTTGAACCAACCAATTAAAAGTTTACAACTAGGTAAGTTAGTTATAATATAATTGCTTTTATTGGCTTTAATTCAGCCTTTACCCAAAAAAAGTATGTTCCGCTTCTTTTAGCTGCCTTTCGACCATATGCTTCTGCCTCGACCAAGTCGAAACCATTCAAGTCGAGACCAACCCATGCTGAAACCAATACACAAGGTATCAATGAGATTGGCGCATAGTGGATTGGAAAAGGGCCGGAAGGCATGATGTCGAAGCCAATGCTTTCGATAGGGGTCGAAACCTTTGTTTTTTTTCCAAAGAAAGCGCCTGCCTTGTTTATTGAGAGCTTTCGAAGGAGTTGAAACATAAGCTTTAGAAATGTGTTTTCTAAATAGCTTTCTAAGAAGGTTGCCATCTTTCATTTTTAAGTATGAGCTTTCGAATGAGTTCATTTATTTGCAAAATAATGCTTTCGAAATTGGTGGTTCTGACCTAGTCAAGCCCTACTGCCGTTCTTTTTCCTTTCGAGTGTATTGAAGTCATCAATGCTTTCGGAGGGTAGCTTTTGTTTTAAAGATGTACTAAGCCGCTTCCTAAATGCATTCGAAAGGGTTCAAGGGTTTCGAAGGCAATGGCTTCGAAATGGGGTTTCGATGCTAACCTTCAATGTTTTACTTAAAAGGTTTTGAAGCTTTCGAAAGGATGGTGCCGACGCCATCAAATTTTCCCCAAACAATTTTATTAAAGGTTTTGAAAGAGATACTTTCGTATATATTCACTTTGACCCAGAAGATGTTTTTGAGTAGACCCAATGGTTTCGAAAGGGGTACTTTCATTGGTTTCGAAGCTATGTTTTTAAGAATTATTAAGTAATGTTTTGATACTTTCGAAAGGTATATTTTTGTTTCGAAAGAAATGATTTAAAGAGCTTCGAAAGGTATATATGTAATTTTTTGAAAAGAAGTTTTCTATGCTTTCGAAGGAAGTTATCCTGGGGTTTCGAAAGTGATATTTTAAGGTTTCAAAAACCTTAGTTTTCAAAACAAATAACCCAATCTCATTTTAAAAGAAAACCATGGCATAAATAAAGTGTTTTGAAATGGAGTTTTGTAGAAGTTTTCCTTGATTAATGGGTTAAAGGGATTAACCAGGTTTCATATAAAATGATTTCAAGGATAATAAACCACAGGGGTTGGTATTATAATGTTTGCTTCTTTATATATGTATTTGAATATATTCACATTGTTATGAACCTATAACGGTACCTTAGGGAAGGGCAGAATAACCAGCAGGTTGATCCAGTAGTGAATATAAATTAACTCCTGAATGAGTAGAATTGCATCCAGGAGGTCAGGAAGACCAGAGTATAGGATGCTAAAATATTAAAAGAAGATATTGGCAGGGGCCAATAGGTTCACAGTAATCCCATGAAAACTGTGTATAGGAAAAGATATAGGTAGGGGCCAATAGGTTCATAGTAAGCCCATGAAAACTATGTATAAATGAAGATGTCAGGAAGACATTTTCATAGTTAGTAGATGAAAACTATGATTTGATATTTGTAGGGGCTAATAGGTTTGCAATGAACCCATGAAAACTATATTCGGATTAAGATATTGACAGAAGTCAATAGGTTCCTAGTCAACCCATGAAAACTAGGATAAGAGAGAAGATATTGATGTTACCAATAGGTTCAGGGAGAACCCATGAAACAATAAAGATATTAGCAGGGGCCCATAGGTTCTTAGTGAACCCATGAATACTATGAAATGGGACATGGAGTCCATAAACATTAAATAGGTTATTAGTAAGCCCATGAAAACTATTAGGTTAATAGTAACCCTAGAAATAATAACTTAGATAGATAGTCAAATTGAATGGGGATGGGTAATCCAAAACTGATATACTTGTTATGCATATCATCATATTGTTTTGAATTGTTTTAACCATTGCGGATGCAGGAGCACAATATATGGGTTTATAAAGGTTTTAGGATACTAGTGAGGGGAAAACCCATTCCACTAAGCGGCGTGGTCTCACTAGATATCTAAATGGTTTGAGATGGTAGATTATTATTCATACCAGGCTTTATGTCTGACTTGAAGTTTATATTTTGCCCTTAAACCCTTGGGTACTCAATTTATTTTGACTAGTTTGAGAGTTGAGATTTTCAGGTACTTCCTTAGATGAATAAGCTTCCATAGACGTGCAGGCTGCATGATAGCTATCTTGAGTTCTTTTTTTTATTCCGCGGTATTGTTGTTGTAATGGCAAAGTTGTTAAATTGCCTATATATACTCAGATCATCCAAGGGGGCATCTTCATATGTCGCTCTTGGCGTATGTTGTAATAAGTATATTTTCTCTAAACGTGGTTCTCGTATTGGGATTATGTAATGAATTTGAAATGTTTTGAAATGGAATGTGGAAACTTGTTCGATGTTTTAAATTTTTTCCATATTCATGTGTTTTCGTGTATCAATGTATCTAACATTACCATATTTAGTCTTCGAGGATTACTAACTATGGATGACTGCAGCATCCATAGCCGTTAGTTTTGTGCCTCTAAGTAGGGGATGTTACACAAGTGCTCTCCAACTCATATAAATACCATCGTATCTGCAACAGAAAAAGGATCGGCTTTGATCTCTACTGAAACTCTACCTTTGTTTCTTACTCTTCTTCTCCCTCACGACAGCCATTAAAGATCAACTGAGATCCTTCTGGTTGTCTTTACAATGGTGGCCTAATTTAACTTAGGAAAGAAGAATCATATTGCAATCCAAACTGTTTTATAACTGCAGTTGATCGATAAAGCTATAAAGTGGACATCGACTTTGTTAACAGCCGAACCACTATAAAAATATCTTGTCTCTTTACTATTTTGTGATTTACTATTGCCTTTTCTATTTTATTTGTCTTGATAAATAGGGCTAGTGCTTTCACACTTAATCCAAGGTGTTGATCCATTTTTTAGGTTAACATTTTGGTGCTTTCACCAAGAAGGATTCAACTCAGGCTTCAATCTAGCTATCTACTTTGGATCAGATAGGTTCAGAAGTTAGATCCTCAATCTCTGCTTAGAAGATTTGCCACTAATCATCAATAAAATCGGGAAGAAAGAGAACTGCTTTCGAAAGATCCATAGGAACTGTAATAGATAGAGAAGAATCCAATCCTCAACAAGTTGAGGTCAACGGCACTAATAATCTATTAATCAGAGCAAATTCTGCAGCCAACAAAGGAGATAAACTGCCGGGACCTTCTATCCAGCATAAAGTCGTCACTAAAGGCGAATTGAATAAGATGGTTGATGAAATCAATCTAAAGATGGAGAACAGCCAGAAAGCTCTTATAGACAAATTGAATGCCTCTCAACCTTGCAATCACTAGCTGTTTAAAGAACCATGCCAGAACCTGCGGCTGCCACAGAGTAGGAAAACTCTTCCGTTCCTGGCCTAAACAGAACAAACGGAAGGCATAAGCAAAAAGGAGCAGTGGGTGGAGCTGCAGGAATCACTATAGATGGAAACACAAGCACTCCACTAACTGCAAAGCAGCCCGCCATGAACTTGAATCTAGGGACAAAAACCTAATAGGAAGATATAGCAGTGGATCTCTCCGATTCAGAAGATGGTTAGCAACTAGATGACGACGAGTTGAAAGAGAACAATAATGCACTCAATACCAGTAAGGAGGTCCAAACTACCCCCTACCCGACCAACCGCAAGCCAACGAAACTCCGAGGGATTGGCTCTCCCGAATATAGGATAGCCTAGGCTTTAGCCCACTTACCAAGATCATTTGCAAGACCAAACACTTGGTGTAGTCACTACAGCTAACCCGTGGACTACCGGACATCAAAGCATATATCGCAGATATGATCAAGCACTTGATGGACGAAAGTAAGGATATGAGAGATGACGAATGGGGATCTGCTCTAAGCTGGACTCCCTTCACTGATGATATTTTCAACAAACGATACCCTAAATAGTTCATTATGTCGACTATTCCATTCTACGATTGAACTAGAGACTCGAAACCTCACTTTTACAAGTACAGTTGGTACATGGATGGAGCGAATGCTTCAAATACTGCTCGATATAGATGTTAACCAATCGTTTTGAAGGGAATTGCTTCCATGTGGTTCACCAGGCTCCCACCAAAATCCTTATCCACTTTCAGTGAATTAGCAACAAAATTCCTTGATCAGTTTAGGCTTTACACAGCACAACCAAAAGACGTGGTATCCTTACCTGGCCTATTCCAGGGACGAAATGGATCTTTGAAATCCTTCATGAGTCGGTTCAACACTGCGACCACTGAAGTAAGTAACCCAAATGAGAAAATGGTCTTCATGGCCCTAGTGTGCGCTATCCATCCCGATACTGAATTTGAAAAATGGATCAAAATGAAAATACCAATTACTTAGAAGGACTTTAACCGAAAGGCGAGCTAGTACTTGAGATTTGAAGAGGCAGAGGAGCAAGAAGGTAAACCTGCTAACCTACAACCAATCAGCACTGGCCAGCATGGAATGGTAGCTAACCAGGACACAAATACCTCCGGGACCACTGTATCAAATGCGGGGAAGGATGGGAACCATAAAAGGAAGAACCAAGATTCCAATCAGCAAAACGGAGGAAGCAAGCGACTTAAAGGCTTGAGGACCGAAGACTGAACCCCACTCAATGATACCCCAAAAACATCTATCTTGCGACATAGGGGGCAGAGGAGTACAAGAAGCCATCTAAAGAGGAAGCAACTTAACAGTAGAAACTCTCCAGAAAATACTGCCGCTTCCATTAAACACATGGTCACAACACGAATGAGTGTCATTACCTGAAGAACCTGATTGAAGAGCTTATTCGGGAAAACAAGTGTTACCCGGTATCCTGAGCCGGCTATATTTGACCGATTGCGCAAGACAGATTCAACTGTTGTCAAGAAAGATGACCATGGAACAATGGCTATAGGACCCGGAAGTAGAGTCTAGATGGTTGTATGAAGCTAGAATTGAATGGAGTTGGTAGATAGACAACAAAGGGTGTTAGAAATATGGAAATTAGCCTGGATAGACAAGGTACTGGCATAGCTGGTTGTACCTTAGGATTCAGCATAGTCATTTGGATGGATAGTCAACGTGGATGAAGTATTAGAGGGATCGACATAGGTGATGATGCCTGGTTCGACATGACTTGTTAGTACTCAAGGGATCAGCATAATATGTAAGGCAAGAGGGATCGGCATAGTCATATAGGCAGGATGGATTGGCATAGAGTAATGGAAAAAGAGGGCTCGGCATGTTAAGTCATAAGAGGGATTGGCATGATAGGTCATCAGATGGATCAGCATAACCTCGAGGAATAGGAGGGATCGACACAGTATAATAAAGGCCAGGGGATATACGCAAATAATCATGGATCGACGTTGTATAATAGAGTTCAAGAAATATGCATGAGTATGCATGGCTTGTAAAAGGGATCGGCACATATCTCTTATAAGGGATCGGCAATAGTGACTTCAAAATGGGTTTGAACCAAAGATTAAGCAAAAACACGAGCTCCATATATCCAATTAACATGATATTTGGAAAGCCATCGTATCTAAGAATGAAGAAGCAACCATAGGGATCGCTACCCCAGGATCAACCAATGAAGGGATCGGTACCGATTCCCTATTCATTTGTATTCGGGCCTAGCGACCCCTATGGTGGGCCCATATGGGTAAGGAGGTCCTGCATTAGAAGTTTCAGAGAGATTGGTGGTCGCCTTCACCTATAAATACTGGCCTAGGGGTTATTCTGAGGATCTTTATGCTGCTGGTTACGTAGCCCTTTTATTGTAATCAACTTTTTCATTAGTCCCTTACTTCTTGATGTTTGCTACTACAATCAAGATTATAGTGAATCAATAAATAGAATATTCAAAGTGGACGTAGGCAATTGACGCCGAACCACTATAAATCCTATTGATTTCTGTTTTGATTTGCTTATTATTTTGCTATATTCCTCTGTTTTAAATTAGTTTTATTTATTTACCTCTATTCAAAAACTTATTCTTGGGTGTTTATGGCCAATTTGGTTGCAAAATTTTTGGTGCATTTACTGGGAAACTGATTCTCAGCATGTTAGGATCCCCATTGTTGCTACTGGATTGAACAAATCCCCCGAAGGAGATCCATAGTCATCTTCATAAACCTGCATATACTATTCAGATTTACAAAAATATAAGCATGGAGATCGATAATGGTGAGGCATACTAAGTCTACTTCTCAGAATGTGGATGGGAATGAAACTGCCAGGATTCAACAAGGAGCTTCGAACAACTAACCTGCAAATCTAAATGTTGATCCTACTTAAGTCCAGAACCCTGCTGATTCTATAACTAGAGCTTAATTTAATAACTTGACGAGGGAGTTGATGGAAAGCCGTAGTAGCTGAATGAGAAAATTCAGACTAATGTTAGCATAATGAACCAGATTGCTCAACAACAGCGTGTGAACGCCAAAGGGGATCCCACTTCTTGCTCAACGTCGGAGAGTTCAACTTCATCAAATGAATACCACATGCATATGCATCGCAGGGTTGAAGGAGAACAAGCAGAAACATTGGAGCATCTCTTGGCAGACCAATTTGGTCTGCAAAGACGGATCGATGTCGATCCCTCCTTAGGGATCTGTACCGATCCCTCCTCCAGAGGAGGGATTCCCCTGCTACACGTAGGAAATCGAGTAGGTGCTATTTCCGAAAGCTTGGAGGCAAAAGATTTAAAACCATCTAAAGCTCGCATACATGGTTTCAATGGTGTGGTGACTGAGGCTGTTGGTTATGTGGAGATGCCTGTTGAATTGGGGGAAAGTGAATGTAGGAGAGTGCGGATCTACTGTTCATTGTTTTGGATGTTGATTCACCGTACAATGTTTTTCTTGGCCGATCGGCCTTGGCTGAATTTTGGGCAGCTCTTTCCCCGTGCTATTTAACTTTAAAGTTTCCAACTAATAATGGTGTAGGAGTGGTGCATGGTGATCGGGCAACTGGACGTGCCTGTCATGTAGCTGAGTTGAGGGAAGCCCAACGAAAGGAGAAGGGAAAGGGTGTGGACAAATCTGTCCGCATCCAAGTTATTGAAGATTGACAATTGGCGCCTGAGCCTTGGCTTGGGCTTCGCAGTCGGTTCTATAGAGATATAGATCCAAGGGATGATGAAGAGGAGCCCAAGTACACCAAGGCTGCGCCGGTTGAGCTGACGATTGATATAACGGTCAGCCACGATGACCCATCACGAGACTTGAAGATCGAGTCGTAGCTCAACCCCCCAATGATGAAAGAATTTGCAGGTTTTCTCCAAGCGAATTTAGATGTATTCGTTTGGACTCATTCTGACATGTGAGGAATCTCTTCTACCATTGCGAGCCATGCATTGAACATTGACCTAAAATATGTTCCAATGAAGCAAAAGAGACGAGGCATGGATCCGGAGAGATCCGTCTCTCTTAAAGAGGAGGTGGATAAAATAAAAGTCAATGGGCTTATCCGCGAAGCCCTCTATCTTGAATGGATATGCAATCCCGTACTGGTGAAGAAGGCAAATGGGAAATGGAGGATGTGCATTGACTATTCAGATTTGAATAAGGCGTGTCCTAAAGATAATTTTTCCCCTTCCAAGGATTGATCAACTAGTTGATTCGACCGCAGGAAATGAACTTTTGTCTTTTATGGATGCGTACTCAGGGTATAACCAAATCCCGATGCATGTCCCCGATCAGGAACACACTAGCTTTGTTATGAATGTTGGGTTGTACTGTTATGTGGTGATGCCGTTTGGATTGAAGAACGTCGGAGCAACCAATCAATGCTTAGTTAACCGAATGTTTAAAGATCAGATTAGGAAGACGATGGAAGCTTATATGGATGATATGCTCATGAAGTCACGATAATCAAACGACCACATTAGAGATTGGCAGAGATGTTCGACATTCTGCGATATTACAACATGAAAATCAATCCTTTGAAATGTTCATTTGGTGTTGTGTCAAGAAAATTCTTGGGCTTTATTGTTAACGCTCATGGAATAGAAGTTAATCCTGAGAAGATTCAGGCTATTTGAGATATCCAAGCACTAAAAACCATTAAACAAGTGCAAAGCCTGAATGGGGAGGTTGCCACCTTAAGTCGATTCATCTCCAGAGCAGCTGACAAGTGCATTCTCTTATTTGATGTGATTAGGAAGGGAAAGAGAAATTTCAAATGGATACGGGATTGCGAAGACGTGTTTCGGCTCTGGTGGATCATTTGGAAGGACCCTCTGTCTTGTCAAAGCCGATAGATCATGAGGAGTTGTATAGTTATTTGGTTGTATCAGCGCACGCTATAAGTGCCACATTGGTTTGCGAGGAGAATCAGATTCAAAGGCCGGTGGATTACGTCAATAAACGATTAACAGGAGTAGAGAGGAATTATTTGAAGATAGAGAAATTGGCATACTTCTTACTAATTGCATCATGGAAGCTTCGTCCCTACTTCCAGACACATCCGTTTAATGTTTACACCGACCAGCGGCTACGACAGGTCCTACAATGACCTGAGACGTCTAGAAGGTTGTTTAAATGGAACATTGAGCTTAGCCAGTTCAACATTACATATCTTTCTCGAAGAGCTATCCAGGGTCAAGCATTGGCGGACTTTATAGCAGAATTTACCATGCAAGACGATCTTCCAAAAGGTAGCGAAATCCCTAATGCACGATGGAAATTGTACACTGATGATGATCATTGTTCCAGAGCTGGGATTGTGCTTGTAACCCCAGAAAACTGGTCGATTTGTTATGCTTTGAAGCTTGATTTTCTTGCCACAAACAACGAGGCAGAGTAAGAAGCGTTGATTGTTGGACTTAAACTCGCTAGAGAACTTGGAGTTAAGTATCTTGAAATCTTTTGTGACTCACAGTTGGTGGTGTATCAAGTTAGAGGTAAGGGACAATGACTTGCCCCGTATCTTACTCGAGTCCAAGAGTTGTTGGCGGAGTTTGAATACTATGACATTTCACATATCCCACGCGAGCAAAACGGAGAGGCTGATTCATTGGCAAAGTTTACTAGTACCGGCGATGCACAACATATGGGCTTGGTTCCGGTCGAGATATTGGATGCCCCAAGTATAAATATGATGGAAATCGATCAAGCACAAGAAGCGAAATCCAAAAGGGAATCTTCGATGACTCCATTTAAAGATTATTTGTTGCATGGAATCTTGCCTGAAAGAAGAAATGAAAAGCGATAGATTCTTTGCAAAGTTTCGTGGTACATTTTGCAAGATGGAATTATGTATAGAAAAGGCTTTTCAGTTCCCTTACTCCGGTGTACCGCTCATGATGAGATAAAGCATGTTATGAAAGAAGTTCATGATAGAGAATGCGGCGATCACACTAGGGGCAAATTCTGGCGAAGAAAATACTCCATTATGGATATTATTGGCCAACTGTGAACTAGGACGCTGCTTACTATGTGAGAAGATGTGAAAAATGCCAGATATATGCAAAAGTTCCAAGAGCTCCACCAACAGAACTCACGCAAATAGTCAGTCCGTGGCCATTCGATGTGTGGGGTATTGACATCATCGGCTTTTTACCGATCTCTAAAGGTGGTGCAAAGTACGCTATTGTTGCGGTTGATTACTTCACCAAATCGGCTGAGGCCGAACCGTTAACTATGATCATAACCAAGAAAGTAATTAACTTTGTTGTTCGAAATATCATATATCACTTCGGTCTTCCATGAACTATTGTAACGGATAATAGGACTCAATTCGATAGTGCTGAATTTAAAGATTTTTGTCGAAGATATCGTATTGAAAAGAGGTTTGCAGCGGTCGCTCACCCTCAGAAAAATGGATAGGTTTAAGCCGTAAATTAAATTATTAAGTCTATTCTGAAAAAGCGTTTGGAGAACGCTAAAGGCAAGTGGGTGGATGAACTTCCTATGACACTTTGGACGTACCAAACCACTCACAAGTCCGCGATTGGCCATACTCCATTCATCCTTGCTTACAGTTCCGAAGCCGTTATTCCAGTAGAACTCGAAGTCCCTTCTCATCGAGTGACTTACTACGATCCCAGAACGAACAAAGATCTTCTCTTGGAATCTTTGGACTTTATAGAAGCGAAGCGCAAGGAAGCCAATTCAAGAGCAGCCATGCACCGACATCGAGTCGCCCGATATTACAACACTAAAGTCCAATCAAGAACCATCGAAGTTGGTGATCTCATCCTGAAATGGGTTTTTTCTTTGCCGTCACACATGAATCCGATTTGGGAAGGACCGTATGTCATTGAATAGAGGCTTGGGGAAGGAACTTTCAAGCTAGAGACTGTCAATGGCATCACACTTCCGAGAGCGTGGAATAGCGGGCATTTACGATGCTATTTCATTTAGATTATTTCCTTTATATCTCAGTTCTATTTGCTCTCAAAACTTTGCTTTAGCATTTGATTTTCCGAATATGTAATAAGACAAATTAGTTTGTTCCTTTACATTTAATGAATAAAGTTTCAAGCTTCCTTTATTCATATGATTGTTATTGCATTGCATGTTAAGTACATAACAAAACTGATTGGTATTGATATGTGTGAACATGCTCCCAGAATTTGAAATCGATAAGTCATACTAGTCCCCGACGGGATCAAACAAGATGAGCTCCGTTAATTTGCTCGATTAACAATTCCTGTAAATGATCCAAAGAATGGGACACGTGATGAGAAACAAATATGGCCGATAATCTGGAGATTGAAACTTTTCTGCTCGGACCGTGGGACTGAAACGAAATCAAAGTGACCAAAAGGAGTACGAGTTAATTGCTCCCGAAATAACTCTAAGTCCCCGTAGCGCGGCTGGAGTATAAACTCAAGTTGGGTATGATCCGATCACCCACTAACTAAGTCATATCCCCAAAGTGTGGATACAAACATGAATGAATAGATGAGTGGAGTTCGACCATTCTCTATTCTATAAACTCTGGCTTGAAACCAACATAAGGAGTATAAATGAACTACGGAAGGAATTCGACCATCCACGAATTGACTCCGCTAGCCCAAGACTGAGGCAGGAGTAAAAACTACTAAAAGCTGAATACGATAGCTCACTATAGCTCCGGCTTAGTGTTCTTTACGAGTTAAGGCAACGTCCGAAAGGAGGCCTTAATACAAAACTAATCAGAATGACGTTCAAAGTTACGGGTGACTAAAAATATCATGTCGCTGGGTCGACGGTCAATATCGATCAACACCAAAATATCGTGCCGCTTGGTCGACCGTCAATATCGATTTACACCAAAATATCGTGTCGCTGGGTCGACAATCAATATCGATCCACACTAAAATATCATGCCGCTGGGTCTATGGCCAATATCGATCCACACCAAAATATCATCCAGCTGGGTCGACGGTCAATATCGATCCGCACCAAAATATCGTGTCGTTGGGTCGGCAGTCAATATCGATCCACACCAAACGCAAACGAATGTGACCCGAGCATCCTTCGAAAAACTTTGACCACCAGAGTGCGAATAAGAGAAACAAAATAAATGTGAACCAATTCATTGATCAACTCTAAGTCTTTGGAGCTTAGGTGGGAGTATAAACACGACTGGGACAGGACTCGACCATTCATGCAGTACATTTATCATCCCGAGACCGATGGAAGAAGTGTGATCATCCAAAAAATGACTGTGATAGCTTAATACTGCGATTCATATCCAGTATTTACAACGACTCGAGGCTACGACCGCAAGGAGGCCTAGAGATGAAGATAGTGAATTGTTGACATAATTTGCAATTAACGAATTACAAGTACACTAAAAGGAAAATATTTATTCAACTATCAAAATAACAATTCACATGATGTTTAATCGAAAACAAAAAAAAATCTTTTATTCACGAGTGCCAAAATTCCAGTAAAAATTATTTCAAAAATCGGGATTCATACCTGTACGACTATGACTTTGGAAAGAAATAATTATGCAAACTATATACAATGATATGAAGTAATAACTACTTCTTTGACTTTCTTTCCTTTTTGGGTTTTTCAAGGGTGGAGCCGCTCGAACTTCTCTTCCGAGATCCTTTACTGCCCTTGGCCGGAGTGCTTGTGGAAGAAGGAGCGATTTCACCAGGAATCGACCTAACTGGTGGAATAACTTGCAATGGTACAAGATTAGGATCATCGATTTCCACCTCGACAGGCTCACCTTTAACTTTTTGTTTCAACTTTCCCTTCTCCTCAATCCTCTCCCTTATGTTGGTTTTAACGGTATGCTACGAAGCTCCAGTAATTACTACATCATCAGGGTCATCGGCCGGAAGCAGATCTTTGGTTTTGTCTTCATCCAGAGCACTGATGACTTGGGCATCGGGCTCTGGAACATTAGCAGTGGCCGGGTCTTCGGCCGTCTTCTCATGCTGCTCCGTGGCGGCACCGCTTTTGGAAGTCTGATCGTGGCCAGGAAGACCCGAAAAAATTGTTAAAACATGGACATTAGCTAAAAGTCATTACATGTGAGGAACATGAACTTTTCAAATATGGAGAGAAGTTTATTATGATACCAACATCCGGTTGACTTTCCATAGTCGCCGGAGTGCTTCCTTCAAGGATGGGAGATAGCATTTATGGCCCAAATCCAGGCTTATCCAGATCATAGCCGAGATTCTGCTTCGTGTCATAAGAAGTTGACGGTCCGGCTACTTGGGTTGAAGAGGAACCCTTAGGATCTGTTCTGGAAGACTTGACAATAACCTTTCCATCTTTAGTAGGTGCGGGAGCCTTAAAAATTTGAAGTTTGGCGGCGGCCAGATCCGAAGGCTCGTTTCCTTGAAGAACTTCTCTCACTAGTTCTTCTTCATTGAATTCGGCTTCACCTAGCTCTTCTTTCTTTATCTTAACAATATGTTGCCAAGCTTCGGTAAGCGGTTCGACGTAACCCTCACCAAGAAAGCTTAAGTCCTGGTGGAGCAGGACCTTCGCATTATAGTCAATAATCAGCGGATCATACAAGTCCTTGATTTCATTCCTACCGGACTCCATGGCAGCTTCCACCTGGGAGTTGGCTTGTTCAAGCATCTCCTTTCTGCCCTCTTCTTGGGCTTCTTTCAGAGCTTCAATTTTGGCAAACTGTTCGTCAAGTTTTGTTTTCAAGCTCCTCGCCTCAACGACTTCTTTGTAGTATTTCCGTGACTCCTTCTGGGCCTCGATCTTCTCCTCCCTCTCCTTCTTCAACAATTCTTCGAGCTCCTCAACACGGCAAGCTAAAGTGTTTTTCTCTTTTTGCAAGGAGCTCTTTTCTAAGGAAAGTGTTTTGCTGCGTTGAAGTGCCGCATCGAATTCTTTTTTGTGGGAAGTTTCCAGACGGCTTACCGCCCCTTCCGTCTCCTTGGCATTCTTTTTAGCCTCGGCAAGTTGGGTTTTGAATTAAGGAAACTTAGCATCCTTGTGCTTGATTATATCTTTGTCGTGAAAAGCCTCCAACTTGAGACGATCTATTTCGTGTTGACGCTCTATGGAAATTTCAGAAACTTTCGCTGCCAACTGAATGAATGATTCATATTGAACGAATATGTCATTCACCCACGCTAAAGGGATTTCCTTGGCATGCCCATGGATAACATGGATAGAAGGCAGGAATTTGAGACCGTCTAAGAAAATCTTCGGGAAAGTGGCTTTAAGTTCAGCCAACTTTTCTACTGTAGAAGAGTCAGGAGTAGTAGCCGGTAGGGGTGGATCAGAAGTGGCGAGTGGGTGCTTGCCAGATCGGCGCTCATGAGACTGTCTTGAACTTGAAGAGCCAGAGTAACGCTCATGAGACGCAGTGATGTGAGGGCCACGATAAGAAAAAATTTCTCTACTTTGAACCGGAAGAATAGAATGTTCGCCCTGATGAGACGCGTGAGATTGATACTTTCGCTTAGAAGAGGAAGAAGTCCCCCTCGAATGATAATCTTCGTCTCGTCCTTTATCCTTTTCTCTACATCGAGTGGACTCAATGTCCCGGCTTGGGCGATGATAGGTAGAAGAGCTTCGAAGACGATCAAAGGCTCACGATTGAGACATTGTACCTATAAATGCCAAATAAGAGTGTATTATAATTGTCATATGAGAGATCAATAACAAGTGTATAGTGGAGTGCAAGTGATTGTGAGTGACCTAGTGTTCCCCCCAATGGACTGGTGGCGGTAGCTTTGCTCATCAGAGTGTTCTCCCCTTTATTAGAAGGTTGGATGCCTTCACTGCTTCTCGTAGGAGAGTTAAGTCCTTCGATGCTTATATTTGGAAAGTCGTAGGACATAATGTCGTCTGAAATTTGAAGATTGGAGAATCCTTTTAACGAGCTTTCCAAATGCTGAGAAGATGATTCCTCTTCGAGATGAGTAATAACAAACTCTAGGTCTAATGCAGTCTTTCTTCTGCGTAGCCTGTATGCCAACCTCTTTTTTCTCTTTAGAGGTGTTTGCGATTTCCCGACTTGCGATGATCCAGTCATCAGCGCTTTTCCAAGGCCTACATCGCCATCTCCTGGTTTTGCAATGTGAGAATCTTTGATTTCCCCCTCTTCAGTATCTTCCCTAGCCCCCTAAGTAGGGGGCACGACGGGGTTAACTGTCTCCCTCCTTTGTTCTGGAATATTCCTCCGTAATGCCACGCTTTTGGGAAGTCCAATCCTGCGACCATCCTCCAACAACCCGAATAAAGATAGCAGTTCATTGGTTATGAGAAGTTTGTTGTCTCGGTCCTCAATGGGGGTAGTGCGGATGGCAGCAATAGCTCTAGGGAAATCAGCGCCTTCAAGAAATGGCCGAACACCTGAAAGGACTTCGAATGTTAGTAAATTCAACGGAAAAGTCAGGACTTGAGTTAGTGAAATTGAGAGAAAAGTGGAAGTAACACTTATGTCCTTCTAACCATCTTCTTGTGTATCCAAGAGGGCATCGCATGTATAACCATTTATGTTTAAATAATGAAAGTTTGTTCTAGGCGTCCGTCAAGACTTGATAATTTGGTGAAGGTTCAAAGAAGATGTAAGAAGGGCTTCCCGATCGTCTTTTGAAATTGTAAATAAATCTGATGTATTCAGGAGTGGGCGGACGGAATAGAACATTCATAAATAGCAGGGAAGTCCCATGGATGAAAGCATAACTGTTAGGATGCAGTTCTGTAAGGGCGATCCCGAGATATCTCAACCTCTCCCAGACAAAGGAATTAAAAGGTGGAACGCATCCAGCCCAGCACATAAATTTGTTGCTCGCTGTATATCTGGTGGGGGTAAGTGAGGTCTATCTTGTCTTGTAGGAACTAGGACATCCTCAACCAAATTCCATGGATTGAGCATATCTAACGAAGAGTGGCTTCGCCGATTCGAGAAGCTTGTGAATCCACTAGATTATCAAGGAGAATGGCGCCCTCAACAGCATCAGGAGCACGGCTGATGATTTCTGTTGGAAGAACTGGAATGTCGAAGAAGAGATCTATTTGTAGGTTAGAAGCTTTTGTTTGTTCTATATGATGGCTTGGAACAGGCCTTCAAGATATAGTTGTAGAACTCGACTTTGGTTTTAGAACCGATGTGCCGCGTCGCCGAATCGAAAGGCATGTTAATTGAACGCTTCATGCATCTGGAATCTATATAAGCTATACTAAGTAGATAATCGAGATTAGAAATAATAACCTGTTGCTCCCATATTAAGTGTGAACTAATGTCGTGCAGTGCAGTGTGTAACAGACATAAACCGTTTGATATTAGAAAGGCAAAAATAAAACGACGAGACTTAAAGTTTTGGCCAGAGAGACCGTCATCGCTGACCGTCTCAATTGATGAGAAAGTTGATCGGCAACGAAGGCTTTGGGATCGACTATCGGCATATTGAATTATGAAATCTATCACCTAAGTTCATTAGCCAGTTTATTACATAGTCCATATTGAGAATTCCGGAAGTTTGGTCGTTCAATCTCAAGTTCGACAGTTCAAGCATGCATGTCTTATTTTCCATTTTCATCTTATGTTCGATTTCAACAAGGCAAATTAGCTTTAAGTATTCAAATGAGTTGGACTGAGTTGGTCTTCAATGTCAAATGGTGGTCCCATAACCTCATTGCCGATCCCTTCCCCAAGACCTCGTACCGATCCCTCAGCCTAAAGCCTCTACACCAAACACAATGCCACTACCTAACATCGATCCCTCTTTGTAGCTAAGGAACACCGATCCCTCATCTAAGGCACTTTATACCGATCCCTGTCTTATGACACCTCCTACTGATCCCTCGATTAAAGACTTCTATACTGAACCCTTTCCTATAACATCACAACCTAATATCGATCCCTATCCTATATCGACCCCTCTCAAAACTCTTCCTATCTGATCCCTTTCTACAATTTTCCTCTATCATAACTAAATGAACAAACCCTTTGTATGCCGAACCCTGCCGTTTTTCCTTCCTAACTCCTTCCCCACTAAGGACCTTCAGCCGAACCCTTCTCCTTCTTCTTCTTCTTCTTCTTATTCTCTCCCTTATATCCTAATCTAACCCATCAAGCCCTCTACCTAAAGGGCGCTCGAACTCGCCACGACACTCATTGATAATTACAGTCATACCTATGCAAAGAAGTTATGATAAATCCGTACCTATATGGAAATGTGGAATATCAAATTAATTAAAGGCGAGCGTTTGTGGTTTGTTGGATTGGAGAAGAAAGAGAGCGACTTTGGAAAATTAGCTGAAGTTGTGTTTGGATTTGAGGTCGAAAACTTAGGGAGCGTAGGTTTGGAAGGGAGTTTCTGTTCAAAAGCAAGTAAAATGATAAAGTAAGGAAAGTGAAGGAAGAAAGGAAAGAGGGTTCGTGTGTGTGTGTGTGTGTGTGTATCTGTGTGTGTATGGAGAGAGAACCGGTTGCAGGAGGTTGAGCAAGTCAAAGATGAAGAGGGATCGACATTTGGACTTGCCGATCCCCATTCTTTCTTCCTTGCTAATGCTACGCAAATGGGGATCGGTATGTCGAATGCTGATTCCCCTATAAAAAAAAGAGAAGAAGAAAAAGAAAAATGAATGAAATGAAAAATGAAAAAGGTGAAATGATAGACAAGTTAAAAGTGAATGACGATCGTTATCATGAAGGTTTGACTACAAACGTGAAAATACCGAATATTATAAAATTGGCAACAACCTGTGAATGTTTGAACACGTCCGGGAGCTGGTAACAGAAACGTGTATATGAATATGCATGGAAATGGTTTAAAAGTTCAATTTTTTGAAATAAACGAGAATTGCAATCAAACCTGAAACTTTCAAGGTCGAGGCTGGATCAGATAATAAAAGACTTGTAAGTCCCGCATGACCGAATTTGTATATGCTGACGGTATACGACATCGGGCTTATATTATTGAAAGTCAACCAAGCATCGTAGAAATCAAAGGAGGATTTAATGCCTTGGAAAGTGACTCGACAAAAGAATAGCAATTAGTCGAGAAGCTAGATAGACTTATTTCCATCAACTCAGACTTGTTTTGATTCAAAGCATGTCATGTAACTCACAAGACATACTTTGGAGGGGCAAGTGTTACCTGGTATCCTGACATGACTATATTGGACTGATTGCACAAGATAGATTCGACTGTTGTCAAGAAGGATGTCCATGGAACAATGGCTATAGGACCCGGAAGTAGAGTCCAAATAGTTATATGAAGCCAAAATTTAATGAAGTTGGTAGGTAGATGTTAATCGGCTAGTTTTCTATCGGTTTAGAAAATAGTCGAAAATTTTCAAATTAAATTTACCACAAGCGCACGACGTACAAAAGTTAGTACGTGGCGAGTAAGGTCGATCCGCAGGGAATTGTGAGATTTTAAAATTTTCTAATCAATCAAATTAAACCAAAAGTGGATAGGAAATTGTTAACTACAAAAAAGAAGCTAAAGCTAGAATTAAAATGTGATTTAAAAACTATTGGACTAGAGAACAATTTAGAGGCAAATCCACTCTCATATTTTTGTAAATCAACAAACAAATAATTTGTGATATCTAGCTTTGATATTAAGTGAAATATTGTTGTACTTATCATAAGTATGGTTTGTTTATGTCATTAATTAACATAACTCAAACCATCAAACTATAATACAACAAATAAACCACTTATCAATTCTCATGAAAATGAAGCCAAAGCAAAAGCTATTTTAAGTATGATATATTTACTATTGTAACCAGTAATATAGATCATCAAATTTCACTTTTACATTCATTTCAAAATCAAAAATTAATTAGCAAATGATGATGTAAATTGTGTTTATGTTGAATAAGAATAGCTCATTTGCATAAGCAATATAAGCTATCAAACCCACTTGTATAAACTTACATCAAAATTCACTTCCATGAAGCACAAGCTAAAGAGATCATAAATCATAAAATGTTGAAATTACATAATATTTGAGAGCTTCATTACCCCTAAATTGAAGGGGTTTAGCTACTCATTTGTGTTATCAAATCAACACATGTAAGTTTCAACATTGAAAATGAAAGAAAGTAGAGAATAAACAAAGAAAAAGAAGATTAACTACTAGAAGGAAATTAATTAGATTAGTGCATAAATGTAAATCTAAGCTATGAACATAAAAAGAAAGAGAGCATAGAAATAAACATTAACAATAAAACAAAGAAAAGCATGTAGAAAAGAGAGAAGAAAGAGGCTTGGAAGCCATTTTTATTTCATGTAACATTGAGCTTACAATTTGATTACTTAATTTCCCAAGTAAAATGAAAGAGTAGAAGATATGTTCATGTACATAAGAGGTTATTTATACATGCATAAAACCCTAATTCCATTTTTAGGGAGCTTTCCAAACTACCCTTTAGGAAGTGTGGCCACCAAGTAACCATTAGCCACTAATTAATCCATCATTTGATGTGCATGAAGCTTTAACCTCCACTAAGTTGTCCATTAGCTCCTAATTGTACATTTAGGTAAGTGGGTGGGGTCCTCCATGATCTTGAACTCGAATTATTTCCTCTTCATTCCTTTGTAATTCCTTGTGCATGCATATATCATCATGAATCCCACTTCCATATGCATCAAAATATCCTATAAAATTCATAAAAATTGTCCAAGTAAAAATTCTTAAATTGACACATGCACACAAATGACCATTTTTCCCCTGAATGAAGATGAAAATATGATGGTTTGAAAATAATTGAATTTTGGTTTTAACATGTAAAAATGCCCAAATATGATGTTTATTTAAATAAAAAGAGATAAAATATGGATGTAAATATATGCACATTTACGTTCACATCAAATACCCCCACACTTATCTTTTTATTCGTCCTTGAATAAAGGAAAACTAAGATAAATCCGTTTTCGTAGGTAGCATGATTGCATTGAGATTATGCAACAAGCCGTTAAACCTCTGGGTGTGCCCAGTAGGACGAGTATTGTCCCATGAGGGTTTTCAGCGGATACTACCCACAAAATCCAAATGCAAATTGAAAATATTTACAAATGAAGGATTCACTTTCAGTTCGACACTCATAAGTTAAATATAGGTTTTGGTCATAATCTTGAAAATTTAAGTCATTTACTTGTCAAAATTTCCAACAAAAATTAAGTTATCATAGCAAATAGATTATAGTTTGGCTAGTTGTTTCGGTTGATAACACAATGTAATTATGAAATGGATCCTTATTTGATCATCAAAGTTTGCCAAAGTGGTATTCTCATTTCTTTTCAATAACAAGTTAAATCAAACAAGTTAAAATGGTGCTTGGATTTCAATTGCTTACTCTCTCTTACTCGAAAATTTTATTGATTTTAACAGTATTTACATATGCCTAACTCAGGTAAACTAAGGCCAGATATATTACCCGTGCACTGCCTTGTGGACTGATGTGAGGAGAATACAGAGTGTGGCGAGTGAACACACAAGTGTGAACACTTATCGACTATAGGCGTTATTAAAAAGAATTTTTATATACATACACCTAACTCAGATAAACTGAGGCCAGATATACCAATCGTGCACTGCCTTTCGGGCTTACGTGAGAAGGATATAGAGCATGGCGAGTGAACACATGACTCTAGGTGTTAAAAATATATACATATATACAAAAGTTTTTTTTAATATATATATATATATATATATATATATATATATATTAGAAAGAGAGAGTTTTTTAAAATCATCTTAGCACCATTTAACTTGGAAGATAAAATTGTTATATCCGTTACTTTAAATTCACCACTATTTTAAACAAAGATTTTGAATTAGAACATACTTCATAATTAACACATATGAACCTTCCTATATACTAGTTAAACCATTGTTATTTGTAATCAAACTTCATTTTATTTTTGTTAAGACAAATAAATTTTCAAAAATTTCAATTTATTAACCAAAACTTATACTTATCCTCTAGTGTTTCTTCAAAAATAAATCAAAATGCTAAAAAGAAAATGTTTTTGGGATTTAAACATTTTTTTGATTTTTTTTAGATAAAGGAAAATGAAAATTCAAAAATGCCATGAAACTTAAAAAAATGAAAATGAGACTCCCCCCCACACTTAATTTTGACCGTGTCCCTATAGTCGATGCATGATATAATGAGTGTAACGGGGAAAACTATGTACATATTTACAAAAGAGGGTTAACATTCTTACTAGACGTAGCTTGGCTCATGAAGGAACATAAGCTCCTCCTCTTGGTTATTTGGTAATTCCAAGAAAGGTTTCAAACGATGACCGTTGACTTTGAAAATCGATCCATCCCTGGGGTTTTCTATTTCTACGGCACCATGTGGAAAAACAGTTCGTACCACAAATTGTCTGGTCCATCTCGATTTAAGTTTCCCAGGGAATAAATGAAGTCTTGAGTCATATAAAAGAACTTTTTGGTTAGGCGAAAACGTTTTCCTTAGGATTGACTTGTCATGAAAAACTTTGGTTCTTTCTTTGTAAATTTTCTCGTTTTCATAAGCGTCGTTCCTAAGTTCTTCTAGTTCGTTGAGTTGTAGTCTTCGGTATTCGCCAGCTTTCTCAAGATCAAAGTTTAAGTTTTTAATTGTCCACAACGCTTTGTGTTCGATTTCAACGGGTAAATGACAAGCTTTACCGTAAACTGAACAAAATGGGGACATCCCAAGGTTAGTTTTAAAACCAGTACGGTAAGCCCAAAGCGCATCGGTCAATTTCTAAGACCAATCTTTTCGATTTTTGTTGACAGATTTGTTTTATTTGTTGATTTGAAACTTCAACTTGGCCATAAGTCTGAGGATGATACGGAGTGGATAACTTGTGGGTTATCGAGTATTTTTTTTATTAAAGTTTCAAAAGAACGGTTGCAAAAATGGGTCCCGTTATCACTGATTATTCTGCGAGGTGTGCCGAACCTCGAAAAGATGTTTTCTTTGAGAAATTTCACAACAATTTTATGGTCGTTGATTTTGCAAGAAACGGCTTCGACCCATTTTGAGACGTAATCGACAGCGAGAAGGATATACAAGTTTCCAAAAGAATTGGGAAAAGGTCCCATAAGTCGATACCCCAAACATCAAAGATTTCGATCGTAAGAATGGAGTTTAGAGGCATCATATCTCGTCGAGAAATTCGTCCAAGCATTTGACATCGATTGCAAGTTTTACAAAATTCAAATGAGTCTTTTATGCCATTTCTGCCGTTTTTCGTCCAAGGCATCGTAACCACACTGAAGCACCTTTTCTACCGTTTTTCGAGGACCGAAATGTCCACCACACGCTTGATCATGGCAAAATGAAAGAACACTCCATATCTCATTATCCGAAATGCAACGTCGGATCATTTGGTCGGGGCAATATTTGAACAAGTATGGATCGTTCCAATAGAAATATTTCACTTGGGACATGAATTTGTATTTCTCCTGTTTGGACCAAGATGAGGGAGTTTCTTTAGTGACTAAGTAGTTCACTATATCAACGTACCATGGGTCGATAGAAATTGAAAGAAGTTGTTCATCAGGGAAGTTTTCATTGATTGGCAAAGAAGATGGTGCGTTCGGAAGACAAGACAAGCGATCGGCTATGACGTTATCGGATCCTTTTTTGTCTTTAATTGTAAGGTCAAATTCTTGAAGTAAAAGGATCCAACGAATCAAACAGGATTTAGCATCCTTTTTAGCGAAGAGATATCGAAGCGCAAAGTGGTCCGTGTACACAGTAATGTGTGAAAATATCAAGTAAGGTCGAAACTTTTCGAGCGCAAAAAGGGCAGCTAGAAGCTCTTTTTCGGTTGTTGTGTGGTTGAGTTGAGCGTCGTTCAAAGTCATACTCACGTAGTAAATGATGTGAAGGATCTTGTTGATGCGTTTTCCTAAGACAACACCAACGGCAAAATTCAAAGCATCACACATTATTTCGAAAGGAAGATCCCAATTGGGTGCGCAAATGATTGGAGCAGAAATGAGTTCATTCTTAAGACGTTCAAAAGAAGAGATACAATCAAAGTTAAAATCGAAAGGAACGTCTTTTCCAAGAAGAGTCGTCAAAGGACGAGCGATTTTGCTAAAGTCTTTCACAAAGCATCGGTAAAAGCCAGCATGTCATAGAAATGATCGAATGTCCTTAACACATTTGTGAATGGGTAGATTTGCAATTACATCGATTTTTGCTTTATCTACCTCAATGCCTTTATTTGAGATGATGTGTCCAAGGACTATGCCTTGTTTGACCATAAAGTGGCATTTTTCCCAATTCAAAGTCAAATGTTTTTCTTTACATCGATTTAGATCCAATTCGAGATGATGTAAACATTGGGAAAAAGAATCGCCAAAGATTGAGAAATCGTCCATAAAAACTTCTAGAAAGCGTTTAATCATGTCGGAAAAGATTCCAACCATGCATCGTTGGAAAGTAGCAGGAGTGTTACAAAGTCCAAATGGCATACGTCGATAAGCAAAGGTACCGAATGGACACGTGAAAGTCGTTTTCTCTTGATCTTCGGGAGCGATTGGAATTTGGTTATAGCCCAAATAACCATCAAGGAAGAAGTAAAATTCGTAGTCGGCTAAACGTTCGATCATTTGGTCCATGAAAGGAAGAGGGAAGTGATCTTTACGTGTTGTGGCATTTAGTTTTCGATAGTCAATGAAAACATGCCAACCCGTTTGAGTATGAGTTGGGATAAGTTCGTTTGAATCATTCTTGACAATGGTAAGCCCAGACTTTTTCAGTACAACGTGAATTGGGCTAACCCATGAACTATCAGAGATTGGGTAAATGATTCCATTGTCGAGAAGTTTAAGAATTTCATCGCGCACCGCATCTTTCATTTTTGGATTAAGTCTTCGTTGCGCATCATGAATAGGCTTGGCATCGTCGATTAAATGGATGAGGTGTTGAACAAGAGCGGGACTAATTCCCTTAACATCGGTAATGGACCACCCAATCACTTCCTTATTTTTCGAAAGAATAGAGAGAAGAGAAGCTTCTTGGTCAAGAGAAAGATCATTAGAAATTATGACAAGACAAGTTTCGTTTTCACCTAAGTATGCGTACTTAAGATGATCGGGAAGTGGTTTGAGGTCCAACTTCGAGAGTTTTTCGATCGAAGAATTAGGTTGAGATTCAAACTCAACTGGAAGTGATTCAAAAGGAAGAGTGTATTCAATTTCATTGGGAATTTCGTGAAACAATTTTTCGTACTCGGCCTTGCGTTCATCGTTAAGATCAAGTGTCTCGTTTTCAAAGTTTTCGTGAATGGCACTAACTTCCAACGTTTGGTCACGAGGTTCGTTCGATTGGCTTTCAACATTGAAAATATTAAGATCCAAAGTCATGTTTCAAAAGAGATTTTCATCGAACCGTTACGACAATTGAATAAGGCATTTAAGGTGGCTAAGATGGTCGGCCTAAAATCAATGGAATTTGACTCGTGGGATTCATCACGGGTTGTGTTTCAAGAACGATAAAATCAACGGTGAATATGAATTGCCATACTTGAATGAGCACGTCCTCGATTTCTCCCATGGGCTTCTTAATCGAGCGATCGTCAAATTGAAGCGTCACTTTTGTGGGTTTGAGTTCACCAAAGCCTAATTGTTCATACACGGAGTATGGAATCAAGTTGACACTCGCACCTAAGTCTATCAAACATTTGTTAATCGTCTTATCTCCAATTGTACACAAAATCGTAGGGCAGCCAAGATCTTTATATTTGATGGGCATGGATTGGGACAAGACTTCACTCAAACTGGCGGCTAAGAAGACTTTTTTGGGCACTTGAGTGTGTTGCTTTTGGGTGCACAAGTCGTTAAGAAATTTCGCGTATGTAGGGACTTGCTGAACGATGTCAAGAAGCGGAATGTTAACTTTGACTTGTTTAAAAATTTCCAACATCTTTTCCATTTGGTCTGAGTGTTTCTTTGGTCGAAGACGATGTGGAAATGGAACACGATACTCGATAGGCGAGTCTACTCGAGTAGAAGAAGAAGAATTTTGATTGGCATTCGATTCAACGTTTGGCTCCACGTTCTGTTCCGATTCATTTGTTTTAGAAGTGTCGAGAGAGGTTTTCCGATAAATCGTTTGGATTAACGACTTGATTATGGATTTGTTTACCGAAACGTAGAGTTGTGATAGCATTCAATTAGGTGACATTGCTATCTTAAACAACATGGGCTTGATTTGAATTTGCGTTTTGATTTCTTGGATTTGGAAGGGGCTGGCTTGGGAATGTTCCTCGTTCGCGTTCACTTACAAATGTGGCTAATTGACTCATTTGCATTTCGATTTTTGCAATTGATTGGTTTGTGTTTTTCATATATGAAGTCAATAAATTTTGCAAATTGCCGTTTGATTGAAGGCTTTGAGTAGTTGCTTTAACCAACGTTTCAAGAGTTTTCCCCAGTGAACTTAAACGTTTATCGTCTTGAGGAGGATGAGCAGAATTTGGTTGAAAATTTGATTGTTGCGGTTGATTATGAGACGGACCCGCAAAGTTTGGTTGAAAATAGTTGGGTTGAAAGGGAGGATTCGAAGCATTATTCGGGAATGCTTGAAAATTGGGACGAACTGTATTCATGTTGGGATTGTTTTGGTTCCAGGCAAAATTCAGATGATTTCTCCAACCAGGATCGATACCCCGGAATCAACCATTGAAGGGATCGGTACTAATCCATATTCATTAGGATTTTGGCCTAGTGACCCCTATGGTGGGCCCATATGGGTAAGGAGGTCCTGTAGCTGAAGTTTTAGAGAGATTGGTGGTCGCCTTCACATATAAATACTGGACTAGGGGGTCATTCTGAGAATCTTTATGCTGCTGGTTACTAGCGCTTTTATTATAATCAACTTTTTCATTACTCCATTACTTCTTGCTGTTTGCTACTGTAATCAAGATTATAGTGAATCAATAATAAGAATATTCAAAGTGGACGAATCGATGCCGAACTACTATAAATCTCGTTGTTCTTGATTTCTATTTTGATTTGCTTATTATTTTGCTATATTCCTTAGTTTTATTTAGTTTTCTTCATTTACCCTTCTACACAAACTTATTCTTGGGTGTTAGTGGCCAATTCGGTTGCAAACAACAAGCTTCAGCAATATGTGAGGAAACCACAAATTCCTGATCATCCTGCAGCACTCCAAGCTCCTCGAGACCTGGGAAACCAAGCTGGAACTAACGAAGATGGATCCAGACGGATTGACTAGAGAATCATCATCGGAA
The DNA here is from genome assembly GCA_030737815.1 of Allium fistulosum. Classification (NCBI taxonomy): domain Eukaryota; kingdom Viridiplantae; phylum Streptophyta; class Magnoliopsida; order Asparagales; family Amaryllidaceae; genus Allium; species Allium fistulosum. Next base: position 298,617,318 of record CM060905.1, on the reverse strand, counting down.
CAATATCTTGAGGGCCTCATCCTGTGCAGTAGAGTTAGGGAGAAATGGAGCGATACTTAAGCCCACTAGGACAAGCTCTGAAAGGTTCGTGCTTCGCGATCGAAGATAGAACTCCTGCCAAGTAGCAAAGGACACTGAACGATGACATAGTGTTCCAAAATTGAGATATTGAAAGCATAGAAGCTCCGACCCTTGACCCCATGGTCATGACAATAGGAATCGGACCAGCCATGGTCCGATGAGTATTGGTGGACAGTGGCAGTTCTGTGAATGTTCTGTTCAAACACACGTTTGATTAGATGAAGATCGGTATGAAAGATGTAGCCGCTTGCCGAACAAAGATCCAGGGATTCACCGGTGAACCTAAGCAACCTGTCAAAACAATCGATTTACCCGTAAAACTTAGGGAAGGCAACCGAAGAGTCGTTCTCATCCAGACCTTTGTGATTGTAAATGAAATATTCGCCTACAATGCTTTCTTAGGTTGGTCTGCTTTAGCAGTTTTCAGAGTTGCTTTAGCTCAGTGGTGTCAAACCATGAAATTTTTGATAGAGAATGGAGTTGGGGCGATCAAAGAGGATCAAAGTGCTGCTAGAGAATGCTACATCATAGAACTGCATGAGTCTAGAAGAAAAGAAAAAGGGAAGAATATAGGGAGAACTCTCCACATTCGTGAACCTACCGAATAGCAACTACAGAGCCGCCCCTGGCTTGGAGACCATAACCGATTCGACAAGGCTTTGGACCCTAGAAAGAAGAGTTTAGGGGAGGATCGGGCAGCACCGGTAGAATTGACGGTGCCTGTTCCAGTCGATATGGATGACCCAACTTGGATCCTAAAAATTGGATCACATCTTGGAAACAAGATGCAATAGGAGCTATTCAAATTTCTTCGTGCCTACCTGGACATATTCGCTTGGACACACTCTGATATGTGCGGGGCGTCGCCAGAGATTTCATGCCATGCACTTAATATTTGTCCTAAATATACACCAGTGAAGAAGAAGGGACGCAGCCTAGGACTCGAACGGTCCAAATCATTGAGAAAAGAAGTGGATAAGCTAATGGCGAATGGTTTTATCCGCGATGCAGCCTATCCTGAATGGGTATCCAACTCGGTCTTGGTCAAGAAGTCCAATGAAAAATGGTGAACTTGTATCGACAACTCGGACCTAAATAAAGCTTTCCCAAAAGACAACTTTCCACTGCCTAGAATCCACCAACTTATGGATGGGACAGCTGGACATGAACTGCTATCATTTATGGATGCTTACTCAGGGTACAACTAGATCATGATGCATAAACCTGACTAGGAAAGCACCAATTTCATTAATGATCTAGGATTATACTACTACAAAGTGATGTCATTTGGCATAAAGAATGCTGGGGCAACCTACCAACGACTAGTGAACGTCGTGTTTAAACAACAGATCGGGAAGACTATGGATGTCTATGTAGATGATATGTTGGTTAAATCACACATAGCTACAAATAACTTGGACAACCTCTCCGAAATGTTTGAAATAATCTGCAAATATAAAATGAAATTTAATCCGCTTAAATGTCACTTCAGGGTAGCCTCTAGAAAATTCTTGGGATTCGTTATAAGCGCCAGAGGCATCGAAGCAAACCCTAAACAAATTACCGCCATAGGGGAAGTCGAGGCCTTAAAGAACAAGAAAGAGTTACAAAGCATGAATGGAAAGGTTGCAGCACTAAGCCGATTCTTCTCAAAGGCAGCCAACAAATGTATACTATTACCTAACGCGCTAAAGAAGGGAAAGAAGAACTTCGAGTGGAATCAGGCTATTCAGACTGCCTTTGAAGACTTGCTGCGACATATGGAAACCCCGCAAATCTTATCCAATCCCGTAGACGAAGAAGACTTGTTTATATACTTAATAGTCTCGCCCTATGCACTAAGTACTGTGCTCGTACGAGAAGAAGCTAAGATCCAACGACCTATACATTACATCAATAAATGATTCACTAGAGCCAAGAATGGGCTGAAGCAGAACCGATCAGGAATCGGACCAGCCATGGTCTGAAATTGGAAAAACTAGCATATTTCCTCTCGATCGCTTCAAGAAAACTACGAGCATACTTCTAGGCACACCCGATCAAAGTACTAACAGATCAACCCTTGAAGCAAGTGTTATACCGCCCCGAGACCTCTAGACGGCTTACCAAATGGAAAATCGAATTAAGTCAATATGCAATCACATAACATACTCAAAGGGTGATCAATGGGCATGCGTTGGCAGACTTCATTGCCTAGTTTACAATATGAGATAACATGGAAGAAATTACTTTGGAAGTGGAGACACGTTTGAAGTTGTTCGTCAATGGTGTCGTGCTCGAAACTCCTGTAGGACGATCCATTTCCTGTGCCTTACGCTTGGAATTCCCTACAACAAACAATGAAGCAGAATATGAAGCATTTATAGTCGGGCTAAAAGTTGTGAAAAAACTCGGGATAAAGTCTGTACACATTTATAGCTACTCCCAGCTAGTCAACTATCAGACTAAAGGAAAATATCAGGTTCGGGGAGAGAACCTCGCCCCTTGTCTATCTAAATTGCAGGAATTGCTAAATAACATCAAACATTACACCATAACTCATATCTTGTAACGACCCGTAAATTTTAAATAATTTTATTTGTTTATTTATATATTTAATTGAAATTTTGTGAAACTTTAAACAATAAAATTTTGAAATATAAATTTGATATTTGAAATACGTCCATTTAAGCGTAGCAATTGGTAAATTTTCATCAGATAATTTGGAAGTTTATTTTCGTGTGTAATTTTATTTCAATTGATATCAGTTAAAAATTGATGATAATAAAGTGTTATGAAACCTAAATATGTCAACATGAGAAAATTTATTTAGAACACTCTGAATCAGACTGCGAAATTCGTTTCGCGAAATTCGGACGTTTCTAGCTCCGTTTGGATTTTTCCATACGGGATAACAACTTATATCAGTGTCCGATATCGACTTTTGATAGGATGATCGTACCACTGATATCTGTATACCATTTTGATTGTCTCATCGTGCTGATCTCTACGGTATATTCAATTGTCAATTTCGATGTCCGGTACACGGTGGAATCTATAAAATGATTTTCGTATCGGTACCCGTTTTAAAACCTTTTGAATTCTTGTCCTTCCATCAACCTAACTGTTGAAATCAATAGCCATTAACTTCTTAATATTCCGGAATTTAATATTTGATGGTCTCACTTCCTATGGTTATTTCACAGGCCGTTTGACTCTCTGCCTTTCATTTGATTTCGTTCTGAAACAAAAAATATTGCATTTAGCTTTAAACATTTATACTATTCATCCACTCGTTCATCTCGACTCTCTTCTCCTGTTCCATTCTCTCATGGCCGAAGCTCTCGACCTCTCACCATAACTTCCACAATCCTTCCTCTCATCTTCCCACCATGTGATGTGCCGCATCACCTCATGCCATAACCACAAGCCACCGCAACCAACGTCAGCCACCCAAACCCATAGCAACACCGTCGACTATTCCTCCGCCTTGCTTCCCTTAACCGCGCCTCCTCGGCCTACTCACGCAAACACCAAACGTCCCGCCTGTCGAACTTCGGCCCTGCCATCAGCCTCTCTGAGTTTGCCGCAACATCCCTTTGGCCTCACCACGTCACTTCTTCCCCTCCAATCCGCCTCGTCGCTGACCCATGCCTCTCTTGTATATACAAGTATATATTGATGGCCATCTATATGTATTAGCATATGTATGTTTTAAAATATCAGGTTGGTTATATTGATTCTTATATAAAATTATGTACGTGTATATATAGGGGTTTGTTTACATTTACTTGTTAAGTAATATTTATATATTAGTTTATATATAGTTAAAGTGTATGTTTATTTACATATATATCTTGCGTTAGTTATATATAGTTTGTAATATGTTTTAGTAAGTTTACTTTGGTAAAATAGTCACTGTTAGCTATATATGTTGGTTACTTTAATTGTTCAAGCAGTTCTATATATTGCTTATTTCATATTGATTTCTAAAGGTTCTGTATAAATATATATATTGGGTTAAATAAGTGGGTTACTGAAATTGAAAGTAAGGATTTCATAATGTATGTGGTGGGAATATTGAATTTAAAATATTGGTTTTAAAAATATTGTCTTTATATATATATCAATTGTTTTAATGGCATGACTTGTCAGTGTTTGTTGGATTTGAAAAGTGGTTGTATATATATTAACCGTAGATATGCCTGTATACTACTAAAGTAGTCATGTTACTATATATATTATATTGTGATAGTTTAGATAATGTGCAGAGGTTGAATTTTAAAGTATTATATATATTATTTTCAAAGCTAATTGAGTTTGGTATTCTGTCAAGTTCACATATAAAATATACAGTGTTATAGGGTATAAGTTAGCTTAGTATAAATGGTATAAAGCTCTATATCAGTCTGCAATTGTATACTTTTTAATATTTATATGGTCTGATTTATATTGAGTTACTTAGTTATATGTGTATTGTATTCTTGTCAGAAATTATTTCGATATATATAAGTATATATGTTTTATCCATAATGTGTGGCCTATATGTATATGTTTTTTTGTAAAGTGTACATATATATAAATATTGGTTTAAGTATAATATATATCCTGGGTTATTAATACTTGAGTTTTAAAGAAAAATGATTTTTTTTTGAAGTTTAATACCATTTTAATAATTGCCTTAATTTAATTGTTGGGATATAAAAATATATATATAATATAGCAATAATGTATGTATACTCAGTTTATATTAAACTGTTTTTTTAATCTTTATCGATTCCTGTTATCAGCGCTATCCGTCGAATTCGTGCCAATCTGTTTTTCATTGGAATCCATGCTTGATTTGTAACTCATCTCATTCTCGTCTATCTCTAGACTCGAAAGGTGAGCAATCACTCACGATTAACATTCTTATATTTATTAAATTTGATTTCAATTGAAACGACAATTGAAATATGCTGCTGTTAGTTATTCACATTGCTATATATATGCCATTATCTGTATCTGTTCACCTGTGACATCTAACACCATTATCTGTTATTTATACTGATGATAAATGCCTGTTACTGTTGTTATATTATTATCATATCTGTTATCACTCTGCAAGTTCCCTGTTAGTATAGAATTCACTATTGGTTGAAATGATACATACCCGAACGATCTGTAGAATATGAGAAAATTGTTATGGGTTGAAATGATAAACCCAAGCGATTTTCATTGAATTGAATTTGGGATTGCGGGTTGAAAAGATATATACCCCTATATATTTAAATTACGGATTGAAATGATAAATATCTGTATCACTTGACCATAGGGTATAGAATTACATACAAACACCGTTGGTCTATATACAAATATCTTGAAAATGATTTCTATGGTTTTGAAAAGAAATTTATGTATTTAATAAATACTGATTTTAAAGATTTATTAAAGTTGATTTAATAAAGTTGATATATATATGTTTAAGTAATTATTTAAATTATATTTTAATATAGAGTTCGAAATGATTAAATAAATTAAGGTTGAAAAGATATATTTGAAATTGAATTGAAATTGTATTTAATTAAGAATTATATTTAATTAAATCTATCCGAATTTATGGAATTTGGGGTTTTTAAAAGAAATGATTTTATAACTTGATTTTGGTTTAAGATGATTTAAATTGAATATTTCAAGTTAAATAAATTAAAGGAAATATTTAGAGATTTGGAATTTGGGCTTTTATTTAAATGATATTGAATTTATTTAGTGAATATTGCAAAACTAAATAATAGAAAAATGAATTTGATATATATACGAAATTATCGAATTTAGTTTTGAAATGTTGAATATTTAAAGTTTTGAAATATATTGAACTTGAAATGGCTTATCTTATGGTTCAAATATGTATTTGAAATTGATAATTTGAAATTGATAAATTGAAATGGTTTATTGAGAAACTGGATCGAATTGAAATTGATGGTTTGAGATTTGATTAAATTTGAATTTGGAATTCGAATTGATTTGAATCGATTTGTGGAAGTCGAAGAAACTATTTTATTTTATAAAGTAATTTGAAGTTATATTTAAAACTATGGATATTTTACTTTATAAATTATTTTAATATAAACTATTTTAATATAAATCATTTTTAATATAAATTATTTTATTATAAACTATTTTAACTTATAACTATTTATATAAACTATTTTTATTTATAAACTATTTTAACTTATAACTATTTATATAAACTATTTATTTATAAACTATTTTATTATATATACTAATTTTAATATCTAAACTGTTAAAGAGGAAAGTGTTGTGATTTCCAAAATGGTACAATTTCAAAAGTGTTATGATTTCCAAAATGCTATAATTTCAAAGTGTTATGATTTCCAAAATGCTTTGATTTCAGGGTTTTGATTTCCAAAGTGTTTTGATTTTAAAAGACTTATGATTTCGAAAGCGTTATAACTTTGGAAAGTGATATGAGTTTTAGAAATGATATATTGAATTGAAATGATATCGTTTTGATATGGTTTAAAAATGGAAATGATATTTTGGTTTTGAAGTATAAACTATTTTTAAATCACCACGGTGTTATAAAACGATTGGTTGTTAAAGAGACTAGGATCGGATATGGACATACTCTCTGTCGATACCGGAAACCACTTTAACAACTGTGTACGCGGTGGAGATTCCAGAATGAAGTAGGATGATGGCGACGATCCTAAAGGTATATACGTGGACCCAACTCCCGTGAGTTGGCATAAGGTGGCTAAAACAGGAGCGATTCTAAGGCCAATGAGGTACCACCTCTGATCAGACGCATTTCTTCGATACCATTCTATTACCTTGTGATTGATTTGGTGGCCACCCTTCGATTTTGATTGGGAGTGTGTTCTGAGGTGGGCAGTAGTGGCTGCTATGCGTTTCCACTAGCCCGGATGCGTAATTGGTATATCTACCCTGGCATTGCCTTGTTGTGCCGTGTCACCTACCATATCGAGCTTTACTACGAGTTTGGATTTGTGCCGTAGCCTGTGGAGTATTTAGGGTAGCCCCCGATCTGTGAGTATGCTAATACTGGATAGATTACTGGGACTATTAGGTGTTAAGGGCTATATGGGTAACCCCTTGACGCTATTAAAAAGTAAGTTTATTTTATTATTAGACATTATTATAATAGCGTATATTACTACATAGTAGATAGTTTAATGGATCCTTAGAGGATGGTTATCCCAAACATCCTTTGAGTTACTTGTATTTCAGTTGATATTTCACTTGAGTTTGATTTATTTATATAAGAATGTTAATCCTGACTCGAGTGTTTTGTGTTTTACTTTACGCTCGGGTCAGACTGAGTGATACAGTATTCGAGACTCACCTTTGGAGTTGGAGCTTCTCTTAGAGATCCAGTTATCTATCTTGCTTTCAGTTGTTCAGTCGATTCCAGTGATGCATTCAGATCTTGTATTTGATTATTGTATTGAGACATCTATGTACTCTTGACTTCTGTTGTATCTTGTTTTACTATGTTATATATATATAGTAGCTTCATGAACTACTATTCTTTTGTTTTCGCTGCATTATTGTTATATTACTCTGTCTGTGATATGTGATTATTTTATTTACTGTATATGCTGAGTTTTGCCAAATTTAAATTAACAATATGATATTTTGAGCAATTCAAATCTAACATGTATGGATGCGAATGGTTGAAAATTTCGGGATGTTACATGTGGTATTAGAGCTTTGGCTCTAGGCAAACTTAGCATATATGGTAAATTTATTTACAGAATTACTTTCGTTCGAGCTTGAATCTCTTCCTTTTTGACTCGATTTCCTTTGAATTTTGGAACGTTCCCGGCGGTTCCAAAATCCATTATTGTCTCTCCCTATTCTTCTTCTTTTGATTCTGGAGTATCCCATAACTCCACTTCGGATGATCTTTATAATGAGTCGGCGGTCTCGCCAACCTCAAATTGACTTGTGAAGGGGTGAAACTCCTTTACAATAGCATTGACTCACCGGAGATTTGCATATCCTCGGTTTAGATGCTAGTATCCCTTGCTATCCCGAATTCTACCTCTTGAGTTCGAATGTCGATTTGCCTTGGAATTCTACATCGAACTTATTCTTGAAATCACGGTTGAATCGGTTATGGTTACCCGCGATTTATATAAGTTTGTCCATCTTCTTATTTGAAAATTCAATCATCTTATCTCCCTATCGAGCCTATTGAATTCTTTTAGTTAGAGTCCCTCTAATCTGACCTTCTATCCTTGATTCGAAATCCATTTTTTAAATAGTCAAGCAAGGAAGTATATTTGTTAATTTATATTAATTTTTTTTTACAAATTGTGTTGTTTGAGTTGTTGATGATGATTTGGATTTTGGATCGATTCGTCTGATCAACGCTATCGATAGGAATTCCAAAACACTTAAACAGAGCAAACTGACATAATATTATTTTAAAATTTGGTAAATGAAATGAATTTTTTATGATTTATTTATAAAATATAAGTAAAAATTTTCTGGAATTTAATAAGTTAATTGAATTGGTTGTTTGAATGATAATATTTGATTATCATTTATTGTTCTAAATGAATTTACAAACATAGTTTATAAATTGATTTGGAATTTGGAATGAATCTAAATCACGAATTTGAGAATTTAATTTTCGGAGAATTCAAACTTTGTTTTAAGTTTTAGAGTGCATATTATTTAAAGTATTTTCAAATAGAAATCGTCTCAAAGAATTTTAAATGTTCAAATCAGTGCTCTCCTCTTTTGTCACTGGAAAATAATTTCAGTGATGACGGCCGCCTCATCGACATTCATTTTCGAGTTTCGAAGTAGAGAGACCATTCAGTGGCTTTGCTACAATTTTGTTTTGAAAATGAATTGATTTAAATTTCTAAAGTATGATTTGATTTATATATATATATATATGATTAAAAATTACATTTCATATATATAGTATATATATTTATCTTTAAACTGTTTAAAGTTAATCGGAAATTTAAAAATCCTTAAATTTATGATTTATAGATGATTTCAGTTATAAAATGAAACCAAAATTTCGAATAGATATTTAAATTTGAAATAATTGAATTGGAAAATTTTATTTGTATAATACTCAATTACATTCTAATACAACTTACCTAAATCATTCAAAAGTTGAATATGTAATTGGATAATATACAATATAAAATGACTTTTATAAATAGAATTTGAGTGGTTATAATAAAGGGTATACACTTAAATTTTAGTTATAAATATTAATTGAAATAAATAGAATAATAAGTTAATTGAATAATAGATGAGACAAATAAATTTGTTTTGAAGGAATTAATAAATAGAAATTAGATCAACCTATGGAATACCTTGAATTTAAAATCAATTATTGAATATAAATTAATTTAAATTAAAATTTATATGGTTTAAATTAATTTATATGGTTTAAATATATGTGATAAGATATATTAAGTGGAACAAATTTAATAATAATTTGGAAAAAAAGAATTAAAGTTGTTGAATAAAATATGAGTATAATAAATGATTATACAAATTGATGATTTAGAAATTGTTAGTTGAGGATGACTAGATAATAAGATAATGAATTTAGAAATAGATAGATTGATTTAACTTAAGAGAAAACAAGTGGATTAAACCAAATTGTTAAATATTAATTAATTTAAATTGAAATCTATATGGTTTAAATTAATTGTTTTATCTTGTTTAAATCCATTTCTTTCTGGTTGTTTCTATCCTCCTACCTCCTTCCCTTTCGGGGACGAAAAGTTTTGAGTGGGTGAGAGTGTAACGACCCGTAAATTTTAAATAATTTTATTTGTTTATTTATATATTTAAATGAAATTTTGTGAAACTTTAAACAATGAAATTTTGAAATATAAATTTGATATTTGAAATACGTCTATTTAAGCATAGCAATTGGTAAATTTTCATCAGATAATTAGAAAGTTTATTTTCGTGTGTAATTTTATTTCAATTTATACCAGTTAAAAATTGATGATAATAAAAGTGTTCTGAAACCTAAATATGTCAACATGAGAAAATTTATTTAGAACACTCTGAATCTGACTTCGAAATTCGTTTCGCGAAATTCGGACGTTTCTACCTCCGTTTGGATTTTTCCATACGGGATAGCAACTTATATCAATGTCTGATATCGACTTTTGATAGGATGATCGTACCACTGATATCTGTATACCGTTTTGATCATCTCATCGTGCTGATCTCTACTGTATATTCAATTGTCAATTTCGATGTCCGGTGCACAGTGGAATCTGTAAAACGATTTTCGTATCGGTACCCGTTTTAAAACCTTTTGAATTCTTGTCCTTCCATTTACCTAACTGTTGAAATCAATAGCCATTAACTTCTTAATATTCCGGAATTTAATATTTGACGGTCTCACTTCCTATGGTTATTTCACAGGCCGTTTGACTCTCTGCCTTTCATTTGATTTCGTTCTGAAACAAAGAATATTGCATTTAGCTTTAAACATTTATACTATTCATCCACTCGTTCATCTCGGCTCTCTTCTCCTGTTCCATTCTCTCATGGCCGAAGCTCTCGACCTCTCACCATAGCTTCCACACTCCTTCCTCTCATCTTCCCACCATCTGCCATGCCACATCACCTCACGCTATAACCACAAGCCACCGCAACCACCGTCAGCCACCCAAACCCACAGCAGCACCGCCGACTATTCCTCCGCCTTGCTTCCCTTAACCGTGCCTCCTCGGCCTACTCACGCAAACACCAAACGTCCCGCCTGTCGAACTTCGGCCCTGCCATCAGCCTCTCCGAGTTTGCTGCAAAATCCCTTTGGCCTCACCACGTCACTTCTTCCCCTCCAATCCGCCTCGTCGCTGACCCATGCCTCTCTTGTATATACAAGTATATATTGATGGCCATCTATATGTATTAGCATATGTATGTTTTAAAATATCAGGTTGGTTATATTGATTCTTATATAAAATTATGTACGTGTATATATAGGGGTTTGTTTATATTTATTTGTTAATTAATATTTATATATTAGTTTATATATAGTTAAAGTGTATGTTTATTTACATATATATCCTGCTTTGGTTATATATAGTTTGTAATATGTTTTAGTAAGTTTACTTTGGTAAAATAGTCACTATTAGCTATACATGTTGGTTACTTTAATTATGCAAGCTATTCTATATATTGCTTATTTCGTATTGATTTCTAAAGGTTCTGTATAAATATATATATTGGGTTAAATAAGTGGGTTACTGAACTTGAAAGTAAGGATTTCATAATGTATGTGGTGGGAATATTGAATTTAAAATATTGGTTTTAAAAATACTTTCTTTATATATATATCAATTGTTTTAATGACATGACTTGTCACTATTTGTTGGATTTGAAAAGTGGTTGTATATATTGTGATATCCCGGGGTTTTGGGCAATATAAATCTAATAATCTGTATTAATAATTTAATTGATTTGATAATTTTCTTTATAATTTTAATTTAAATTGGTTAATTTAATATTTTAAAGGTTAATAAATATATAATCTGGCATTATTGATAAGATTTATTTTCAAAGCTAATAAAGTTTTAATCTATTTATAATATATATATTGTTATATATTGTGAATAGGATATCTTTTGTTTTAAATAAAAGACTGTATTTTCAAATTGTAATATATATAGTATGTATATGTTATAATTTGATATTGCTTGAAATTTATTTTAATCTATTGATAATTTATATATGTATGAATTGTAATTTAAAGCTTTGTTTTAAAATTAATATTTTTCAAAGGTTAGTTTAGATTAATTCAATTATTTCAAAATATAAGATAATTGTTTATTTTAAATGGAATTGTTTAAAAAGGATTTAAACAAGCTTTGTTTTGTCTTCTTTTAAAATGCTCAAATCAAAATGGTTATAAATGTATAAAGTTAAATGTTTAAAATTTTAAAATACATGTATAAGAAATATATTTGTATTATAATTTGTTTTAGGATATTTTCTTTAAAAGGTAAATTTATATTTACATATGTAAGTATTAATTAATTTAGTAAATTTAAAGTTGTAAGTTTATATTTACATTTAATAAGTAAGTTATATTCACATCTAAATTAAGTAAAAATTAATTAAATATTTGCTAAGACACTTGTAAACATGTTAGGACATTTCATAAACACTTGTAAATCAATTAAACAATTTAATGACAAATGTTGGCAAAATGACCATGTGGCAATATATTTTATTTTTGATTTTTAATAACTATTTTGAAAAAGAAAACTAGTTTCACAAACATCTTTCATTTCCTTAGTCTTCTTTTACTCAAACCTGAGATTTAAAATCAAGAACAAATCAAAAATGAAATCTGCAACTTTAAGCTGAAATGCAATTATCAACTATAACCTTCAACCTGCAATTCGATTGAGGGCAACAGCAAGATTAAAACAAACAAATTCAATGATGAAGCTTCAGATCTTTTCAAATGTCAAGTACCAGAAATCTGAAATTCAAATCTTCAATCTGGGATCTAGTAACTAAATCAAACAACTTCATCAGTTTTTCAATCTTCAAAGCAAGAAGCAACTCAACAAGTAAATCAACAGCAATTTAAAAATCAGAGATCAAGCATGCAAAGAATTCAAAATGAAAACAAGCCTGGAACATGCTCTGCCTTGTTCTCTGCTTATAAAACAAGTGAGTAAACATTTTTTTAAAACAGTTTTAAAATCTGTGAATTAACTTTGATGCATGTGATGGATTGTTTTGTGATGATGCTTATATGTTTATATGAATGTTATCTGTGAATGCATGTTGAAATGTGAAATGTCTGAGTATATATAAGCTCCTGTATGCATATATCTTCTCTGTTCTTACTTACAGGATTTGATTTCCTTAAGAAAATTCAAATCTCCCAATATAATAAATATTAGACTTCGATGTTTAAATGAAAGTTGATCGTGGAAGTCTGCTGTTGTTTTTAAAAATAGAATCGGGATTTTTAGTTCAGTAAACAATTTTTAAAAATGAAATAACAGTGGGAAAAATATATATATGTTAAAATCAACAATCTTAAATTTTGGTTTGAATTACATAAATGAATTCGTAATTGCAAATCACGAATTTTAATATACTTTTCATAATTTTTAGATTGTTAAACAATGGGAATTTTTGAGTTGTTCGTTTTGGGGATTTTTGGTAATAACTGATGATCCGCATAATCGAGTTGGTTGATATTTGGGCTGAAGGTGGTCTGAGTGATGGGGAGCTCGGGAAAAATGGTGGTAGATTTTAATGATGACCGTGGTGGCCGGCCAGAGTTGAACTAGGGTTAGATGTTCGATTTGGAACGATGAGGTTCGCAAGGAAATGATGATGGCCATTGGGGATCAGAGTGGATCGCAAGGTAGGGATGTCGTTCGTCGAAGTATGGCTTAGTCTCAGGCAGGTCGGCAGGTGATCTCGAGGTCGGAGGCGACGAGGAGAAGCGAATTTCCGGCAATGGTGGTTTCAGTTTTGGTCGAGATCGACTCGATTTCGATTCGCAGTGGAATTTTGGTTTCTGGGTTGGTGCTTGGGATGTCGAGGTCGTATGGGGTTGGTCGGCGATCAGTTGGATGGTCGGAGGGGAGAGGTTTGGCTGTGCACTTGCACGTGTGCACGTTCGTGTGCACAGGGGAATGGGAATTGGGGAAGACGAGGTCACTCGAGTTTGGGTTCGCGTTTTCATCGAGTTCGACTCGAAGTAGACGAGCGTGGGGATCGACTCGGGGAAGACTCGTGTGTTTTTGGGGTTTTACTCGGGTTGTTGGTTTAAGTGTTCTGGATTTAAAAAAAAAAAACTGAGAGCTTGGATTTTCAAATGTTTTCAAGAGCAAAAGCAAGGTGATTAGTTTATCAAAGATAAAGATTTAACAAGTTTTAAATTATATTTTAAGTAGTGAGTCTAAAGGATATTATAATTAAGATTTTAAGAATAAAATTTATTTAAGTAAGTTTGAAAAAGGTTTTTCAAAGATTTTAAATATATCAAATTTAAATGTTTAAATTGTGTTGTTCTTAAGTAAAATTATATATTTCAAATATATACTTGTTTTGTAAATGGTTTAAATGAAGTTTAAAGATAGAAATAAGTATTTAATTTAATTGAAGAGTTTATCTTTAAAAGGTTAAGATTAATTAAAGATAATTAATAAATAAAATAAATTAAAGGTTAATTACTTATTTGTAATTAAGGATAATCACTTAATGAAATAATTAGTGGAAATGAATGTAATTAAGAAATAAATTAATTAAAGATTAAGTGATGATTAATTGATTAATTAATTAATGTAATTAAATTTAGGTTAATTAATTAGCCTAATTGATTAAGATAATCATTTATGATTAATTAAGTATAATTACTTAGTAAAGTAATTAATGGATAATTACTGAATGTAATTAAGAAAGAGAAATTACTTATGGTAGTAATTAAATGGAATTGATTAAGAGTTAATCCCTTGATGTTATTAATTAGAGGATTAATTAATAAAATTGATTTGAAATTATTTAATTAAAAAGTAATTAATTAATTAAAGGATTAAGGTTAATAAAAAAAATGTGATTAATTACTAGTTAAGGTAATTAATTAAAAGAGAGTAATTAATTAAGGGAGTAATTAAAGATCATTAATTTATGTAATAAATGATGTAATTAAGGATTGATTAATTAAGATTAATTAATCAATAATAAGTGATTAAAGAGTAATTAATTAATATAATTAATTAAGGAGTTAATTAATTAAGGTAGGTAATTAAATAATAGTTAATTACTGTTTATGATTAATTAAGGTTAATTAATGAATGTAGTTAATTAAAGATAAATTAACTAGAAGGTAATTAATTAATAAAGTAATTAGAGGATCATTAATTAATATAAGTAATGAAATTAATCAAGGTTGATTAATGAAAGTAATTAATTATAGATAATTAATTAATGGAAGTAAATGAAGGATCATTAATTATTGTAATTTAATGATGGTAATTAAAGGTTAATTACTGTATATGGTTAAAGGATAATTACTTAAATGTAATTAAAGTGTAATTAATCAAGGAAGATTAATTAAGGAAGATCATTAAGAGATGGTTAATTAATTAATGATTAATTAAGCAAGGATAGGAATTAATTCTTAAGTAATTAATTTAATTTAAGTTGATTAAATTGATTATAATAGAGATTAATAAATGGTTGCTTATGAATGATGGTTGAGTAGAATGTCTGATTTGGTTGATATCTATTGGATGATATGCTATGATATTCTGTGAAATGATATTGGATATATCTGTGATAAATGTGTGATATTTATCTATGTTAATACTGTGTGAATTCAAGTATTGAATTGAATTGTTTAAACCTTTAAACAACTTGGCCTTAAAAGATACGTTTTGGATTTCGATGAGACCGGGATCGGGTTTTCGTATACCGGATTTCCAGGTCTGGAGACCCGAATACCACATCGATCCAAATTAACGATAGGTCGTTAATCTCAAGTGAAGATGAAGATTCAGAGTGCAAGGGTTATTGTCGTTAACTCTGAGGGTGATTCCAAAACGAGTGTAATGAGATAATGCCTTCGGTTTCGTTCGAACCCGGAACGAACTTATATGGATTGAATGCTTTCAGCACATCGTCAGGCGGACGATGAGCATTCTAAGTGATATGTTCTGATTAAAGGTAATCGTAACCTCAAGCCTCATCAACCGGGAATGGCTAAAACAGGGGAGGTGCAGCAAGGCTTCGTGGGTAGCACCCACTGAGAGCAAGATAGATCCCTGTCTAGAGGTCCCTTTTCTTTTATTCGGCTTAGTGGGTGGTTGGTCGCGCCAACTACGGGATTATCTTGTTCGGGATTATCCAGTAAGGGATGGTTCCGGCTTTGTGTTGCAGGGGAGCGGGCGTACTCCTCGGTACGGTGATCTAGGCCACGTACTGTGACGGGCGGTACCCCAGTAGCCCTGCCATTGTATGGAATCCAAACTCCAATAAGTGTCGTACGTATTAGTTGTGCCCAACTATGTTGGAATGTGAGATGTAAGCATTTCAGCTATTTCTGTATTTTACTTGAAAACCCTAGACCCTATTATAATATAACTGGATTTCCTATCAAATGTTTTGGTTAGCGTAAGGTAAAAACTTTTCCATGTTTATGTGTGGGAAGTCTTACGTGATACCTTTGTTTTCAAAAGGTTTTGAAGTTAAACAAATTTTAACCCGTTTACTCACACCAGACCCATGTCTGACCCAAGTGTTTATTTCTGTTTTATAAACTCTTGGGTACTCAAATTTTTACGAGTAGCCAAGGGATTCAGGTTTAGCTTTGACGAATATTCTGGAGGAGAAATGGAGCAGGAGGCTTCGGCGTTCGTAGATATAGTATTCCGCTGTGTTGATATCTGTGATAGTGTCTTGTCTGGTATTTGAGTTGTAATGTCTAGACAGATGTTTATAACTGTCTAGTAAGTGATGTATATGCTGTGTAACTCTGTAAATTGTTGTATACTATGTAATAGTTTATGTTATTAATATAATTTATTCGTTCCGCTGTGAGATTGTTGTTGTTGTTTCTTTCTTTCTTCTCTTTCTTTTCTCTTTTCTATCCCTTTCTTTCTTATTAGCGATGCGTCTTTCTGGGCAAAGAAAGTCGGGTCGTGACAGTTGGTATCAGAGCAGTAGGTTGAGTGAATACCTAGGCTCTGAAGTGGTGTCTATCTTGAGAGCGCGTAATTGTTAGTTATATAAAAATGATTTTATATTGTGTTAATTGATCGGTTGAGTGGTATATGGATTCTGGTCAATACGAGTAGCTAACGTTATTGATAGGGATCTCTAAACACTTGAACCAGGCCAACGGACACAATATTGTTTTAAAAAGGTAGATGAAATAATTTTACCCAGATATAATTTCTATATAAAAAAGTATCATTTTAAATATATATATTTATGTATTTCTACCTATTTATTGGGTTACCTGTTCGGGTTTTCCAATATAGGATATAAAGGTAGATAGGGTGGTGGTGTGTGAAACACGACTACCAATGGTTGGAGTTTGAATGTTGAGGTTGGAAGTGTATCTGTCGAGACTGTAGACCTAATACTGTCTCGAGTAAACTTTGCTGTGGCGAAGGATTTCATCGATCTCCGAAGGAAACTGTAATGGTTCGGAGTTTATCTTTGAAGTTTGGATGAGTAGAGTTGGATCTGTCGATGAGGCAGAAGTGTGTGATGATATCTTGATACCTCAGGTAATAGTAGCTGTATGATGAGATACAGTGACGATGGATGTTCCCGAAGGAGATTTTCTTTTTGGAACAAGATTAAGAAAGTATTGGAGGAACAGTTGATGTCTACCGCAGGAAAGACTCGGCTGTATAGGAATTCTCTGATATCAAGTAAGAGAGTTTTGTCTATTTTGAAGTATGGGACTAAGGTCGATTAGTTGTTCTTCGGACATGGTCTCATTGTTCCCTTAAGAAGAGTAAGTTATTGGCGATTGGTTTGGAGCCCGAGTTTCTTTTGAATGTCTGCCATCTCGGAGATTCGTTGAGAGGTTTGTTGATGGTTTTAGTTTTGAGAAGCTTTTGGATTAGAAGTTCTTGGTTAGCTGTGATAGCAGTGCAGCTCGGAGTGTTCGGTGTGCTGTCGAGATAGAGTTTGGAAGCAGCAGTGTGGTTCGTTTCTTCGATGGTACCGGAATCTTTGTGATTCTTCTATCAGCAGTCCGAGAAGATGGTGAATGTTTTCTTGAAGGGTTAACCTTGTTTGGAAAAGTTTAAGGCTGTTTTAATTAGTAAAGAGAGAACAGTTTCTTTGGAATCCGAACTAGGTAGGATCGCAAAAGTGAATTGCGATTATTTTGAGAGTTCATCTTGAGTAATCTTTTGTATGAAATTGAGACATCTCAAGAGGAAGTAAAAGTTATCGAAGAGGTCAAAGATTTAGTTTATATCGATTTGGTTCCTAGAGAAGGATTTGGTGAAGTATCTTAGAATTTTATGGAGTATCTGTGTTTTCTCTTCTGCTTCTAGTTTCGAGTTTCCTCTAGCCAAGGATAGCTGAAGACAGTACCCTTGACCGAGGACTCGTTTATTCTTTGAGAAGTTGGTTATGTCTTTAAGATAACCAATGTTTCCGCTTGTTTGTGGATCTAGTTTGTGCTCGAGTTCATCGACATTCTCATCTATTTCAAAATCAGAGTTGTGCAGCGAAAGCAAAGGTAGTAGCTGTGCAAGAAAGGAAGTAACCTCAGATTTCTACAAGAAATTTATGTGAATTTCTAAGTGTGTATAGAATTTTCTGGAATCTGGGAGAAGGAAGTTCAGTCTTCTATTTCTTGTGGAGTAGAGTTTGTGGATTTCAGCAGATTTGAAGATCATTTTGTGCTTGGTTCATATTTGTTTCAAGAAGCATCAGCGAAGGTTGAGCTGATCGGGAAGAGATGAGGTAGCTCGGGATCGTCTGATGAGTTAGGCAGATATAAGAAGGAGTTTGGAATTCGGAGTTGGAAATTGGAAGTTGTTTAAGTTTTCTCCGATTAAAGAGCTATAAGATTTGGTAATTTTGGAAAGCAAACTCTGAAGTATTTTGGGTTTTCTAGTGAACTTGTGAGGATTAGTTCTTTGATCTACAGGATCGAATGGCCAATTTGGATATATGGAATTCATTATATTTCACGTATCTCTGAGGGAGTACGTGTATGATTCATCGCTGGTTGTGGAATCTGCAGTTCAGATGGATTTGAAAGTTTGAGTTGGATTTGGGTGTGATCTGATATTTTGTTCAGATTAGTGGATCTAGAGAAGAGAGGAGCTCTGGATCATAGTGGTATTGTTAGATTCTGTAAGAGCAAGTATCCCGGTGTTATACCTGGGAAACTCGAGATAGTGTTAATAGATCTATCCTGATTTGTATCAGAATAGTTAGTTAGGTTTGTTTGATTGGTTGTTAGTAACTGGATGATAGGAATGCTTTGTTGTTTGAAATTAAAATCTTTATTGGATTATTAAATTAACTTTGCTTTTAATTTCGGGGACGAAATTATTTTAAGGGGGGAGGAATGTGATATCCCGGGGTTTTGGGCAATATAAATCTAATAATCTGTATTAATAATTTAATTGATTTGATAATTTTCTTTATAATTTTAATTTAAATTGGTTAATTTAATATTTTAAAGGTTAATAAATATATAATCTGGCATTATTGATAAGATTTATTTTCAAAGCTAATAAAGTTTTAATCTATTTATAATATATATATTGTTATATATTGTGAATAGGATATCTTTTGTTTTAAATAAAAGACTGTATTTTCAAATTGTAATATATATAGTATGTATATGTTATAATTTGATATTGCTTGAAATTTATTTTAATCTATTGATAATTTATATATGTATGAATTGTAATTTAAAGCTTTGTTTTAAAATTAATATTTTTCAAAGGTTAGTTTAGATTAATTCAATTATTTCAAAATATAAGATAATTGTTTATTTTAAATGGAATTGTTTAAAAAGGATTTAAACAAGCTTTGTTTTGTCTTCTTTTAAAATGCTCAAATCAAAATGGTTATAAATGTATAAAGTTAAATGTTTAAAATTTTAAAATACATGTATAAGAAATATATTTGTATTATAATTTGTTTTAGGATATTTTCTTTAAAAGGTAAATTTATATTTACATATGTAAGTATTAATTAATTTAGTAAATTTAAAGTTGTAAGTTTATATTTACATTTAATAAGTAAGTTATATTCACATCGAAATTAAGTAAAAATTAATTAAATATTTGCTAAGACACTTGTAAACATGTTAGGACATTTCATAAACACTTGTAAATCAATTAAACAATTTAATGACAAATGTTGGCAAAATGACCATGTGGCAATATATTTTATTTTTGATTTTTAATAACTATTTTGAAAAAGAAAACTAGTTTCACAAACATCTTTCATTTCCTTAGTCTTCTTTTACTCAAACCTGAGATTTAAAATCAAGAACAAATCAAAAATGAAATCTGCAACTTTAAGCTGAAATGCAATTATCAACTATAACCTTCAACCTGCATTTCGATTGAGGGCAACAGCAAGATTAAAACAAACAAATTCAATGATGAAGCTTCAGATCTTTTCAAATGTCAAGTACCAGAAATCTGAAATTCAAATCTTCAATCTGGGATCTAGTAACTAAATCAATCAACTTCATCAGTTTTTCAATCTTCAAAGCAAGAAGCAACTCAACAAGTAAATCAACAGCAATTTAAAAATCAAAGATCAAGCATGCAAAGAATTCAAAATGAAAACAAGCCTGGAACATGCTCTGCCTTGTTCTCTGCTTATAAAACAAGTGAGTAAACATTTTTTTAAAACAGTTTTAAAATCTGTGAATTAACTTTGATGCATGTGATGGATTGTTTTGTGATGATGCTTATATGTTTATATGAATGTTATCTGTGAATGCATGTTGAAATGTGAAATGTCTGAGTATATATAAGCTCCTGTATGCATATATCTTCTCTGTTCTTACTTACAGGATTTGATTTCCTTAAGAAAATTCAAATCTCCCAATAGAATAAATATTAGACTTCGATGTTTAAATGAAAGTTGATCGTGGAAGTCTGCTGTTGTTTTTAAAAATAGAATCAGGATTTTTAGTTCAGTAAACAATTTTTAAAAATGAAATAACAGTGGGAAAAATATATATATGTTAAAATCAACAATCTTAAATTTTGGTTTGAATTACATAAATGAATTCGTAATTGCAAATCATGAATTTTAATATACTTTTCATAATTTTTAGATTGTTAAACAATGGGAATTTTTGAGTTGTTCGTTTTGGGGATTTTTGGTAATAACTGATGATCCGCATAATCGAGTTGGTTGATATTTGGGCTGAAGGTGGTCTGAGTGATGGGGAGCTCGGAAAAAATGGTGGTAGATTTTAATGATGACCGTGGTGGCCGGCCAGAGTTGAACTAGGGTTAGATGTTCGATTTGGAACGATGAGGTTTGCAAGGAAATGATGATGGCCATTGGGGATCAGAGTGGATCGCAAGGTAGGGATGTCGTTCGTCGAAGTATGGCTTAGTCTCAGGCAGGTCGGCAGGTGATCTCGAGGTCGGAGGCGACGAGGAGAAGCGAATTTCCGGCAATGGTGGTTTCAGTTTTGGTCGAGATCGACTCGATTTCGATTCGCAGTGGAATTTTGGTTTCTGGGTTGGTGCTTGGGATGTCGAGGTCGTATGGGGTTGGTCGGCGATCAGTTGGATGGTCGGAGGGGAGAGGTTTGGCTGTGCACTTGCACGTGTGCACGTTCGTGTGCACAGGGGAATGGGAATTGGGGAAGACGAGGTCACTCGAGTTTGGGTTCGCGTTTTCATCGAGTTCGACTCGAAGTAGACGAGCGTGGGGATCGACTCGGGGAAGACTCGTGTGTTTTTGGGGTTTTACTCGGGTTGTTGGTTTAAGTGTTCTGGATTTAAAAAAAAAACTGAGAGCTTGGATTTTCAAATGTTTTCAAGAGCAAAAGCAAGGTGATTAGTTTATCAAAGATAAAGATTTAACAAGTTTTAAATTATATTTTAAGTAGTAAGTCTAAAGGATATTATAATTAAGTTTTTAAGAATAAAATTTATTTAAGTAAGTTTGAAAAAGGTTTTTCAAAGATTTTAAATATATCAAATTTAAATGTTTAAATTGTGTTGTTCTTAAGTAAAATTATATATTTCAAATATATACTTGTTTTGTAAATGGTTTAAATGAAGTTTAAAGATAGAAATAAGTATTTAATTTAATTGAAGAGTTTATCTTTAAAAGGTTAAGATTAATTAAAGATAATTAATAAATAAAATAAATTAAAGGTTAATTACTTATTTGTAATTAAGGATAATCACTTAATGAAATAATTAGTGGAAATGAATGTAATTAAGAAATAAATTAATTAAAGATTAAGTGATGATTAATTGATTAATTAATTAATGTAATTAAATTTAGGTTAATTAATTAGCCTAATTGATTAAGATAATCATTTATGATTAATTAAGTATAATTACTTAGTAAAGTAATTAATGGATAATTACTGAATGTAATTAAGAAAGAGAAATTACTTATGGTAGTAATTAAATGGAATTGATTAAGAGTTAATCCCTTGATGTTATTAATTAGAGGATTAATTAATAAAATTGATTTGAAATTATTTAATTAAAAAGTAATTAATTAATTAAAGGATTAAGGTTAATAAAAAAAAATGTGATTAATTACTAGTTAAGGTAATTAATTAAAAGAGAGTAATTAATTAAGGGAGTAATTAAAGATCATTAATTTATGTAATAAATGATGTAATTAAGGATTGATTAATTAATCAATAATAAGTGATTAAAGAGTAATTAATTAATATAATTAATTAAGGAGTTAATTAATTAAGGTAGGTAATTAAATAATAGTTAATTACTGTTTATGATTAATTAAGGTTAATTAATGAATGTAGTTAATTAAAGATAAATTAACTAGAAGGTAATTAATTAATAAAGTAATTAGAGGATCATTAATTAATATAAGTAATGAAATTAATCAAGGTTGATTAATGAAAGTAATTAATTATAGATAATTAATTAATGGAAGTAAATGAAGGATCATTAATTATTGTAATTTAATGATGGTAATTAAAGGTTAATTACTGTATATGGTTAAAGGATAATTACTTAAATGTAATTAAAGTGTAATTAATCAAGGAAGATTAATTAAGGAAGATCATTAAGAGATGGTTAATTAATTAATGATTAATTAAGCAAGGATAGGAATTAATTCTTAAGTAATTAATTTAATTTAAGTTGATTAAATTAATTATAATAGAGATTAATAAATGGTTGCTTATGAATGATGGTTGAGTAGAATGTCTGATTTGGTTGATATCTATTGGATGATATGCTATGATATTCTGTGAAATGATATTGGATATATCTGTGATAAATGTGTGATATTTATCTATGTTAATACTGTGTGAATTCAAGTATTGAATTGAATTGTTTAAACCTTTAAACAACTTGGCCTTAAAAGATACGTTTTGGATTTCGATGAGACCGGGATCGGGTTTCCGTATACCGGATTTCCAGGTCTGGAGACCCGAATACCACATCGATCCAAATTAACGATAGGTCGTTAATCTCAAGTGAAGATGAAGATTCAGAGTGCAAGGGTTATTGTCGTTAACTCTGAGGGTGATTCCAAAACGAGTGTAATGAGATAATGCCTTCGGTTTCGTTCGAACCCGGAACGAACTTATATGGATTGAATGCTTTCAGCACATCGTCAGGCGGACGATGAGCATTCTAAGTGATATGTTCTGATTAAAGGTAATCGTAACCTCAAGCCTCATCAACCGGGAATGGCTAAAACAGGGGAGGTGCAGCAAGGCTTCGTGGGTAGCACCCACTGAGAGCAAGATAGATCCCTGTCTAGAGGTCCCTTTTCTTTTATTCGGCTTAGTGGGTGGTTGGTCGCGCCAACTACGGGATTATCTTGTTCGGGATTATCCAGTAAGGGATGGTTCCGGCTTTGTGTTGCAGGGGAGCGGGCGTACTCCTCGGTACGGTGATCTAGGCCACGTACTGTGACGGGCGGTACCCCAGTAGCCCTGCCATTGTATGGAATCCAAACTCCAATAAGTGTCGTACGTATTAGTTGTGCCCAACTATGTTGGAATGTGAGATGTAAGCATTTCAGCTATTTCTGTATTTTACTTGAAAACCCTAGACCCTATTATAATATAACTGGATTTCCTATCAAATGTTTTGGTTAGCGTAAGGTAAAAACTTTTCCATGTTTATGTGTGGGAAGTCTTACGTGATACCTTTGTTTTCAAAAGGTTTTGAAGTTAAACAAATTTTAACCCGTTTACTCACACCAGACCCATGTCTGACCCAAGTGTTTATTTCTGTTTTATAAACTCTTGGGTACTCAAATTTTTACGAGTAGCCAAGGGATTCAGGTTTAGCTTTGACGAATATTCTGGAGGAGAAATGGAGCAGGAGGCTTCGGCGTTCGTAGATATAGTATTCCGCTGTGTTGATATCTGTGATAGTGTCTTGTCTGGTATTTGAGTTGTAATGTCTAGACAGATGTTTATAACTGTCTAGTAAGTGATGTATATGCTGTGTAACTCTGTAAATTGTTGTATACTATGTAATAGTTTATGTTATTAATATAATTTATTCGTTCCGCTGTGAGATTGTTGTTGTTGTTTCTTTCTTTCTTCTCTTCTTTTCTCTTTTCTATCCCTTTCTTTCTTATTAGCGATGCGTCTTTCTGGGCAAAGAAAGTCGGGTCGTGACATATATATTAACCGTAGATATGCATGTATACTACTAAAGTAGGCATGTTACTATATATATTATATTGTGATAGTTTAGATAATGTGCAGAGGTTGAATTTTAAATTATTATATATATTATTTTCAAAGCTAATTGAGTTTGGTATTCTGTCAAATTCACATATAAAATATATAGTGTTATAGGGTATAAGTTAGCTTAGTATAAATGGTATAAAGCTCTATATCAGTCTGCAATTGTATACTTTTAAAAATATTTATGTTGTCTGATTTATATTGAGTTACTTAGTTATATGTGTATTGTATTCTTGTCAGAAATTGTTTCGATATATATAAGTATATATGTTTTATCCATAACGTGTGGCCTATATGTATATGTTTTTTTTGTAAAGTGTACCTATATATAAATATTGGTTTAAGTATAATATATATCCTGGGTTATTAATACTTGAGTTTTAAAGAAAAATGATTTTTTTTTGAAGTTTAATACCATTTTAATAATTGCCTTAATTTAAATGTTGGTTTATATATATATATATATATATATATAATATAGCAATAATGTTTGTATACTCAGTTTATATTAAACTGTTCTTTTAATCCTTATCGATTCCTGTTCTCAGCTCAATCCATCGAATTCGTGCCAATCTATTTTGCTTTGGAATCCATGCTTGATTTGTAACTCATCTCATTCTCGTCCATCTCTAGACTCGAAAGTTGAGCAATCACTCACGATTAACGTTCTTATATTTATTAAATTTGATTTCAATTGAAACGACAATTGAAATATGTTGTTGTTAGTTATTCACATTGCTATATATATGCCATTATATGTATCTGTTCACCTGTGACATCTGACACCATTATCTATTATTTATACTGATGATATATGCCTGTTACTGTTGTTATATTATTATCATATTTGTTATCACTCTGCAAGTTCCCTGTTAGTATAGAATTTACAATGGGTTGAAATGATACATACCCGAACGATCTGTAGAATATGAGAAAATCGTTATGGCTTGAAATGATAAACCCAAGCGATTTTCATTGAATTGAATTTGGGATTGCGGGTTGAAAAGATATATACCCGTATATATTTAAATTACGGATTGAAATGATAAATATCCGTATCACTTGACCATAGGGTAGGGAATTATATACAAACACCGTTGGTCCATATACAAATATCTTGAAAATGATTTCTATAGTTTTGAAAAGAAATTTATGGTTTTAATAAATACTGATTTTAAAGATTTATTAAAGTTGATATATATATATGTTTAAGTATTTATTTAAATTATATTTTAATATACAGTTCGAAATGATTAAATAAATTAAGGTTGAAAAGATAGATTTGAAATTGATTTGAAATTGTATTTAATTAAATCTATCTGAACTTATGGAATTTGGGGTTTTTAAAAGATATGATTTTATAACTTGATTTTGGTTTAAGATGATTTAAATTGAATATTTCAAGTTAAATAAATTGAAGGAAATATTTAGAGATTTGGAATTTGGGCTTTTATTTAAATGATATTGAATTTATTTGGTAAATATTGCAAAACTAAATAATAGAAAAATGAATTTGATATATATACGAAATTATCGAATTTAGTTTTGAAATGTTGAATATTTAAAGTTTTGAAATATATTGAACTTGAAATGGCTTATCTTATGGTTCAAATATGTATTTGAAATTGATAAATTGAAATGGTTTATTGAGAAACTGGATCGAATTGAAATTGATGATTTGAGATTTGGTTAAATTTGAATTTGGAATTCGAATTGATTTGAATCGATTTGTGGAAGTCGAAGAAACTATTTTTTATATAAAGTAATTTGAAGTTATATTTAAAACTATGGATATTTTACTTTATAAATTATTTTAATATAAACTATTTTAATATAAATCATTTTTAATATAAATTATTTTATTATAAATTATTTTAACTTATAACTATTTATATAAACTATTTTTATTTATAAACTATCTTAACTTATAACTATTTATGTAAACTATTTATTTATAAACTATTTTATTATATATACTAATTTTAATATCTAAACTGTTTAAGAGGAAAGTGTTATGATTTCCAAAATGCTACAATTTCAAAAGTGTTATAATTTCTAAAATGCTATAATTTCAAAGTGTTATGATTTACAAAATGCTTTGATTTCAAGGTTTTGATTTCCAAAGTGTTTTGATTTTAAAAGACTTATGATTTCGAAAGCGTTATAACTTTGGAAAGTGATATGATTTTTAGAAATGATATATTAAATTGAAATGATATCGTTTTGATATGATTTAAAAATTGAAATGATATTTTGGTTTTGAAGTATAAACTATTTTGAAATGACCACAGTGTTATAATAACGATTGGTTGTTAAAGAGACCGGGATCGGATATGGACATACTCTCTATCGATACCGAAAAACACTTTAACAACTGTGTACGCGGTGGAGATTCCAGAATGAAGTAGGATGGTGGCGACGATCCTAAAGGTATATACGTGGACCCAACTCCCGTGAGTTGGCATAAGGTTGCTAATACAGGAGCGATTCTCGGGCCAATGAGGTAGCACCTCTGATCGGACGCATTTCTTCGATACCATTCTATTACTTTGTGATTGATTTGGTGGCCACCCTTCGATTTTGATTGGGAGTGTGTTCTGAGGTGGGCGGTAGTGGCTGCTATGCGTTTCCACCAGCCCAGATGCATAATTGGTATATCTACCATGGCACTGCCTTGTTGTGCCGTGTCACCTACCATATCGAGCTTTACTACGAGTTTGGATTTGTGCCGTAACCTGTGGAGTATCGAGGTTAGCCCCCGATCTGGGTGTTTGCTAATACTGGATAGACTACTGGGACTATTACTTGTTAAGGGCTATATGGGTAACCCCTTGCCGCTATTAAAAAGTAAGTTTATTTTATTATTAGACTTTATTATAATAGCGTATATTACTACATAGTAGATAGTTTAACGGATCCTTAGAGGATGGTTATCCCAAACATCCTTTGAGTTACTTGTATTTTAGTTGATATTTCACTTGAGTTGGATTTATTTATATAAGAATGTTAATCCTGACTCGAGTGTTTTGTGTTTTGCTTTACGCTCAGGTCAGACTGAGTGATACAGTATTCGAGACTCACCTTTGGAGTTGGAGCTTCTCTTGGAGATCCAGTTATCTATCCTGCTTTAAGTTGTTTAGTCGATTCTAGTGATGCATTTAGATCTTGTATTTGATTATTGTATTGAGACATCTATGTACTCGTGACTTCTGTTGTATCTTGTTTAACTCTGTTATATATATATAGTAGCTTCATGAACTACTATTCTTTTGTTTCCGCTGCACTATTGTTATATTACTCTGTGTCTGTGACCTGTGATTATTTTATTTACTGTATATGCTGAGTTTTGCCAAATTTAAATTAACAATATGATATTTTAAGCAATTCAAATCCGACATGTATGGATGCAAATGGTTGAAAATTTCGGGATGTTACATACCTCGAGGGAAAAAACATGAAGGTAGATTATCTAGCAAAACTGGTCAGTTCCGAAGAATCTCATTCATTAGGACTAGTTCCAGTTGAAATGCGGACTGCTCCAAGCGTAAGCGGGATGGATATCGACTGGATCTTTGAGACAACCGAAGGACTAGAAACATGGATGACACCAATCCAGGATTACCTGCTCAGAGGAACACTCCCCGTAGATAGGAATCAATGGAAAAAGCTCCTTCGAAAGGAACCATGGTTCGTAGTACAGGATGGGATATTCTACCAAAGGGGATTCTCTACCCCTTGCTCACGTGTGTGACCAACGACGAAGCTCGAAGAATCATTTGGGAAGTTCATGAAGGCAACCGAGGAGAGCACACCGGGGGGTAAACCCTTGCAAAGAAAGTCCTCTGATACAGGTAATTTTGGCCAGTCGTAAACTGCGATGCAGCAGATTATGCCAGATGGTGCGACCAATGCCAAAATTTCATCAAGATCAAAAGAATTCCTTCAACAGAGCCAACACAGATGGTCAGCTCATGGCCTTTTGCAATACGAGGAATCGATTTGATTGCTGCATTGCCAATAGCCAAAGGAGGAGCCAAATACGCTATCGTTGCTTTTGACTATTTCACCAAATGGGCCGAAGCAGAACCGCTGGCCACTTTTACCACAAATAAAGTTATTAACTTTGTCACTAAAAACATTATTTGTAGGTCTGGGGTGCCACAAGAGATCATTATGGATAACGGGACTCGTTTCGAGAGAGTTGAGTTCAAAGACTTTTACAAACGCTTCCGAATCAAGAAAAGCTTTTTTCGCTATTGCACATCCACAAGCAAACAAGCAAGTGAAATCAGTGAATAAGATCATCAAGTCCACCATCAAAAAGCGGCTAACTAAAGCTAAAGGAAATTGGGTTGATGAACTTCCACTCGCACTATGGGCTTACAGGATAACACATAAATCTACAACTGGGCACTTTTCGTTCGCCCTAGCATATGATTCAGAAGCAATGAACCTAGTTGAGTTGGAAGTCCCCTCTCACCGAAGGAATAATTTCAATCAAAGGCAGAACAAGCACCTCCTGCTCGAGTCACTTGATATGTTCGATGAGAAGAGGGAAGAAGCCGAACTAAGGACTGTTGCTCACCAGAAAAGAGTCGCACGATTTTTCAACTCCAAGGTCCGTAACAATACTTTCGAAGTAAGAGACCTTGTCCTCAAATGGGTCTACCCTATACCAGGAGCATTCGGACCAAACTGGGAAGGGCCCTATGTGATCGGCCAGAAGTTAGGGGATGACATGTTCAAGCTAATAAACGTTGATGGAACCTAAATTCCCCGAGCTTGGAACAGCGAATCGCTGCGTCATTTTATCTAAGACTATCTTATGTATTTCTTATTTCCCGTAAATAAGCCATCCTGGAATACCAAAGGAATTGTAAATAGGCATAACCTGCCCAACTTTTACTAATGAAATTGCTTTACTTTCGAAACTAATAAAAATGCATTCGCAAAAGTAACTTCCTGAGTCGACGAGGTCAAATTGACTCAAAACCATCCCATCGCTACTTAAGATAGTGGAACCACTCTCAAGTATGCCCCATCTACTCGCCGAGTCGACGAAAGCAAATTTACTCAAACCGTTGGATTGACAGAACTCGATCCACAGCTTCCAAGAACCAGTGTCGCTCTGGCGACACCGGGAAGGCGCAAAATTAAAGCTGTGCATTTCATAAGCCACGCACCACCTCTTGGATTGTGGAATCACATCTAAGCAAACACAATTACCTAAGCCGTGCATCTCGTAAGCCACGCATTGCTTCTTGGTTCGCAAAACTGCAACCAACCAAGCCTTGATCCTACTGTGCGCATTTCGTATGTGGCACATTACTACCTGGATCAGAAATATTGCATTCAAAGATGAGGATTTCTCATATTACAAAAAAATCACATACCGCCGCCGGAGCTAAGAAAATAGCACTCCAAGGAGCGATACGTGCGCGCGATAGCCTAAATGTCAGTATCACGATGAAATCACTAAACGAAATCCCAAGTAATCAGTGTTGCTCCAGCATTGCCAATCACTTAAGTATGTAAATCACTTGAATGCGTAAATTACTCGTCGTGAGGCCACTAAAGAGCTTCGTAGGTATCTCAAGCCAGAAACTCTCAAAGATAAGAGTTGCAATATAGATCTGACTGGGGCCACCCAGTCTCGTATCAAGTGTTCGGAATAAATAGCCCCATGAACTAAGGTGCAGACACACACCAACACTCAACCAAGGTAGCAAATACTTCACAGTTCTGTTACTCTAAACAAAGAATTTTGGCAGTAATTATGGGACTAAATAAAATAGTAATGAATAAAAAAGAGTGGCATAAGTGCATGAAACATAGATAAGTAGACAAGTGAAGTTGCAATCAAAATTTCAACAATTTTATTATTTATAATGATTTTTTATGTACAAAAACAAGCAGTGAGGGCCGTGCCCCCTCAATATCGGCCAAGAATAGGAAAATACAAACATCTTTGTTATAACAACAATAAGTGCTAAGTGCAGACTCTACACTTATACAAAAAGCAAAAGACAAATCATGACTTCTTGTCGCTGCTTCCCCTGTCGCCTTTTCAGCTTTGATTCATAACTTCTAAGGCTTCTCCCATCCCGGGGTGATCACGCTCTTTGAAACATGGCCACTGGCATACTCTCCTTTGCCTTTGTGCTTGCGGGATCTGTGAGAACGCTTTGACGACCCTTTTTGCTCTTCATCCTTCTCTTTCTTCACCGCTATCATCTATTGCTCGGTCATCAGCTGCTTAGGCTCTGCTTTGTCTAGTTAGCTAGCTTGATCTGCCTGCTCCCATGTATCAGTAGCTGCTAGGCCTTCCTCTTGAGATACAAAGGGGTCATCCAAACCACGCAATGCTGCAATTTGCTCGAAGTGCGAACTGGGCTGCGAGCTAGATGCGGAGATAACAATTGATGCAGTCAGAATGGCAGCAGATATGACATCATGATGAGGAGGCAACTCAGCAAGAAGAGAGGGTTGATCTATAATACCAGAATAAAGGGCAGTTATCTCGGAGTTTTCATCAGGCGTAACTTGGAAGTCTTCAAGCTCAGGAGAGATAAAAAAATTACTTGCTACAAGGGTCTGTTCATGTGCCACAACTTCGAAGCCTTCACCGCTGCCCTCCTTTGATGGCTGCATAGTTACAGGAGAAGTAGAAACGATCCCCTCATCGGCATGGAGATGTGAAAATGGCTCATTAGGGCTTGAAGGAAAATGCCCAGTTACAGCCTTAGCGGTGGTCGCGGCATTGACAGCTTCTCGTTTCCTCTCCAGTTCTATGATTTCTTCGAACTCTACTAAAGCTTGGTGGGATTCTTCGTTCAGGTATGCCTAAACCAAATCCTCTTCGGTGTTACTGCCACCCATGTCTTCGAATAGGGCCAGAGTATCCTCCTAGATTACAATAAGCATACGGGAGAACAACGAACCCAAGTAATCGAGACTCCCTTGATGTAGCATGGAGTTAACATAAAATCCTAAAATGGAAGCTTCCAAGCCTTCCAGCTTTGTTGCGAAGGTATCTTGAAGCTATGAAAAGCTGTCTTCCGTGCTAGCCTTCTCCACCACCAGATGCTTTTTCTCAGCATCTATAGTCGAAACTTGTTCATGAAGAGAGGCAATTTCTTGAGCTTGTTCGACGATGGTTTTCTTCTGCATTTCAACCATTGTCTCGCTTATCCTCAACTTTTCTTTTAAGGCCACCTCATCAGTGTGGCATTTCTTTGTTTCATCTCTAAATATGAGCGCAACCCGGTTAGTGGATTCTTTCTGCTCCTTAAACAAAGAAGCACTTTTGCTCTCTCTCTTGAGGGCATCATCCCTCTCTCTCTCTCTTCAGCCTCTCAATCTCCATGTCACGATCCATGAGCTGCTTCTTGTACTCATCCTATTAAGACTCGAACAAGAGAATTTCATGGTAGTTGTTTCGATTGATAGTGGACAGTTTCATGCATAGTTTTTCCCACCCATCGGCATACTCCAAACCGCTTTGAATTGCTTGGAGATGGGGTGAATAGGATTTAGCATGAATTGACTTCAAACTAGGCTTATTAAAAACAACCCCCCTTAAGAATATGTTAGGGAAGGCAACACGTTGATGCGGTGGAACAGCGGGGAGAATGTAAGGCGCATGCCTAGAAATTGGGAGAGAAGCGGTCATAGCAGCATGAGTGGAGGAGGTACGACACCGGAAGCTAGAACTCTTATCCCAGCGGAAGCAAGAATGATTATCCCAGTGGAAGTAGGAAGCTGAGAAGTAGGTTCTCGCTCTTGTTATCTTTTCAGCCTTTTTGACAGACCTTCCCGCTCAGTTGGGCTTTTCCTCTTCTCATAACCACTTCCTCTATCATGACCTTGATCTTTCTCGGCTCGGCGGTACTCTTCCGCCTCCCTATCCTTCCTCCTCTTCCTCTCTTTGTCGATTTTCCAAGAAGCATGGTACCTGGAAGAGTGTCTCTATGAACAACGAGACTCTAATACTCAATCAAGATCAATGTAAAAGCCACGAGACATGATTCTTGCACCAAATGATAAAAAAGCTTTAGGAAAGTGACATTTGATGAGATGAAACATCCTAGAAAGTAATAATAATAATATAATGTATGTGATCCTAGTAAAGTGTGTGCTACAGCTTAATGACCCTGGCAGAACACACAAACCAATGGAGCCTTGCCCTTCCAATCTGTTTCTTCCTCATTCAGAGGATGCTCCTCACTGATCTCTCCTACCTCCTTCCCTTCAATCAATGGAGCTTTCCCTTCCATTGAATAAAATCTTCTTCTTTTTCCTCTGTGATCGATGGCATTTTAAGCGGTTTGTCAATCCTGACTTGAATTTGGACCTCCTCAAGGGTCTTCTTTGACCTATCGGTGAGTCACATTCTTCTTCCTCATCACCATCATCATCTTCACCAGAATCGTGGGAAGAGGAAACAAAATGGGTCTGAGCTCTAGTGCAGGAAAGAGCGCCGACCAATCTAACGAACCTCCCAAGGTGTAAAGGCCCACATCAGTGGAGATTTTAATCTATGAGCAAGAACCTAATTGTGCGCTCTTGAGCATCGACCACTTTCAAGGCGCTAAGAATAACGCCAAGTGATGGATCCTTGTTAATCTTCGAAAGAACTATAAGGAATATACGATTGTTCAGAAGACTTATAGTAATTAGAGGAAATTCCAAGCATGAAGAAAGAAACTTACTCTCCATGGTCCATAAACGGGTGAATCCTTTTGGACATTTAGTGAAAAAGAACTGGTTTTTGAATGAAGCAACTTTGCTAGGAAGATCCAGTATAAATTTCCGGCTACGTTGCGTCTCGATGTAAACGAGTGATGGGTTAGCCTCTCTCTTTTTGAATAATAGAAGATATTGTAACTCAGTGAAACTCGAGGCACTATTGAGCTACTGCATGAACAGAACATATAAGCACGCTAGTGTTAACCCGCTTTTTGGCAAGGCCGTAGACATGTGGATTTAACTAAATCGATTGCTCAGTTATCGAAGCCGAATACGATAGGTTTGAGTCGATTGGATGGATAGACGATCAATCACATATGATAAACATGATTATGAAGCCGGGATTCGGCGTAGTCGATGGGCAAAAGATGCGGGATACTCGAAATATGAGTTTCGAGAAAAATCGTGGTGATTCGAGATGGTTGAAGTTTACTTCGAGTCGTTTGAGGGTTTACTTTGGGTTTTCAAGCAGCCTGCTTCGGGTCATTTGAACGGCTGTTGTGGGTCACTCATGTCAGCATCTTTCTGCGATCGACATGATTGAAGTGCTTCGGGTCGGCACGTGTGTTTCTCCAGGTCGGTATGGATCATCAGGTCGATAAGAATTTTGGAGATAGGGTCAGCATTGGAGAAAATATTATGGGATCGGTATGATTGAGGTGCTTCCGGTTGGCTCATATGTTCCTCCGATCGGCATGTTTTTAGGGTCCACAAAATGCAGGGGGTCGGCTGCTTCGGGTCATTGAGCTCCCAACTTCGGGTCAGTGGAGTACAAGCTTCGGTTCGGCTAAAGGAAATTAGGTCGGCGCTATAATGTGGGATCGGCGAAGGCCACACTTCGGGTCGGCTATGAGGTCGGGTCGGCAAATGGGAAATTGGGTCGGTGTGTTGTATTTGGTCGGCTACTTCGAGTCGGTGGAACGAAGGCTCCGGGTCAGCTAAAGGTGATCAGGTCGGTGTCTTGAAGGAATGGGGTTGGCACCATGTTACTCCGAGTCCAAACATAGGTTACTTCGGGTCACAAGCGAGTTTGGTCTGGGTCATATCTATGTTCACTTCGAATAATTCCCAGGGCAACATTGGATCGACGTATTCTGAACTCGGGTTCGGCAGTGATGATGGATTTGGGTTCGGCTATGGCCTTGATGGGCCCAGATCATTCAGGAAGCCCAGTTACTTGGATTTTTCCTATAAATACAGCATGCGGGGCTTCATAAAAGGGATCTTCATTCGATTTCCCTTTATCTTCCCCACTAAGGCTAGTCTACTATCATTGTTTTAAAAACTCCGGATTGTAACTGTAATTGATTCTAATATCAATAAAAAGGAAATTTCTTGAGTGGATGTAGGCCAGAGTCAGTCGAACCACTATGAATCCTCTGTTATTACTGATTTCTTTTTAATTTTTATTGTTCTTCATATTTATACTCTCTACATACACTCTATCTGTTATCTGTGACTATTAGTTGGTGCTTTCATCTACGTTTAGGTGTTAGTAACCAATTTTTCCGCTAACATTTTGGTGGTCTCACTGAGAAAGCTAGCACATAGGCATTCTAAAGCTTAGATTTTGGATTTAAAGACATAGGGACTCAGATTCTGGAAATTATGACAAAGTAATCAACCAGGAGACAGAGAAAGGAAAGGAGTTGACAAGAAGGAAGTCAGGAGGCTTCCTCTGGAGCTAATCAGGGATCAATCTATATTACTAGGGATGAGATGGAAGCAATGCTAAAGAGGCAAGAGGACATGATACAGAACCTACTCCGATAGGTTGGACAAGTTGGAGTACAATTCAAGGGAATGGTCTAACCGCAGCTGCTGGCAATGCAGAGCCATGAGTCGGAGCTGTAGAAATTTCTAGAGGTCGGATTTAGAACCAGAATGAAGGGATCGAAGGAAATCAGCAAAGGCCTAGGGGCAGACCCTCGGGATTGGATGCTGGAAGGACTGTGAATGAAGCTCAGTGAGTTGGGACCAACGTGAACGTGAATGAGCAACATGAATAGTACTACCCAGAATATCCTCCAGGACATGGGGGGCTGGGTGGAGATGCAAACAGGGGACCACCTCCGGATGGAGACGAGTGGATGGTTGGATTGATAAGAAGGATTATGAGAGGAGGGCTATTGACCAGAGGCTTGGAGGAAGTCACTCGGAGTCCATTCAGTCTGAATATTAGAAACGCCAAGAACCCTCCAGAATTCAAACTGCCAACACTGGAGGCCTATGATGGAAAATCAGACCCAACTATGCATGTAACCAAATACAGCAGACAAATGGAAGTGCTGGGGGGCATCTGAGGTTGTGATGGCAAGATGTTTCCCTTTGTACTTGACAAACTTAGCTGCACTTTGGTTTAGGCTGCTAGAGAATGGATTGATCAGAACATGGGGCGAGCTAGTGGAACGCTTCATGAGACAGTTCAGGGTCCATGTAACGCGACCCAAGAATGTAATGACACTGGCATCAATGAAGCAGAGGACATGAGAGTCCATGAGAAGTTTTCTAATGTGATTCAATGCAGCTGTAGCTTCAGTAGATCGCCCGGATCCATCAGTGATCTTGACGGCGGCGGTAGCAGGGAATGCTAAAGGCACCAAGTTTAAGGATTCATTGGCACGGGATCCACCATAGGATCTTGAGAGTTCTATCATGAGGCGAAAAGATTCATTTGGTTAGAGGATTCACGCGTTGAAAGGCAGGAGATAAACGTCGTGCAAGGCGAAGGAACGTCTGGAGAAGGACGTGGGATGGATAAAGGAAAGCGCAAGCAGGACGATGGATATGGTGGTTATGACAAATGGAGGAGAGGTCGGGAACCCAAATTTGCAATATACGCGGACCTGATAGATAATTTGGAACAGATTTATTTGATTACACAGGGGTAGGTCCCCTATCGGAAACCACCCAGGAGGGATCCCATAGAAAGGGAGTGCAAGAGCGGGAAGTACTTGTTTGTACCAAAAATGGGCACAACACTCTTCGGGAGTTGTTTGAAGAGATAAAATGAAGAATATAAATGTAAAATAGAGATTATCTAACAAAAACTCCAGCAAACAAGAACGTAAAATGCAAAGACAAGCAGTTTAGAGTGGTTCGGCGTAGTGCCTACGTCCACTATGAAGTTTTGATGATTTTATTGATTCTCTCTCAATGATTACAAGAAATTATAGCGAACAACAGTGAATTACAGTTTGGAATTCGAATTCAACAGTAGGAATAAGATGCAAATCCCAATCTGGCAGAGTCTGGGCGCTTGAGAGAAAAAAGATCCCTTTTCTGTATGCTCTGGGGCTCTATTTATAGGCGTAGGAGGCTTAGATTTCGTTCAAACTTTTGGAGACTTAGTCTGGCACGTGAGGGGGATCCACGCGACCAACCTCAGGAAGTTTCGCCTCGATCTACGATCGATACGAATCCATTTCGTATCGATCAAAATGATGTTCAATCGAGCTGAAATTTTGCAGAGACATTCTTTTGTGTGTATGCGAACTCCTATGAAAATTTCATTGTATTTGGATCAGTGGATCATGAGATATGGTCGACACGAAGTGTAATTTCTCGAAAGTTGTTTGGTTCGTCTCCATGGTTTTGACTCGATCCTTTTCGTGTCGATGACTGCACGTGCTCCTGGGACGATGTGGCGTGCGCGCTTCGTTTCGATCCGGTCTTTGCTCCGTGTTGACTGGTTCGACTCAACATATCTCGCCTTATATCCTTCGAGGGATGACACATCACCTAATCTAGTTGACCCGATGGATTCGAATAAGCCAGTGAGCATGGATTTGAAGCGAAGTCTTTTGATGGATGCGAAGAACAGTGGCCCGATGGATACGAACTAGACATCGGTTGATGGTTGCGAGACACGTCATCTGTTGATGGACTCGAACCTGATCGATGCGAATTCGATGGGTTCGAACGTTGCCAACCTGATCGTTACGAAGTCACGGGGGCTTGCTGATGTGAAGCGGATGATGGACATGGGCTGGATGGATATGAACTAAGGCTTTCTGATGGATATGAATAAGACACTTGGCCACTCGATACGAGCTGCATTTAACTATCGATGGGCTCGAAACCCATCGATACGAACTCGATGGATTCGAAACACGGCTTCTTCAATCGATACGAAATGACGTTCCCTGATGGATACGAAATGAACATCATTGATGGGTACGAAAACGTGCTTTTCCCTCCAACTTGTATCCATCATAACTTGAGCATACAAACTCGGATTGACTTGAAACTTGGAACGTTGGTTCACTCTGCTTTGCCAGTTGTGTCTTATCAATTGTAGCTTGATCCGGATTTGGACAAAATTAAGCGATATCCATGACAGGCGATACTCGGAATCCAATCAATTCATTGGTGTCCTGGCCTTGCCAAAAGGCGGGATAACATTTGCCCCCCAAAGTACGTCTTGTGAAAACATGACGTGCTTTGAAAAGTTGCAAGTTCGTGGATCGTTGTCAGTTTAGCTCATTATTGAATTTCGCATCAGTCCTCCCTTGAACCAATTTGAGATTCGAGTTGAAACAATATGTGATGGCCTTCTCTGACTATCCTCTTGTATCGATCCTCTTCACGAATCGATGCAAAAAGTTGGAAAGTATTTTTTCATATCGATGTGGGCTGAACTGATGGATACGAACAATTATTCGTATCGATGGATTCTGATAGATATGAAAACCGTGTTCGTATCGATAAACCTGCACTGTTGTGAATCGATGGCTCATAAAGTGGATGCTTTGAATCGAAGGAGTCCATCGATTTCAGGTGGCTTCCCTGTGCGCTTCGAATCGATGAAGTCTGGTGGATTCGAAACGAGCGTCCGTTTTGATACGTTGCTTGACTGGTTGCGACCAGTCAGGTTGACTGGGAGATGAATCGACCCGGTCCTACCCTAGGCTTCATATAAATACCTGGAACTCTATCATTTTTCACTTTTTTTTACCTTCTATTTTTACTCTTGCTCTCTGTTCTCTTTTTCTACCTTCGCATCGATAGACTGAGAGATACAACTGCTTGTTTTCGAACCGAACCAAACCTTCGATCCTCTGAGTGTAATCGCTAAAATCAGGTAATTAGTGGATATAATCTTGTTAATAATGACGAAACTCGAGATCCCCATCATTCTCTTTGCTTCTACAACCAGTTTTGACGAATTTGAGATCTGAAAGATGGAAGACAAGATTGGGGGATGGAGCGTGGCCATGGAGTTGAGATCCTTTGGGGAAGAAGGAGAGATGGAGGAAATCACTCCAACCTCATCTCGTATCGATTTGAACTGAGAGTATTCAAATCGATCCAGACGACATACGTTCGTATCGGTGTGGAGACGAGAGCGGCGATGGATGTGAAGCCATTGTTTTCATATCGATGCGAAATCGGCGAACCTGATCGATGCGAATTGGCTTGCCTTCGATCGATACGACATGTATCGATTCGAACCTGATCGATATGAAGCACTCTCACTCCAGCCTGATCGATACGAACGTATCGATTCGAACCTGATCGATACGAAGCACTCTTACTCCAGCCTGATCGATACGAAATACTTCTATTCCAAGACGATCGATACGAATGTATTGATTCGAACGCGGCCAGGCTGAACAGCGTGATCCCCCTGACTCGATACGAAAACAAAGTGCAGCGATCGATTCTTAACCTAAATTTTGACGAACTTAGAGAAATTTTGAATACTTGAACACTTGACTCCGACGAGCTTCTGCCTTGCATAATTGAACTTGGTCACAGAACTACATATTTGACTGACT
The DNA here is from genome assembly GCA_030737815.1 of Allium fistulosum. Taxonomy (NCBI): domain Eukaryota; kingdom Viridiplantae; phylum Streptophyta; class Magnoliopsida; order Asparagales; family Amaryllidaceae; genus Allium; species Allium fistulosum. The sequence continues at coordinate 298,578,291 of CM060905.1, read as the reverse complement.
TTCGAAGCTCGTCGATGGAACTGCTATCTAACAAAAAATAGAAGTATGATGAACTTTAACTTGAATCGATCGTTAGTATCTGGATGGCGCGGTTGTGACGGTCAGCAATGACAGTCATTTCTGGTCTGACTCATCTCGTTTAGTCTTTTGCATATTTTCTTTAATTCTGCAGAATTTGCTCAAATCATGCACAACACTTGCACTGCACAACTCATTCATACACTTTACACTGGGGAATGCACGGGCTTTTTATCGTCTAATGATGGTTTCTCGTGAGTTAGCTAGTTATGGAACCATCAAGTTCGCAGCAGCAGGAAACTCAGAATCCGACCTCTCCCAGACTCGAGATTCCGGATATTGAGGCCGAAGTTATTGGTCCAGCTCCGAACGGGTTGCCTGACGCGTCCTTCATCAATAGTCCACCTGATTCTGTCCCGTCCAATATTTCCAAAGATATGCTAGGGAGAATATGCTTAAGGCATGGTCTATCGTTGGACGACGTAATATTGCCGGGACCAGATGACAGACCGCATAATCCCCCAGAGGGATACACTGCATTTAACCGTCATGCGTGCGCAGCCGGGACACTTCCTCCGTTTAACGACTATATAAGAGAAGTGCTGGCTTATCTGGGGATCGCCCCATCTCAGCTTCACCCGAATGGATATGCTTCACTCAATAGCCTGTTCATTGCATTTATGGAGTACCTGTATCGACCTCCTCGCATGACCGATATAAGATATTTGTTCAACTTCAAAAGCCGAACCGACAATCCATCTTTCACATTCTTGGAGTTTGTAAGAAACTGCCAAGTGGTCACGGGGTCGTGGACTAGACTGAGCTACTTCAAGTCGGAGTGGTTATATGTCTGCTGTCCTCCAGGATTCGCCAGAAGATGGCTGTTTAGACGTGAGTATCGTCTCTTTCCCAAGTAGTTGTCAAGGCAACGCATGAATGAAATCGAACTCATATTTGCTTTTTTCTTTTCTTTCAGCAATAATCCAGTGACCTGAAGGCGGTTACTATAAAGAGATTGTCCGGGTTCTTCAGGAATTCCGGGTGAAGAAAGGAATATTTAATTGCTGTTGATGGACCGGAATCTCAGAATTCTCGGGCTGATTGGGCGGAGGCAGAGCATAAGGCTTGATGGCGCACTAAAGACTATCTCCAAAGAAAAAGTCAAGCGGAAGAAACCCAAAGTCGTAGTAATCGAGGAACCCGACTCCGAAAGAACTCATACCGATGAGGAACCGTTGGTCGGTCCCGCTGATGCAACCCCGGATTCCGATGAAAAGAGAAAAGGCAAGGCAGTGGCCTTTAAACAGCCTAAATCCGGGAGGCGGAAGTCTGTGGTTTTATGCCATCCCCTTTCAGGAGTTAAAATCTCGGAGGCACCCTCCCTGCAAGCCGAAAATCAGTTCGAAGGGCTCGCTGACCTTCCAATTCCGGACCTCGCGTCCGCACAACATGACGTTGAATTGGATGAACTGCAGCATACCTTCGACGTTAGCGAGCCTCTTCCTACTAGCGCGACCGACACTTCTGGTTGGTCCGGGGGTTTACACATCCATACACTCTTCACTGCACAACACAGTTTTCTAACTATAACAGTATATCACAAACGGTTACTGATCTTCCGTATTCTATTTTTCAGGTAAGATGTCTGGACGAGGCACTATGCTGGGTAGTTTGCGCAACAAGCGCCATTACTATGAGCCACGCAGGAGAGAGGGAGAGAGGGATTATGATTCAGGACACTCTGGTCAGGAGAGGTCCGACAGAGACAGGGGATATGTCGGCCGATCCCGATCTCGCTCTCCTCCTCCTAGGACTTCTGCACCGCCCACGGTAGTAGTTGCCCGTCCTCTTGAAACTTCACGGCCTAAGCCACCTTCTCAAGCTCTGAGGTCCGATCCTCCGCGCGGGACTGAAATAGCCACCTCCTCAACTACTACACCGGTCATGACTGATTCGACCGGGGAAGGAGCACTTAAACTTGCACAAATGAGGAAGGAATTTCCTGACATCTACTTTGATGGTTATGTCTTTCCTCCGCATCTGAAAAGAATACCGCCAACAGCTGAAAACACTATCCATGATTATGTTGCGGACATATTCTTTCAGTACAAGGAGTGGGCAAGGGCCGCGAGAAAAGCATCCAAAATAGCATTCGATCGGGATGTTGTCATCAAAAAGCTGGAGAAGGAGCTGGGTCATAAAGACCGAATCATGAAAGTGCTCAACACTGAGGCCGAGTCTTCCCGTAAGTCTGAAATGGAAGCTCTGAAAAAGGTCGATGAGGTAAACTTGGCCATGACCAGGATGAAACAAGAACACTATACCGCAATCGAGGACATGGGTCACAGGAATACCACCATTACTGCCGAAAGAGATGCCGCTCTCAAGGAGCTTAATGAGCTAAAATCGAAGTTCTCTGAAATGGCGAAGGAGAAGGATGCGGCTAATGTCTCTGCGTAGGAGGCCTGTGATCAGGCGGTGGTGCTTCGGAAGGAGAAGGAAGCGGCTATGGAAAAATTCCGCGAAGCTGAAGCTGGGATTGATGAGAAGGTACGACAGGCGGAGGCCAGGATTGAGGCCGAGGTAGAAGAGCTACTTGTCACCTACAGTGCCAACGTGCTAAGGCACCGAGATTTGACATAGCTCGATGATTACCCAATGCATCTATATAACGCCTGGAACCTACTGGTTGAGGAGGAGAAATCTGGGCACCCTGATGAAGTCATCGATGAATTCGAGCTGGATAACCGCATACTCAATGATGACGAGAAGAAAGTTCTCCATGGCTCCATGATTTCTCACGAGAAGGAGAGGCTTGGTGCCCAGTCTCAGGAAGTTGGAGAAAACTCTGGTGCTGAGCACCATATTACGAGTTCTGAGATCGTCGTGTCATCTCAATCTGAGCCAACTCCGATGATCGACTCCCAGCCTATACTGGCATATGATCAAGACCGACCACATCTATCTCCTATTAAGGAGCATCCTTCTGAAATCATTCAGACAACCTCGAGCCAACCCGAGGAAGGTACTCTGAACTAATTTCTTGTATATTTGGACTGAAGAACTTGTATAGAGGTGTATACTAACAAAATGTTTCTATCTCTTTGATCAGTGACTGAAGTTGCACCAGCGGCGCCTCCCGTAGCCCAAGATCATGCCAAGTGCCGGAGGCCATCATCTCTGAGGCGACCTCTGTTGTGACAGTTGCGCCAGTCGAGGTAACTCAGGGGAGCTCACTTTCCTTAGATGAACAAATGATAAACGAGCTCCTCGGCCGACAGAGTGATCCTTTTGCAGACTTACCGTTTGGCCTGGGCGGATTCTCGTCTACTTCTAATATTTCAACTCAGACCAGTACGGCACATAGTGAGGCCAGAGCACAACGAGAAGCAATGATGTTGGCCGAGATCAATGCCGAGATGGCAGCAGCTGCGCATGGTTGCAGTTCGGATGGCGGAGCAGTAGCGCAGTGCCCTACTCCCCTTATGATTGTATCCCCTGGGGGCACGCTCGTTGATACTAGTGTGCCAGTCCCGCCGCCGGCTGTAGGTTCCATTCCCCCAACTCCTCCTGCGGGAAGCATCCCCATAGATTCCAGCTCGGAGGATGATGTCGACATCATGCCTTCGTCCGAAGGGAGCCCGTCTAAGGAGAAAGGCTCTAAACGAAAGATCACTGGTGGCTCCAGTAGCTCCTCAAAGAAGAAGAAGCTGAGGAAAAAGAAGGATTAGATAGACTTTTTTAGGCATGTGTTTCCCTTTTGTAGTCAGGAATTTTTTTATCTCTTTCTTTTTTGCAGGCCGTGTTATAGATGCGGGTTCGGCCCTTGCTAGTATGAATTTTTTGGAAAGGCTCGTGTATGAACCATTGCTTTTGATTAGTTGAAATAAAATTTTGTCTTCTTATTTCAACTTAAATTCCTTTTACGCTTAAATGTTGCAGTGTTCGAACTTTAGTCCGATGTACTTGCATTATTTTAACGTTTAAGCATAGCTTGTTTTGTCTGCCAAGTCTGGAAATATCGCACTTGAGTTGTGATCGGAGATTGAATCGGAGCTGAACATCATATAGTTTCGGGTAGTGATTAACACTTGAACCTGCCCCCAGTTCCGGGGTTAAGTTATGATGATCAGCTTGTGATCGCACTGAGTGAGGACCGAGCGGTCGAACTACACTTGTTTCCTTATGAATCGTTTTATCCACACTCTGGGGATACAAGTCACTTCGTAAGCTGTTGCTCGCATCCTGGGAACTTAAGATTGACGTTATTACTCCAACCCATGTCCTGGGAAATTGGAGTTAGTGTTCTCACTCTGACTCGCGCTCCGGGAGTTCGGAGTTGACTGTTTATATTCCGCTTCATACTCTGGGAATACGGGGTCGAATGTCTGCACTCCATTTCGCACTCTGGGAATACGGAGTCGAATGTTTATACTCTGTTTCGCACTCTGGGAATACGGAGTTGAATGTTTATACTCCGTTTCGTACTATGGGAATACAGAGTCGAGTGTTTATCCTCCGTCTCGCACTCTAGGAATACGGAGTCGAATGTTCATGCTTCATCTCACACTCTGGGAGTACAGAGTTGAATGTTTTATACTCCGTTTCGCACTCTGGGAATACGGAGTCGGATGTTTATACTCCGTCTCGCACTATGGGAGTACAGAGTTGAATGTTTATACTCCGTTTCGCACTCTGGGAGTACAAAGTTGAATCTTTATACTCCGTTTCGCACTCTGGGAATACAGAGTCGAATGTTAATACTCCGTCTCTTACTTTTGGAGTACGGAGTTGAATGTTTATACTCCGTTTCGCACTATGGGAATACGGAGTCGAATGTAGGATTGTTGTGCGCCAACCCTATTTAAAATTGGTGTAATGACTTGCCCCCGAGCTAGGGATTCACTTAGCGAGTGGCCGGTCGTATCACAGCCACTCTCCATTTGAATAAGTCCATTGCGTGATGGGATTTAGCTCTCCGTGCGTCGTGATGTTGTATGTCGTATTTAATGAATCACAGTTCTGGCTCGAAGAGATGGCATTTTATTGCTGATCGGTATACACAGTAAGAGGATGAGCTTGGAAGTAAGTGCGGAGCTTTCTTGAGGCAATCACTAGGCAATAGGCCAGTTTCTCCAGTCTTGGGTAATTTCTTTCAGCTCCTATAAGCCGCTTACTGATATAGTAGACCAATTTCTGCACTTTGTCTTCCTCCCGAACTAAAGCGGCACTGATCGCATGCTCTGATACTGCCAGGTAGAGGTACAATTGCTCGTGGTCAACTGGTTTTGACAAGATCCGTGGTGTGGAAAGATGTTGAACCAACGATCGGAATGCACCTTCACACTCCGTGGTCCATTCAAAGTTTCGCTTTCCCTTCCGGATCAGATCAAAGAAAGGAATGCATTTATCGGTTGACTTCGAGATGAACCTGCTTAATGCTGCTACCTTCCCGTTGAGGCTCTGGACTTGTTTTATGGTTCTTGGGGTCTGCAGGTTCCTTATCGCCCAGATCTTTTCGGGATTCGCTTCTATCCCTCGAGCGTTGACAATGAACCCGAGGAATTTTCTAGAGGCGACACCAAAGTGACACTTTAATGGATTAAGCTTCATTCCATACTCTCGAAGAATGCTGAACATTGAATTTAAATCTCTGACGTGATCTGTAGAGAATCAAGACTTCACCAGCATGTCATCCACGTAAACCTCCATGGTCTTCCTGATCTGATCGGCGAACATCCGGTTGACCAAGCGTTGGTATGTTGCTCCAGCGTTCTTTAGACCAAATGGCATAACTTTGTAACAGTAGAGTCCCAGATCGGTTATGAAGCTGGTATGTTCTTGGTCAGGCAAATGCATGGGTATTTGATTATAGCCAGAATAAGCATCCATAAAAGATAGTAATTCATGTCCGGCTGTCGAATCTACGAGCTGGTCAATTCGAGGAAGTGGGAAACTATCTTTTGGACAAGCCTTGTTTAAGTCAGAGTAATCGACGCAAGTTCTCCATTTCCCGTTCGGCTTTCGAACCAGTATGGGGTTGGACACCCATTCTGGATACAAGGCATCTCGAATAAAACCATTCGATTGTAACTTATCGACCTCCTCCTTAAGGGCGGCAGATCTCTCTGGATCCATACCGCGCCTCTTCTGCTTGACCGGGATATATCGCGGATCTATATTCAGGGAGTGACTTGCAATGCTTGGCGAGATCCCGCACATGTCAGAGTGTGCCCAGGCGAAAACGTCGAGATTTGCCCGGAGAAATTCAACCAATTCCTGTTGTGTCTGCTTGCTTAGTTGAGACCTAACTTTTAGCATTCTCAAATCATCATCCTCACTGATTGGGACGTCCACAGTCAGTTCGGCCGGAGAAGCTTGACTCTCCTTAGATTCATCTTTATCCTCATTGTCCCTAAGGTCAAGGTCTTTCAGGAATTGGTTGTGGTGCCCGAGCCGAGGCCCAGGCATCAATTGTCAATTATCAATAGAACGGACGCAGAGAGATTCCTCTACGCCCTTCCCCTTCTCCTTACGATGCACCGCGCGCAGCTCAGCAACATAATAGGCCCTCCCCGTGGCCTGATCTCCTTGAACGACTCCAATCCCACGATCGGTGGGGAAATTCAGAGTCAAACACCATGGGGCGATGGCCGCCCTGAACTCAGCTAGGGCCGGTCGGCCCAAAAACGCATTATAAGGTGAATCAATCTCTAAAACAACAAATTGTATCATCCGGAATCTTCGGCGTTCTCCAACTCCCAACTCAACCGGTAGTTCAGTTACTCCAATGGGTATCGTGGCACTCCCGTTAAAACCGTGGATTCGGGACAGGCAGGGTTTCAAATCCTTTGCCTCCATTTTCATTAAGTCGTAAGCCCGTTTAAGCAAGATATTCACAGAGCTACCACTGTCAACCAGGATCCTCTTCATCCAAGCAGGACCTACCTAAGCAGATATGACTAGTGGGTCAATTGTAGGGGCTTCGACCTTATCAGCGTCTCGGAAGATGAACACGATATCATCAGATATTATCTTTTGTTGTTTAACCGGAGTTCCGTCTTCACAATTACTACAACATTCAAAGTCTGCATGCCTGATAAGACTAGCATACGACTCCATTTCCCCCCAGCTTCTGTCTGCTGGGTGGGGACCACAACTTATCGTGTTGATAACAAACCTCCCGCCCGTACGAGCGGGTTCTTCCTGTCTTTCCTGATTTTGTGAACGATTCTGATTCGAAGGGCCCGCTCCACCAGACTGTGGCGCCCGCACAAACTGATCTAACTTCCTTTCTCTGATCAACTTCTCGATGAGGTCCTGTAAATGTCGACACTCATTGGTATTGTGGCCGTAGCTTTCATGGAATCTACAGAACTTCCCTGTTTGAACCTGCCTCTCCAATGAGGGTTTCGGAGCAGGCTTCTTATACTGTACAGTGTTGCAAGTCTGTAAGTATACGTTTTCCAATGACGTATTCAACGGCGTGTAATTGTCAATTATTTGAGCCCTACGACGTGGGCCTCAGTTCTGATCTCTTTTCTTATCCTGGCCATTGTTTCCTCTCGGCTGGGTTTGCTTGTTCTGTATGGACTTTTCCGGAACTCTCACCGGACTATTTAACCGCTACATTACTCTGTATGCCCTCAATACTGGGCCTTACATCGTCCTGCTTCCTAGACTGTTTTGCGTCCTCTTGCCGTAAAAACTGAGCGGCTTTGGAGTAGAAACGGTCCAACGATGCGGGTGGTTTTCCAGCTAGCCAATTCCCAAACTCAGAATCGGGATCAATCCCCTTGGTTAAAGCCATCAAGATTGAGTTATCGTTGGGATTACTAATCTCAACACATGCTGCGTGGAACCTTTCTAAGTAACGCCTGAGCGTCTCTCCATGAGCTTGAGTGACACTGGATAGGGTATTAACGTCTTTAGGCCTAGCAACATGCATACGAAATTGTTCTACAAACCTCTTGGCCAGTTGATCGAACGAAGAAATAGATCTAGGTGGTAGGCGTGTAAACCACATTGTCACGATTCCCCCAGAGAGATGGGGAAACTTCGACACTTCACTGCATCGTCAGCCCTTGCAGCACTCATTGACCATTCATATTTCAAAATATGTTGATTGGGGTCACTATTTCCTTCATACATTAGGAGAGTTGGCATTTTGAATCGCCGAGGGGGTTCAGCGTATAATATCTCGTCTGTGAAAGGGGTATGACTACGGGAGATCCCCTAATCATCATTAGTGAGCCCCTGACTCTCACGAATCATCTGACGTATCATGGTTGAAATGTATGACACTGGCACATTCTGGGCATGCTGAGCTAAGGTGTGGTCGGGTTCCACAGTGCGAGTTTGGACCGGGCGCTGTTGACGGTCCATATTTCGCCTCCTTGGCTCGGCATCTTCTGGGACATACAGTTCAGGAGTATGTCCGCGCTGTTGATTGTTCGGTTCTGATAGATTTCGGGTATCAACCCTCGTTTCTGCCACGACGGTTGTAGCGCGGTTGTCCGTGGTATACTGTGGAGCAGTGCCTCCTCGTGTCGAGGGTCCTGTCTGGAAGCTGGTCGATGGCCCTGTCCTCAATTGTCCAACGGTCAAGGCGGGTTGATATCCAGTGGTTTGTGCATGACTCCCTTCTAACCGGGGATGGGTAGACCTGTGGTGATAGTCAGACGAAGCGGAAATTTTAGTAGACGCATGGGAAACATCATCCCTCCTGGACCTTCTGCGGCTCTGGCGGTTTAGTTGGTTGGTCAATTCAACATTGGCGCGTAACTGTTCAGCCAACAGTTGCCGGCTTTGGGTCAGTTCCTGGAGCAACATTTGGAACTCTTGCCGGTAACTGGTCCTGATGGATCTGAGTGAGCAGTGTTGTCTTGATTGGAAGAAGGCTGCTGTGTAGGATTCTGTCTATCCCGGCCTTCTTGATCAGCGGCGGTAGCGGTAGTTCTTGTGCTAACCATTTTCAGTGGTGGAGTCCTTTCCTAGATTTTACGCAAATCTGAATAGAATGGCAGGATTCCGGATCAGATATCTGGATCTTCCTCTTGGATTTATGCAATCCGGTATCGATGGTAATCCAAGGAGCAGGAGAAAAAAAAACTGGTTTTCTCAGTGAAAGCACCAAAGTGTTTGTACCAAAAATGGGCACAACACTCTTCGGGAGTTGTTTGAAGAGATAAAATGAAGAATATAAATGTAAAATAGAGATTATCTAACAAAAACTCCAGCAAACAAGAACGTAAAATGCAAAGACAAGCAGTTTAGAGTGGTTCGGCGTAGTGTCTACGTCCACTATGAAGTTTTGATGCTTTTATTGATTCTCTCTCAATGATTACAAACAATTACAGCGAACAACAGTGAATTACAGTTTGGAATTCGAATTCAACAGTAGGAATAAGATGCAAATCCCAATCCGGCAGAGTCTGGGTGCTTGAGAGAAAAAAGAACCCTTTTCTGTATGCTCTGGGGCTCTATTTATAGGCGTAGGAGGCTTAGATTTCATTCAAACTTTTGGTAACTCGGTTTGGCACGTGAGGGTGGCCCATGCGACCAACCTCAGGAAGTTTCGCCTCGATCTACGATCGATACGAATCCATTTCGTATCGATCAAAATGATGTCCAATCGAGCTGAAATTTTGCAGGGACATTCTTTTGTGTGTATGCGAACTCCTATGAAAATTTCATTGTATTTGGATCAGTGGATCACGATATATGGTCGACACGAAGTGTAATTTCTCGAAAGCTGTTTGGTTCGTCTCCATGGTTTCGACTCGATCCTTTTCGTGTCGATGACTGCACGTGCTCCTGGGACGATGTGGCGCGCGCGCTTCGTTTCGATCCGGTCTTTGCTCTATGTTGACTAGTTTGACTCCACATATCTCGCCTTGTATCCTTCGAGGGATGACACGTCACCTAAGCCAGTTGACCCGATGGATTCGAATAAGCCAGTGAGCATGGATTCGAAGCGAAGTCTTTTGATGGATGCGAAGAACAGTGGCCCGATGGATACGATGTAGACATCGGCTGATGGTTGCGAGACACGTCATCTGTTGATGGACTCGAACCTGATCGATGCGAATTCGATGGGTTTGAACGTTGCCAACCTGATCATTACGAAGTCACGGGGGCTTGCTGATGTGAAGCGGATGATGGACATAGGCTGGATGGATACGAACTTAGGCTTTCTGATGGATACGAATAAGACACTTGGCCACTCGATACGAGCTGCATTTAACTATCGATGGGCTCGAAACCCATCGATACGAACTCGATGGATTCGATACCAGCTTCTTCCATCGATATGAAATGACGTTCCCTGATGGATACGAAATGAACATCATTGATGGGTATGAAAACGTGCTTTCCCCACCAACTTATATCCATCATAACTTGAGCATACGAACTCGGATTGACTTGAAACTTGGAACGTTGGTTCACTCTGCTTTCCCAGTTGTGTCTTATCAATTGCAGCTTGATCCGGATTTGGACAAAATTAAGCGATATCCATGACAGGCGATACTCGGAATCCAACCAATTCCTTGGTGTCCTGGCCTTGCCAAAAGGCAGGATAACCGTACTGCCTATTCCATGAGCTGGAAGGGCATGCCACGGATGAATGCCGCTACTTGAAGGACGTGGTGGAGGATCATGTCAGGAGTGGTAGGCTGCCATAGTATGTGAGGGACCGGACGAGAGCGGTAGAACACGAGCAACTACCGCCTAGATCAAACAGGAACGACCCTGGATTGGGGTCATGACTCGTCATTTGCTGATCGTGATGGCAAGGGCCGAGTTTAGGATTTGGGCTCCGGTAATCGAATAATTTTTTCTAATTTTAAAAAATAAAGCAGCCATGCCACTTACACATGTAAGGGAGCCAGAGCGATCCTCGGGCATGCTCTGAGATGGTAATAGGCTGCTCTGCCCAGAGAGGCAGCACTTAGTTTTTTTTGTTTTTCTTATCGGACGTTTAAAACTCAGATTTAATAAATGAATTTGGATTTTATGAAACAAATCCTTAACTGGAGAGTTACGGGATGGATATTGGAAGTCAGTTGGAATTTAATCGCTTTATGTTCAAGGACACTGAACCGGAGTGCACAGAGGGATGCAGCTTCGCCGGAGAGTGACAGGATCAGCTCGCTCGTCGTTGTTTCCACTTCACCGGAGAGTTACATGATGGGATCCAGCAAGGGCCCAGAGAGGCTATAATCGGTCCAGGACTTTGGCCATGGCATCACTTAATGTTCAGGGATACTGAACCGGAGTGCAGGGAGTGATGCCGCTTCACCGAAGAGTGACAAGATCGGCTCGCTCAACGCTGTTTCCCCCTCACCGAAGAGTGACAGGATGGGATCTGGTAAGAGCCCGGAGAGGCTGAGATCGGTCCAGGAGGACCATAGCATCGCTTGATGTTCAGGGACACTAAACCGGAGTGCAAGGGATAGGTTGCTTCGCCGGAGTGCGATAGGATCTGCCTATTCAATCGTTAAGTTTGGATCGAGCTTAACAAGGGTCTGGAGAGGCCGTTAACGAGAGATCTTAGGATTTGATTACCGACTTCCAAGATGTGATATGGATTTGGATGGTAGCTTCGAACAACTATAGATTTGGATAAGGACCCGGTGAGGTCCAGACTTTGGATAAGGACCCGGTGAGGTCCCAACTTTGGATAAGGACCCCGTGAGGTCTCGACTTTGGATAAGGAACTGGTGAGGTCCCGACTTAGGATGAGGACCCGGTGAGGTCTCGAGTTTGGATAAGGACCCGGTGAGGTCTCGGCTTTGGATAAGGACCCGACAAGGTCTCGGGTATGGATTATAGGACCTAGCGAGGTCCCGGACTAGGATAAAACGATCCGGAGAGGTCATGGATTTTGTTAATGTATTTGGAATGGATTTGGAATTGGATAACGACTTGGAATGGTAGTGGATTTGGCTATTAGATTTAGAGCTATTCAAAACACATCTTCCAATAGCGAGGCATGTTTTGGGGTGAAAATGTGAACCCACGTTTTGGCAAGGCCGTATACTGGCGGATTTAACTAAATCGATTGCTCGGTTATTGAGGCTGGAATACGATAGGTTTGAGTCGACTGAATGGATTGACGATCAATCACGGATGATAAACATGATTATGAGGCCGGGATTGGGCGTAGTCGATGGGCAAAAGACACGGAATACTCGAAATATGAATTTCAAGAAAAATCGAGGTGATTCGAGATGGTTGAAGTTTACTTCGAGTCGTTTGAGGGTTTACTTTGGGTTTTCAAGCAGCCTGCTTTGGGTCATTTGAACGGCTGCTTCGGGTCACTCAGGTTGGCATCTTTCTTGGATCGCCATGATTGAAGTGCTTCGGGTCGGCATGTGTGTTTCTCCAAGTCGGTATGGATCATCAGGTCGGTAAGAATTTTAGAGATGGGGTCGGTATTGGAGAAAATGGATGGGATCGGCATGATTGTGGTGCTTCCATTCGGCTCATATGTTCCTCCCATCGGCATGTTTTTGGGGTCGGCAAAATGCAGGGGGTCAGCTGCTTTGGGTCATTGAGCTCCCAACTTCAGGTCGGTGGAGTACAATCTTTGGTTCGGCTAAAGGAAATCAGTTTGGCACTATGATGTGGGATCGGCAAAGGACACACTTCGAGTTGGCTATGAGGTCGGGTCGGCATATGGGAAATTGGGTCGGTGTGTTGTATCAGGTCGGCTACTTCGGGTCGGTGGAACGAAGGCTCTGGGTCAGCTAAAGGTGATCGGGTCGGTGTCTTGAAGGAATGGGGTTGGCATGGTGTTACTCCGAGTCCAAACGTAGGTTACTTCGGGTCACAGGCGAGTTTGCTCCGAGTCATATCTATGTTCACTTCGAGTCATTCCCAGGGCAACATTGGATCGCCGTATTCTGAACTCGAGTTAGGCGGTGATGATGGATTTGGGTTCGGCTATGGTCTTGATGGGCCCGGATCATTCAGGAAGCCCAGTAAATTGGATTTTGCCTATAAATACAGCAGGCGGTGCTTCAGAAAAGGGATCTTCATTCCGTTTCCATTTATCTTCCCCACTAAGGCTACTTAGCCATTATTGTTTTAAAAACTCTGGATTGTAATAGTAATTGATTATGATATCAATAAAATGGAAGTATCTGGAGTGGACGTAGGCCAGAGTCAGCCGAACCACTATAAATCTTCTATTATTACTGCTTTCTTTTTAATTTTTATTGTTCTTCATATTTATACTCTCTACATACACTCTATTCGTTATCTGTGACTGTTAGTTGGTGCTTTCATCTTCGTTTGGGTCTTAGTGACCAATTTTGGCGCTAACAACTAGCATGGCATATCCATTTGGAAGAATTTGGAATGGGGCCAACCCTATGTTCTGAAGTGTTGTCATTAAGAAGTGGTTGAACGGGGATGCTGCACAATCCATACACATATATCGGTGGTAAGCCACGTATCTAGATGGTGGCCCCATGTGCAAATTCTCCTATCGATGGCAGAAGTACATCGTCCTCTGGGATACCATATTGCAAGCAAATGCTTTGCAACATCCTATTTGTAAGAATTGAAGGAGCTTTCTCAGAGGATTAACCAAGACTTTAAAGTTAGAAGGAGTGCGAACGACGATGGGGCCGACTAGAATCAAGCGACCATATTGACCTGAAGTTACGGAAGCGAGGATACAGCCGGGATCGATGATGACTCCGCTTTAGAAAGAGGTTAGTTTCCCCCAACTGATTTGCATCGAGAAGATTTGCGCTTCATTATATATAAGAAAGCTTATGTTTAAAATGGTCAGATCCGTTGTCCGAAGAGACACAAAAAGCCCTTCCTATTCCAGGTACACCGACTTTGTAATGACAGGACCAATCCAAAGCATGCAACTATGGATTGATGGGTCTCCAGTAGAGAATTCTCAGCATAAGTCGATTTTAATTCTCTAGAAAGTGATAACAACACGAGTTGGATACAAGATGCAACCCTAAGCTATTATCACCTCCCAAAAAAGCCAAAATCACTCCGCAAGACACTGTGCCTGGTTCGACTGTGTAAATCGGTGCAAGTTAATTCTGAATCTGTGGATGAAAATAGCAAAATACGTCGAGCATTAAGGCAAAACCCTAGCTTCGTTCCACGAAGAATTCAAGACTCGATTTACTATCTTCTTCCACAAAGTCACAATCGGCTCGAGTCTTCCACATTATCCGTTGCCAACGCAACTTCATCACCAATCGATAATGTAATAATACGTCAAAATCCACTTCACTGACCTTTGAAATTGATAACAGTGATTCGATCTCTGATTTAAGACAGCCCAAACTAGGGTATTGGATGATTTGGATCGGCAAGGCCTAAAAACAGGCGTAATTACGATGGCGACGACTCCATGAGACGGTAGTAGGTGGCGTTGGTGCTAAGATCGAGGCAGCACTCCTAAACAAACGGTGAGATTGGATCGGCAGGCTAAGGGCTCAAAAGGATCAAATCGATTGGAGGACAAAAGCTTGGATCAGATGAAATGAGGTAAAGTGGGGGGTCGGCTCATATTAAAAGAAAGAGAAAAGTTTGAAAAAATTGTCAAGTACTTGGATCGGTACCGGTCTAAATTTTCTCCCTCGAATGATCACAAAATTTCACTATTCGACCTATTCAATGTTCGTATTCATTCCGGAAATTATCATGTCGAGATCACTCTGTAATTATGAATAATGGAGATTCAGAACTAAGGGCTGGATAGTTAAGCAGTACGTCATAGATAGCTTTGCAAGATGGCCATACACGACCAATGAAGCTCCTTAAAATAGAAACCCAAAGATAAACAATTCCTGAGCACACCTTGTTTTTGACGAAAGCGCACTCTGGGGGCAAATGTTTACCAGGTTTTTAACCCAGCAGAATTCAATGAGAGTTGGAACATTCAGATTAAACAAGAACGACTCCAAATTTGATCGGAAGGCCTAAAAGTACAAAATAAAGGATCCTAAAAAGTTTGGGCCATTTTGGGCTAACATTTTGGATTGGTACCGATCCGATCCAAATGGATCGGTACCTATTCAAATTATTGCTTTATTGGATATCCGTTCCACTTGTATTACACTCCTATGTCCCCACTAAGCTTATCTACCGAGTTTGATAACATTCGAAGCACCCGAGTTGAAGAAGTGAAGACTTATTTGATTCAGATTACAGTTAAATCTATCCTACAGGTGAATCATCGTCAAAACAAGTCAACAAGCTATGAGACTACATGGAGGGTATCGTAATCAGGCAAGAACAACCACCAAGTGGTCAAAGCATAAAAAACATTTAACTAATTAGATCGGTAGCGAGCCAATTGGATCGATACCAATCCAATTGGATCGGATTGGTACCGATCCAAATACTTTGCTCCGGTGACCTTCAATCTTTCTAGACTTCCTCTGTTTGATGAATGCAGGCCTGTGATAAAGTAGTTTTGTCCTAAGTGCTCTCCAACTCTTATAAATACTATTCCATCTACAACAGGAAAAGGATTGGCTCTGATCTCTACTAAAACTCTACCATCATTTCATCACTCTTCTTCTCCCTCACGACAGCCATTAAAGGAAAACTAAGATCCTATCGGTTGTCTCTAACAATGGTGGCCTGATCTAACTTAGGAAATAAGAATGATACTGTAATCCAAATTCCTTTATAACAGTACTTGATCGATAGAAGCTATAAAGTGGGTGTAGGCTTTGTTAACAGCCGACCTACTGTAAAAACCTCGTCTCTTTACTTTTTCTACGATTTACTATTGTGTTTTCTATTTTATTTGCCTTGATAAATAGGGCTGCTGCTTGCACACTCAATCCATGGTGTTGATTCATTTTTTGGGTTAACAAGTGTTATAAATGTGATTTTATAACCTTGTTAAACATATTTTAAGTAATGAATAATGATAAGAAACTTGTTATTGAAATTTGTTTACAAAAATATATACTTCGACAAAAAATATATAATGCGACCGAAAATTGGTTTATCGATAAACAGCTTTTTAATCGATATAAGTTATTTGAACACTTTTGTACTAAGCTAATGAACATATGAACACATTATGAACTAATTAACTCACTTTGCTTCATGAAGCAAATGGAACATTCTAGAAGTTTTCTAATGGATAAGAGATATTTGAATGTAAGGGTTAGTTTAGTCATTTACTAATGGTAAGAGGTGTAAAGGAGAAGTGATTGGCATATGGAAGGGTGGGCCTTCCATGGCATGATGGAGGGGTTGAGAGAAGGGCAGGCAACACCATCTTGAGTCTATATAAGAGGGGGCATACATCATGAAATTACTTTTGCTGATTTAAAAAAAATTAAGCTGTCTTCATATCTTTTTCTACTAAATGTCCTAAAAGAAAATAATTTCAAAACAACTCCAATTCAACTCAAACTTGGACTAAAGCCTTAGGGTAACTCACAAAAACTCTTAGCTATTTGGATTTGGAAAATTCAATGCAAATCTCACCTCCAAAAGCATGGGCCGTGAGCAACAAAGGCTAATAATAGCCTAGAAACAAGTGCAAAACAATGGTGAAGGTAGGAAGTAAGTGTTTGCAAGGAAGATGTAGGACGTGGTTGCTTAGACTTGCTTATTCACCTGCTTATGGGTAAGCTAACGCATCCCCTTAAATGGAAATATACCGTGTAAATTTCCTTGTGGTTGATTATTTCTTTGTGATTGAAGGATATTGATATATGTTGTAATATTGATATATGTTTGTAATATTCTTTCAATTCTTATTTTGAAAACAAATGGCATATGTAATCCATATGTATGGACTTGAATGGACTTGTATGACTTGTAGTATAACTTTGAAACAAAGCACATAGGTTGTAGTTGAACATTGGCTCGAATTGGACTTGGATTTGAAAGTCCTCTTATAGCGATAGTTGCTATAGATGCACTTAGCAATTGCCTTGTGTTCGGAAATTTCTAAGAGCCTTTGTAGAGAGATCATTAGGGGTTTCTTACCATATTTGTGATGTTTTATATGTATGCTTGCTGCCATGAAAAGTTGAATATTATAAAGTTGAATAACATATTGAAAAGTTGCCAAACTTACACTTGTGCAAAACTGCAACGGTTTAACCTTTGTTTTGGACTTTAAAGGTTTGAAAAGATATTTAAATTTAAGTATTTTATTTCATTCTTTTTTAAAGCATTTTCTAACTCTTATTTGAGTATTTTAAAAGTGGTTTGAGACTTTTATGAATTTTTAAGAATTAGTTATGAATTTTTAAAGATGATGGTTTATTTTTAAATATATAGAAAACATGGTTTTTCAAAGTTTTTGAATATTTTATAAACTTGTTATTTTGAAGAAATATTTTGAATAAATGTTTAAAACCTATTATAAGTATTTTAAAGTATTTTACAAGCATTTTTAAGTATATATAGTTTTTAGAAAAATAGCTAATAGTTTTATCAATATTTTATATAAATATCTCATCTTTTAAATTGTTTTATTAAATATCTAGTTTTATGAATAAACTACTATAAATATATTTATATATCATTTTAAATGGCTTTAAATTATAAACAAAGGTTTTAGAAAGGGGTTAGTAATTGTTTAGTGGTCAAATCATTGTTTGTTTGATTACTTGTTTGAAAAGTAATTAACTTTGCTTAACACTAAAAACCAACGAGGTAGACTTCTCTATTTGTGAGAGTTAAGATTGATGTTCGAGTAGGGATAAAAGTAATAGTGCTCTAACCTATTGACTTCCCTCTAGATCGAGGAGTGGTTAAGTTGGAATGTTGGAAAATTAATCTTGTTGATTTTTTACTCGTTTATGGAAGTCATTAATACTATACTTAACACTAAAAGCTGACGAGGTAGACGTGGATGAGGTAGACTTGTCTATCTGTAAGAGTCAAGAACAAAGTGTCTCAGCATGTCTTTGATATGCAACTTACTTGGCTAGACTTTTGACCGACATATAATATAAGTTGTAATGTCAGAAATGTGTTAGGTATATGAACTTTGACTTGTATAAGCGATTGTTTTTGACTGGATAGCCAATTATTCGACTACCAAACTTTACCCAATATAATTAGGAAGTGTCTAAAAGCTTCATGGTTTCATACTCTTTGAGAACCCCTGGCAAAAGCATTGGTATTTAATGTTTCTAGCTTTAAGAATTATATATACAAGATCCATTGGGAGGACTCCTCTTTATATAGTTTGCTATCATCTAAAAGAACAAGAATTAAGTTTATCGAAAATTCATTGAATTAGTTTTAAACAGTCCGGGATCGGTAAGTGTTTTACTTACCGAATACCACTTCAAAACTAGTATACGAGTCTGTGTTTTGGAAGCAGTTGTGAAGTGGAATCCCATAGAGTTGGAATGTCTATCCTAAGGTTAAGTCCAAAGGAGAGGTCAACATTAGCATTCGTCAGAGGACTTATGCGGAAGCCTATGTGGAGATGCGAGATTTTTTCGAGATCCTCGAATCCATATGGAGATTTGTGATCTATTCGAGATGTTAGGATCAACTTAGGGATTTGTTTTCTATTCGAGTTATAATGACTTGTGTAAGGATTCCAAACATGACATCGACATCAAAATGATAGAAAGACGGAGTAGGAGCATAACCTGGGGTTTAGCTAACCCGCGATAGGGTATACTGTAACACCCCTAATTTGGATTAACATTATTTATGATATTTAATTTGTAAATAAAATAAAATAATGTGGGATGATAAGGAGATGGAGATTTGACGATCAATAATAGGTCGTGTAATTAATAAGTTAATAAGGATGGTTGTAACTTAAATAACTAAGGGGATTATGTTAAGGGAAAGGTTGGAAAAGGCTACATTTTCTTAACTTAGACCTTCCCATTCTCATTCCGCGCTTACTTCATTTATACAAACAAATTAAAAGAGAATATATGCCGACCAAGACCAAAAGCTTTAGGAGGAATAAAAGCTAGGAAATCAAAGAGAAAGCTTAAGGAAATCTAATCGACATTCAAATCTAAAGTTCCTTTATCAATTCAAGGTGAATAATGATACACATCTCATATATGTTTGTTTCATTTAAAATTTATGATTAAATCCATAATTCATGTGTTATTATTCCATGGTTGAGTGATTAAATGATTATATTCTTATGAATGATTTATTGGATTTATTTATGAAATTTATTAATAGTTTTAAGTATGAAAATTTATCATATGAATCCTAAATGACTTGAAATTTTGATATGATGTTGGAAACACTATATTAGAAGAGGTTTTTTAATTTTATAAATTTCCAATTAAGTATGAATATTTTGTGTATTTTCTAAGTGGAGATAATGGTTTATTTCGGGTTTTAATTATTAAAAATGATTAAATAATGTTTTCAGGGTCAAAATTTTTATATGTTTAAGAATATGATTTATTGTGATTTTTGGGGATTCTTGCCGTGTTTTTATGATTCATTATGAATTTATTTGGCTAGAAAAGCTTAGTAATATATTAAAATAATAAAATAAAGTTGAGGGTTGCAAAAATTATTTTGGAGTTGGAAATCAGATTCATAGCAGGTTTCTGAAAAGAAAATTTGTTGAGTATTTGCTGACCAATAAGAATTTGACAAAGAATAGATGTGGTTGAAAAGATAATACTTTATACAGCAAAATACATTTTTATAGTAATTACAGTTTTGCCATGCCGAGGTCAATGACGCCGAAGGCATTGAAGCCGCATTTATACAACATCGACCTTAGTGAATGCATAGGAAATCACTCCCAGGTGATAAGGAATGAATTCATTTTGGGTGGAGTCAATGTTGGCATGCATTCTTACGATGTCAATGATGCCGCATATATTCCCTATAACGCATTCACTTATGCCGACTTTAATAATGCCGCTAGTATTCGATTTTTCCCATTTCATGCTGCTTATTTTGCTGCCACAACTATCTACACTGACAAGTATTGATGCCCCTAGTTTTAATGACAACTCCTTTAGAATTTGATGTTGTTTCCATGCCGCATGTTTCGACCTTAAAAATATAAGAAGGCAATGATGCCACACATTTCTTTTAGGTAGTCATGCCCCTTGTATACTATTACTTTCGACACTGATTATAAAAGGGCAATGATGCCGCCTAATCTGAATTCAATATTCCCATAACTTTAAGTTGTAAAGTTTTATACTATGCAAACCAATAATGACACCGCTTATATTTGGCAACCTATATATGCAATATAAACGGTTTTGGCCCTATGGCCTTATACTTTATAGATTAAAGGCTTTAATATGATTTCGTTAAAGAGGGTTGCGATAATCCTATATATGCAATATTAATGCCGCGTTTATCCATGTACAAAGTTAATTGTTTAACCTTATAGCCTATAGTTTTGAGGTGCGACAATCTCTAAGTGATTTCAAAGTTCATCAAAGTTATTTTATAAAAGCATATATCTTGGCATAAATATTTTGGAAAGTAAAGGAGTGTATTTTTCTTGTTTTAAAGTATGATTTCAAGGGCAAATCAATTATAAAGATTTATGTTTTTAAGCAAGTATAAAAGGGTATTTATTCCAAAATTTTACTAAAGAAATTGTTATACTTATCACCTTTAGATAAATTGTGATATGATGAATTGACTCAAAGATTAAAAAAAACAGATGGGACTGTAGTAGGGTCGTGCCCTATACTTTAGCTATTAGCTTCTAGCTGATATTAGTCCAAAATTCCAATGCATAAGGCTTTGTTATGGGTAAGATAAAAAGTTAGTTTTCACACAGAAATGAATACACAAAGATGAGGTATGTTATTGGTTGGCCTGCGAAACCATTTGGATCAGAGTAACCTTAGGAATAGTAAGTTTTGGACAGATTGTCTAGTTTCCTTCTAATAGTAGGTTAGAGAATTCGATATTTCTAGTTGGCCCGACTCAGCCATATGGGATTATAGTTATTTTGAGAAAACTGTGATGTGGGACAGATAGTCCATTTATCCTAATAGATTGGTCATGATTACCTATGTAACATGCATGCATATGATTGTTTAAATTACCTAGTTCAACCATTGTGTTTGCAGGTGCTTGATTATGAAAGACATATTTTAAAGGATACAAGTGAGAGGAAAACCTATTTTGCTTAATGGCGTGGTCTTACTAGGTATCTATGGCATATTATTTTTCACACTAGACTTTTTATCTGTCCCGAAGTTTTTGCTTTTCCCCTTAAACTCTCGGGTACTCATTTGAGTAGTTGGAGTGTAACGTTTTCCGAACATTAGGGTTTGATGAATATCCGAAGATGTGCAGGAGACAGAGATAGCTATGTAGGAGTCTACCTATTTGCTAATACACTGTGTTGTTTTGACTTTTGTCTATATGTATGTAATGACAGAAATTGTATCAGTCTAGCAGTTAACTCTGAACAACCAAGGGGGCATCTTCATATGTCGCTCTTGGAGTATTTTATAATAATTATATTTTATCTAAACCTTGGAAATGTTTTGGATTGTGTAATGAATATGGAAATTAATTAATGAAATCTATGTTTTGAAAAAATTTCATATTCCTATGCTTTGATTTTATTAATACGATTAACATTACTGCATATTATCATTGAAGAATAATACTATTGATGACTGCAACACAACGCTTATTTTCGGGCCTAGGAATGAGTAATGTTACAACTTGGTATTAGAGCAAAGGTTTATGTAAAACTAAAAGAATTTTGAGTTTAAAAGAGTTTTAAAAAAATCCTAATGAATTAAAGAATGAGATTGGTGATGTATTAACATTATAGTAACATACTTGTATTTGCTATATATAATTATATATCTTATCGCTATACTTCCTATCTCTCTTAGACCGTTCTTTCTTATCTTACTAAGGCTCGAATGAAGATTTAAGGGAAGTAAGATATGGAGGCAGGAAACGGAAGAGTGAATCTTAATGGAGGAAGCACCACAACCGATGGAAATGTTAGGCCGAATATAAGGTGGAACCTGGGTCGACAAATAGCTTCTATTGTGGGTGCTGGAATGTCAGTGGATATGAGAGCCGTGTATCAATTCTTTTTCAACATGATGCAAGCAGGAGCTATAACTGGATTAGTTGGTGATATGCTAGAGGAGCAAATAATGAAGTTCCAATTGTCAACAACTATGCTGTTTTGAGTTGGGATTATGCAAAACATGGAGGAAAGCTATTTATTAGAACTGATGATGTTATCAAAGTAGAGAATTGGCTACTTCATTGTGCAAGGATCTTTGTTGATTTAGGACTAAACAATGAGCAAAAAAGGAGTTTGGCATCTAGGCAGTTACAAGGAGCTGCATTATACTGTTGGATCGGTGTTACTATTGGAATGCGGAGGAAACTTTGACTTGGTTTGAGTTCAAAAGGAGGATTGAGGAGAGGTTCATGTCAAAAATTTCCATGTTAAATTTGCTTAGGAAGTTCGCTGAGTTAGTGCAAGGAGACAAGATCGTGTTGGAGTATGCAATAAGATTTAAGGAGTTATCTAGGTATAGGTATGCTACGGTTGACACAGTGATTAAGAGAAATGAAAAGTTCAACCGTAGATTAAGTCCAGAGCTTACAACGGCAATCCTGCCAGATCTCAGGGATCCATGTGATGTATTAGTGGAGATGGCTTTGAGAAATGAAGAAATGCTTGCATTCTTTGGTGGTAACAAAGCAGTGGAGACTTAGAGTGGAAAAATCAGAAAAGGAAGTTCTTTTATAAGAAAGGAGCTCAGAAGGGTGGAGTTACGAAGAAAGGAAAAGTGGATGTTGTATGCTACAAGTGTGATAAGAAAGGGCACATTGCCAATGAGTGTCGTTTAGGAGATGGAAAGAAGTTTATTGGGAGGATGAACATCAAGTGCTTCAGTTGTGACAAGATAGGTCATTATAAGAATCAGTGCAAGGAACTAGCTAAGGTTGAGAAAGAAAAAGTGTTTGCTTTGGAACCAGCTACCTCAAGACTAATAGTAAAGGAGAAGGGAAAATCTATGATGGGAGGTGGGCTTTTGATTCATGGCATACTTGTTAGAGTACTGTTTGATATTGGTGCATCACATTCTTTTATATCTCATTGCTCAGTAGATAAACTTAATCTAGAAACCTCATATCTAGTTACTTCCTTAACAGTTGTGAAACTGATAGATGGGTATGTAACTCTTGAGATGAGATGCGACTAATTAGAGTTTAAATTATTAGGTCATATATTTTTCTGTAGTTTGCATGTGTTTGATTTTATGGGCTTTGGGATTATATCGGGTATGGATTGGTTAAGCAAATACGATGCTATGATATTTTGCCAAGATAGGGAGATATCTTAAGACACCCTAATAATAGCGATCGAATCATATCCTCAGTAGTGGACTCGAATTTTGATGTTTATGTTTTATTGGGTGCGATGGAGGAGGAAGACGAGTCGAGTTTTTGTCGTTAGGGAATTTTCAAATGTCTTTGAGCCGGTTACAGGACTACTGTCGAAACAATCTATTTAGTTTCGAACAGGTCTTGTACCTGGAGCTAAACCCGTTAGTAGTCTGCCTAGTAGAATGACACCTATAGAGACGAAAGAGTTGAAGGTGCAATGGTGGAGTTAGAAGGAAAATGTGTTATTAGGCCAAGCAGTTCTGTAACGACCCGTATTTTTGGGTCATCAAATTTGAATATTTAAAATGTAACGACCCATAATTTAATCACTTTGAACATGAATAGTTAATATGTTTTTAAATGATTAAATAATGGATTTTATATCTAGAATTATTAACCCTGCCTAATAAAACAGAATAATATAATTACTTGCCTAATAAAACAAGAGAGAATTATTAACCTTGCCTAATAAAACAGAATAGTATAATTACTTGCCTAATAAAAACAGAACAGTATAATTACTTGCCTAATGAAACAAAATAGCATAATGATTGTTATATTCCATGCGGATGGTTGCCATTGGACCAAAATCTGGTCGAATCATGTTATGCCATAGTTGATAAGGAGGATTTCTATTGGACCAAAATGTGGTCGAATCAAATTAAGCCATCAAGATGTTTTCTATTGGACCAAAATGTGGTCGAATCAAATTAGGCCATAAGGTTGGTTTCTATTGGACCAAAATCTGGTCGAATCTGGTTAGGCTATAGGAAATGACTAAAGTACCCTTCTCTTCACCTATAAATAGCCAAGTCCATATCTCATTTTAATTCATTCACAAACTAAAGAAAAGAACTAAAATTCATTATCAAAGGTGAAGAATTCCAAGTCTCCATCAAAGCAAATAGGATGTAAGTATATTCCTTGTTTTCATAGTTTAGTGGGTATAACTTATTCTGTGAGTATAATTCAATTATTTTACAGTGAGTGTAATCTTAATCTCTTTCCTTTGACTCATTCACATTTTAATAAATGTTGTGTTAACTATTGATTGTAAATTGTTAATAATAATGAGTCTGTTCTTATTCTTGTTATTATTCTTGTTTGGTTGTTTGATTTATGGTCGGCCAGTTTATGAGCACTGACTATTTATTTATTATTGACATTGCTCGACCAGTTTATGAGCAATTTATTCATCCATATGCATGGGTTGAGTAGAAAATAATTGTAGGATAACACCTTGTGATTTATTTCATGATTTGACTATAAGGTGTTTATTTGGTTCACTTCAATTAAATGAATTATTTTGAAAATTGGTTTTCAAATGGAAATGTTATGAAACGTTTTCCCTTTAAAAGAAACCAAAATGTTTGGTAATGTATATTTTGAAGTTATATTATATAAAAGTGATTTATATAAGAATGGTTTTATAAAAATGTTTTATAAAACGAAAAGAATTTTGAGGACTAAACCCGATGGTTTTAAGATGATTTTTCAACAAATTTGGGGAATGAAAATTATTATTGATTTGAAAGTACTTGTGAATATTAGTGTGAAATGATTTATCGCTTCGGGATATAAAATGATGTGTTATGTTACCAATGATTCGGGTAACCTGTAACTAAAAAGTGGGCATATGTTTTTGGTATAGTCTGCTCTTGGAATAGAGGGATGTACTTATTTATTGATTGTATGAAGGCTGGGACCCAGTTGCCTTGTTATTAGGAGAAACCTCCTGATATGGTTGCATATGGTTTGATATGTTTTTATTATAGTATTTGGGATTTCCAAATAAACTTTTCAAAAGAGATTTGATTTAAGATCCCGAAGTAAAGTATAATTTGAATATAAAAGATATTTATATTTCAAAAGTTTTGAAATATGGATTTGAGAATAAAGTCCAGAGAGATAATTTTCGTAAGGGTAATTAGATTTGAAAATCTAAAATTGAAGATTAAGCCTATGTGGGTAGTTTCGGAATTGCATATTGTTTGTTGCATCGTAGGCTCCATGAGTCCTATTTGCAGTAGGAGAACTACGTTGGCTTGATCCTGTATCTAATTGGGTACCCAATTAGATAGGGGTACGTAGGCAGTCACAAGTGGTAGTGATGCAGCCCCAATAATAACCTAACATTTTCTGTTTGTTGTTTGTCATATATCATGTATTGTTGTATCTTTCATGCTTACTATTTTATTCCACATTTACATTGTTTATTGAGTTTGCAGGTAATGATATTGTTGTTTCTCATCAGAGTTGCACAGCGGTAGATTTACAGTTTGTTTGTAGTATTTGATTTTAGGTTTGTATTAAAGCACACTAGTAGATTAAATTGATTACTTTGATAACTTGTAAAATTGAAAGTTGTATCCTATACATTTAGTAGTGTTGGATATTTATCAAATATTGTGTATTAAGTTGGTAGTTTTCATTCGTAGTTTTAGAACTAACGGGTCTTTCGGCGATTTTGACTGGTCCGAAAACCCGGGTCGTCACAAGTTCCTTTTGCGGAGCAACCATGGTGTTCATGAAGAAACCAAACTGGTCATTGAGGTTATGTATTGATTATCATAAGCTAAAGGAGACGACGATAAAGAATAGATATCATTTTCCAAGAATCGATGATTTGTTTGATTAGTTGAGTGGAGCTACAGTATTTTCTCAATTGGATTTGATGATAGGGTTCCATCAATTGAGGGCAGCGGAGGGAAGTATTCCGTTGATAGCATTTCGAATAAGATATGGTTTGTATGAATTGTTAGTAATACCATTAGGATTGACTAATGCACCTACTTTCTTTGTGGACTTGATAAACCGAATTTTTCAAGAGTACTTGGATAGGTTCATGTTGGTGTCTATAGATGATGGTTTGGTATAATCTAGGAATGAGCAAGACCCTGAGACTCATCTTGGAATAGTGCTCGAGATGTCAAGACAACATTAGCTGAAAGCGAAGTTCTCGAAATATCATTTTTGGAAGAAAGAAGTGAAGTTCCATGTTCCTGTAGTCTCAGAAAAAGGGTGTCAATAGATCCAGCTAAGAGAGAAGCTGTAAATAAGTGGAAATGACCCAAGAGGGTGACTGAAATAAAGAGTTTTCTTTGATTAGCTGGCTATTACCAAAGATTCATCAAGGAATTCTCTCATATAGCAGCACTGATGACTAAACTAATAAGAAAGGACGTGAAGTATGTATAGACCGATAAATGTGAGCAGGCATTCCTGAAGCCGAAACATTTATTGATCAATGCACCTATGTTAGTTGTCCTAGATAGGAATCAAGATCTAGTGGCGTATATTGATGCATGCGGAATAGGATTGGGAGCTGTGTTAATGCAAAGAGGTAAAGTGATTTCCTACGCTTCTCGACAGCTTAGACTGCATGAAGGTAGATATTCGACTCATGACTTGAAGTTGGCATCGGTAATCTTTACTTTGAAGGTGTGGAGACACTATCTATTAGGAGAAAGATACAAGTTGTTTAAAGATCATAAGTCTTTAAGATATTTATTCTCTCAAAAGGAGTTGAATTTGAAACAACAGAGGTGGTTGGAGTTTATAGCAGCTTATGGTTTTGGAATTGAGTACACATCAGGAAAAGGAAAAAAGTAGCAGATGCACTTAGTGGGAAACATCAAAATGCAGTATTGGTGATGTTAGCGGAGTGGAAAGATCTGAAAGCACTGACTACTTGTAGTGTGCAGTTAAGATCTACAGCTAGTTCTTGTTAGACTAGTGCAATATTACCTTGCTTGAAATTTCGAACAACATTGATTGGAAAGAATACTTCTAAGCAAAGAGATGATCCATTGCTAGATTAAAGAATGAGAAGATTGAAAGGTTGAATTGAGATGAATGATTTAAAGAATTTTTATCTCAGTCAAAATGGATGGTTAAGGAAGAAAGGATGGATATGTGTTCTAGACGTGGAAGACCTACGGAAAGAAGTACTTAGGGAATGCCATCGATCGAAGTTTACTATTCATCCAGGAGGAACTAAGATGTATCAGGTACTGAAAATTAGTTTTTTCTGGAAAGCTATGAAAAGGGATATAGGCTTATGGGTAAAGTAATGCTTAAATTGCTAGCAAGTGAAAGCTGAATAGCAGAAGCCAAGTGGATTGCTTCAGCCTTTAGATATACCAATATGGAAATGGGATTCTATATCCAAGGGATTTATTGACAGATTGCCAAGGTCGAGTAGGGAAAATAAAAATATTTGGGTTATAATGGACAGATTGACAAAGAGTGCACATTTCATTCCTGTTAGGTCGATAAGGATGACACCTATTTTGGCTAAATTATTTATGAAGAATACTGCTAGACTGCATGGGATTCCTAGCAGTATAGTAAGAGACAGAGATTCTTTATTCACTAACAATTCTAGAAAATTCTGCAAAAGGTTTTAGGTACCAAGCTCAAGATGAGTACCGCTTACCATCCGTGGACAGATGGGCAAACAGAAAGAGTTAACAAAGTCTTAACGCATTTGTTGCTAAGGAAGAGCCAAAACCACAACAATGCGGTGGAGGCCAGAAGAAATGGAATGGAAAGAAGTAGTCTCAGGGAAAGAACGCTCAGATGAGGGCTAAATGGGATCCTATTTGTTATGGTTGTAGAGACAAGGATCGCCTAATCATAGACTGCAAATCTGATGGGAAGAATAAGTGTTATAACTATGGTAAACTCGGACATATACAGAAGAATTGTTTGGAACCACCGCAAAAGAAATAGTTTGTGAAGGCATATGCTTGTGACATTC
Source organism: Allium fistulosum (assembly GCA_030737815.1). NCBI lineage: Eukaryota > Viridiplantae > Streptophyta > Magnoliopsida > Asparagales > Amaryllidaceae > Allium > Allium fistulosum. The sequence continues at coordinate 298,550,138 of CM060905.1, read as the reverse complement.
TTCCAACTTCGTCGAGTGCTCCCTCGACAAAAGAGAAGAGGAAGGGCATTGTTATTCAAGGTATGCTTTCTATTTACGATGTTGCCATACATGTTTTATTCGATACTGGGTCTTCACATTCCTTCATATCTAATGGTTTGTTAGATAGGCTGGGATTGAAACCCGAAACAGTTGACCGACCTTTGATTATGATGAACCCAGTTGAAGGCTCCACTAGCCTGTGCATGGTTTATTGTGGTCTGACCTTATCAAGTCATGGATGCTCTTGTTAGTCCTTGAGATGATGGTTTTGATGACAACAACCTTAGAATAGATTATAAAATAGAAATACTAACATTACAAGTTTAGATATATATGTATTTGCAGGATCTAACCATGCAGGTATCAAGAATAAAGACTGTACAGTATAGAGATTCAAGATACAGAGATAGAAGACGCATGAGTATCAAGATTATCAAGAGTTCAAGGTTAAGTCTGTTTTATTAGGAATATTTGTTAAAACTTGTAGAAAAGCACTGGCATCTTAATATCCAATTTATTCGTGGAATGGAATCCACTTCGAGCCCGTTAAAGGGATGGAACCCTAAGTAGGATGGAACCTACGAAAATCTAGTGGGACATTGTTTTGTATCCACTAATTTTAATACAAATGATTTTACAAAATTATCTTGTTTTCAAAATGATTTCAAAAACTTTCCTTTTAAAAGATTCAAAACTCTCTATCCTAATTTTAAATAATTTTAGCCTCAAAACATCTTTAATTTCAAAGTCAAAATACTCCTGATTTTAAATGTCTTTTCAAATAATATATTTAACTTTTAATATTTATACTTAGATTTAAATATAAAATTATAGTTAAATTATGTATATATTGTTCTTTATATTTACTTATGAATTTCAATTATATTCAAGTATATTTATAAAGTTTTAAATAATTTTTATGTAAGATAAATATTGTTTTTATAGAAATTCAAATTATCATTTTTGGCCGAGGGATGTCGACATGCCCCTAGGTAGTATGTCGACATAGTGACAGTTGAAGTTCAAATTCAAATTTCAAAAGAAGTGTCTATTCGCTATAACTCTTCATGAATGGTCATGGCTGTTGGTTTTCTATAAATAGGGGTCAGTTTCAACGAATTTTTAATCACTTTTTCTGTTTTTCACTCCTTTTCATCTTCCACATTTCTTATTACAAAATCATACCATTACTCTGCCGAAATCAACATCGAATCATACTCGATTACTTCTAGTTTGATTCTACATCACTATCTCTACAAGGTTCTCAGTGTTATTCAGAGTTATAGGTTTCTTTGTAATATATTAGCGAGAAAAGGTGTGATTGTAGCCTTGTAAATCAATTAAGCGAGAAAAGGTGTGATTATATCCCTAGAAATCAATTGGGTGAACTTGTTGCCCGGTAAATCAAGTATCCCTACCCAGAGGATTGATATTCTGGAGGGTGTACCTCGTAGCCTTGAAATCGAGGGTTGTAATTGTTGAATTGCTTTTGAAAGGAAATCCGTACTTAGTTGTGCGGGCATGGATGTAGGGTAACTCCGAACTAGTATAAAATCCGGTGTGTTCTTTCCTTTACTACTTTTACTTTATATTTTCATCTGTGTTCATATCTGTGTCTAATTAGTGTATACATTGTTAATAAAGTTAGATAAACTCAAAAAGATTAACAAATTTCTTAAAACACTATTCACCCTCCCTCTAGTGTTAATTCTAGCCTTAAGATCCTTAATCCGCATTTCTCACATTTGGTATCGGAGCTTTGTTTTCAAAAGTTTCATTATCTGAATTTTGAAAATTTTCAAAATGGCTACTAACACTAGTACTGCTATTACCACCAACACTAGTTCATTTGTAGAAGGTCAGTCTACTGCCAGACCACAACTCTTTAATGGTAGTAACTATGTATATTGGGCATGTAAGATGAGAATATATTTACAATCTGTAGGATTAGATACTTGGAATATCACACAAACTGAATATTCTGAACCCACAACTAATTTTGCACAGTGGACCACTGAGCAAAAGACTGTTGCACAAAATAACTCTAAGGCAATGAATATTCTGTTTTGTTCACTTGAAAGAAATGAATTTAATAGAGTGTCAGTTTGTAAGTCTGCATATGAAATATGGAAAACTTTGCAAGTAACTCACGAAGGAACAAGCAAAGTTAAACAGACCAATCCATGCTCACAAATCAGTTTCAGTTATTTAAAATGAATACTAATGAGTCTATTTCAGATATGTATAGTCGATTTCAAGATATTGTGCATTCTTTAATATCTTTGGGAAAGGAATTTTCGAAAGAAGATCAAGTCAGAAAATTTTTGAATTCTCTCACTCCAGAATGGGATCAAAAGACACTTGCAATTGAAGAGGCAAATGACATCAGTACTTTAAAGATAGAAGAATTGATTGGAAATATAATGTCGTTTGAAGTTCAAATGATCGGGAGAAGAGAAAGCAAAGCATCTGAAAAGAAATCAATGGCATTCAATGCATTGACCGATGGATCAGACTCAAACAGTGACAATGATGAAGAGATAGCATTTATGACCAGAAATTTTAGGAAATTTCTAAAGTACAGAAAATTGAATAGTTCCAAGAGAAACAACTTTAAGAATTCCGGTAATCAGACTACAGTACCAAACTTTATCAAATGCTTCAATTGTGAGGAACCAGGTCATATCAAAAAGAACTGTCCGTATCCAGAAAGGCAGAATCCTCCTATAAACAATGAACCAGCAAAGAAACGGAAGCATGCATTTACTGCTACTCTAGATGACTCAGACTCGTCCTCAAGTGATGATGATCAGAAGACAAATAACTCGAATTTGTGTTTCACTGCAGTTCACGACTCCGACGAGTTCAAAGAAACGGACTCAGAAAAAGGTACATGTTTACAATATAATTGGTTGAAATTGCTTGCATAGAATTAGTTGCTTGATTGTTTGATTGATTGATTTTAAATTGATATGCTGTTTGAATTTTAAAATTTATTTTCTATTTTTACTATTATTTTATTATTTTATTATTATTATTTTTATTATTTTTGACACATTCTGAAATATATTATAAGTAAAATAATATTTTAGAAATATAGACATTAATAATAATATTTATATATATGTATATTAGATATCTTAGGAAAATCATATCATGAAAATTCACAGGCACATGTCGACATGGCCCCTACCACGATGTCGACATGCCTACCTGAATTTGAATTTCAAATTTTGAATTCAAATGTTTGAATTTCCCTCCACCTTTTCACTTCATTTATTTCTCTGAAAAGATACCTTTTGACCAGAGAATATGTCCTTTGAAAGTCTATTTATCCACTATCTTTTATCATATCTTTTCACTTTCATTTTCAAATTCAAACTCTCTCTTCATATCTTCAAGCTCTCCACTCTCTACTCTAATGGCTTCTTCAAGCAACCCCTCAACCATGAGAATTTCCAGAAAAATCAAAGAGCAATTATACAATGATCCGGAGGCAATTAAAGCATACATCAATTATGCTAATTATGCCAAAGTCCATCCCGGAAAATTTGCTATTTTTCAAGATTTTTCTTCTTATGAAATTGATTCTCCTTTTGCAAACAATGGTGTTTTAAGTCTTATTGACTCTTCTCAAAATGATTTTGTTTGCTATCCTAATCTTGTCAAAATCTTTTATGCTAATCTAAACCGTGCTTTTTATAATGGAAATGACAATGAGATTTGGAGTAGTGTCAAAGGGACTCAAATTGTTTTGAATTGTGATCTCTTGGGTACCATTCTTAATTGCAAAAGCACGGGAATGGATCTTTCTAGTTTTAAAATCGATGAACATGACCGTGAGACATTTCATCATATTTTTGATGGAGATGAAAACTTTGAATTTAAAAACCGAAACTTTCGTCCTAAAGCAAGGATTGTCAATCTTCTTTTACAACATACTTTGACCCCAAGATCGGGTAATTTTAACTTCAAAAGTGTGCAAAGCACTTTTTGGTATTTTTGGAAATCATGACATCAATTGGGCGCAAGTTATTTTGGATGAACTTCGTCCTAAAAATTTTGAAATGGGAGAAAACACTTTATATCATGGAATTTACCTTACTCGGATTTTTAACTATTTTGGAGTGGATTTCAAAGGTGAAGAATTTGTCTCTAGAAAAGTTTTAATATCTCAAACATTTCTCTCATGAAAATCCCATATGTTTTTCAACCTTATGAGACTCCTACCGAAAAGGAAGAGCGTTTGGCTCATGAAGAAATGGAAGAGGAAGAAGAATAAGAAAGGGATGAAATGGAAATAGAAGAAGAAGAAGGTGAAACATCCTTAGAAAGTATTGAATATCCTTCCAATCCATCCAACAAAGCCCTTCTCAAAAACCAAAAGATAATTGTGGAGAATCAACGGATTTTAAAACGATCCGTTAGTAAGAAGTTGGATAATATGTCTTCGAAGATGAACAAGTTCTTTTCAAAAGTTAGCAAGAAACTTGGACTATCTTCATCATCCTCATCTTCTAACTAGTTTTATCTTTTAGTATTGTATTTGTCTTAGTTTATTTTATTTCAAATGTTCGTGTAGTTCCTTATGTTTAATCATTGTATTATCCAATTATGCAATGAAATTGAATTTCCTTCCTGTCATCTAGCTTATTTTATATCTAGAATAAATGTTAATATATTATAGAAATATATATACATCATTATTCACAAGATAAAATTATCATCAATTTTCACTAAAGTATGTCGACATACCCCCCTTGACCATGTCGACATGTACTGGTAAGAAGTGACTATTGATTTTGAATTTGAAATTTGAATAACTACCAAATGTCTATTCATTTCAAACGAATTTCTACACCTATATATATCTTTGTCTTCCAGAAATCTTCACTGAAATTTATTTCTCATTATCTATATCCTTCATTTCTTTCTTTAATTCAATTATGGCCAATCCTATTCATAATCTATCTGAAAATCTTGAAGAAACACTCAATTCATTCAAGAATATTCTCTCTATCATCCTCCGTAATCAGCGTTACTTAGAATTAAGTCAAATGCAGATGATCAAGGAACAAGAGAAACACTTCGATGCAATTCGTTGGATGATCTCCTCCCTGCACAAAGACGATAACGAAGCACATCCTCATGTTTCTCTATCTGTTGATAATGAAAATTGGGATGCTATCAAACAAGACCCTATCTTTGGAGAAAAAGGATGGGTTGATGTTCCTCGTAATGTTTAATTTTCTTTCTTTGATTGATTTGTTTGAATTAATTTGTTTGATTTGATTTGGTTTGGATTGATACTTTGTGTGGATTAATTTCATTTGGTTTGAAGTTTGCTGTATGAAACATGTATATATATACATTAAAATGAATATAGTCTTTAGTTAAGTTATTATGCTCATAAGTATCATTATTTCTTAATCTATATATTATATATTCCGTTGTATAGTTTATCAATGCAGGTACTAAAGTCCAAGAGTAAGGGGGAGTAAATTTTGTTAATGACAAAGGGGGAGAAGTATAAAATAAGGTAGTTAGGCATAGATTAAGGGGGAGTTGTTAGTTTTAGGGGGAGTTATTAGGATAGAAGTGATATTTTATAAACAAAGGTTGTCATCATCAAAAATGGGGAGATTGTTAGTCCTTGAGATGATGGTTTTTATGACAACAACCTTAGAATAGGTTATAAAATAGAAATACTAACATTACAAGTTTAGATATATATGTATTTGCAGGATCTAACCATGCAGGTATCAAGAATGAAGACTGTACAGTAAAGAGATTCAAGATACAGAGATAGAAGACGCATGAGTATCAAGATTATCAAGAGTTCAAGGTTAAGTCTGTTTTATTTGGAATATTTGTTAAAACTCGTAGAAAAGCACTGGCATCTTAATATCCAATTTATTCGTGGAATGGAATCCACTTCGAGCGTGTTAAAGGGATGGAACCCTAAGTAGGATGGAACCTACGAAAATCTAGTGGGACATTGTTTTGTATCCACTAATTTTAATACAAATGATTTTACAAAATTATCTTGTTTTCAAAATGATTTCAAAAACTTTCCTTTTAAAAGATTCAAAACTCTCTATCCTAATTTTAAATAATTTTAGCCTCAAAACATCTTTAATTTCAAAGTCAAAATACTCCTGATTTTAAATGTCTTTCCAAATAATATATTTAACTTTTAATATTTATACTTAGATTTAAATATAAAATTATAGTTAAATTATGTATATATTGTTCTTTATATTTACTTATGAATTTCAATTATATTCAAGTATATTTATAAAGTTTTAAATAGTTTTTATATAAGATATATATTGTTTTTATAGAAATTCAAATTATCATTTTTGGCCGAGGGATGTCGACATGCCCCTAGGTAGTATGTCAACATAGTGACGGTTGAAGTTCAAATTGAAATTTCAAAAGAAGTGTCTATTCGCCATAACTCTTCATGAATGGTCATGGCTGTTGGTTTTCTATAAATAGGGGTCAGTTTCAACGAATTTTTAATAACTTTTTCTGTTTTTCACTCCTCTTCATCTTCCACATTTCTTATTACAAAATCATACCATTACTCTACCGAAATCAACATCGAATCATACTCGATTACTTCTAGTTTGATTCTACATCACTATCTCTACAAGGTTCTCAGTGCTATTCAGAGTTATAGGTTTCTTTGTAATATATTAGCGAGAAAAAGTGTGATTGTAGCCTTGTAAATCAATCAAGCGATTAAAGGTGTGATTGTAGCCCTGGAAATCAATTGGGTGAACTTGTTGCCCGGTAAATCAAGTATCCCTACCCGGAGGATTGGTATTCTAGAGGGTGTACCTCGTAGCCTTGAAATCGAGGGTTGTAATTGTTGAATTGCTTTTGAAAGGAAATCCGTACTTAGTTGTGCGGGACTGGATGTAGGGTAACTCCGAACCAGTATAAAATCCGGTGTGTTCTTTCCTTTACTGCTTTTACTTTATATTTGCATCTGTGTTTGATTTTGTGTTCATATCTGTGTCTAATTAGTGTATACATTGTTAATAAAGTTAGATAAACTCAAAAAAATTAACAAATTTCTTAAAACACTATTCACCCCTCCTCTAGTGTTAATTCTAGCCTTAAGATCCTTAATCTGCATTTCTCACAGCTCTTTTGTTTGTTATTACTTTGTGTTGAACTTCATTAGGTTTGGGATTATCTTGGAAATGGACTGGCTAAGGAAGTATGCGGTAGTAGTAGACTGGGAGAGACTGTTGGTGACGATTGGGGCTGTGGAAGGGCGGACAGTAGTGATTGGCTGCCTGCTAGAGGATGGGGTTATGGTTTGCTTTCTATATTTGGTTGAGACTCCATAGGATGGATTGTCATCTATGACTATCGTTAGAGAGTATCCGGATGTGTATGAGGAAGTGACAGATTACCACCGAATAGAGAGATTGAGTTTTGGATAGACTTAGTAAAGGATGTTAGGCCGATAGTTATGCCTTTGAGGCGTATTGCATCTAGAGAGCAAAAGGAGCTGGAGGTGCAAGTAAATGACCTATTGAAGAAGGGGTTCATTCGTAGGAGTATATCTGAGTGAGGTGCACCTGCAGTAATTGCCACTAAGGTGGATGGTTCTCTGAGGTTGTGTGTAGATTACCGTGAACTGAATAAAGTAACAAAGAAGAACAAGTACCCACTTTCATGTATTGATTACTTGTTCGATCAGCTCCATGGTGCGAAGGTGTTCTCTTAATTGGATCTTGCGATAGGATTTCTCCAGTTGATAGTAGCGAAGGAGAGTGTACCGATCACTGCGTTTCGTAAACCGTCTACTTTCTATAAGTGGTTTGTTATGCCTTTAGGGCTAACCAATGCTCTGGCATACTTTGTTGATCTCATGTACCGTGTCTTTAGAGATCACCTAAATAAGTTAGTGCTTGTTTTCATGGGTGATATTTTCATCTATTCTAGGACAGAGGAGGAACATAAGACACACTTAGGGATTGTGCTTGAAGTGTTGAGGAAGCACTAGTTGAAAATGAAGTTTTCAAAATGCCACTTCTGGAGAAGGAAAGTAAGATTCTTAGGTCATGTCGTCTTGGAGCAGGGCGCACAGTAGATCATGCCAAGGTGGCAACGTTTAGGATTGGAACCAATCCAAGAATGTTATGGATGTGAGGAGTTTCCTAGGATTGGTGGGATATTATAGACGTTTTATCAAGGACTTCTCAAAGATAGTAGCACCATTGACCAATTTGATGAAGAAGAACCAGACTTTTATTTCGGACGTGGATTGTGAGCATGCTTTTGTATTGAGAAGTTGACAAGTGCACCAGCATTAACCATTCCAAGCAAGAATGAGGAGTTGACAGTATATATAGATGCTTATAGTATTGGATTAGGTGCGGTGTTGATGCAGAAGGGAAAAGTTGTCGCCTATTGTAGTCGACAGCTGAGGCCACATGAGAGAAAATATCCAACTCAGGATTTGGAGTTGGCGGCTATAGTGTTTGTTTTGAAGATCTGGAGGCACTACCTATTAGGATAAAGGTTCAAGCTATTCACGAACCATAAATTCTTAAAGTACTATTTCTCCCATAAGGATCTCAACCTTCGCCAGCAGCGATGGTTGAAATTCTCGACCTTCTATGATTTCTGCATTTCTTATAACCTTGTTAAAGGAAATGCGGTCGCCGATGCATTGAGTAAAGACATGCCAGTTTGGGAGCGATGTTTATGGAGTGGAAATGGTTAGAGTATATTCTTGGCTTTGACTTTAGTCCCTATTGCGAGTTAGAACCAGGGATGTTGGCAAGTTTGACTATCAGGCCTACTCTGATTGAGAAAATCGATGATAGTAAAAGGCGAGATGCTAGATTATCAAAGATCATGATAAAAATAAAAAGAGGAGTAGAGCCGAAGACATGAAGAAATATGAACTCGACCGAGAATGCTAGCTTCGTAAGAATGGGAGATTGTTTGTTCCTGATGATGATGGATTACGAGATGAGGTGCTATGAGATTGCCACCATTCTAGGTTAAACATACATCCCGACGGTACTAAGATGTACTATGATATGAAGCGGACCTATAATTGGGAGGGAATGAAGAAGGATGTCGGGACATTCATCTCGAAACGTATGAACTACTAGTTGGTGAAGACAGAGCAAAATAAGCCAAGTAGGTTATTGCAACCGCTTGAAATTTCCAAACGGAAGTGGGAGCATGCATCGATGGACTTCATTAATGGACTGCCAAGAACTCGAGTAAGGTACAATAGCAACTGGGTCATAGTCGATCAGTTTACCAAGAGTGCTCAATTTATACCCTTCAAGTCAAGTAGGACGGCAGCCAAACTCGTTGAGTTGTATGTGAAATGGGTTGTATGATTTCATGGTGTGCCGAAGAGCATTGTTAGCAATGGAAGCCAATTGTTCACTATTGGGTTCTGGAAGAGTTTACAAGAGCTATTGGGTACCGAGATGCATCTCAGCACAGCTTATCACTCACAAACAGATGGGAAGACCGAGAGATTGAATTATATATTGGAGAATCTCCTACGGGCTTGCATACTTGATATCGGAGGCTCGCAGGATGATCATATGCATTCAGTGGAGTTCGCATCCAATAATAGCTATCAGTCTAGTGACAGTATGGCACCGTATGAAGCATTATATGGTCGACCGTGTAATGCCCCTTCGTGTTGGTGGGAAGAGGGCAAGAAACTGATACTTCGGCCATACATGATCAAATACCTTGAAGAAGATAGAGATCATTCCACTACACCAGAAAAGACTTTTGGTAGCGTTGAAAAAACGCTACCATAACTTATGGTAGCGTTTTAGAGAACGCTGTTATACGACATGCAACTAAAAGTCTAAAACTTTTTGTCGCGTTGTAGTAAACGCTACCAAAAGTCACTTTTAAATGCAACTATAGGTATTTTCTGTAGGATTTAAAAAACGCTACCAAAAGTCACTTTTAAATGCAGCTATAGGTTTTTTCTGTAGGGTTAAAAAAACGCTACCATAAGTCTTCATTTTTTGGTTGCATTTTTTGTTTATATACTATTCATATTAAAACGAACGATCAATCACATAATTTTCATATATTCAAACAAACAATTAAATCACATAATTAGCATATACAAACAATCAATCATATGATCATCATATTCAAATAATTGCAAAAACATGCTAATCTCACAATCAAATATAATATCCATAATCAATTAGATAGTAGTTTTTCAACAAAATAAATCACATACTACAAGCATTCACAGACAAGTTTCCACAAATGGTACTAACAAAATACGACAACATATATAACAATTAAATTCATGTTCGTTGCTTGATTACCAATAGTTCTTTGTTGTCGACAGTCTTCGCTTCGAAATAGCTAATTACCTGCAAACGAGTTTAACAATCAACAATATATATGTGCAACAACTGTATTAGGCAACAACTGTAGTGTTAGTTACTTCCATTTATTTGTGTTAGCCCTCTTGTATAACTACATTTGTATAATACATGTACAATGACATAACGATTAATCTGAGTAGACAGTTTTAGAAAAAATGGTTTATTTGACAGTATAATACATGTACGATTAATCTGAGAAGATAATCACGAATTTTCAAAGAATCCACATTCCGTTAAGCATATATATTAAATGTTTTTGACGATATCATTGAAAATAGAAAGAAATGCTAATCTATTGTTCAAAATTCTACTGTTCAACAAAAAATATTGCTACGTATATACATCATTCAATTCTGTTGACCTAATGAATAAATGTTAATATTGACAGTGATCTAATACAATTTTACAGGTGGGATGATAAAAGTTGTATTTTCAATCATAACTGCCAATCCTTTCACATTGAAATTTATAATTACTTAATATGCGAATTTAGCGAACCTTTTAAAATTAACATAATGTTTCAACTTGGCATATAAAATTGTCAACGAACCATTCATGTGTAAATATTTTAATTTTCAGTAAATTACTAGTTCATATCAATGAAACCAAAGAAGTTCTAGCAACACAAATGTACTTACCTCCTGAACCTGTGCTTTAGAAATTGGGATTCTGGGTACTTAGTAAGTTAATCCTGCAATGCACCAAAGATACCCTTAAATTACCAAACAACTTAAGCATGTTCTTACTAGTCCACAGTTTTAATGAACGAAGCTTGAAGAAAGATATATTTGTTTTCATTCAATTGATCATAAATCCTAATAATATGTTCTAAAAAATGTTAAAATCTGAAGAAAAAAATATATAAATAAATAAAATAAAAAATCTACCATGTTCAAGCTATTCCATTTGATGCGAAGCTAGAATAGTTGAACATCTCCCAAGTCAAAGTCAGCAAACAAAAGGAAGCTTCTCACACCATATAAAAACTGTAAAAACATTGTTTGTTACGGTTGAAATCAATGTAGGTTGTTTAGAAAAAACTATAAAAGCAATAAAAATGAAATGAAATTTGTGTTGCAACTAATAAACGTTTCCAACTCCATATAAAATGTAACGGATACTCATAATCCACCATGAGTGGAAGCGAAATCGCTATACCAATCTCATAAACAACAACACTACATAAACAAGCACAGACATAGCATCTCTTATGCAAAAAATAGTGCAAAACTCATCAATATAGGCTGTATCAAATTAACCTCAAACTCAACCATAAAAAAATATGTCACCTGCAGAAAGTTTCTTTATCATCTTTGTACTTGTCATAGCCTCATCCATGTTTGCTTCACTATTAGTAGACCGTCCAGAATTTGCTGCAGAAAGTACGTACACTCAGATGTAGCAGCAGGTTATACACATGAATATGGAAAGCATCCATGTCAACTCTAATGGTAACAAATGGAGGATCGCCTGTACCAATCAAAGCAACAATACCTGTAACTGCCATAGGGTAAGTGTAGTCAATCTCCATGTCATCCAACTGCTCTTTGATGAACTTATCCGTCTCTACTTCCTTGTATGTAAGCTCTGGATTCTCATGTATCCTTCTCCTCGCTTTCTTCACCCATTCACCGCTTCTTCACTTTTTTCCCAGCCTTAAGATTTATTTTTTTCACTCTAAGTACTCTTCTTTCTTTGCAAACTCGTGTCTCAATTTCAAAGTTGCTTTGGTAGAATTTAATTTGATTACAGAACCGAAAGTTGTAGCAGCAGGTTTGAACATATCATCAATATATGTGTTATCACTAGATTGAACTGGAGAGTAAGAAACGATCAGTATTATTATCAGTAGTGGTGATAGTGAAGACATTGGAAGCCAATAAATTAAGATTGACATAACAAGTGAAGGGCTATTGTGACACAAATAAAAATAGACACTAAACTTAACGATGACATAGTGTGTTTCTTATATTTAAATCTAATAAAGATCTAGCAACTAAGATGTACCTTGTCATTTATACAGTTATTTTCATCTCTTACATGATTTATAACATATTCTACTTAGTTACCTTTTGTTGATTATTATTTTAAAAGGAAAAAAATTATTACTTAATAGGAAGGTTACGGGAGTGAGAATATAGAACCTTTCCAGCAATATCTGGAGTGGAACCATGCTCGGCCTCTGCTAAGAAAATGCCTCATTTGCCTGTATTGTAGCTAGGAGTCAATCCCATGCTGTCGATCAAGCCAGCACAAAGATCGCTGATAATATTACTACAGAGATTTGGCATCACCTATACATCAAACAAAGAATTTTAACTAAACGTGCTACAAAAAAAACGTTGAATGATTGGGTCAAAATGAATGATAAACAAGGTTAAATTGATTAAGTTTTCAAGGACCTGGCCAAAAGCATAAATCTTTTGATTTGGCTGCTCATCTACGGGAAGATATTCAATTTTAACTAATGATCACCCTTAAAAAATTCCCGAATAAAAACAAGTCATGACATCATATAACAATTGTTGACAATCACTTCTTTGTAAGTGATTTTAGAGTATCTCTCAGCAACCTCTCAACCACATTGCAGGATTGTTGGAACATTTTGACTCATCAGGAGACGGTTGACCTTTTGTTGATACCAAATGTTGATCTTGTGATCGGTTGCTATCAGAAACTATCATCTGTTCATGCACCTGTATAGAAAGAATACTGCTATAAATCAGTGTCCTTGCTGATTTTGCAAATGATCGCTTCAAACAGTCTTGCATAATGGAAATGCTAGTAAAAATTTAAACAGCATGTACCGCTATCACACTTCTCTTAACTGGTGAGGCAAAAACCAACGAAGGCTGAAACGATGTGATTGCATTTGGCTTTTGCTGTGGTCCGTTGACACTTGATGCTTGTGGTTCTAGAGGTTCTTGGTAGAGAACACCATCAGATCCATGCAACTGAAATTAAAATGGAATCACATTCGTAAGCATAAAGGTGTGGACTATCTCATGTAAGCCTAACAGATCCAATCTTTTTCACCACTATAAGTATTGGGATTATTGACTATAAGAACAATATCACTTTTCCTTACCAAATTTTCTGTCGCTTGATCCATTGATAGAGGTTGATTGCTGCTGCTCGTTTACAAAATACGTTAAATCTTCAACAGGTCCAAGATTCACATATCTGTCAAGAAGTTGAACATACGAACCACTTGCATCAGGTTTCCTACTCAATTTTATAAGCAGTACATGTTAAGTTATATTTAATAATGGTAAGATATAATGAATCTGTTCTAGAATGAAACGAATATAGAAAATTATACACAGGTATTCATTTGACAACAAACAGAGATAGACAATTTTAAGGTTTTGCCTTAACAGTCAAATGAAACAACCGAAGTCTTCTAATATGAATATGGAGATAGAAAAATATAGGTTAAAAAATGTATGCTTCACAATTTTATTATCTAAATTTAAAAAGTACTAATGGTTGCTTATGAAAAGCAGGCTATGTACATTTCATAACTGTACTTCTTCAGTTTGCATAAACTATGTTAATAGTGGCAATCAAGTGAAATCAAAATGGAACAAATTGAAAACAATAATTGTTCGTCATTATATTAAGTACCAAAGACTCTCCATAACTCGAACGAGTACACTAATGAGTTATCATGGCATAAAACTGCTAATGCAACAGACGTCTCACCTAAAGGCTTGGTTTTATGTACAGTTACCCAAAACAGGCAAAAAATTTACATCGGAGTTGTTTCATTCAACAGCTTAACAATGAATGGCTATAACATAATTTAAACTATCTTTTTGTTCAAGTTTATGAATATTCCAACTTTGATGAGCATTGTTATAAATGAAGGTAAAGTTATAACAAATGAATGACACAGTAAGAAGATATTAAATTAAAAAGTAAAGCTGAAATTTATATCCAAATAATCAAATATGTTTTGCATTTAACCATTATATAAATAAAACTAAGTTATTAAATCACTTCTATAAAAAAAGCATTTGTCATTTGAACAAAGTGGGGTGTTCGTTATTTTATATGCGAGAGGCTTCAAATGCAATTTCACAAAATAAATAATTTTTATCTAAACATTGATACTCTTGTATCTTAAAAACTATTATCCTTAATAATTATAAAGTATAACATGTATTCGATGATAAGAAAACATTTAACAAAATATTACATTCATGAAGCTAGATAAAAAGTATAAGAGCTTATTCATAAATAAAAAACCATCATAGAAATAACATGTTCTTCCAACAGATTAAAGATTATTACTTTTTTCTATTATAATATCTTAAATTAACTTAACTAGGAGTTCATAGATCACCAAAATGTAAAAATCAGACATATAATTTGGGGAAAAATCGATTTCTTCCTCAATGCAATGGTTTCTTTTCACTTGCGACCACTTACTGTAGCCTTTTATTTATTTTCTTAATTACAAGATTTTGATAATAATAATAATAATTCAATTTACAAGTTTCTCCTTTAATCTTGTATAAACATAAACATGCCCTTGATTCAACACATGAGAATAAGTAAGATAAGTAGAAAGTATCTATAACAAATACCTAAAATCGAAATCAACAAGTGAGATATTGAGTGGAATAAGATTTAACAGTAATTGGGTTCAAAAATCAAACGATTTAACAGTAATCAGATTCAATAGAATTGGATTGAATATTCAATGAAGCAGAAGAAAGATTACCCGTAAGAACATTGAAATAGAACTGTGGTATCAGATCGATAGTTTTATGTGCTTTTCTATGCTGGTAGGGGTTTCGATCCAGTTTCTCAAGATGCTTTTCCATGTTGGGATGATGTCTAAGAAGCCTTTGAATCAGGTGAGAGAGAATCAACGGTGAACTAGATCGAAGAGAGTTATGCTGAAGTGAAAAGATGATTTTTTTTAAGTATGGAAGAGGAATAAAAGGAAGGGTAAATTTTGTTTCTAAGAATTGACGACCGAGGAAAATATGATAGAACAAAATTTTTGAAGCCGCCAAAATTTTTACAAGGCGGGATTGGCGAGTGCTATTTGGTTACTTTTATAATATAGGATAAAATATTATTAGTTGCACTTAGTGATCAAACGCTACCACTTAATGCAACCAAAAATGGATTTTCTTGTAGTGTTCGATAGCGAATGAAAGCTACTCAAGATAGGTAAAGAGCTACGCCGATAGGAGACGTAGAGTTTCGGAACGCTCCATCAGTGATATGGTATTTATGAAGACTTCTACTTTGAAGAAAGCTATTTGATCTGGTAGTATAGGAAAGTTGGCATCGAGATTCGTATGTCGTTTTTGGTAACAGAGAGGATTGAGAACCTAGAATATCAGACCGATTACCTTAGAAGATGGCGGGTGTGCACAATGTCTTCCATGTTTCTCACTTACAGAAGTTTGTGCACAACTCAGGCGTAACGATTATACCGGATTAACTGGATGATATCGAGATCAAAGCAAAAGCTTTGAGACCTCGTAAGTCGGCTCATATCGTCAGACACGATACGAAACAGCTTAGGAGGAAGACGGTGGAGTTAGTGAAGGTTCAGTGGGGGCGAGAATGAAGGTGATTGAATGTGGGAAACCGAGTAAAGCATGAGTGCCACATATCCAGAGCTCTTTGCATGGTAAGGCCTACTATTGATCGTTTTTACTTTCACATTTGATATCATATAGGGTAGTGTAGTATCTCACATGCTAGGATAGGTTTGCTTATATTATTGATTGCATAACTCCTAATTCAATTTGATTGATGGTTGCATGTGATTGATAGGCATGCGGGGTAACTATGGTTGACTATTCATTTATTTATTTGAGGATTTCGGGGGCAAAATTCCTTAAGGGGGCGGAGTAGGACGACCCATGTTTTACACATCGAAGGATGTAAAATATTTTTATTTTATTCGTATGAGGTCGTATGACTCTAAAATTTTGGAAAGTGACTCTTAGGGACATTTTCCACATCTATGATTTTTGCCAAATTTCTATGTGACCGTTTTGACCGTAAAAACCTTGTTTAGAATATGGCTTTTGATTGGACCCAAATTAGGGTCTCAAACAACTTCCATTACTTCAGAATGATGGTTTCTAATTCCGTGGAGTGTTCATACTAGAAAAACGGACTAATTGTTTGAAAGTTATAGATATTTTAAATTTTTGCTGCCGTTGGCAAGTTTTAATAGGTAATTAACTAATCCCGTACTTAAGGCCATTAACCCATCTCGAAAATTGTGCTGTAGGAAATGATCTAAGTCATTTCCATCTTTCCTAAAATAGCTCTAAACCTCCATTAACCCTAATTTTATCAAAAATCAATATTTTCTTTACTAATCTTAGCCAAATCATTGATTAGAGGGGTGATTAACATAGGAAAGCTTTAGATTATCATTTTTGCTGATTTTGGTTCATCTCATTTGTTGCCTACTTCAGATCTAAGTAAAAAAATTGATATTTTGGGTATTTGGTGAGTGATTCTTGACCTTTTACTCCACCGTGCATGTTTATATAGTTAAAAATGATGATTTTGACATAATTTTGACCCCAAAATATTTTCTAACTTTAACTACATTTCTATACGTGTTTATGGAAAAATTATAAAAGCTTAAAAATGGTTTTGCAATCCCTTGTATTTATATGCATATGCTAGTGTAAAAGTTAGATCTAGACTAAAATTTGCTTGATTATCACATTCTTATACATTGCTTGTATGAATTGATGCATACGCATGGCTTTCTATTATTGTACGTTGTGCTTTGATGTTGTTTGCTGGTGTTTTAGGTAGTTGGAGCATAGGTTGGAAAATTCGACAGATCGAAGGCAAAAATGGTCAAATTGGATGAAACTTGGAGGAGGGGTTCTAGAGTATGGGGGAGTTCGAGTTACAAGTCGTAGCAAAAATATGGTTAAGGAAATTGGTCGTTATCAAGTTATTATAGCTTGGTACCGAGTTATTTTCATTGGGTAAAATCGATCAGTGTGTTGATGGCTCGCTGGGGAAGGGCAAAGGATTGGGCACTATGCCGAGCTATTTATAAAACTCGGAAACCAAAGCTTTAAATTGATATCGAGCTATTTTGAAGGATGGGTCGGGGTCTAAAGCACTTGAGGAATGAAGTACTTGAAGTTGCGAAGGAGACTTAGCCAAAAATGGTTAAGTACATAGCTCAGTGTCGAGCTATTATAGCTCGGTACCGAGTTATTTATTTTGATGGGATTGGAGTGCAACTTCAAGGAGGAGAAGTAGAGGCTCTATAGGTCATGCTGAAGATGTATATTGTTCGCTTGGGGTTTGATGGGGACATTGTAGCATGATGATAGTTTGGGACTTTGGTGACAACTCGATGGTAAAAGGAGTTAGGTTCCAATGATGGCGGATCGTTGTTGAACGAATTCATGAATGGTTATCCATAAAGGGAGGGTTCTAAAAAAGTGACCCATGGACGAAATGGTTGAATGGTTCTATCATGGAGTGGAGGAACGTTGAATGGTTCCTCGAGAATAATGGAAATTGGACGGAGCAAGGAAAGGGCTTGGATATGCATGCTAAGGGATTGTTGATACTTAGAGTGTTTTCTGATGTACTCAAAGAAGGGGTATTATAAGGATGCTCATGGGTACTTTGAAAGGCTAGCTCGGATCAATTGAATGAATCCGTGTACCCTGGACCGGTTGAATGGGTATGTTATCAGCTTCAAGCTAAAGTGTGTATGCTGAAAACCGCGATTTCCATTAGTCCTTGGCAGTTGAATGGTCATACGAGTTATCATATATCTAGAGCACATTGAGTGATAGTGAGGATTGTTTGATGGATGCCATGGTTGTCTTGATTGTTCTTTTGTAGTCTATCACTCTAGGGACGTCATGGTAGATAGGTATTGGAGATAGGAATACCTGGACACCTGTCATCACAATTGGTTTGCACTTTACCTTTACTATATGAGTAGCATTAATGTTCATTATGTGCTAACTCTTTGGTTGTAGGGACATGTCATGTATGGTTCATACACCCTTATTCCCTACTATATCAACTTGTATAGTATTTTGAGATTCATTCATCGCTCACACCAGACTGTTGTCTGACTCGAGGTTTTATGCTGTGTTTCTTATTATCTCAGGTACTCTTAAATGAGTAGACTATATAGCAGGTCTAGGTGCAATGTAATAGTTGTCCAAAGGACAAGCTAGATGGAGCTATCTCGTATTATATATGGATTTCTATTCCTATTCTGCTATGCAATACTATGGAGCCTTGGCAGTGTTTGCTTATTATTACAAGATAGATATTTAAGTTTATGTCCATGGTATAACTCTATGAATCTATACTCTGATATCTAGATCACTTAGTTATCACAATCTCTCATGTTTTATATCTGTAATGTATATTGCATTTTATTCCATGCACTATGAGATATACGACAGGTTCTATGTTTATTTCATTTTAAAACCTAGATGATCATTCTACATCGGCCGAGCACATCAGCAACGCACTATCTTATGTATATTGGGCACCGGCGGTATAAAGAGATCGTTACATGAAGTAAGTCCATTTTCCATAGCCTTGGCCTTGGGATTTGATAGTTATAGATCATTTGTAGCCACCACCTTTTGCGATGATCGTTACATTTTGTATTAGAGCTGATTGTTGTACGTTAGGCATGATACATAAATGGTAGCGGTTTGGTACGTGTATATATCCATTCAGGTTCGATATGATTTTTTGGTGGTAGATGATGCGTTGGGAGTATCATAAGTATTAGACTTATATTAGTCACTATAATTGGCGAGTTTTGGCATTACCGAGAGACCCGTAGCCCACTATCCTAGTGTGTGTGACGATGGAGTCACAATTGGTGGCGTGTTGTCTTATGTACGATAGTTTTATCATATACTGTAGCATGATATTTGAAATGTGATAATTTGTTGGATGTAGGAGAAGAGCAGGTTATATTATGATTTTCTACCATTTTAAGATAGGTATACTTTACTTATTTATTGGCAGTCTGGATTACTCCTTAGCCACGTTTGTGGAGAGGACCAGCCGGGCCTTAGTAGGATCTGGTTTATTTGTATATAGCCTTGATATACAATATTTTGAGATAGTTCCCATCACACTAGGCTTTAAGTCTGACCCGCATATTGTCTTTGTCTGTTTATGTCATGACAATTCTCGGGTACTCGATTGAGTAGTTTGAGAGTCAGGTGCTTTTAGAGATTCGCTATCAGGATATGGAGCTGGAGCATTTTGGAGTCATGGAATTGATATTTTAGGTATGTATACTTGATATTTTAGTAGTATATGACAGATTTGTTATTTGTATATGAGACCGATTGTATAAGATATTTCTTCAAAACTCCATGTTGTTGAGAGTTGATGTATTCTAACTTTCTGTATTGATATTTATTTATCAGTTGCTTCCACCGATGTAGGCTCTTATATAATGTCATCCTATTCTGTTCATGTATAGTCATTATATCATATGTTATCATTTGAGATCTTATTGATGTCTTGGTTTAATGTTTCATTTTAATTTTATACCAATAGTCCACCTTTTGTGGTATTTGGAAGTCAATCGTTGATGTGAAATGATGATGTTTGGGTATTACGAAGGACAGGCAATTACAGAGATGGAGTAAAAGCTAAAGGAAACATTCTAATTCTAAATGAAAGAATGAAGATGTCATAAAAAAGACATGGAGTTGATCTCTTAGTGTAGATATAAAGGAACGCCAAAGCAATTTTTAATGAAAACACGGACTTGAGTTATTAACGAATACATGGGAATTGAAGTGTTAACGAAGATATGAATTTGGAGGTAATGTGAATATTGACATGGATTAATGAAAATATTATGGTGATGCTGATAGATACGTACTATTTAAGTTAAAGGAGGTATTATAAGCTAGTGTTAACGAAAATGAAGAAATAAACTAACGAAGTGATAAATACAACTATCAAGAGCATTGCTTTCGCCATGTGTCATCACCTTATTGGTCTACAATTGTCATGTTAGTAAAACATGTGAAAAATTTATAGATTTTTGGGACAAAAAGTCATCTCAAAGTGCCATCTTGACCCCCGGGATGTACCACTACATAACTCCAGCGAATTATTTAACCATCCAAACCACCACATGTTAATGATCTAAGAAGAAGCAAGTTAGAGGGATGAGATTGGGGACAAATATCAAGAATCCAATGATCCAAAACTACTATAAATAGAGGTTTACCCTCATAAAAGAAGGGGTCATTTTCTAAGTATTCTTCCACCTCATTAATTTGTAAAATAGATTAGTTGTAAAAAGCTCATTCTAGGACCTAATGGCTATTTAAGGCTAATTAAAATTGACTTACGATGATCAAGGACAAAAATAATTGACAATTTACATAAGGGATATGATAACCACTTCATTAGTGCTTTGTTGTTTATATCCCAATTACCTACTCAAGAAAGTTAAGCCATATTTCTAGTTTAACATATTTGGTGCTTACACTAAGGAAGTCAACTAGAATTTCTTACTATTATGTTATTGTCATTACATTTGCTCATATGCGACAAGTCTTAGCCAAAGTATGACGAAAATAAGATTGAATAACACGTAGGAGAAAAATGTATCTCATGCTATGATGCCTGAAGACAATGTACTCCCAAACTTGAACATGGTAAACATCAAGGTATGATAAACATCATTACCTATTGCAATGGAAAAGAAAGCCAAACCAAAAAAAATAAAAAAACCACTTTACATTACGCATGAATTAATTGAGAAATAATACCCTAAAAGACCATTTCAAAAACCTAAGGGACCAAAAATAATCAAGAAGAGGTCTAATCTCTCTGAAAGTTAATGATGTTCTATAAGGGAAGGAAACGGTCATGAAAAGGAGATTCACAGGTCGAAGGAAAACAGTATCATGAAAATCCAGTAGGAAGAAAAAAGTAGAAGGGTCATCCCTAAACAGGATCATCAAGCAAGAAAGGGTGAAGTGATAAAAAACCAATATTTTCAATTAACATCCAAGGTACAAAAGGTCATCAACAAACCTTTAAGCAGCAATCTGCTAGTTCTACCTCAATGACAGGTATATACTCTAGAGAAATGACTATGAAAATTATAAATCATACTTGAGGGATTTGGCATTAAAGATGCCTCAATATATGACTAAGTTCGAGAGGAAGAGGACAATGGACTCAAAGGTTAGTAAAAAAATGAGAACCGCACCATTCACTGAAGAGATAACAGAGGCCCCGTTTTTACTGAATGTTAATATTCCCACCATCAAATATAATGGATCAACTTATCTCGATGGTCGTATTTTACCTTTGAAAACCAAATTATTTCCAGCTACATTCACCGACACTACAACTAATAGCATAGAAGATACTGAGAAAATAATGTACTCTTGGGATTAGCTTAACTATGAATTTTATACTTAATTCTGCACATCAAAAGACCTAACCATTTATTCGAATGTAATGGCTAATATTAAAAAACGATAAAGGCTGTCATTAAAAGAATATTTGAGAAGATTTAATAAGAAAGCTAATAAAGCATCAAGGGTAGTAAGCGATAGATGAAAATTGATGGAAGTTAAAGTCTGGCTTGATAGAGAACCGCTCTACTTGGAAGGAACTTTATATACATGGATGCAAAGATGTTCAGGAATTTCATTTCTAAGTCGATAAATTTAGCTGATTTGATGAGAATTATAATGAATAAGGAATTATGAATAAAAGGAGGAGAGATGTTCTAATTATAGGGCTGTGGGGGGTTAATAAACGGCTAAAATGGGATGGTAACTCAAAAATCAACTTTCTAACCTTGAATAAACCATTTTTCACATCTATGTTGTTATAAAGGATATAGTGGAATACCCCACATCCTTGAAACCTCCTACCAATCCCAAGCAATATAAAGGAGGAGATTATTATATGTATCATAAAGCAATCGAGCATAAAACCAATAACTATAGAGCCCTAACTTTTATAATATAAGGGTCGATAAAGAAGGGGCATTAAAGGAGTTTGTTAAGATGGATCTGAAGGCCCTATCACCTACTTCTAATTAGATTTTTCCAGCCAATAACATAAGTGAAGCAGAGGCACGAGCTCAACTTAACTTGCCTTTAACAATGACTCATATTGATGTCATCAATAAAGGACCACATTTTATGCGAGTAAAGGAGATCAAGTAGGTACATTTAAGTAGTAAAAGAGGAGATATATTCTATTGGTATAGAACCACCAATGAAAATCATAAAGAGTGGTATTCCAGAATCGTTGATAGCTTCCTAAGAGTTAAGGGTAATAAAACACCCTTATAGTGATCCCTAGTGATCACTTCACAACTCGGCTATCATTTGAAAATATTAGTGGATACAAGAAGTGTAGCAAAATTTATCTTCAAGCATACTTTTTATTAGATGGATATATCTTTCATAAAGCTAGAGCCAAGTATTGAGCCTATCTTTGGAATTAACAATAAAGAATCAACTCCAATAGGGAATACTAAATTTTATGTGCAAGTCGGAACACCACTAGCTATAAGAACTTTAGAAACTTTCTTTGTCATCATGGATCAACCATCATACTACAATGATTTCTTTAGGACAACACAAAATGAAATGAATGGTTTCATTTCACCCAAACACATGATTATAGAAATCCTTTCTAAAGTAGGTTAGGTACTAATTAAGGGTGAATAACTTAGTGCTAGGAAAACGTATTTCACTGCCCTGGATCAATTGAACAAAGAGAATGGGTTTTCTTATGAGCGTTAGATGAAGTTAATCAAAAAGGAATTAGCAGGTCCCTAGCATTTAGATGTCTAACATAGTTTCCAAGGCAAATAATTTTAAAGCTTCGAACTTCATTGCATAAAACTAACGACTGGAGTCAAAAGTAGAAATTTAACGTCGATAGTGAAAAGTAGGCACCATTATTGTAGAAATTATTGAGCATAAAAAGAAGTTCTAGAAAGAAACGATGCTTCGATGAGGTAGAAGTTGTAAATCAAAAGGACCATTGAGGGAATGAAGAGCCAAAAGCGGTAGTCACTAAAATTGATGCTTGGGACAATGAAAGTATGGTTAAAGGGACTTGGAGGAAATTGATGCAGATTCGCAGGATGTGACTGAAGTAGTAAAGATTGGAAGGTGCTACCCTAAGATGTGAGTGAAAATTTAATTGAGTTTTTGCAATAAAGTGTAAATGCTTCGGTTGGTCTCACTTAAACATGATTGAGATTGATCCATTTGTGAAGTGACATGCTTTGAATATAGATCCAAACTTCACTCCGATAAGGAAGAAAAAGAGACGGTTAGACATACTTCGGTCATTTTCTCTGCAATAGGAATTAAAAGGTTTGTTGAAAAATGGGTTTATCCATAAAGTTTATTATCTGAAGTGGTTGGCTATCCGATTTTGGCTAAAATGTCTAATGGAAAATGTAGAACATGTATTGAATTTATAGACTTAAAAATGGCATGTCTAAAAGATCGTCATCCACTAACCAGGATTGATAAATTAGTTGATGCCATAAGTGAGCATAATCTTCTATCTTTTGTGGATGCATATTTTGGGTGCAACAAAATTCCCATGGTCAGGCCTAAAGAGAAGCATATCAGTTTCATTATTGATTAAGGAATGTATTGTTATCTCAAAAATGCAGCCGTAACTTATCAATGTCTAAACAATAGAATGATCAAGGACCAGATAGGGAAAAATATGGAAATTTATGTAGACGATATGTTGGTAAAGTCTAAGGAAGAAATTGATCATGTCAAAGGTTTGGATGAAATGTTAAAGATATTGTGTAAATATAACATGAGGCCGAATCTTTAAAAATGCACCATTGGGATATCATTAGAAAAATTCTTGGGGTATGTGGTAAATAAATGAAGAATATAAACCAATCCCGAACAGATGAAAGCGATATGGGATATGAGTGAACCAAAGACTAGCAAGGATGTAACGAGTTTAAATGGGAATGTGACAACATTAAATAGATTCATTATTAGAGCAATATACAAATGCATTCCTCTCTTTAATGTGATTAACAAGCATTGAACATTTGAATGAATAGAGGAATGTTGAAAATCTTTCCAAGAGTTAAAGATCATGCGAAGAAACCTCCAATACTATCCGGTCCCTTTGAAGGTGAAGTATATTTTGTATATGGCAATATTAGTGCATGTGATAAGGTTGAGAATATGGTAGTGTGCAACTTTTTGTGTTTTGTACCGACAAGAGATTAAAGGATGCAAAATTCAAATATTTGATTATGGATAAGTTAACATATTGCTTATTATTAATAGCTAGAAAGCTCAAGTCTTATTTCCAAGCACATCTAATAAAGGTCTTGACTAACTACACATTAAAGCAAGTCATAGTAGGCAAAAAACTTCAGATCGACAATAAAGTGGGGAATATTATTAATTAATATGATATAACATATTTACTTAGAGCATGTTGGTTTAGGTCCATTAAGCAACAGACGAAATATAGTAAATTTCAAAAAAAATCCTAAATGAATTTAATGGGCCTTTATGAATAATTAGTTAGCATTCGAATTTAGTCTATAGTTTAGGTTAATGTTTTATTTCAACTTAAATGTGTTTATGCTATATGTATATAAATTAAAACCTTTCACATTCCACATGTGAAACTTATATAATTACCAGTAATAATGAATTGTTCATCCAATTTAATGTATTTTTTTCTTAAATATAAGATGTATATTGTGAAATGTGATATGTATATAACATGATAATATAAAACAATAGTAACATGACATCTGAATAATATATATATACACATATAAATTCAAAGCTTTCATACTCGACAAATAACGACCCAATTTTTCGACCCCCAAATGTAGAAACTAAGTACCAAACATCCAAGTGCCGAAAAGACAAGTTGTTAGGGTAAAAAAAGAAAAAGAAATAGAACAAGAGAGAAGAGAACACAATATCAGAATCTCACAGAGGAACAATAATGTGTAATATCAAAAGAATAGTACAAAGGGTAACTCCATTGCAGAAATATCGGAGTTACAAAACCTAAGTACTATCATCAGCCTGGACAGTTATAATTGTCTGCCCTCACAAATGCTGATATGTACAATATAGTAATGCAGCAGAAATAAAAATACTACGGTAAGTGAAACATCCAACTCACCTCCTCGAGCTCTAATGAACATCAACAAAAACTGCCTTTCTCAAACTACTCGTAGGAGTACGCGAGGAATTTAGAGAAAACAAAAACTAAGAATCAGACGTAAGTCTAGTATTGTAACGACCCGGAAATTTCGATCCCGAAATTTCCAGATAGTTAGAGAAAAGAAGAAGAGATAGAAGAAAAAGAAGAAGCAGAAGCATCAAAACACAGAAACCTCACATTCGCAGCGGATAAAATATAATAACAAATAATAGCATTTATACAAAGAAAAGTTGTAATTGTTACTTTACATTCAATACATCAGAGTTACAACATATACACAAATAGACTAGACAGTTATCAACCTGTCCCAGACTACTATCAATAAGCTCTCAAATACACAGGGGTAAACTCCATACGTTCCTGCCATCCAGCTCGCCTCCTGAGCTTCAGAACGTCCTTACCTGGAAATCTGTAATACTCGGTCTGACCCGAGCATTACATCAAAGTAACACCCGGGTCAGGCTGGAAACCAGCGTGAGTAAACTCATCTAACATGAAATTTCAACCCATAGAACTTATTTAAACCCGGGGTAACTCGTACTTTACTACAAGTAAACAACTTATATAATCAACACTTATTTTCACAAAACAATATCTAAGTATCCAATTTAGTTTAAATGGTCCATATTATCCCAACCCGGCCTATTGATTTCACATATCAAATCTATAAAGAATTATATATTACTAATCGAAGTGGGTTCGGATATCGCTGATATCCGATCCCGGTCTCTTCGAATTCAATTCCATCTTTTTAAGCCAAGTTGTTAAAGTTTAAACAATTCAATTTAACATCAGAATGTCATATTCCCACAACAATTCCATTACAGATAAATAACTCATATTTATCATAGTTCAACAAAACATTTCATATCACAGAACATTACAAAGTACATACCAGAGTCAATAACAATCAAAGATATTCAATACAATTTAACCATCCATAAGAAAGATTAATTTCACATAATTAATAATTATTTTAATTTAACTCATTAATTAATTAACTCTTAATTACTTTCATTAATTAATTAACCTTTAATTACTTAATTATTCTTTAATTAATTACATTAATTAATTAATCATTACATTAAGTAATTAATTCTCTAATTAATTACATAAATTAATTATCCTTTAACCATTAATTAACCCTTTAATCATAAATTAATTAACCTTTAATCATTAATTTATTAACCTTAAGCATTAAATTAATTAACCTTAAATTTTAATTAATTAACCTTAATCAATCTTTAATTAAGTAATTATTCTTCAAGTAATTATCCTTTAATTACTTATATTCATTAATAAATCATTAATAACATAAGATCTTAATTAATTAAAAGATAAAACATTTTATCTTGATTTCTTTAATTATCATTTACCTTGTTTAATAATCTTATAATTAATTATCATTAACCACTTAACTAAAATCCTTAAGTTAAATTAAGGATTAAAACACTTCATCTTTTAATCATTTACTTAATTACAATATTAAGTTTATTTAAAATAAACTTTTAAAAACAAAGGTTATATATATATTGAAATACTTTAAGCTCAAATAAATTTATTTTTCAAGCCTTTAATAAATTCCATCTTAATTAAACATTAATTATTTTAAAGAAATGGTTAATAAATTATTTAATCTTGATTAAGTTTTAAACTTTAAAACTTGTTATTTCTTTTAAATTAAAACTTGCTTACTTCAATTCAACTAAAACCCGAGCCAAATGTTTGGAATACCCGAGTCCAACTTCGAGTGACCTACGTTTTCCCTTTTTCTTCGAGTCAAATCCAGTTCCACTTCGAGTAAACTTCGTCTTCCCAAAACATCACAATTACCTCTAGATATATACATGATACCTGTGCACATGCACAGTCCATCAGACGAACTCCGATCAACTCTGCCATCCTCCACAACTTGTCGACGATCGACTCGAACCCCCAGGCCACCCAGCAACCCGAATCGACGACGAACTCGCAAACGAGCTATTCGACCAAACCTGAAACACCACTACGATCAACCTAATCGCCTTGCTCCATCGCCTCAGGCCACCTGAACCTTCGCCTTCACTCTCACCTCTTCGTCAACGATCCATGCTCCGATTTCACCAGCCCCGGTCGAGCCTGATTCGACGTTGACGAGGCCATTGCCTCGAGAACACGATCGACTAAAAGCTGGGTTTAAACCCTAGATCCTCGCCGCACCATCGCCACGATCAACTAAAAATTTAGCGAGCATTTTTCCATGAATCCCCGTCCCCTAGGCTTCCTCCAGCCGTGACCACGACCTTCCTTGTCACGCCGATGACCAGCAATTATCAAAAGTACCAATTCCGTTCATCCTCTGATTTCTCGATCAATACTTCACTAAAAATCTTGATTCTTTCTTTAAAATTCATGGTTATTAAAAACGAATCAGATTATATACGAAAGTCTTGAAAATATGAAAGTCGAATTTCTGGATTGTTTTTGATTTTTTACTGTAACTTCTTATTTCCCAGTTAATTAATTTCTAATTTCACTTATGAACATTTTTAAAAACAAGATTTAGCTAATACAATCATTTTTCCTTTAAACACCATAATCCAATATAGTTCATATGAAGAGGAATTGAAATTTGAGTGAGTTTTTGGTTTGTTTTAAACAAAACAGAGACATGCTCAATCAAACTCAGACATGCACACAGAACTTCATACTTATATACATGCAAGCATATTTATACATTCATGCAAAACATTCTCACACATTACTTCATTATGCCTCAGAATATAAAACAGACTTAGCTATAAAAGTGAAGTTTACTCACTTGGTTTATGATGTGCAGAGATTTTAAAACTCAGATATTAAACTTTTGGAAACTGGGAAGCTTTGATTTCTTTGAAATTTTGAAACTTGCAGAAGAAAACTTTGAAATTGATTCTCTTGGAAGATTGATTTACTTGAATTCTTGGCTTAAGCTTGAATTTGTTTTGCCTTAACCTTGAATTTGCAGAGAAGATAGATTGAACCTTGATTTAGTTTTTACTGAATTTGTTTACAGGCTTTGTTCTTTTCTGGTTTTTGAAATGTTACAGGTTTGTTTCCTTGAATTTGTAAAATGTTATCAAGAATAAAGGTAATAATGAATTGGTTTCCAGATATGATAATCTTGGTTATTATCATAAATGGTAATTGTGTTTTCTGTTCTTCTTTCTTCTTTCTGTTTCTTTCTTCTATCTCTTTTCTTTTTCTCCTAACTATCTGGAATTTTCGGGTTCGAAAATTCCGGGTCGTTACACTTGGTATCAGAGCCAGGTTAAGCGAGAACCTTGGCTCTGTTGGGATTACTCGTTAAGGATAGGGTCAATGGTACCCTAGAACGAGTTGAGTGTATATATATATATATGAGAGCGTAATTGTTATTTTCTTATATAAGGATTTTAAATGATTTTATATAAGAATATATTTTGATATATAAAATGATATTTCTTTCTAATAAATATTAAGGTAATTGGTTGTTAAAATATTGGAATTAAATTAAGTGGTAATAGAAATAAAGCCAAATTAAAATTGAATAAAGATAAGTTTGAAATGAATTCAAACTAAAATTAAAATCTTGAATTTGTAGAAATGTTATCAAGAATAAAGGTAATAATGAATTGGTTTCCAGATATGATAATCTTGGTTATTATCATAAATGGTAATTGTGTTTTCTGTTCTTCTTTCTTCTTTCTGTTTCTTTCTTCTATCTCTTTTCTTTTTCTCCTAACTATCTGGAATTTTCGGGTTCGAAAATTCCGGGTCGTTACAAGTATGAGAAGCTCAAGAAATATGCAGCCAACATATAACAGTACTTCTGAGATCGCGTGGAATGCCATAATGGTTATCCCCACAAAAGAACCACCATCTAATAACTACATAAGGTGATATAATAGATAACGTCTAGGGTGAATAATATAAATGAGAAAAGAGCTGGAATGGTTACATTGGTTACATTCAAGCGTCAGAAAGTACCTTTCGAGCATCATATATCTCTAGATAAAATATACCATTAAGGTAAAAACAAGCGGCCTATCGTCTGAACATAAACATGAACAACATGAACCAAATATCATCAACTCCCGCCAGCCAATAATCGATAAGTATCTCAAGATATGGAGTTGATAATACCTTGATGCAGGTCAGTTAAACCCTAGGTTGTGCATCCTACTCTATTTTCTATCATTTTCGATGTCAAGGTTACGTTTGGCATCTCTCACATGTGTCCTCATCACTCAACACAAATCGTGAATTGGATTCCCACATCTCGAACCGATCTCGAAACCACATATGATTCCAACATCTCGGACAGATCTACTTCCAAGAGATAGAACACGTATCTCAGTCTTGAAGTGGTTAAGTAAAAAACTTACTGATCCCGGTCTCTTCAAGACTAAATCAATGAATTTGGTCATATTCAACAATATTGAGAACGATCGCATATGGAAACCAACTCTCGTATACTTATCATGTTTCCGATATTTTCATCCCACGCTATCCCTCGGTCAAGAGTAAAGCTGGTAGGTTAGAGCTCTATTGCTCATATCCCTACTCAAACATCAGTCTTAACTCCTACAAATAGACAAGCATACTTCATTGGCTTTTAGTGCTATGTATACGGCAAAATGTTTCCATAACAAATAAACATTCAAAGCACGATCAAGTCATACAAAGTATGATTAAGTCACAAAACTGACTTCTAATCCCCTTTTTGTTTAATTAATCTTTTATCAATAAAACCTATTTTATTAGTAAAACTTTTTTTATCTAATAAAGCATCGTTTATCAATTTCTACTATTCACCCTTTTCAATGCTTCAAAAAGTATTCATATACTTATTTCAGATGGCATAAGTATATTCACAAATCACTAACAAGATTTCTTACTTTAAACGTTTGCTTTTTCTAGTTTTTTCCAAAAGATTCCTTACTTATAATTTCCTCCAAAATATCCTTTTTAAGGATCTAAGTACTTTCACAAATACATTAAAAAGGTTTAAGACTAATGTTACTTAAACATTGTCACTGGAAACTCAAAACCATTTCTCTTACGCCTATCTTTAGAACATTCTTTTAAAGATCTACTTACATTCGTAAGTTTAATCAAGAAGGGTTAAAGATGAATGTTATTAACACATTATCACAACAAACCCAAAACCATTCCATACTTGTATTATCTTTAAAAGAGTTCTTTTAAAGATCTAAGTTAATAATTGGTTAAGTTCAATAATCGACTAAGTGATTGTCTAGTTAAAAACGATCACTTATAGAAATCAAGGTTCATATACTTAACTCGTTTCTGACATTCTAACTTAACTATTCCTCATCCACCTGCGAAGCCAGATAAATTAGAGCACTGGTTTCATATCAAAGCCTTGCATAGCTAGAAACTTCATTCTTAAATTTCAAAAATAGATAAATCTACCATGTCGGCATTTAATGTTAATTATAGTTTTAATGACTTTCATAAGTGAGTAAGTAAACAATATGATTAACACATTTCCAACATTACTGACTTAAATATACCTCGACCAAGAGAGAAGCTTGTTGGTTAGAGCTCTGTTGCTCATATCCTACTCGAATATCAATCTTAACTCTCACAAATAGATAAGCCTACCTCGTCGGCTTTTAGCCTTAAGCAAGTTAATTATTTTTCAAACAAATAAGTAAACAACAAGATTAACACATTTCTGACATTCCAACTTAAATATTCCACATGGAGGTGGAAAGCCGGTAGGTTAGAGCTCTATTTCTTATATCCCCACTTGACATCAATCTTAACTCTCATAAATAAGAAAGTCTATCTTGTTGACTTTTAGTGTTAAGCCTAGTTAATTACCTTTTTCAAAACTTATATTGGTAAATAAATACTTTAAAAATACTTGTAAATAGGTTTTAAATATCTATGTAAAATATGACATAAAAATAAAAAAATTATAATTTGATGAAAAACATGTTTTTATATTATAAAACCTCTTTACTTTGAAAATACATATATAATTATTAAAAATATATTTAAATTTCAAACCATCTTTAAATACTGCAAAATGTGTTAGAAAACATCTCTAGAAAGATTAGAGAAAATTACCAAATTTAAAAATCAATTTTAAAGACATAAAACCATAAGCGACTTACTACAACATTTATAAATCCAATTAAACGTCCTTGTTAAAGAACACATTGAAAAGCACAATCTTTGCGACTAGTTTTAATTACCTTAACAAATGATTTAAGACTTGAAATTTTTATAGTAAGTACTACCCTTAGAGTATTTAAAAGCCATGGAAAGGAACCCCTGAAAATATCTTCCTATTTTAATTAGAAAATTCCCGAAAACAAGCTATATTTATAAAGTGTATTTATATCCACATTTTTGTTCTAACTTTCACAACATTGTTTCACAATTTATATAACGTTCCAACTATTAATTTACCATCTAGTACAGCAAAATATGTGTAGAGAACAACCAAATCAAATTATCCCAAGTTAAGATCATAAATATCAAATTTACATAAGTTAAAGTTACGGGATATCGATATAGCAGCTATTCTTGCTTCAAACACTTTCAAACATGCTTAAATTAAACAAACAATCCAAACAACCATTTAAACATCAAGTCAAAAACATGCCAAATGTTTAAGAGGGTAATAGAAGTGATGTTATATAATATAAATTTGTCATTTTCTTTCAAAAGCAAGAGTATAAGTTTAACTAGTTAATGTCACTTTAACTTTATATTTGCATACAACATACACACACACAATATATACAAATACGATAGTAAGACAACTCACTTAGATCCAAGCTAAACATATGCTCAAGCACAACCAAACTCAAGAACACTTCCAAACATCACTTTGCAACCACATTTGCTTCCTTCCTTCTTGCTTTTCACTTGCTTTTTGCCCCTTCCTTCATGATAATTGCTGACGGCCATTGGTGATGGAGGAGTTCGGCTCAAATTCTCAATATCTAACTTGGTAGAAGGTGTTGTAATGTTTTCCTAATGTTTGTGGCAAAGTTTGAGTTGATTCGCAGTTATTTTTTTTAGAAATTTGGAGAAGAAGAAGATATGAAAGAAGCTTGCCTTTTGCTTTGTAAATTTGTAATTATAAATCAAGGTTATGCCTTACCTTATATAGGCTTCATAGGATGTTGCCCAAGCTTGTTCTCACTCCCCTCATGTCATGGAAGGCTCACCTCCCCACATGCCCATTACTTTTCCTTAACACATCTTACTTTTAGCAAAATACGTAAATACCCTTAACATGTTAATATCTCTTATCCATTTAGAAGCTTCTAGAACCTTCCATTTTCTTTATGAATTAAAATGTGTTAATTAGTTCCTAATATTTTCATTTTATCATAAGACAAGTGCACAAGAGTTTGAACAACTTATATCGAATAAAAAGCTGTTTATCGATAAACCAATTTTCAATTACATTATCGATTTTTTTTTTAAATATTTATTTTTGTAAATATTTTTCCAAAACAAGTTTACCATCATCAGTTATGATTTAAAAGGGGCTTAACAAGGATACTAAATCATTTTAATAACATTTAATACAAGATTCAAATTTTTAAATAATTTCAGATATTTAACTACGAAGTGTCCGAATTCCGGGTCATTACACCGCATGTGAAACTTCTATGATTGCTTGTCATAATGAGTTCATCACATCTTTGATTACTAATCATAACAAGTTATTCATCGAATTTAATGTGTTTATGTTTCTCAAACATAAGGTGTATATTGAAAGTGTGATATGTACATAACATTGTAATATAAAACAACAATAACATGACATGTGAATAATATATACATGCACATAAATTCAAATCCTTCACATTCCACATGTGAAACTACTATAATTACTAGTTGTAATGAGTTGTTCATCTAATTTAATGTATTTATGTTTCTCATGTATATGGTGTATATTGTAAATATGGAAAGGGCAACAAGATAATATGATACAACAACATGAGAGGTGTATGGTTTATATACACACGTGTGTGTGTGCACACACTTACATATGATGTATTGCCACAATTAAATAAATATGATATCATATATATGTTATATATAATTTCAAAAATATTATATATATATATATATGTGTGTGTGTGTGTGTGTGAGTTAGGGTTATGCCTTAAGGGCAATAATGTATTTTATTACATATATCTAACTCTATAACTGATCTTGTTCATAAGAAAGGTGTTTAATTTTCTATTATATACTTTTTATATCGCGATGTTCTAATTAAATAATTAATTTAAGCGTATTAAAATAGAGAACCCTTAAATGATATGTTATGTGATATAATTACAAAGAGTTGTAATCATGAGAAAATTATCACAACATAAATTAACTTATTATTTTAAATATTCCTGTCAAAATGTTTTGAGAAAGAATATCAATACATACGTTGTAATAGATTTAGGGGTTTGCTCTAATAGAAATTTTTTAATATTATAAATTATTCACTTATTAAAATCTAGTTCAAAATAAAATGTGTTTTTTATATCATATACTTGTCATATTATGATATGTTAATTAACCATTTAATTTAAGTATATTGAACAGAAAATACTTAAATGATATGTTATGCAATAGTAATTAGAATGTGTTGTAATCATGAGATATTTACCACATTAAAGTAACATATCTTTTTCAATATTCCTAGTCAAGATGTTTCGAGACAAGACATCAATATATCCATTGAGACTAGAGTATGTAATGCTCTTCGAATGTTGGGTAGTGTATTATTCATGGCTTCTAGGCCACTAAGGGGTAACGTACTATTAGTTACTATATAACTATAAAATGACTCGCTCAAGAGTTTTGTGTTGGTTAATATAACTAAGGTCAAACGGAGAGTCTCAGAGTGACTTTATTACATAATTCTCTTGCCTTGAGAATATTGCTGAACTTCAATAAGGATACTCTACTTTGATTATAGTTAACTCAGGCATGACATCCATCGAATGACCATAGTTTGGTCTAAGCTAAAATATAGGAAGTGAAACACTACTTAATAGAGAATTTGTCTCCTTAGTATTATGAGGTTAGTATCATGGTCAGTTGTAGCCAACTCAAAGTCAAAGTATATGAGCAAAGCAATATTATTAATAATAATTATTCTTATTGAACCAAGGATTTTTTGTTCAGATTAATCAAGTTATACATACATGATATTGAAATATTTACCAAAACCAAATTCCATAAGTCTTAAAGTGATATAGTTTGGACGATGAAAATTGGTGTAAATAATCATCGCTAACTGATACTGCTTACAATAGTAAAATTGGAGTGTTTTTGGGAAAATATGTGTAAGCAATAAATTCAACCAAAATGTCATACCACCTACTAAGGTGATATATGAATGTTAATATTTGAATTGTTCAATATTAACTGCTGACTAAATTTATACATTTGAGTCGCCCAATCATAATGATGAATACCCTAAATAGACCATATGATTTAATTAATTTGTAGTCATTGTCAACTAATTATGTTAATTAGTATTAATGAAATATTAATTATTAATATTTACTACATTTTTGAAAGCCAATGGTATTTAGTGAAATGCATTTATAAAAGTTAGGCGCGTATCGAAAAATGGTATTAATAAAATATTTAAATTGGATTTAAATAGACTAATTATTAAATGGATTTAGGAAGTTTTTGAGGCACATTTAGCTTATTTTATGGCCATCCAAGGGGTGGAGAAGGGGAAGAATATATTTAAATTGGATTTAAAATGGCAAAATGTAATTAAAGGAAGGCAAAAGATCTATATTCTTTTATTCTCTTTTAATACCTTGTTAAAAGGTATTCATTTATCAGTTTTTGCTCTTCCTCCTCATCTTTCTTTACTGAATATTAATTGCCTCCATTGCTTAAAAATTCCTAAAAACAAAATCAAATAATGTAAAAAATATTCAATGCGGTGTTTGCCTCTAGATCCTTGCAAAATCTAAAGGTTGATTCTATCAAATCTTGGAGTTCTATTCTTCATTCATTGTGTGATTTTTGGCATTGTCTCAAGGTAATTATCTAGTTTTATTTGATTATGTAATACGTGATCTTAATATAATTTAAATGCCCATATGCTACTTCTTTGGATTTCAAGCCCGTCACGTATGTATAGCTTAGATCCCAAACTTTATGCAATGAATTTATATATGCATAGATTGTCTGATTAAATTTTGTTATTGATTTGGATATTAATGTTCAAATAAATAAAAACATTTTGCATTTGGAAACTTATTTTAATCAACTGATATAATTTTTTAACTTATTATATATAGAAATTTAAGTTATCTTCATGCTTAGATTACTTGAAATCTTTTTGAAAATTGAATGCATGTTTGTATATTTGTTGGTTTTGTATGTGAATTCATTTAGTTGTTGTTTACATATTTTTAAAGTTTGTTTCAATTCAAAAACCTTAAGTGGACTTTTATGCAGAAAAAAGTAAACTACTTTAAATCCTTCATAAGTCAAGTCTAGTTTTCCTTATGTTAACTTTAAGTTCTAAAACGTATAAAATTACAAAAGTTTTAAACTTAAATTTGTTTTTTAAATATAAAAAATTATTTGTAATTATTTGTACCTGTATATATATATGAAGGTTATTTCAATTTAAAATTTATAAAAGGAACTTTTGTGTGAAATCATAAGTTTAATTTTAAATCATTCTTAAGTTAAAATTAGATATTAAATTGTAATTCTAGAATTCAAAACATTTAAAATAGTCAAAACAACATTTTAACGTATATATAAATTTGCATATATATATATATATATATCTGTGTGTGTGTGTGTAGTTGTTGTTATATGCATATTTACAATTGTTATTTTATGTAATTCAGAAAAAACTTAAGAGAAAAAAGAAATATATAAAGGGAAAAATGCGTTTGTTTTAGTGTAAATCCTAACACCTATACAGCCATATTAACCATGCATACTTCATATTTGTTGCACGTGCACTATACACATATAAGTGTATTTGATACACTTATAAATTAAAATTCGTATAAGTAAAGAAAAAAACTTTTACTAAAAAATTAAATTAAATAAAGATTTTATTTAAAATATTTTAGATTGAATCTAAAATCAATTTTCATAAGCCCAATAAAGATCTAAAAATAGATATTTTTTTAAATTCACCAATTTACCTCACTTCCAACCGATAAGGTTTCTTTAGTGGTATCAGAGTCAGTCTATGTGATCTTAATGGGTAATGTTAGGACTAAGTGATTAGAGCCTTGGGTGTCTAGAAAGATAATACCTAAGTTTGGGTTAGGGTAACACGTACTTTGCTCTAATTAGGTACTAGCATGGCCTAAATGATAAAATAAGCCCAAAGGTTATCCCCAGTATAAGGCCTGAATTAATTTTCGGCCTTGGGCTAATTTTCAATATCATTTTAAAAATTTAAAAGATATTTTGAATTTAAAATATTAAACAAAATTTTCTTAATGTTACAAAATATTCAAAAGTTGTTTAGAAAATGAATAAATTAATTTTTAATTTGTTTCTGTAACAATCGACCTTTTTGACCCACAAATGTCAACACTAATACATCCATGGTATTCGTATGTCGAGCATCCAAGCGACAGAAAGACGGACTGTTAGGGTAAAATAAAAAGAAAAAGAATCAAAACAAGAAAGAAGGAACACAATATCAAAATCTAACAGCTGAACGATAGTAAATAATATCAATAGACGGTACAAACGGTCAGTCTAAGGTACAAAGCATTACAAAGTTACAATTCTAACTACTATTACTAGCCTGGAGAGTTATAACAAACTATCCTCAAAAATGCAGATACATACAATATAGTATTGCAACGAAAATAGGAATACTACTGTAGATAAAACATCTAACTCATCTCCTCGAGCTCCAATGAACATCAATGAAAACTAGCTTTCCTCATACTACTTGAAAGAGTACACAAGAAATTTAAGATAAATAAAAACCATGCTTCAAACATAAATCTGGTATGAGAAACTCAGGAAATATGCTGCTACATATAACAGTACTTTTGAGACCATTTGAAAACTGCTATCCCGTCAAAAGAACCTATAACGACCCATATTTTATGTATTGAAGGATTGTAAAATATTTTTAGTTTTTTCGTATGAGGTCGTATGATTTTATAATTTTGGGATATGACTCTTAGGGATATTTTACACTCCTATTATTTTTTTCAAATTTCTATGTGACCATTTTAAACCATCAAAACTTGTTTGGGCTATAACTTTTGGTACGAGCTGAATTAGGATCTCAATCCAGTTCCATTGCTTCAAAATGATGGATCCACATTCCGTAGAGTGGTCATAATAGAAAAACAGACTTACGGTTAGAAAGTTATTCCTATTTAAATTTTTTAAAGCTACTGGCCATAGCTACTGTGTGATTATTGAAGCCCATTAGTTGGCACATTAGTCTAATTATAGAATACAATAAATAGGGGACCGAAGAGTCATGTAAAAACTTTTCTCTCTCATTCTAAATCAGGTCTAAACCTAATTAGCCTTAGATCCATCTTAATTTCATCCAAAATCACCCAAATTGCTCTCTAAATCAAATTAGATTGTAGATTAGATATTAAGTCATCAACTAAAAGATATAAATCATTGTTTTGCTTGATTTGAAGTGCATTCCATTGCCGTCTGGATTGGATTTACATTCATATTGGTTGAATTTGGCAACTGGTGAGTGGTTTATGCCTTCTCACCATACTATGCATGTTCATATGGTAAAATATTAAAATTTAACATGTTTTAAATTGATTTTTTTCCATAAAACCTTTTACAACTTTAATTACATGATAACCTATGTATATGATTTGGATTGATTAGAAATCACCCTTGCTCATGCTCATATATTCATGTTATATGTAGATATATCTTAGAAATTGACTTGTTTGTCTTATTTTGATGGATTGCATGTTTGATTGGATGCAATTGCATATTATTTTACATTGGATGATATGATTTGATGTTGTTTGTTAGTGTTGTAATTGCATAGAAAGTTTGGTTGGAGAATTTAGCAAATTGAAGGCAAGCTTGGTCGGAAATGGATGAAACTTGGAGGGGAAGCTCTGGAGTATGAGAGGAGCTTGGAGTTCAAGTTGCAGGTCCAAATTTCCTAAGTACAGAAGTCAACACTGATATGAGAAGTCAGTACCGAGTTCTACGGGTTGATCGAATAAGTCGGTAGTTTTTGGTGAAGCAAGAGTGTTGCTGTAGAGATTGCTTAAGGTGATGGATAGGTGATTGGCTCAGTGTTAGAGGCTATGAAGACTTGTTTCTAGAATATGAAGTAGGGTGCCCTGAAGAGGGGACTTGTTCTATCATGACTTGATTTGTGTTGAGAAGTCAGGGTTAAAGTATCTGTGCATGGAGTACTAGAAGCAAGGAAGGAGTGGAAGAAAACTTAGCCATGAATTGGCTAAGTTAAGAGATCGGTGCCGACTTCTAGGGATATGTCAAAATGGGATTGAACTTCTGGGAGGGAAGTAGAGGTTCTGTAGATTGTGCTGGAGGAGTTGGCTCATTCTTATCAGGTTGGATAATGATATAACAACATGGTGAAAGTTGTGGTCTTTGGATGTTGGCTCGTGCTGGGAGTAGGTTCCAAAGATGGCGGCTCGCAAAGGGGGTGGACCGTAGGATCGAGGAATGTGGAAGGGTTCCTCGTGAATAATGGAAACTGGATTGAGCAAGAAGGGCTCGATATCCAAATGGTGCAAAGAAGAGCATGGGTGTATGTGCTAAGTAATCGTTATTGTAAGTAGGATGCCTATAGATTAATGAAGGGACCTGTATACTTGGACTTATAGCTTTGGGTTTAGTCTCCAGCTTTAGGCTGCAAGACACATATCCAGCTTTGGGCTGCAAGATACGAGAGCACAACGAAGAACCGGGATTTCCATTAGTCCCTGGAAGAAAGGAAGCCATACGAGCTATTATATTTCAAAGCACGTGGAGTGATAATTAGGATCGTTTTATGGATGCTATGTTTGCTTTGGTTACTCTCTTTAGTAGACTATCACTCCTAGGTATCAGAGGAAGTAGGTATTGAAGATAGGAATACTTGGAAGACTAATATCTTTTATGTGGTTTGTGGTATAACTTTGTGATATTATAGAGCAGTATATTATAGTGTTGTATGCTAACTCTTTGGTTGTAGGGAAATGTCAAGTATGGTTCTTGTACCCTTTTTCCTTACCATATTTACCTATTTAGTATTTTGAGACTCATTTACCGCTCACACCACACTGTCTTTTGACCCAAAGTTTTATGCTTTGCCTCTTATTATCTTGGGTATTCTTAACTGAGTAGACTAGATAACAGGTCTAGGTGACGCAGTAGCTGTTCGAAGGACGAGGTGGATGGAGCTATCGTATTATATACACTAGTACGTTAGGCATGTTCGTTGGATGTGTATAAAGAAAGCTGAAAGAAAATTTATTTATTATGAAATAATGGTCATATACATAAATAAAAGCCTCCTTGCTTACAGATATTTGCAGTCATAATTTGATAACTTTGATCTTATCTATTTTTGTAATGAGCAAATCTAAATTTAGGAAATTTTATAAAAACACTCTCCTCAAGTATCAAAATACAAAGATGCCCCTGAAAACATAGTATGAAGAAAAAACTCATATTTTGAAGCTCTCTGCAAATAACTGCGGAGAAATCTACAAATTTTTAAAATCTTCGGATCATAAATATTTGCGGAGTAAAATCTTTATTTAAAAGTATTCCCATCATATATAAGTAAAATGGCATGTCCCTATGTCTATGTGCTTAGAAAACATTTAGCAAAGTCTTGATTAGTTCAAAAGTTTTCAGGAATCGTTATGAGTACTGAATTATATGAGGCCACGAAGCTATTGAATAACGCTTCTAGATATGTAAAATATATTGTACAATACATATTGAAAATTTGATGTAGTAATGATAATAATAAGATCAAATAGAAGAAAATTCACAAAAATGCAACGGCAAGGAAATCTAATACTAATGTAAATATTTCACATGTGAGCAAAAAGATAAATGGTAAGAAGACTTGATAAAAAAAATTGAAACAAAAAACTAACCAATCATTCAATAAATGTGCGCATTATTAGAAAAATGAGTTAAAAGACTTTGATATAATAAAATTACATGAACTTAATTTAACTCCAACGCATTTGGAACTATAACTTAATGCATTTGAAAATCATCTTACATAGCACCCAGCAACAAGTGGCTCTTCTTTCCTAGGTTGTTATTGTCATAGTAGCACATGCTCATTTATAGAATTTTTTCACACCATGTATTGATAATTGGAGCAGGGCTTTCCGACATTGCCCTTTCTTTAAGCATACAATTTTGTTATATCACATCCTTCTTAGCATTTCCTACATGAAATGATGCTATTTTTGGTGAGAATAGGACAATGCTACTTTTGATTGGCAAGCACAACAAAAAAAATCAAGCTCAGATATAAATCACAACACATTTTATACACTAATTATATAGAAAAAAGTACTATATATGAATCACAATATAAATTCATAAAAAATAACACACACTGCAGATTTTATACATAAAAAGTAGAACTTGAGATTGACTATTAGCAATACTGTGAAACATACATGTTCTAAATTCCTACTCAAAATGGGTACTATGAATGTGCCATTTCAATTTATAATTATGATAAAAGATTTTAGAACATGGTAGGTATAAG
Organism: Allium fistulosum; assembly: GCA_030737815.1. Classification (NCBI taxonomy): domain Eukaryota; kingdom Viridiplantae; phylum Streptophyta; class Magnoliopsida; order Asparagales; family Amaryllidaceae; genus Allium; species Allium fistulosum. Next base: position 298,508,693 of record CM060905.1, on the reverse strand, counting down.
TAATTTTATCAATCTTGAATTCTTTATCAGCAACATTTCTTTATGTTATGGCTACATTAAAGGGAAAGATAGATCTTTACTGTTATAGTATAGAACGATTAAAAAAAGGCGTAGTGTCATCTTATAAGCAAAGGGCACTAATATGTAATCTTCATCTTGAGAAATCTTATTAAGATACGGTTGCCATTACAAATCCACCAAGCAGGAAAAATGAAACTAATCTCTTAGGACGGTGTGTGTGTGTCTATATATAAGCACACACATGATAGTGAAATGATGGGCTTACAGCATAAACCCTGGTCGCTGTAGCAAGTCCCTATATGAAGACATTGCCAGACTTGAATTTTTGTCCTATGCAAAAGATTCATTCTCCATATCTCCACCATATTATCTGTAGTAGCAGCATAATGATAGGTAAAAAATGCCATAAAACCAATTAAATGAGAAAATATTATCCATAAAATAGATAGATAGTTCAAAATTAAGGTATAAAATGAACACAAAAGAAACGCCACAAATAATCTTTAAGACCCGTTTCAGTCAAACAGTAATATAGAGTCCCTTCTTTGTCAAAGTGAAGAATGTAAAGAAAGCCAAATGGAAACAATGGTTACACAATGGATTTGAGCTGAATTATTCTTCAAAGAACATTGTTAAAAAATCAAGGACATGGAAAAAAAAGAATACAGTAATTTATTAGAAAAATGCAATAACATGTTTTCAATGGACATAATTGACTAAAGTCTATCCACACATATTGTCATGCGAAACGATGGTGATTAAATGATATATTAGAGTTCTAGTACATGTGCACATATCGTCAAGTGAAACGACTTTAATCGTCTCTAACATGCTCTTTCCAAACATAATACTGCAAGATTACTGACTAACTCATTTACAAACCATATTAAAAGGACATGATTGTTTTGGGTAACCAATCATCCTATAAACTAAGTCTTTCTAATATAGATGCATGGTGAAGCAGACTACATCTAACTTTAAATTAAATTGCTGATAAATTTTGGACTGTTTATTCTTGTAAGCTATTGATCCACACGGTGATTGGAAACTTTTGTTTGGGAGTCCAAAGGGTTTGCTATTCAATTTTTAATTATGTGTAGAATTGTCGCCTCAATAGTTAACTTCAAAAGCTATAGAAATATCCTAAATGTAGCATATTATATCTTCAATTTTTTTTAATGTTCTACCATTCTAAATTGAACTCATAATTATTGATAAAAAAATAAACAACAGAAACGTACCTAATAAAATGGAGTTGTGGTGCTTGAATGAATATGAGCAGCTTCGAAATAAGACAAAAATTGTACAACAAAATAAATTAACTCAGTTCATATAATTCATGTTATTTGTTTTTGACTACCATTATTATTGAAGACCAATCAAATATATGATTTAATTAATTTGGAAATAACATCAGCTTGATAATCATATCAAGATTACACTTAGCATATCCACTTTGGAGTGTAAGAAAAGATCAATAATAGATGATGATGCACAAAGACAACAATCTTGCATATGAGTAAAAAAACTTGGACATGTGCCATGTTATTGACACACATTAAACAATTAAACCGTAAAAGTTGCAAAGCTTGTAAGCACTAATCTACATTAAGAAGAAATAAATCTAAGACCATAATACAATTAAAGATGAGATTAAATTTGCAGTTTATGTCCTGTCTACTGAATTTCATTTGGATGTATATAATGAAATAAGTCGGATAGATGACATGTAATAACTTTGAAAAATAAAATGAACCATGGACCATGTCTTATTGCATTAAGTAACCATTCTAATGGTCTTATTTGTTTAATTTGAATATTGGACATAACTTAATGATTTTTTGGTATAAGATAGAAAGTTGTCAAAATCTTGTTTTTCGGTTTTTATTAGGTAAAAAACAATGGATATGTCTTCTCTCAATCAAAATTATCTTACACCATCATGCCTGCCACTAACAATGCCATTTTGATATTAGGACTAATGTTATAAATTTTAAATTTTAAAAAGAATAACAGCTCAACTTTATTCTTAACATACAGAGAAAACTGTGTAATTCCAACAATATTAATTTTATTATGGATCTAAAATTTGGTCTAAGAATTATGGTCTTGTAGTAGTTTAATCTTCATGTAGCATGAAACAAACACAACAAGATGTTTGGTGCTTAAAGATTGCAATTTAGAGTTAACTATTTATGTAGTCTGCAACATATTATTGCCAAAGAAAACTAAAAAATAATCATACAAATGGCACATACTTCGTGCCTTATATGATATAAATTAGTCAAATTACAAATTTGGAAGAGTAAATGAAGATATGATAGCATAAAAAAAGGAACAATGCATTGAAATAAGCATCTATATTTTCATATTTTTCATTTTTGTGCCTTAAACACAGTACATCAAACTAAAACATACATGATCTATGTTCAAAAATTAACAAACTTTCAACAACTATTGCAAAGAAATGCATAATCAATAATGATGGAATTTAAAAATTACTAATTTTAATTTTGTTTAATAGGAGAAGTAACTAGTGTGAACCCGTGCTTCGCACACGGAAGTTGGAAAAATATAGTTGTATAACAAATTAACAGTGAAATACAAACGCATATACTAAAGCAGTTAAACAACCATGGGTCCTATAAAATAGGATTAAAGGTGTATAAGAAAATAATGCTTCCATTACATAATATGTAGTTCTTTAAGTAGAATCCTATTATAATACAACATAGAATACGTATTATATAATAGGTTGTGTAAACCTCTCTTATTAAATGCTTTTATGACATAGACAGAACAATCAGTATATGATATTGTTGATAAGGATGATAACTGCTGACAAAAAACAGAGAAAACCACATAGAAAAATAAAACAGTATCATAATAGTTAATAGGAAAATCATAATTAAAGCATGTGTCTTCTTCAAACAATTCAGTTGGAAAACATTTATGCACCGTACATAAGTAATAGAGACTGCCAAAAGATTAATGGATCAAAAAGTAACAATGAAGGTGGACTTTTACAGCCAAAAATATGATTTATTTTTTGTTATTATTACAGCAAACCCAAAAAAATCAGGTACTAATAATTCTGTTTTTAGGAACATGTTGATGTCAGAAAGCAAGCAAGTGAGCAAAGAGAAACAACTTTTCATGTTTTTCTTTGGCCACAAATGTAAGCTATCCGGTCAGTTGGTCTCATTCATTGTTTTCCTGCAACTTAATTATGTTAAAGTTAGTAATAGTGGTAGCAGTAAAGGATGCTTTAACAACTCAGCAAAAAGAAATAACGACGTAAGTTGTTTTTTTGGATAAGAAATAAAATCAATATGTAAAATCAGGAATGAAATTTTATATTTCTCTATACCTGCAATTTAGAAAGCATAAAAAACTGAAACTTAGGTTACTGAATAGTCATGCATTGGCATGCAAAACAAACTGTACAGATTAAAAAATTTATGGGTATAGGACACTGTTAATGAAATAAAGGATAAATTTTTTTGACTTGGACATGAATTTAATTTTATGGTTGTCTGAAAGTAGCAATTGCCAATGTGAACATAAATTGAGCATGTAAGATAAGGGCATTCATTAAGCATTACATGTGAAAATATGTATAATCATGGAAGAAAAAGGCATACTCGCCTAAGAAGTTTCTTAGAGATTCATTGTTTGATAAGTCAATTTGCTAATTCATTTCTAAATGTGTTGATATAGATAAACTGAAATAATGTGCCAAATAACTTTATTCTAGACCTAGTGATAACTTACAGGATATATGTATTTTCTACATGTAATTACCATAAAATTCAACTTTTTACCTATTTGTAATGGCCTCGAGTGGACGGTAGTTGACAGGATCAGATTTGTACCTGAAACAAAACAAATATTCAGATATAGCTTGTTCTTAATGGGAAGAAATTAAGATAAAAATAAAAAATGTTTACTCTTCCAAAAAAAATGTTTTATGGGAATCTCTAAGCACAGTAAAATAAACTTGCAGTTTCATTGGTGAGAGGAAAAATAATTCAACGGCTATGAAATCTTAGACCCAAGTTGTTTGAGCCGGTTGTCCTAATAATGGATCTTATACTTCATAACAGACATAAATCATTTAAGCAACGGTTAGCCTATAAGTTGATGTTTTTCTTACACATATTCATCGGTCAAAATTTCCTACTATAATACAATATTTGCATTCAAACATTAACATTAATAGACAGGTTAGCAATTTCCAATCTCTGGCCTGAACATGCAGTTGCATATCAACAGACAACATGACTTTTGTCTTGATTCAACTTAAATATTCAGTAGGAAAAGACACTAAAATTATATATGATCAAACAATTGTTAATAAGACATTTAAGACTTTAAAACTATTGTTTTCTATATTCGACATAAACATATGTTTCAGGTCTGATCATCAATTAATATATGTTAAAAAAAGTAAAGAGAAAATATAAACAATATTAATATTGGGCATTGTTAAAGTGGCATTGAAAAAGATAGGGTGTTCTGGCATTGAAAAAGAGCAAGTTTTTGACAACAAAGCATCGAAGTAGTGTTTTAGACTCTAAAGTGCCAAAATATTTTATTTTGCTTTTTTTAAACATATATTACTTGGGCATTGTTGACTTCAATTTTGACGCTTTTAAATTAAACATTTATAAAAGTAACTTCAAAGTTGGGTATTCATATTACAATATAAACAATATTAAGGCATGTTGGATGGACATGGGCATAGTAAAATGTAACTTAACTTTCTTTTTATTTCAAAGTATTGTGAACAGAGAAACTTTTTTAATGTCCACTTCCTTACTTCATGAACACTTTATTTTTATTTTTACTTTTTTTTAAAAAGTTAGGATTATTATATTATGTCAATGCGTACACATGAACCTAGGCATGATATATAAGAAAAGCAGCAAAAGGGTCCATGCATCACTCGACCAATTATCAAGATAATGCATAACATATATAATATGCATAGTTATGATATCATTATACACGTTTGATTTATACATGTTTATGGTTCATAAGTTCATTATAATGTGCATTAAGAAGAATACCTTTCTTGTCTGAAGCTATCTGACCTGCTTACTGGACGACATAGAAGGGTTATAAATTTTGTAGTGTAGCTTTATCCCTACCTGCTAGCTTTATCCCTATACCTGCAGAACAATAGCATGATTACAATTCCTTGCACGCCAATCTGTGCTTTGGTCATGTGCCAGCCTGCCAATTTGTGTCTAGTGCCTACCCAGTGTTGTAGCTCATCGAGTGATCATTTGTCAGTTTACATTTCAGCATACTCAATTTCGTTCGCATTTTACAATTCGACATTCAAGACTGATGCTTGTAGTACACTTGCGGCATCCATGATGAGCTTCTCAACAGCAGATGCAATGTCCATTCACACCTGCCTGAATATTTGTTCAGATAGCTAGCTGGTGTTCGTCTGTCTGCACTCAATCCCGTCCACTTAGCAGATGCAGCTGCCTATTTCTATCATAGTTAACCTCAACTACCATTTCAGCACCTGCTATTCACCATGCACATAAGTCCATGCACTTGCCTAGTTCTGAATTGGATCTTAATGCATGCTATTTCAGTTTCAAAAATCCTATACAAACATCTGCTTACCGCAAGCCTACCACCTTGAACTACTCCCCTACATGCAACCTATTTTCATGATGCTTATCACAACCAAGTACTTGCCTACCACGCATAGCTCATCATAATTCACTGTCTAATCATGCAGTCGGCTATCTTCATGCAGATTCTTCCTTTATAATAACTACCTCTTCGCATTTCAAGAAATGCACTACAGTCGCTGAAAGTGGCTTCGTGGTCTTGCTAAACATTTTTCATTCTAGCATATGTGTTTTTTTTCATTTTTTGGGAATGTATAATTATTCTTCTACGTATTTGTACTCTCTTTCACACTTATATTGATCATCCATTTGATGATCCTATATTTTATATGCCAAAGGAAAACTATTATATCGTCACCCATCAAAGGTGCTGATGGCTTTAGTCTTTTACTAATATAATTAAATATTGAGCGCTCTACTCGCTTTGAGGACCACTTATCTAGTGCGGCAAAAAATTAAAGTGTAGAATGATGATGTGAAAGACAACTTATCTAGTGAGGCAAAAAGGATAACCTGAACATAATAAACTAAGAACCTAGAATTTAGGTTTTGCTTGGACAACACCATGATGTAAGCATTTCACTGAATTAATCGACTTAGCCGACATAACCAACCTTAACTGTCTGATCCATATAGTAAGATACATAAACTGTCTGATAAGTCGAGATGACAACTTTAACAACAAAAGCACGCATTTCATACTCATACATTTGGCCCTCTTCAACACACACAGTTATAAGTTGTATGTATTTTTTCTTTGTTGTAGCACGCATTTCAAACTTTTGCAATGAAGATGTTGGTTATGGTTGACTTAAGATGAAGCATGCATTTCAAACTTCTGCATATAATGGAACAGTTTGAAGTTATACATTGGTGAACTCTTTTACCTTTTGTTTTTTCATTGATACGTTAAAATATACTACTCTTGTAGCAGATGAATGAAAGATTGATAAGTAAATGTTGATAAAAGATATTTTAAGCTCGGTTCAAGCGAAAATAATGACCTTTCAAACTACTACATAAATTCTATTTGGTATTTTTCTTATGAACAACCCAGATATGAACTTCAAGGAGAAATTACCAAGCATATCATGAGAACAACATGTAACAGATCTAGAGATATGTCCATTCTAGATGAAACATGATCGATAAAGAATTCACCTAAAATCAAGTAAAAATTGCAGATAAAATATGTATCACTAAATATTGGATTAACTAAATTCGTAGGAGTATTTAATAAAATAAAATAATTTTTTAACGAAGTAGAACACATCAATATCACATCTTCACACACATCATGTATTCCCACTATGTGCACCTTATTTTATTTGTATAAAGGATGAATACACTTCTTAAGTAAATAAATTTATTATTACAATTTTAAAATATCATTGAGGAAAAAAACTGTGTTCACATAGCCAAAGTCAAAATAGGATCAAATTTCAGGATAGCATGATAAAACAAAACCTAAAATTACCTAAAGAACTAAATCAATCCAAACGGTGTACAGGTTTTTATTTATGGTATAGACTCCTTTTTGTACAACATATTTTGATTGCCCTGTTGAAAATAGAATTAAATTTTGAAATCTCATAACTGACCTGATATTCCAGTCTAGATAAACCTAAACATGAAATAGAACCATGTATAATTGTATCATACCTAGTGTACAGAATAAAAATAGTTAAGGAGGTGCATATATGTTGTAAAAAAATGATCGACTGTGCACAAAAATTAGAAAACTGAAAATAAGGGCTGAGTTAGACAACTGAAAAAAAGACTCTTTGTCATGGAGTAAACAAAGCATGGATAAAAATTTACAAAATAACTAAACTGAAATAATGACTAAATTGTAAACATAGTCTTTGAACAATGTTTTTGAATCGCAAACATAGTCTTCGAACAATGCTTTTGAATGGGTAAAAGAAGCAATAGCATTCAATCAAAATGGCCTAGCAGCATAACTGCGCACAATAAAGTATGTAGAAAAATATTTTTCTAAGGTATTAAAATTTCCTTGGGATAAAGGTGTTGATAAACCAAACTATGTAAGAGAATAATAGCTAAAGTAACCCCAAACCAATTTGTGTTTCATTGCAGTGATAATGTATTTCGATTTCTATTTCCATTTCTATTGTTTACTCCAAAGTAATCCCAAACAAACTTGAGCAACTACGAATGTAGTAGTGTGCATAGTGATTGATATGAACTTGCAGTGATTCCAAGTTTACCCCGAACAAATTGATTGACTGACTTAAATATATAAACCACATTGTGTTATTTTGAAAAAATTAACAATATAACTAACAAATAAGTTTAGCTTTAATAAGTCAGGTAGATTCAAGCAATACTGGTAAGTTATCATAAATCATTATCATGAATTGTTCAAATACTAGTAAGGGCAAAAAACAAAAATAACTCGGTAAACTTTCCATCTAACTAAAAGAAGGCACATGATCAGCGAAGTAAATGGAAACAACAAAACAACACGCTATACTTATCCAAATACAAAAGAGCGTACCTCACTCCCATTGTTTCATACAAAATTAATAACATGGGTTTGATATTGATTTTTACCATGATCGATCATGGTAATTAGATCCCATGTTGCTAAACTATTACTGCCTGCATGTTAAGGACAAATATAAAATTCATTCAAACTTCCAAGAATATAAATATTCCGTTTATAGTTGAGATGTAAACCCAACAACATTAGTTTGTAAATCAAATCTTTCTACTTTTATGCGATATATAGACACACATATCCATATTTATATACATATAATCCGGGTTACACAAAACTGAATCAAGTATCCAATATCAGATTCCTAGTAACCGAGATATCTTACTACCATAAAAATATAGTTAAGCAAACAAATGCATCAGCTGGTTATAGGCCAAACAGTGAATATGTATTTATAAACTTTTGTTCGACATATCGAGCAGTATGATAGAAGAAATGACCAAAGAGCTGAAAAATCATAGGAACGTAATTTATTCGAATCATCAGCACAAAGTAATATATAATTTATTAAAAACATCTCCAAGTCAGCCAAATGTTTTCTCAAAATTGTCGACATAAAGATAATAAATACCATTACCGAACAAAATCTCAGTTGATATACCTGGACACAAAATGCAAGAAAGCTACTAGTTATGCTGAAGCTATGTAAAGAGCTCCTTCTTTTGATCCAAAAGCCAAAAGAATCGGCCTAAAAGAATATTCTGCCATTAAAATTATAATAATCAAATAGTACAGTGAGTAGATACAAAACGAAAAAACGCATAGATTATATCATACCAATTGAATGCATTGCCTTTATTAATGGAATCGTTCTGCACCATGCGGTAATCCATAAAAAAAAGAACTTTATAACCTGGTAGTACAAAATCGAAAACTTAGTAAAATATAGAATATTTTAGTTCAATGCAGAGATAACAGTGTAGTAGTTCGAAATTAGGAAATCGACCTTTTTTGAGTAATAAAACCGAACCAAAAAATAGGGCATACCTTAAAGACATGGATATTGATTGAAATAAACTGACCGTAAGAGGCAAGGAGAAGGAAACCAAAAGCGCGAGATCGAAAGGCATGGTAATGAAAACCTTTGGTGAATTAGATAAAGCAAAGTAGGAAATGATTATTAGTTACGTTATTATCTAGAGTTGGAAGGATTAGGAAGAATGAAGAGCTGGGCACGAAACCGGAAGAAATAGTTACGTTATTATCTAGGGTTAGAAGGATTAGGAAGAATGAAGAGCTGGGCACGGAACCGGAAGAAAGAGGAAAAAACGACGATTGATTTTACAAAATACTGGGGTGGCTTGTGCCCCTTAAGACTGTTCAGTTGCCAAATTTCAAGGGAGCATGTGTGAGCTTGAAATTCAACTCACTAATAATAATATAGTATAGATGACAAAAATAACCCAAGGTTGCTATGAATGTTCACACCTACGTTACACTATGGACTTATTCTCAAATAAAGAAAACAAAGAAAGAGATGGAAAATAACTAAAAACAATATAATCGCTCACCTGACGTTGGACAAAGCAATTGGAGTAGAGAGGACGAGGAAGAAAAGATGTTCATGGAATCACTGCTCTAAATCTACCTAGGGGAATTGCACTACATCACAAGCACTACTCATGTATATGATCTTAAAATAAAGATTGGTTTCAATTTTGGGTTGCATCATGCAAATCTCCCATTTATAATATATAGTGTTTTCCTTTTAAGAGTTGCGTTACAGTTTATTCTTTTGACATTTAACTTCAAGTGCTAAAATGAAAATATGATAATTAAACCAAGACAGTAAACAAAGAATTACATGCATATATAGTATATTTTAACTTTGTTTTTATCCTTTCTATCCACGACCAACAGAAATATGTGAGACCTTGAGAATAGAGGACACGGATTATAATTTTGGGAATAGAAAATGTGTTTATACTAGACCTGAAAAAGCCATAAAAATAATAGGTTAAAAAAAGTAATAGTAAACGTTTAAATCGAAAAAACTCATAAAGAAAAACATACCAAAGAAAAATTTATTTCTTTTGAAAGTGATATATATTGGAGTCAACAAATGTTTTGCAAATAAATTGCGTAAGCAAACTTATATATAAAGTTGGATTTTTTTGGCAAAAACTGCAAATCAAAATGTTAACTTTTCTTTGTTCTCACAACTAATATATGGGGATTAAATGGACAAAAATATGTTTTTGTTAATTTGGTTAAGATTCTTTTTGTTAACATATTCGGTAGCATTTGTTAAAGTATTTGTATTATTATTTTTTGTCTATAATAGAAGATAAAAAACAAAGAACATTAATGATTGAAAATATAGTAACGATACATGAACTAATCACCTTCTAGTCGAACACAGCAATTAAAGACATGACCAAATCAAAGGTACCACTTGAAACAATGCTACATCCTCATTTTGTGCATAATTGTACGAATGTGGTAGAATCCATTAACTGGTCAAACGCAGCAATTAAAGGCATGAAAAAATCAAAGGTACTACTTAGAACAATGATACATCTTTATTTTGTGCAAAATTGTACCACTGTGGTAGAATCCATTAACTGTAGTTAATAAGTCCAAAAATCTAACTGAGTATAGGACAAACAAAACTAATATTACAAACACAAAAAAATGAAATTTACCTTATCATCTAAAGGACCCATGATACACCAAATTTTGATCCTATTTGTACCTGTTAAATTAAAAAAAGCATACAAAAATGCCTAATTTTAATAAGTATCTATTAGATAAAATTATAATGATATAACTTTCAAGGTATGTACCCATCTTATAATTCACGCATCGATGCATAACGAAAATGCTCAACATTGCAGTTGTTTCTAAGAATCATTCGTGTAGAGTTAAATAAAGATGTAAAACCCATTTGTAAAAAAATAGAAAATGTTTGAAGATCAACGGACCAACGCAAAAGGGTAACACTTTACGATAGATTTGATATGGGTGATGTATAGTTTCCAATATATATTCCTCTTCATTACATTTTGAAAAATGCAATAAGCATTCAATGAAACCATAATATTACAAAACACCTTTTGAAGCTTAAAACAAGTGATCAGAAAATTATAGATTTTAATATTTGTATCATTAAGTTGCATTAAAATGTGAAACCAAATACTCTTAAAACATTGGGCTACTGTTAAAACTTTATTATTCTAGAAAATTTCATTCAATTTGAAGCAATTAACTTCTTAACAATAATGTTAAGAATATCAACAAACAAAAAGGAAAAAAGCTTTAATATTTAAAGGAACATAAAATCTTAAAGGGGTGTGCATACCTATTCTAAGATAATGTTCCCCTAATCGATATAATTTCTGACATGATGACCTCAATGGCTCTTTGATATAATTTGTAATCTAAAATTCCATAATCTCTTATATATTAACATAAAAATTATACAATCAGGTACACACTTTCATTTTTTTCAGTTTACAGATCTCCTCTTTTCTTCTTATCATTCACTTTCTACTAAATTTCTCTCATATACAAAAATGCCAAATTCGGAAAATCTAAGTTAATAAAATTAAATAAAAAAGCTTAAATTAAATACAATGACCTTCAAATCGCCTTCGGTTCAAAGTTGACTGCTCCACTATTACTTTTTGCCATTTCGCGTGCACCGTTCATGTGCAGTGATTGAAGACAATTATATCATGAACAAAGTTATTTTTTGGGATGTGAATTTTAGAATAAATAGAAACCCCATATTTTTGAAGATTAATGCAAAGTTACGGTCTTTCTCCTAACGCATTCAGTTTTAGAAATGTCTTCAAAGCATGATTCATTATGGGTAGGAAGAAGCATGCTTTGAGGTGTTTGCCAATATGCTTCAAAACAGTTGTTTTTTGTAGGATGTTAGCTCCTGTACTTTTTTAGTTGATGCCTTGGGTAATAAGAGGGGAGGTTGGAGGAATCCAAAGAGCTGGTTGAAAGAATGGAGACTGAGTAAAAGCGTGGTTCAGTTGCTTACAGTGCGCTTATTTATGGGTATGCTAAGTTTGGGAAGACCGAGAGTGCTAGGAATGTTTACACGATGGTGGATTCAATAGAAGTGAACAAAATTATTTTATAGGGTGTGAATTTTAGACTAAATTGAAACCCTAGATTTTGCAAGATACGATAATACCAATTGGTAAGAGAAATGGATGTGAGAAGAAGAGAGGGTATGGTGGAGTTACTGATAGAAACAACCTGCCGAATAGTGAAAGTGAATGTCTAAAATTCCCCCTCATCCCCTTTGTGTGCAGTGAGAGGTAGAGAGGGTTAATTTGTAAATTCGAAAGCTTCAAATGGAGGTATTCTCATTATATATAGATATACAGAGTCTACGCTTATTCCGCCGAGCAATGCTATGGAGCCCATGACAGTGCTTTCTTATTACTATTTGTATTAAAGACAGTTGTTGAGTTTGTTTATGTTGTATAAACTCTACTATTGATGTATTACTCTGTGGATATTATACTCTGATGACGATGGTATGTTCCATTGTTATTACTGTTTCTTTTGTTATATCTGTGATATTATTATTTATCCATGCACTGTGAGATACGATAGGTTATATGCTATATTGGTTTGTTTCAACCTTAATGATCGTCCTATATTGACCGAGCAAGGAGAGCGCACTACTTATATACAGTTGGTGTTAGTGGTATAAGGCTGTCGTCACATTTGGTATAAGAGCTTTGGTTACATGATTAACCGGAGTTGATACCGTGATCCAGTAGGGATAGGGAAGGTGTTACGCCTTAAACTGGATCGAGAGAGGGAGAGAGAGGGAGAGAGAGAGTGTGTGTGTGTGTGTAAGAGAGAGTGCATACTTGTTATAAGTTTGGTTTTCAAAACATAGTAATATATTATATAGTATAAGTCGCATGCACATGAGCAGTATAGACACAGTTTTCTTTATGAGTGACTGATCATTCTTGTGACAGATAAGAATGAGCCCTCATACAAAGAATGCTGTGAGGAATTCTGCTTCAGAATTAGAGGAAGGACTAGGATCAGGAGCTGCTACGCTAGATGTTCAAGCCATGTTCAATACTACGATGACTAATATGATGAGGAATACTCTTGGAGTAGGGATAGGTAGAGGTGCTCCAATGCATGCACCTGGGGATAATTTTGCGAAGCCGAGCAAAGAATATTCTACTCTTGGAGGGAAACCCTTTCATTGGACAGAGTTAGCCATTGAAGTGCAAGATTGGGTAGATACTTTTGAACGCATCTTCAATGATATGGAGGTAGAAGATGCTATGAAGAGGAAGTTGGCTTCGAGACAGCTTTAGAACAAGATATGAATTGTTGGAATGTTGTCACTATTGCTACTCCAGAGGACAGGTTTAGCTGGGTTCAGTTCATGGAAAGGTTCTAGGAGAAGTTTATTTCGACTACTTAAATGTCGGTTCTATTCAAAAAAATTGCCGATCTTAAGCAGTGAGAGATGACAGTTTCTGAATATATGGAAAAATTTGATGCTTAACTAGGTATGGAATGTCGTTCATCGATACTCCATTGAGGAAGAATGAGAACTTCATCATTGGTTTAGACGACTACTTACGGAAAAACTAGTGGACCATATAGATGAGCCATTAAAGAAGTTGGTAGAGAAGGCATTACGCCATGAGAACTTGTACCCTAAGGCTAAGGTTACTATTGCTATTTTTGCTGAGAAAGAGGAGCCAAAGCTACAACAAGGCGGTGACGACCAGAAGAAGTGGAATGCGAATAAGAAGCAACCTCAGGGTAAGGGTGATAAGAAGAAGGATAAATGAGAAACTGTTAGGTTCGGATGCAACGAGAAGGGTCATCTAATTATATACTGCAAGATGAGTGAGAAGAAGAAATGTTACTACTATGTCAAGCCTGGACATTTGAAGAGGAATTGTCTAGAACCGGTGAAGGATAAGCAGGCTGTGAAGGCATATGCTTTGAACGCAGTCCTAACTTCGTAGAGTGCTCCCTTGGCAAAGGAGAAGGGGAAGGGAGTCATCATTCAAGGTATGCTTTCTATTAGTGATGTTCCTATTCGAGTTTTGTTTGATACCGATGCTTCTCATTCATTCATCTATAGTGACCTAGTAGATAGATTGGGACTGGAACCTAAGACAGTAGACTGTCCCAGAATCATGACGAACCCTATTGAAGGCTCTACTAGTCCTTGCATAGTTTATCGTAGCCTAGTTTTAGTCATGATATGCTTTGGTTTGTAATTGTTTTTTTGGGATCGGAATTATCTTGGGTATGGACTGGCTTAGGAAGTATACGTCCATAGTGGATTGCAAGAAGCTATTGGTGACAATCGGAGATGTGGATGGGCCAACGATGGTTATTAGTTGCCTACCGGAGGATATGGTAATGGTTAGCTTTCTATATTCACTTGAGACTCCACAAGAGGGATTGTCATCAGTGCCTATCGCTAGAGAGTATCTGAATGTCTTTGAGGAAGTAACTGGATTGCCACAACATATAGAGATGAAGTTTTGGAAAGACTTGGTAAAGGAAGCCAGACCGTAGTTATTCCTTTAAGGCGTATGACACCCAGAGAGCGGAAAGAATTGGAGGTGCAATGTGATGACCCTGGATTTTTGGCCCTATTATTTTAATGAATATTTAATCCAAATAAAAAAATGTAAACTCATCATTTAAAATAAACATGACTTTTGAGAATTTAAAATAAAATCTCTTAATAATATTTATAATAAATTTATCTTATACAATTGAATTTAAATACTTTGTCTTGTTAACATTTGGTATAAAAATGTATATAGGTAATAATGTAAGTAAACCATATCGAATATAAGTTAAATAGTGATAGTTAAAAATAAAAATAAGGATTAAGTTATTAGTGTATGTTTGCAACATAAACGGGGAAATGGTAAGAACAAAGTATAAAATAAAATAAAAACCAAATGTAATGTAAAACCCAACACAAAGATATGTGTATAAGACTATTTAAACTTGAAGTCAGGTAAAAACAAACACATACATATGAGTTATTTAAGCAAGAAGACAAAATGTTTTCATGCATAATATCTATGTTCATAAAATAAAAAGATGAAAACATAATATCTTCATTTGCAAGCCAAGTGTTTGCTTGCAAAGTGTATATTTTCTTACAAGATATTTATGTACAGCTAAACATAATAATAGTATGTAAACACAATAGGAAACCTTAGCATTAAATTGCTATCATCTTAGACCAATTTTAGTCATTTCAAAAGTTTTACAAATCTTTATATTTCGGTAATAAAATCTGGTCAAGATAAACCAAGGTAAGGAAGCAACTTAACCAGTTATAACCTCCCTTAAGTACCTGTTCTCTTCTATGTATGTGACCATCTTCTTTTTAGTTCGTCAAGAAAACAACTGAGGAAAACTAGAAAGAAAAATATAATCAGTATCTTTATTGTAGAAAGTTTAATTAATGCAAGCACACAAATATCATATCAGCCACCTTGCAAATAAAAATCTCTCTGACCCAGATGTATCAAAAATATTTTCCAGTACAAAAAAATAAACATCTAGTACCTGTATATCCATCACCCTGTTCATTATCCTATTATACATATCACTTGCCTGTTCTCATTCGTTCATCATAAAACTGAGAATCATATAAACAAAACAAAGAGAAAGAAAGCTTCAACCTGGAAACAAGAACTGGGAAAAGCAAAATCTAGACTGTGTCCTTCTCAAGCCCAAGAACTGCTCTGTTCAAAATGAAAATAAGGTGAGTAAACTTTTAACTAAAATGCTCAGAGTAATAAATGTCGTGTACATGTATGTTCTTGATGATATGTAATCTACATATTTATATATAGATATAAATCTCAGTGTATATATATGTGTGTGCCTGATTTGTGTATGATTGGGTGTCTGTAACTCTCTGTTTCAAAATACACAGTTCAAACAAGTTAGAAAATTTAAAATCTACCTATCAGATTATTGTTAAGAATTGAATTTCAAGTAAAATATGTTTGTTTAAACATGAACCTTAGTTTAGAATTTTATCCAAGGAAAGTAGGTTGAACTTTCCCTGAAATCAAGTAATTTAGCTGTAAATCTTAAAATATGTTAAATTCAAGTATCATGATTTGTTGATTCAGTTATATAATTTGAATGTACTCTGAGAAACAAGATTTTTAAAACCAAAATCATGAATTTTAGTTTAAGATCCAACTTCCATTATGGAAATGACTAGGGAGTGGGTTTTGAGCAAATTCAGATGGTCGGAGGACCTTGGGATGTCAGGAGTTGGACCGGGGATGGAGGAGTAACCAATGATGTCGGGAAAAATAGCCGGAGTCGTTCCAGTTCATTGTGGTGGCGGAATTTGGAGAGAGTAGGGTTTAGAAATAAGAACTGGTAGAGGTTGAAGGATTGATGACTGCGTCGTCTCTCTGGCGTCGGAGTTCGCGTAACTTGGTGAATGGGAGCGTGGATGGGTGGAGACTGTGTGGCCGGAGTCTCGGAGCTTCCGATGGTCGGTGACGTGGTTACGAGGCAGGGTTCGGGTCGAAGTTCTGGTTCAAGTTGCTCGAGATATGTTAGATTTCGATCGTGGACCGGTGTGGATGTTTGGATGGTCAGGATTCGTTGTTGAGACGATAATCGATGGGTCAGAAGTATCGTGGTTGGTCGGAGGCTGTTGGAGTGACGGTGCACGTGCACGGCCCTGATTGTGTATCTGGAAGAGTTGGGTTGTGGTGTCTCGAAGGGGAACTCGTGTTTTCCTTGGAGATGGCTCGAGTATTTCCTGTGTTGCCTGGTAGTGTTTTAACTGTTGTACTTAAACTTCAACCTAAACTAACTGGAAAAAAAAAATAAAGAGAGAAGAAAAAGTACGTGGGGGATGAGGGATGACTCGGGAAAGCTGGTGAGAAGCTCGAGTGTTACTCGAGTAAGCAGGGGAAGTTCTCGGATGAGTTTTTTTTAATTGCAATATCATAAAAAGCTGTAAAGTTAAGCAAATTGTTATTCGACAAGTTTTAAGCATTGTAGACTTAATAAATGTTTAACAATTTAAGTTAAGACTTTAATACGAGTTTTAATTATTTTAGTTAATAATCTACAATGTTTAAAACTCTTAATTAATATTTTAATTAAGTAGTCCATTTAAGTTAAGTATTAAATTAATTAACATTAATGTTTTCAAGTTAGGAATAAATTGATCTTCAAAGTTTAAAGGAGATTTTTAAAATGTTAATTAAGATGAATAATTAATAATAAATAAATTATTTTAGAAAGAAATTAAGAATGATTACTTTATAATAGTAATTAGAGATTGGTTAATTTATGATTAAGTGATAAATAAATTTGTAATTAACTACTTAAAGTTAATTAATGTATGATTAGTAGTTGACCAATTTAGTAAGTTAATTAAGAATTAATAATTAATTAAGTAATTAGTGATAAATTAATGGGAAATTAAGTTTATTTAATTAATAATTAAGGTTATTAATTAATAATTAAGAAGTTATTAATTTATTTGATGCCGTAATTAAGGGTAGTTAATTACTGGATGTTATTAATCAATGGTGATTAATAATTAGGGTTAATAATTAATTAAGGTAGAAATTAAAGGTTAATTTCTGTATTTGGTTAAGGATAATTAATTTGTGAAATAAATTAAGGGTTAATTACTTAAATGTAATTAAAGGATAAATAGAATGTTATTGGAAGCCTTTGATTAATTGTTATCCCTAATATGTGGTTAGTAATGCTATGTGATATGATATGTTTGATTTAACTGTGATGATGTGGTTATCTATTGATGATGAATTGCTGTGGCATCCTGTATTTAAAATTGAATTGTATTTCACTTGAATAATTTAAGTTAAGATGACATTGGTTTCGAAGAGACCGGAGTCGGGTATTAGTAAATACCCGAAGCCACTTCGATTCTTTATAGATTGATATATGGAATCAATAAACTGGAATGGAATGATTTAAGTGAATTAGACCATTTAATCTAAGTTTTGGTACTTAGAATTGATATGTGGAATAAGTGATGTCTATAACAAATTGTGAATTTGTATATTGATGCAAGTTACCCCGGGTTTTATGTAGTTTTATGCTGTTGTATTCCATGTCAGATGGATTTACTCACGCTGGTTTCCAGCCTGACCCGGGTGTTACTTTGATGTAATGCTCGGGTCAGACCGAGTATTACAGATTTTCAGGTAAGGACGTTCTGGAGCTCAGGAGGAGTACTGGATGGCAGGACGTATGGAGTGATTCCGCTGTGACTATTATTTTTGATTATCTGAGACATATTTGATTTATATATGATCATCGTTGTGTATTGAAATATAACTCTGATGTAAATAAATGTAAATTGACAAATACAGTATTCTTTTGTAAACTGTTATTATTTGATATTATATTTTGTTCCGCTGTGAATGTGAGCATCTGTGTTATGTTTTCTGTTTCTTTTCTTCTATCTCTTCTTCTTTTCATAACTATCTGGAATTTTCGGGCTC
Organism: Allium fistulosum; assembly: GCA_030737815.1. Classification (NCBI taxonomy): domain Eukaryota; kingdom Viridiplantae; phylum Streptophyta; class Magnoliopsida; order Asparagales; family Amaryllidaceae; genus Allium; species Allium fistulosum. Next base: position 298,489,989 of record CM060905.1, on the reverse strand, counting down.
GAAATTTCCGGGTCGTTACAGTTGGTATCAGAGCCAGGTTAAGCGAAAACCTTGGCTCTGGTGGGTATACTCATAAGGATAGGGTCAATAGAACCCTAGAATGAGTTGAGTGTTTATATTAAAGAGCGTACTTGTTATTTTCTTATATAAAGATTTTACATGATTTTAAGTAAGGACATATTTTGATATATATAAAGCAATATTTCTACTAATAAATGTTAAAGTTATTGGTTGTTAAAAGTTATTGGAATTAAATAAAATAATGAGAATTAAGTGGTAATAGTAATACAACCAAATTGAAATTGAATGAAGATAAATTTGAAATGGATTTAAACTAAAATTAAAATCCTGGATTTGTAGAAATATTTTCAGAATAAAGATAATAATGAATTGGTTTCCGGATATGACAATCTTGGTTATTATCATAAATGGTTGTTGTATTTAATAGTGGAATATGTTAATGAGTAAGCAAAATAAAATGTGTTAAGGATATAAACTTAAATATAACTTGTAAATTAGAACGGATTTAAATTGTGAAGTTTAAACCTAAGTTTTGAAACACCTGAATTGTTTCAAAGTGTTAAAAGAAAAGAATAAATAATATTGTTCAGAATATACTTGAATGTGATCTTATTTTAAAATAAGAAGTTGTTTGAAAACTTAAAAAGAGATCTGTCTTAAATTAAAACCGAAGGTGGTTTAAAATTTAAATGTATAGCCTGGTAGGCTAAGAAATAAATATTTATATATGGATACAAATATGGTTTGAAAATAGACTCTAAATGTTGAGTTTTAAATTTGGGAAATGAGGTGTGATATCCAAGATAATAAGTTTTTGAACTTATAAGATTTATTAATGTGAAGTTTAAAATTTGAAGTGGGAATTCAAATTTGAATAAGTTAGACGAGATTAAATTGAATTTAACTTAAGGAAAGTTAAATAAGTTTGGAATAAACAACCTGAATTGGAAATTTCAAGATGAAATTGAGGTTTAACTTAGAAAAGTTATGGGTTGATTTGGTAGGGAACTATATGTGATCTCAGATAGGATTGAGATCTGGAATGGGTAGTGGATGATGAATGTTTTAATAAATTGGATGATAGATTGGGGTAATATCTATCCCAATATTGGAATTAAATGGAATTAAACTTTAATTTGAAATTACTTAAGTAATTTTGATTTTAAAGATAAAAATTAAACTTGAGAAAATGAGATCGCTTTGAACATTAAGATTTGAATGTTTAAAATGAACATGTAAGCTGAAATGGTTAAGGATTAGTTCCAAGATTGAATTTGGGTAATAAATTGAATTTCAAGGATTCAATTGTTCAAAAAGGGGTTTGAATTATTATTTGAACCTAGGAATAAGTTTATGTAGAAGTAAAAGTAAATTAAAATGGAATTTTGAAATTGAACTCAGAAATTAAATTGTTTAAAGATATTGATTTGAAGATAAATGTTAATTGGATTAAGGGAATAAATCAACATTTGAAAATTTAACTCGAATTTATATAATTCGAGATGGTCTGAAATTGAGATTAAAATTGAATTAGTTCAAACTGAATTTGATTTGAACTAATGGGAATTGTGATTTATGATGGATAAGTATAAAATTCAAATGAGAAGTTTGAATTGGATTAATTTGTAATAAAATTGAAGTTATTCAAATTGGGATTGAGTCAATTTAAATGTAAGTGGAAATTTAAATTGAATTTATGGAAATGGAGATGGGGTATTAAACAGTTTGACTCTGGACTATTTTCAAAATAAATTGTTTAAAATAAACCTATTTTTCCAAACTATTTACTACACAACTATTCTTTTTAAACCTAAAACTATCTTAAACTTGTTTTACAATTACTTTGGAACTATTTAACTATTTTACAACTGTTTTATAAACTAATTACTATTTTTCTACTACTTTATAACTGATTACTGTTTTACAACTATTTTACAATTTACTTAACTTTTTTTACAGCTTTTTTACAGTTAATAATTATTTTTCAACTACTTATCTATTTTAAATTTTCAAGCTATTTTCTAAATATAAACTGGTCGGAGTTCAAACTGTTATTGAGTAAATACCCAACTGAGATAAGAATTGAAGTGATAATCCAAGTGGGGATTTAGAAAATGTGAATAAGTGAATAAAATCAAAGTGCAGGTGAATAGAAAGGAAATTGATTTAACTGATAATCAATGAAGATAAATACGTAGGATGTACGTATATTATTCTATTCGCATAGTGATTTGATCCAGATTCGAGCACAGAATTTCGAGATAGTATTATCGATCTGAGTTGGGATTTTTCGCTCGATTTTCGACGGCGAACCTGGATATGGATTTTTGATTGGTTCTGGATATTCTCTATCATAGGTGTGACTATGCAAGGAGAATGACGGTTTTTGATCAAGAAACCAGATCTGAGTCCGCACTAGGAAGTCGGGTGGACGATACTAGTTCGGAAGTGAAATTGTGTGATCGAGTGAGCGATCAGATTGGTATTGCGTACGAATGATATGGGGACATCGTACGGGTTTGAATGAAATTGGCATTGAAAATTTGTGGATAAAAACTGAAAAGATTTTTGAAATTGAAAGTATATTTTGAGAAATTGACAATGAATAAAGGTGGAAATTTGATTTTGAAGTTGTAGATAAAAGGTTATAAGATGATTTTTGAAATGGGAAATATATTTGTGAATATATGAGGAACTAAAATAAAATAAATTTAAAATTTATATTTCTATGGTAGAAATTAACTTTATGGAAATAAAGTGGAAATTGAATATTTTTCTGAGTTAAAGTTTACTTTATAATAAAAGTAAGAAATTTGGCAAGTGACTTTATAAAGTAATCAAAATTTGAATTTTGATTTGGACTAAACAAAGTTATTTATCTTCGTTATATATAATAAATTCTCCCTGTTGAATCTATTGCCAGAAGAAAATGATTTTTTGAAAGTATTTGAAGTATAAAAGTGAATTTATACAAGTATAAATTGATTCAAAGATTTTTCAAAACTTTTTTATATATATGTATTTATAAAAAGGATTTGTGAAAATTATTTTGAGGAAAGGTTTTTGGAACCTTTGAATTTTGGACAGGCTTTTGATTTTGGGAAAAATCAATATTGGAATTTGGAAAAGCCTAATATGAGAATTATCGATTTTGAGAATCGATTTTGTGTAAAGGCATTTATATGAGATTCATACTAGGTGTATGATTTGGAAAATACTATATGTATATAGTATAAAGTGTTTTGAGATTTGCTCTGGGGAAAAAGGCGCTCCCTTGTAATGAACTTCTCAGGAGTGCCACAGGGTGGCACTGCCTTGAGCCTCAAAGGGGGAGGTTCTAAAGTTGATCATATGAGGAGTCCGGACAAAACTAGTTCCTGAGGATTATTTGTAGCGAAAGTCGAGGGGCTGGTGCCTACAGGGGCATTTGGGTTATGCTGTGACGATAGTGTAACTCGATGTCACTGCGATCTACTGCAGACCATAGCGAAAGTCGTGTGCGCCGCTGAGAGCCAACAGTCTGCGTTTGATTTTATATCGGTAGACTGCGACACTATGGTAACATAGCAAAAGTCGCGTGAGCCGCTGAGAGCCAACAGTCTGCGTTTGATTTTACATCGGTAGACTGCGACCTATGTTAGAGTGGAGAAGTTTCATTTTGACAGGGAAAATCGTGTGTGCCGTTGAGAGCCAACAGTTACATGGACTTTTGCTGCGACGGCAACGTAACCCTAGATGTAACTGCGATCTGTTGTGGGTTCTATGGTGTAATCAGTTACATGGACTTTTGCTGCGACGGCAACGTAACCCAGGATGTAACTGTGACCATGGATGGGTTTGATGATTTCCAGAGCATTTTCACCAAAGATATTTACTCTATTTTCGAAACTGTTTCCTATATTCTCAATAAAATCATTTTCCGAATATTTTCACTGGATGTTGAAATGGGTCTGCTGAGTACTTACAGATTTTCAGTCCTACGCCTGATCAACGTATGACCGAATTTCTATGAGAACGAGGATGGACTTGTCAAAGCATCGAGTTATAAAAGTATTTTTATAAAAACTATTTTAGAAATATTATATAGATTTTTAAAGTAGTTTAAAAATGATCAAAGAAAATTTATCTGATTTTAAGTATTTTAATAAAGCTGGCTTCGTTCCTTTTCGAGGACGAAAAGATTCAAAGGGGGGAGGAATGTGATGACCCTGGATTTTTGGCCCTATTATTTTAATGAATATTTAATCCAAATAAAAAAAAATGTAAACTCATCATTTAAAATAAACATGACTTTTGAGAATTTAAAATAAAATCTCTTAATAATATTTATAATAAATTTATCTTATACAATTGAATTTAAATACTTCGTCTTGTTAACATTTGGTATAAAAATGTATATAGGTAATAATGTAAGTAAACCATATCGAATATAAGTTAAATAGTGATAGTTAAAAATAAAAATAAGGATTAAGTTATTAGTGTATGTTTGCAACATAAACGGGGAAATGGTAAGAACAAAGTATAAAATAAAATAAAAATCCAAATGTAATGTAAAACCCAACACAAAGATATGTGTATAAGACTATTTAAACTTGAAGTCAGGTAAAAACAAACATATACATATGAATTATTTAAGCAAGAAGACAAAATGTTTTCATGCATAATATCTATGTTCATAAAATAAAAAGATGAAAACATAATATCTTCATTTGCAAGCCAAGTGTTTGCCTGCAAAGTGTATATTTTCTTACAAGATATTTATGTACAACTAAACATAATAATAGTATGTAAACACAATAGGAAACCTTAGCATTAAATTGCTATCATCTCAGCCCAATTTTAGTCATTTCAAAAGTTTTACAAATCTTTATATTTCGGTAATAAAATCTGGTCAAGATAAACCAAGGTAAGGAAGCAACTTAACCAGTTATAACCTCCCTTAAGTACCTGTTCTCTTCTATGTATGTGACCATCTTCTTTTTAGTTCGTCCAGAAAACAACTGAGGAAAACTAGAAAGAAAAATATAATCAGTATCTTTATTGTACAAAGTTTAATTAATGCAAGCACACAAATATCATATCAGCCACCTTGCAAATAAAAATCTCTCTGACCCAGATGTATCAAAAATATTTTCCAGTACAAAAAAATTAACATCTAGTACCTGTATATCCATCACCCTGTTCACTATCCTATTATACATATCACTTGCCTGTTCTCATTCGTTCATCATAAAACTGAGAATCATATAAACAAAACAAAGAGAAAGAAAGCTTCAACCTGGAAACAAGAACTGGGAAAAGCAAAATCTAGACTGTGTCCTTCTCAAGCCCAAGAACTGCTCTGTTCAAAATGAAAATAAGGTGAGTAAACTTTTAACTAAAATGCTCAAAGTAATAAATGTCGTGTACATGTATGTTCTTGATGATATGTAATCTACATATTTATATATAGATATAAATCTCAGTGTATATATATGTGTGTGCCTGATTTGTGTATGATTGGGTGTCTGTAACTCTCTGTTTCAAAATACACAGTTCAAACAAGTTAGAAAATTTAAAATCTACCTATCAGATTATTGTTAAGAATTGAATTTCAAGTAAAATATGTTTGTTTAAACATGAACCTTAGTTTAGAATTTTATCCAAGGAAAGTAGGTTGAACTTTCCCTGAAATCAAGTAATTTAGCTGTAAATCTTAAAATATGTTAAATTCAAGTATCATGATTTGTTGATTCAGTTATATAATTTGAATGTACTCTGAGAAACAAGATTTTTAAAACCAAAATCATGAATTTTAGTTTAAGATCGAACTTCCATTATGGAAATGACTAGGGAGTGGGTTTTGAGCAAATTCAGATGGTCGGAGGACCTTGGGATGTCAGGAGTTGGACCGGGGATGGAGGAGTAACCAATGATGTCGGGAAAAATAGCCGGAGTCGTTCCAGTTCATTGTGGTGGCGGAATTTGGAGAGAGTAGGGTTTAGAAATAAGAACTGGTAGAGGTTGAAGGATTGATGACTGCGTCGTTTTTCTGGCGTCGGAGTTCGCGTAACTTGGTGAATGGGAGCGTGGGTGGGTGGAGACTGTGTGGCCGGAGTCTCGGAGCTTCCGATGGTCGGTGACGTGGTTACGAGGCAGGGTTCGGGTCGAAGTTCTGGTTCAAGTTGCTCGAGATATGTTAGATTTCGATCGTGGACCTGTGTGGATGTTTGGATGGTCAGGATTCGTTGTTGAGACGATAATCGATGGGTCAGAAGTATCGTGGTTGGTCGGAGGCTGTTGGAGCGATGGTGCACGTGCACGGCCCTGATTGTGTATCTGGAAGAGTTGGGTTGTGGTGTCTCAAAGGGGAACTCGTGTTTTCCTTGGAGATGGCTTGAGTATTTCCTGTGTTGCCTGGTAGTGTTTTAACTGTTGTACTTAAACTTCAACCTAAACTAACTGGAAAAAAAAATATAAAGAGAGAAGAAGAAGTACGTGGGGGACGAGGGATGACTCGGGAAAGCTGGTGAGAAGCTCGAGTGTTACTCGAGTAAGCAGGGGAAGTTCTCGGATGAGTTTTTTTTTAATTGCAATATCATAAAAAGCTGTAAAGTTAAGCAAATTGTTATTCGACAAGTTTTAAGCATTGTAGACTTAATAAATGTTTAACAATTTAAGTTAAGACTTTAATACGAGTTTTAATTATTTTAGTTAATACTTTACAATGTTTAAAACTCTTAATTAATATTTTAATTAAGTAGTCAATTTAAGTTAAGTATTAAATTAATTAACATTAATGTTTTCAAGTTAGGAATAAATTGATCTTCAAAGTTTAAAGGAGATTTTTAAAATGTTAATTAAGATGAATAATTAATAATAAATAAATTATTTTAGAAAAAATTAAGAATGATTACTTTATAATAGTAATTAGAGATTGGTTAATTTATGATTAAGTGATAAATAAATTTGTAATTAACTACTTAAAGTTAATTAATGTATGATTAGTAGTTGACCAATTTAGTAAGTTAATTAAGAATTAATAATTAATTAAGTAATTAGTGATAAATTAATGGGAAATTAAGTTTATTTAATTAATAATTAAGGTTATTAATTAATAATTAAGAAGTTATTAATTTATTTGATGCCGTAATTAAGGGTAGTTAATTACTGGATGTTATTAATCAATGGTGATTAATAATTAGGGTTAATAATTAATTAAGGTAGAAATTAAAGGTTAATTTCTGTATTTGGTTAAGGATAATTAATTTGTGAAATAAATTAAGGGTTAATTACTTAAATGTAATTAAAGGATAAATAGAATGTTATTGGAAGCCTTTGATTAATTGTTATCCCTAATATGTGGTTAGTAATGCTATGTGATATGATATGTTTGATTTAACTGTGATGATGTGGTTATCTATTGATGATGAATTGCTGTGGCATCCTGTATTTAAAATTGAATTGTATTTCACTTGAATAATTTAAGTTAATATGACATTGGTTTCGAAGAGACCGGAGTCGGGTATTAGTAAATACCCGAAGCCACTTCGATTCTTTATAGATTGATATATGGAATCAATAAACTAGAATGGAATGATTTAAGTGAATTAGACCATTTAATCTAAGTTTTGGTACTTAGAATTGATATGTGGAATAAGTGATGTCTATAACAAATTGTGAATTTGTATATTGATGCAAGTTACCCCGGGTTTTATGTAGTTTTATGCTGTTGTATTCCATGTTAGATGGATTTACTCACGCTGGTTTCCAGCCTGACCCGGGTGTTACTTTGATGTAATGCTCGGGTCAGACCGAGTATTACAGATTTTCAGGTAAGGACGTTCTGGAGCTCAGGAGGAGTACTGGATGGCAGGACGTATGGAGTGATTCCGCTGTGACTATTATTTTTGATTATCTGAGACATATTTGATTTATATATGATCATCATTGTGTATTGAAATATAACTCTGATGTAAATAAATGTAAATTGACAAATACAGTATTCTTTTGTAAACTGTTATTATTTGATATTATATTTTGTTCCGCTGCGAATGTGAGCATCTGTGTTATGTTTTCTGTTTCTTTTCTTCTATCTCTTCTTCTTTTCATAACTATCTGGAATTTTCGGGCTCGAAATTTCCGGGTCGTTACATGCAAGTGAATGACCTATTGAGGAAAGGGTTCATTCAAAGAACCATATCTAAGTTTGGCACACCTGTAGTATTCGCAATGAAGGCGGATGGCTCTTTTTGGCTGTGTGGGGATTATCTTGAGTTGAATAAAGTAATTCCACTCCCACGCATTGATGACTTGTTCAATCAGCTGCACGGTGCGAAGATGTTCTCCCTAATGGATTTGGAAGCAAGATTTCACCAGTTGAGAGTAGCGAAGGAGATTGTGCCTATTACTACGTTTCATACACTATGGGGTTTTTATGAGTGGTTCGTAATGCCATTTGGATTGATTAATGCTCCGGCATACTTTTTGGATATCATGAATCGGTTTTCAAAGACCAGTTAAACAAGTTCATGCTTGTGTTTGTGGATGATATTCTGATCTACTCTAGAACAGAAGAGGAGCACATGTTGAGAGCGATGTTCTCTAAGTGTCAGTTATTTAGAGAATAAGTGAGTTTCTTGGGTCACGTCATTTCGAGATAGGGTATAGAAGTGGATCCTACGAAGGTGGCAGCGGTCCAAGATTAGAATGAACCCAAGTATGCTACGGATGTGAGAAGTTTCCTAGGATTGGCGAGATACTATAGATGCTTTATAAAGGACTTCTCGAAGGTAGTAGCACCATTGACCAATTTAATGAAGAAGAATCAAACTTTTGTATGGGATACCAAGTGGGAGCATGCATTCGTGAGTCTAATGGAGAGATTGACGAGTGCTCCAGTGTTGACCAGTCCAAGTGGATATGAAGAGTTGATAGTATACACCGACTATTATGATACTGGATTGGGTGTGGTGTTAATGTAGAAAGGAAGGGTTGTCGCTTATGCGAGTCGATAGCTAAAGCCGCACGAAAGGAATTACCCAACTCATGATTTGGAATTGACGGTAATTGTTTTTTCTTTGAAGATGTAGAGGCATTATTCGTTGGGAGAAAGGTTTGAGCTGTTCATGGACCATAAATCCTTGAACTACCTTTTCTCTCAAAAGGATCTCAACCTTCGACAGCAACAGTGGTTGGAGATTTTGACCTCTTATAATTTTAGTATTTCTTAGACTCTAGGAAAAGGGAATGCAGTCACAGATGCATTGAGTAGAAGACATGCTGGGTTGGGGGCAATATTGTTGGAATGGAAGCAGATAGAATATATTGATGGATTTGATTTCAGGCCTCACTGTGAGTTAGAACCTGAAATGTTGGTAAGTTTTTCTATTAGACCCACTCTAACTGAAAGGATCGGTACTAGTCAAAAGTTGGATGCTAGGCTAGCGGAGATCATAGCAAAGAAAGAAGAAGGAGAAAGTCTAAAGACATGAAGAAATACGAATTCGACCGTGAAGGTTGGCTTTGTAAGGATGGAAGATTATTTTTTCCTGATGTTGATGGATTGCGAAATGAAGTGCTAAGAGAGTATCATCATTCTAGACTGACTATTTATCCCAGTGATAACAAGATGTATCGAGATATGAAGCAAACTTACAACTGTAAAGGTATGAAGAGGGATGTTGGGGTATTTATCTCGAGTGTACAAACTATCAGTTGACAGAGCAGAAGAAACCTAGTGGATTATTGCAGCCATTAGAGATTCCTGAATGGAAATGGAAACAAGTGCCAATGGATTTTATTGATGGATTGCCAAGGACTCAAGCAGAGTATGATGGCATTTCCGTCGTAGTAGATCAGTTGATCAAGAGTGCAACATTACCCGTTAAGTCAAGTAGACCAACATCCAAGCTGGCGGAGTTATATATAAAGTGGATAGTATGATTTCAGAATGTGCTGAAGAGCATTATGGGCGACCGAGACCTATTGTACACTAGTGGGTTTTGGAAGAGCTTATAATAGGCATTAGGGATGGAGCTGCATCTAGTTGCATCTTAGTACAGCTTATCACCCGTAAACGGATGGGTAAACTGAAAGAGTAAAACATAAATTGGAGGATCTCTTGTGAGCATGCATTATAGATTTTGGTGGATCATGGGATGATCATTTGCATTTTTTGGTGTTTGCATACAACTAAAATTATCAATTGATTATTGGTATGTCATCATATAAAGCATTGTATGGACGACCATGTAATGCTCCTTTATATTTGTGGGAAGCGAATGAGAAACTGATACTTAGACCAGATATGACTAGAGAGACTTCGAAGAAGATTGAGGTCATTCGGCAACGAATGAAAGCTGCTTAGGATCGACAGAAAAGCTACATGGATAAGGGACGAAGAGATTTAGATTTTCTATTGGAGATATGGTGTTTGTAAAGATTTCTCCATCAAGTAATGTAGTTCGATTCGGTAGAAATGGGAAGTTGGCACCGATATTCGTCAGACCTATTCCAATAGTTGAGAGAATCGTGAAGCTAGGATATATGGTCGACTTACCTCAGAGGATGGCCGACATGCACAACGTTTTTCAATGTCTCTTATCTACGTTGTGCATGACTCAGTCGTGAAAATTACACCAGATCAGCTGGAAGATGTTGAGGGAGAACTAGAAGTTTCTATATCTCGTAGGCCACATCACATTGTTGGGAACGATACAAAACAGCTTAAGAGAAAAACAGTGAAGCTAGTTAAGGTACAATGGAGCGGAAGTGAGGACGATTATACGTGAGAAATGAAAGAGACCACGAGGGCTTCTTATCCGGATCTCTTTGAATGGTAAGACACGTTGTTCATTGTGTTTACTTTCACCATTGTATACTATATTTGATAGATTAATTTTCAGCATGTTAGGATATTAACTATACTATTGGTTGCATGGTTGCTTGTTTTAGATGTATGATGGTTGCTTATGATTGATAAGCATGCGTGATGACCATGGTTGCTATGCTTTGGCTTGGTTGGAAATTCGAAATTCCTAAATGGTAGAGAATGTAACGATCCATATTTTACATATTGAAGGATCGTAAAATATTTTTATTTTATTCGTATAAGGTCGTATGATTCTATAATTTTGGATATGCCTCTTAGGGACATTTTACACACCTATGATTTTTTCTGAATTTCCATGTGACCATTTTGACACTGGAAACCTTGTTTGGACTATAACTTTTGACAGAAGTTGAATTAGGGTCTCAAACTATTTCCATCGCTTCAGAATGATGGTTTCCCATTCGATAGAGTGGTTATAACAGAAAAATGGGCTTACGGATAGAAAATCATGACTGTTTTAAGTTTATAAAACTGCTAGCCATAGTTAGTGTGTAATTAGTGAAGCCCATTAGTCTAACTAGAGAATACTATAAACAAGGAGCTGAAGAGTCAAGTTAAAATTTTTCCCTCTAATTATAAATCAGGTTTAAACCCTAATTATCCCTAGATCCATCTTAATTTGATCTAAAATTGCCCAAACTGCTCATTAAATTAAACTAGATTGCTGATTAGGGATTAGATCATCCACTAGAAGATATATATCATCATTTTGCTTGATTTGAAGTGCATTACAATGCTGTCCGGATTGGATTTACATTCATATTGGTTGAATTTGATAATTGGTGAGTGGTTTATGCCTTCTCACTATGCATGTTTTTATGGTAGAATAATAGAATTTAACATGTTTAAAATCGATTTTTGGCTATAAAACCTTTTCCAACTTTAATCACATGTTAAACTATGTATGTGATTAAGATTGATTAGGAATATCCCTTGCCCATGCTCATATATTTATGATATATGTAAATCTATTTTAGAAATTGACTTATTTTTTATATTTTTATAGATTGCATGTTTGATTGGAAGAAACTGCTTGTTATTCTATGTTGGATTATATGATTTGATGTTGTTTGTTAGTGTTGTGATTGCAAAGAAAGTTTAGGTTGGAGAATTGAGCAAATTGGAGGCAAAGTTGGTCGAAATTTGATGAAACTTGGAGGGAAAGCTTTGGAGTATGAGCGGAGCTTAGGGTTCATGTCTCAGGTCTAGATTATCCAAGTACAGAAGTCGACACCGACATGAGAAGTCAGTATCGAGTTCTATGGGTTGATCCCACAAGACGACGGTTTTTGGGGAAGCAAGAGTGTTGCTAGTAGAGATTGCCCAAGGTGATGGATAGGTGATTGGCCAAGTGTTAGAGGCTATGATGATTTGTTTCTAGAATATAAAGTAGGATGCTTTGAAAAGAGGACTCGTTCTACGATGACTTGATTTGTGTAGAGAAGTCAGGGTCAAAGCATCTAAGCATGGAGTACCGAAAGCAAGGAAGTAGTGGAAGAAAACTTAGCCATGAATTGGCTAAGTTAAGAGATCGGTGCCGAGTTAAGAGGTCGGTGCCGAGTTAAGAGGTCGGTACCGACTTCTAAGGATAGGTCCAAATGGGATGAAACTTCTAGGAGGTGAAGTAGAGGTCCTGTAGATCGTACTGGAGGTGTTGGCTCGTTTGTATCAGGTTGGATGACGATATAACAACATGATGAAAAGCTATAGTCTTCGGATGTTGGCTCGTACCAGAAGTAGGTTCCGAAGATGGTGGCTCGCAAAGGGGGTGGGCTATAGGATCGGGGAATATGGAAGGGTTTCTCATGAATAATGGAAACTGGATTGAGCAAGAAGGGCTCAGGTGTATGTGCTAATGAATCGTTGATGCTCGGAGTGTTTTTTGTTGTACTCAAAGTAGGAGTATTGCAAGAGGGGATGCCCATGGATCAATGAAGGGACCTGTATACCTGGACCGGTGGCTTTGGGTCTAGTGTCCAGGTTTGGGCTACGAGACACATATCCAACTTTGGGCTGCAAGATACGAGAGTACAACGGAGAACCGAGATTTCCACTAGTCCCTGGTAGAAAAGAGGCCATACGATTTATCATATATTCAGAGCACATGGAGTGATAGTTAGGATTGTATAATGGATGCTATGGATGCTACGGTTGCTTTGGTTGCTCTCTTTAGTAGGCTATCATTCCTAGGTATCAAAGGAGTATTGAAGATAGGAATATCTGGAAGATTGATATCCTTTATCTGGTTTGTGGTATATCTTAATGTTATTGTAGAGTAGCATATTACGGTGTTGTATGCTAACTTTTTGGTTAGATAGACAGCTAGGGTATGGTTCATGTACCATTGTTCCGTACCATATTTACTTTTTTGTATTTGAAGCTCATTTACCGCTCACATCAGACTATTGTATGACCCAATGTTTTTGTTAACCAAATTTATGGTCAACATCCCAAAGTTATTCCAAGTAGTGTGGTAAGTTCAGAGGGTGTGATTCCCTTAAGGATTGCTTTTGTATCCTCACTTGTAAGTATCTTGCAAATCAGACCTTCCGTTGACGCAGAGAGGTTTAGAGCTTGGGCTATGTGACATTCCGGCTTCGTTGAGCTAGCTTGAAGTCTTCCACAAAGGCTTTTCTTTTGATTAGATTAGGTTTTCCTGAATTGAGTCCTTAAAAGGTCGGATTCAATCTTATCGAAAGGTTAGGGAGACAGCCTTCCTTGAATTAAGGCAGGAAATCAATTACTTTGGTGAGAAGGTAGTAGCTTCCAACCTAGAAGAAAGGATTGATCACTTATATTGAGTAGATTCCAACCTTGTCGAGAGGTTAAAACAATTTAGTTAAACGTTTTCGAAAGGTTTCAGTGAATGTTAATCCAAATAGGTTGTTGATCTTGTCGAAAGGTTTAGGTTGAAGGGTTTAAGACTTCAAAAGGTAGCAGTTATTGATTGTTCAAGAGTGTTGTCGACCTTATCGACGAGAACCTTCCGATGAGGTTGAACCTGCAATTACGGGTTAACCTAACAAAGATTTATACAAGCAGTAAAGTAATTAACAATGCTAAGTACTTCCCTTTTTATTCAGGAAAAAGCTTCACTTTACTAAATATCCCCAAATCATACTCAATTAGGGTTTCAATTCTTTAATCAAAAAGTTACAAAGTTAGAATGAGAGAAATTCGTTCCCAAAACAGGACCCCTTGGGTCTTATTTATAGATGCCGGCGGTTATGCTTCCGTCCTTGTGCTTTCGACTGGATTGAAGGGTTCCCCTCTTATATACAATTTCTAAACTTTTGGTTTCAACGAAAGGTTTTCCTTTCACATGTCATCGTGGATCTTTGAACACTGCCGATGGGTCTTTTCTTTCATTTGTTTTTAGTAACCTTTTGCCCTTATAAAAAGGTTTGTCATCTATACAGTATGTGAGCCCTTCGGAGGTGCTAGAAGGTTCCTGGCTATTGTGAACCCTTCGACTTGGTCGAAAGGTCGCTTTTTTACTTGGATGTTGCCGAGAGCCGAGTTTTCCTTGTATGTTATCGGAAGGTTGATTTACGTTCTCTGCTGACTTATGAATATTGCTTTCATCATGCATCGTAGACCCTCCAACACCGTCGAAAGGTATTCAGTAGGCATTCTAACCGGCCCGAAAGGCTTATTATGCTTTTGGAAAGATTGTTATAGGGTCGCATGCTCTTGTCTTCACTTCTTTGCCTTCTTCAGAGGGTAAGAGCTTCTTGGATGTTGTGGAACAATAACCTCTGTCTTCTTCGAAAAGTCTTCAACCGCTTCATATTGTTGACTGCATCCCTTCGATCTCTTTGGAAGGCCTGGTCTGGATTCCTTTTCTTCTGTCTTTTGTTTGAGATCTTCTGACTTAAGCGAAAGGTGAATTTTTCGAGTAACAGTTATCTATCATTCTTTGTTGGCTTTTGAGCATTGTTTTCTTCATAAAAACCTTTCGACCTAGTTGAAAGAAAGTCTGGATGTGCTCCATCCGATTCAAAAGGCTTGCTATGCTTTCGAAAAGGTCGTCATGGAGTTGCACCTGCTTGCTTTGGTTTCTTCATCTTCTTCGAAAGTTAAGAACTCCCTGAACTGAACCTTTCGACTACTTCGGAAGGTTTGAAGCTATTAAATCTTGATGGCTGCATCATCTCGACTCCTTTGAAAGGTTTGGTTTAAGCTCCCTCTCCTTTGTCTTTGTTGAAAAACCTCTCGTTCTAGTCGAAAGGTGGATTCTTGGAGCATCATCCTGCATATGGACTTTGAAAGATAGCCTTGGACTTCGCCGGAAGCTCCTTGTCAGAAGGTATGATTATCCAGAACATCTTGGTGCTTTTTGATCTTTCCTCATGCTCTCATGACCCTTCTTTCATACCTTTGTTCTTCTGAATATTTTATGGTTAACATTTAGCCCCCGTCCTGTCCTTGTATGAAAGAAGCTTTTGTTTTTTAGGACAAAAATCAATTGAACTTCCTTCTTTGCCTTCTGCAAAATAGATTATAACTTATATTAAGGTTGTGACTTTGTTATGACATCTTAACGAGCAATCTCAAATTTACGCAGCTAATATTCAAGATGTCATTAGAGTAATATTTCTAGATAAGTTGCTTTGTAATGACCATAATTAAACTTCCTTAAGAATGTGGAGTAATATCACTCGATTTGCAAATATCGGTTCAAATAAATGAACCTTTGGAGAATATCTATTACATACCCTTGATATTTCTTTCTCGAGTTAAATCTTTCCCACCTGTGGAAATCAATTTCATGCTATAGGGGACCTTTCCTTGTCCCTCTAAGTTTCCTTCATTTTCAACCTTAAACCATTGATCGGTAATTCTCATTTAGTGAAAAAGTAGAAAGTAGTTTAGTAATGTTTCCATTTGGTGTCATGAAGGTCTTGTATTTTGAATTCAATGTAAAATTCATAAATCATCATAAAATTCAATAAAGGGAACCAAGAAATCATGAACTCATAAAACAAGTGATCAATATGAAATCGTCATGAAAATTCAATGGGAAATTGTAACACTTAAAATTCATGAATCATCAGAGAAATCAGTAGGGAAATTCAATAACCAATAATTCAGCAAGAAATCACCACAGTGGTTTAATAAAGAAATCATGAATACAAGATCAACAAATCGTCACTAAAATCCATAGGAAGAGTAGAGTTCACTAAACCTGAAAACCAAAAAGATCCCCAAAAATTCAATAAGGAAACCAGAAATACGAAATTCCTAAATCATTATGAGAAGCGGCAAAGGAATCCGTAATTCATGAAACTAGAAATCAGAAATTCAATAAAGAGACTAGAAATGGGAAATCTTCGAATCATCGTAACAACTCATTAGGGAAATCAAGAACTCATTGAAACAAGCAACTAATAAGAAATCATCACGAAAATGAAATGGGGAGAAACTCAATATTTGGAATTCACAAACCATCATAAGAGACCAATATGGAAATTCAAAATTCATGAAATCAGGAATTCAATTAAAAGTTATCATGAAAATTTGACAAGGTAAACATGAGTATGAAATCTGTAAATCATCATAAAAAGCAATATGGAAATTCAAAATTCACGAAATCCAAACTGAAATTTGCATCAATAGAAATGGTGAAACTCAAAATTCACGAAATCAAGAACTTATCCAAAGTCTCGTCAGGATCTCATCCGATGAATTAAATATTCAAAGCTCCATTCAATATAAGAACGGAGCCATAGATATATCTAATAATAGCATATTTAGTAGATTTCAAATAAAAGATAACTAAGTTGATCTAACCTTAATTCTAAGGCTATTCAAAGGAAAGTTTCCTGTTAATAAATGTGTTGCTCCTAAAGTGCCTATAAGTTAGTAGTATATGTATATATGTATATACAAGTATAATAGACTCTTCTATCCAATCGTTCACTTTATCTCAAAGGATTCAAGAATGGTATTATTAACGTAGTCTTGGAGTGAAGTACTTTATCTTTGTGACTAAAAATTTATTATCTATTCCATTCCTTTAGATTTCGTATCAGTCTTGGTTTTTGTTGCCATGTTATTGATTCCTTCTTCCATTTTCTGGTCTCATGCTTTTTCTGTGGTATGAAAGTTTCTTAATCCTTTAATGTAGGAATCACTTTCCTACGATTGGAAGTTCTGTAATTCATTAGCATATCCTTTGCCTCTGTGTGTATCCTCTTCTAGGATTCCAACTTTGTCTAAGATGAAAGATTGTTTTTTTAAACCTTAATTCTTTTGGGTTCTGACTTTCTTCTTGAGTTGTAGACATCTTTGTCTTTATTCTTTTATTTGGAGCCCCTACTGGTCTTGAACATCTCAGTCTACTATTTTATGAGCCACTCATTGGGCTCGGACATCTTAATCTATCAAAAGCCTCTCTTTGGGCTAGACATATTAGTCCACTGTTTGATGAGACCCTCTTTGGGCTAGACATCTTAGTCCATTGTTTGATGAGCCTCTCTTTAGGCTTCCCTTGTCTCAAAAGGATATGTACTTAGGTGACCTTTCTCCAGAAGGTCACTAATGAGCGCTTTACTGGCACCTCCCCTAAGAGGTAATTTGGACGTTAGGGGCTTTTGATTTTGTGGGTGCTTATCTTGACCCTCCCCCAAGAGGTGATATGGATGTTAGGGGCTTTTGATTTTGCGGATGCTTATCTTGACCATCCCCCAAGAGGTGATATGGACATTAGGGGTTTTATTCCTCCCCCTCGGAGGCACTATGGATTGGCCGTAGGCTTTTGATGGGTACATGACCCCCATCCCTCTAGGAGGTGCTATGGATTGGCCATAGGCTTTTAATAGGTACAGGACCCCTCTCCCTCTAGGAGGTGCTATGCATTGATTATAGGCTTTTGATGGGTACAGGACCCCCTCTCCCTCTAGGAGGTGCTACGGATTGGCCATAGGCTGAAATTTTGTATCTGAAAATCATTTTTGGCAGTTTGAAATGCTTTTTGAAAATCTTTTTTGAATGTTGGTTTCTTCTCGAGAGAAAGAGTTTTTGTAAATGAAACCTTCTAATATATCGATGGATTATTTTCCGAAATAGAACTTGGATGTATGACCATCTTTTCTTTATGCTACCCTCTATAAAGGTTTTAAAATCAATCTCATAGAAGAGACACAGATCTCAAAATAGGAGACTATAAGGTCATGATTCATGAACCAATAGTCTTTTAGTCGAGAGTAAGGTTCTCTAATCTGAGTTTTTGTCAATAAGCTTTTGATAGTTTCTAAAACTTTTCTTTAAAAAGTATGAATAGGCTTATCCCTGCCAATGGTTTTAGAAAACTTTGAAATATTGAGATTGCTTAGCTCGAAATTCTTTGTGGGCATTTATTGGTATTACATAATAACTTTGGAAGATTATTCAAATTAGTTCCTAGAATAAGTAAATATTTGTTCTTCCCCAGGTTGCAAGGTAATTGAAAATAGTTTTTCTTTGAAGATAGGTTTGAGAAATCTCTCTATAGTAAAATAGTTTGTCAAAAATTGAATTGAAATGTATTGTTTTCTCCTTTAAATAGGCTACCATACCTTGGTGAGCATTGCTCTGTAGCATAATGGTCTATTTGTAAGTTTTCTCTCCGGCATTGGTGACAGACTAACATTTGTTTAATATTTCATGAGGGTAGATCTTTGTATTGTGTTGGCTCCTCCTTTAGTAGCCGCTTTACATCAGGCATTTGAGTTGTCTTTCTTAAGTTGCTAGGGATTTGTTGTGCTCCAGGAGTATATTGAATGCCATGGACTGGTTTTTTTTTCCACCTGTAATGACACTTGAATTTTGTATTAATATATGACCAATTCTAAGTACAACTCAATTTGAAGAAATTATAAACAAAGAGAATTTATAATAGATAAATGTTGCAAGGCTTCAAAGCCGAATTAGTGTCTGAAAGAGAGCAGTTATTTTTATTTTCTATCAGGACTTTTCAGTGATTGAGTCATTCCTTATAAGGTTGGAAATCTTCTAATCCTTTTTGACAAACTCCTATAAAAATCCAGACTTGATTAGGTTCTGAACTATTTTTGCCAAAGCATTGCAGTTGTCAGTTTCATGTCCAATTACTTTATGGTAGTCCTAGTAATTCCTTCCTCTTTTAGGCTTAGCAGGAGTTCTTGTCTTATAGGAGATAGAGAAATTGTCATCATCTTTGGTTACGGAAAAGATATAGGAGAGGGTTTGTTTAACTTCACTGTTCTGGATTTAAATGTCACTATTTGGATGCCCTTTCTGTTTTCCTTCCATTTAGATCTTTTGCTAGGACAATTGAAGTCAACTTTTTCTATATTCTGTTTTTGCCGAGATTTCTTCATATCATGATGCATTTCGTCCATTTGGATAAACTTTTCAATTTGGAGGTAGAAATGTTGTAGATCCTTACACCCATGAACATGAAGTTCTTTACAAAATGGAGTATGTTCGATTAACCCCGAGCGAACTACCATTAGTTTTTCTTGATCAGTCGCATTTTCGGCCTTCAATGCTTCTATGTTGAATCTTTTAATATAGTCACCAAGCAATTCATTTGGCCTTTGCTTGATATTAGATAACATGCAGGAATCTATCACTGGACCTCTATATATGTGGAATTGCACATGAACTCTTAGGAGAATTGTTCCCAAGAACAAATAGTCTTCTCTTGATAATTCCTGTGCCACTTAATAGCCGCCCCTTGGAAAGTAAGCGGGAAAAGTTTGCATCGAATTAGTCCAAGAGAATCATATAAGTCAATCCAATTTTCGAAAGCTGCAAGGTGATCGTTTGGATCAGTAGTACCATCATACTTTAGTGAGGGAATTTGAATGGGAGGGGGAAAGCTATCTGGCACATTTTCCTCTGAAAAAGGAGCCTTTTGCAGGATAACATATTTCCTTAATTCGTCGAGTACATTTTTTATTGTGTCTTCTGTGACTTGGTGGGGAATGTTGTCGTGATGGCCTTCACTATTTTCTAAACCATTTGATTGCTCAGCTGTTCTCTTAACCTAACTTCCTTGATCTTCATTTGGACGTTGTGCCTCACGTTCTACTTTCATAATCTTTAACGACCCTTGAGACAGTGCTTTTTCAAGAAATTCATGCATGGCTATCATTTGTTGTTGTAGATGTCGGACTTTAATTTCATTATTTTCCAACCTCATTAAGCTCGATGGTTGCCCAATTTCCATATTCTCCAAGTCGAAATTTAGGACTATATTGATTTCTAAATTTGATTGTGGCTTAACTTCTTCGTTTGAAATATCAACATTATTCACGACTCCTTCCATCTTCTTCTTTTAGAATGAAGCACTCTATTAACCTTTGGTAAAAGTGATTAGGAGTCGGAGGTTTGGGCCCTCCTTCTAGCGCCAAAAATGTTAACCAAATTTATGGTCAACGCCCCAAAGTTATTCCAAGTAGTGTGGTAAGTTTAGATGGTGTGATTCCCTTAAGGATTGTTTTTGTATCCTCACTCATAAGTATCTTGTGAATCAGACCATCCATTGACGCCGAGAGGTTTAGAGCTTAGGCTAAGTGACCTTCCGGCTTCGTTGAGCTCGCTAGAAGTCTTCCACAAAGGCTGTTCTTTTGATTAGATTAGGTTTTCCTGAATTGAGTCCTCAAAAGGTCGGATTCAATCTTATCAAAAGTATAGGGAGACAACCTTCCTTGAATTAGGGCAGGAAATCAATTACTTTGGTGAGAAGGTAGCAGCTTCCGACCTGGAGGAAAGGTTTGATCACTTATATTGAGTAGATTCCAACCTTTTTGAGAGGTTAAAACAGTCGAGTCAACAGTTTTGGAAGGTTTTAGTGAATGTTAATCCAAATAGGTTGTTGACCTTGTCGAAAGGTTTAGGTTGAAGGGTTTAAGACTTCAAAAGGTAGTAGTTATTGATTGTTCAAGAGTGTTGTCGACCTTGTCGATGGGTACCTTCCGATGAGGTTGAACCTGCAAATACGGGTTAAACCAACAAAGATTTACACAAGTAGTAAAGTAATTAACAATGCTAAGTACTTCCCTTTTTATTCAGGAAAAAGCTTCACCTTATTAAATTTCCCAAATCATACTCAATTAGGGTTTCAATTTTTTAATCAAGAAGTTACAAAGTTAGAATGAGAGAAATTCAGTCTCGAAACAGGACCCTTTGGGTCTTATTTATAAATGTCGGTGACCATGCTTCCGTCCCTATGCTTTCAGCTGGATCAAAGGTTCACCTCTTATATACAATTACTAACCTTTCAGTTTCAACGAAAGGTTTTCCTTTCACATGTCATCATGGATCCTTGAATGTTGCTGAAGGGTCTTTTCTTTCATTTGATTTTAGGAACCTTTTGCCCTTGTCAGAAGGTTTGTCATTTATACAGTATGTGAAGCCTTCGGAGGTGCCGGAAGGTTCCTTGCTATTGTGAACCCTTCAACTTGGTCGGAAGGTCTCTTTTTTACTTGGATGTTGCTGAAAGCCGAGATTTCCTTATATGTTGTCTGAAGGTTACTTTAGGTTCTCTACTGACTTATGAATGTTGCTTTCATCATAGACCCTCAGACACCGTCGAAAGGTATTCAGTAGGCATTCTAATCGGCTTGAAAGGCTTATTATGCTTTCGGAAAGGTTGTTATAGGGTTGCATGCTCTTGTCTTGACTTCTTTGCCTTTTTCGGAGGTTAAGAGCTTCTTGGATGTTGTGGAACAATAACCTCCGTCTTCTCCGAAAGGTCTTGATCCACTTCATATTGTTGACTGCATCCCTTCGACCCCTTCGGAAGGCCTGATCCGGATTCCTTTTCTTTTGTCCTTTGTTTGAGATCTTCTGACATAAGCGGAAGGTGAATTTTTCGAGTAACAGTTATCTACCATTCTTTGTTGACTTTTGAGCATTATTTTCTTCATAAAAACATTTCGACCTAGTTGAAAGGTATTATCGTTGTGCTCCAACCGATTCGAAAGGCTTGCTATGCTTTCGAAAAGGTCGTCATGGAGTTGCACCTGCTTGCTTTGATTTCTTCATCTTCTTCGAAAGGTAAGAACTCCCTGAACGGAACCTTTCGACTACTTCGGAAGGTTTGAGGCTATTAAATCTTGATGGCTACATCATCTCGACTCCATCGAATGATTTGGTTTGAGCTCCCTCTCCTTTATCTTTGTTGAAAGACCTCTCATTCTAGTCGAAAGGTGGATTCTTGGAGCATCATCCTGCCTATGGACTTTGAAAGATAGCCTTGGACTTCGCCGGAAACTCCTTGTCAGAAGGTATGATGATCCAGAACATCTTGGTGCTTTTTGATCTTTCCTCATGCTCTCATGACCCTTCTTTCTTACATTCGTTCTTCTGAATATTTTATGGTTAACAGTTTTATGCTTTGCCTCTTATAATCTTGGGTACTCTTACATGAGTATACTATATAACAGGTCTAGGTGATGAAGTAGATGTTCGGAGGATGAGTTGGATGGAACTATCTCGTATTACATACATAAAAGGATTCTAGGCTTATTCCGCTGAGCGACGCTGTGAAGCCCATGGAA
Source organism: Allium fistulosum (assembly GCA_030737815.1). Classification (NCBI taxonomy): domain Eukaryota; kingdom Viridiplantae; phylum Streptophyta; class Magnoliopsida; order Asparagales; family Amaryllidaceae; genus Allium; species Allium fistulosum. The sequence continues at coordinate 298,467,564 of CM060905.1, read as the reverse complement.
GTGCTTGCTTATTATTATTTGTATTAGAGACACTTGTTAAGTTTGTTTCCATTATATAAACCCTACTATTGATGTATAAATCTGTGGATATTATACTCTGATGGAGACGGTCTATTTACATTTTTATTATTGTCTCTTCTGTTATATCTGTGATATTATATTTTATCCATGCGCTGTGAGATATGATAGGTTATATGCAATATTGGTTTATTTCAATTTTGATGATCATCCTATATCAACCGGGTACGGACAGCGCACTATTTATATACTATTGGTGCCAATGGTATAGGGCTGTCGTCATGGAACCTCTCATCTAATAAGTACATAAGGTGATATAATAAATAATGTCTAGGATGGAGAATATAAATCAGAAAATAGTTGTTGGTGCTTACTGTTTGTACCAAAATTGGGCACAACACTCTTCGGAAGGGTTTGAAGAGATAAAAATGAAGAAATTAAATGGAAAACGAGGGTTATCTAACACACACTTCAAAAATAAATGATAAAAATGCATGGAAACACAAGAATTTAGAGTGGTTCGGCGCATTGCCTACGTCCACTATGAAATTGATCACTTTAGTGATGTTTCTTTGATGATTACAACTGATTACAGCGGATAACCGCAGATTACAATAGATTATCGCAGTGAAATTCAAGTATAGCAGCACCTCTGAAGTGCAAAAATGTTTCCGGCAGAGTTTGGACGTCAAAGAGCCAAAAGATCCCTTTTCTGTAGGCCTTGGGCTCTATTTATAGGCGTAGGATGCAAATATCTCGCTCGGATCTCAGGAGACTTCTTCTGGCACGTGGGAGGGCCCACGCGATCAATCCCATGAATTTTTGGCCCGATCCATGATCGATACGAAGGTAATGCGTATCGATAAAGATTTTGTCCAATGGAGTCGAAACTTGGCTTGAACATTCTTTAGCTTGTACGTAAGCTCCTGTGAAAATTTCATAGCATTTGGACTTGTGGATTTTGAGATATGATCGATACGAGCTAGCGTACTTCAGCAGGCTGTCTGGTTCGAATCGATGACATCGAATCGATCTGTTCGAATCGATGGTTGCACGTGTTCAGGTGATGACGTGGCGCGCACTCTTCGGATCGATCCAACTTTTACGCCGAGTTGATCGATACGTTCCCAGATTCTCACCTTGTTCGCATCGAAGTAGTTGACTTGTTCGAATCGATGGAGATGGTTTAGTTCGTATCGATGAAGGTGGCGTAGTTCGTATCGATGGGGATGGTTCATTTCGTATCGATGAAGGTTGCTTCCACTTGATGGATACGAACAAGCAATACTGCGAAGGATACGAATAGTGATTGCTCAATGGATACGAAATAGTGATTGTTTGATGGATACGAACTAAGGTCACCTGATGGATACGAACCAAGATTATCTGATGGATTCGAACAAAAGTGATTCGATGGACACAGACAAGGGAGTTTGGTTGATCGATATGAATAAGGCTATTGAGTAGATGGATTCGAAGAACGCAGTTCGCCTGATCGATACGATGTCGAATGCTCCTGATGGATTCAAACAAGTCTCATTAGTTGATGAATACAAAATGATGCGCTTCCTTGATGGATACGAAATGGAGTTTGCTCACTGATGGGTTCGAATTAGGGTCGATTCGAACAAGACCTTCCAAGATGGATACGAAATGGGGTTACTTCCTTCAATTTGCATCGATCATATCTTGAGCATACGAACTCGGATTGACTTGAAATCTAGAACGCTGACTTTCTTGGCTTCGCTTGTCATGTCATATCAGTTGTAGCTTGATCCGGACTCGGAAAAAATTCATCGACATCCATAGCAAACTTGCGCATACTCAACATTCGGGATGGGCGATCCTTGGTTTTCAGCCAATTCCTTGATATCTCGGCCTTGCCAAAAGGCGGGATAATATTTGACCCCCAAAGTACATCTTGTGAAAACATGATGTGCTTTGAAAAGATGTAATCTTTACTTCGAACAGTTATCATCTTTTCGTTGAAAGTTGTATTTTTGGACTGATTTTCTCAGTAATGTGAACTATTGATTGTCAACCATTGTAACCTGTACCGTTGTAACTGATTGCTGTATGAAAGTGATTAGCTATTTGTCGCCGTAATCATTATCAGATGAGTATCCAATTCCTGTGGATGTTGGAAATTGAATATTAGTCCGACATATATGCATATATGTTAATCTGACTCTCGTTGACGTTGCGCGTTCACGAGTCGTTGTCAGTTTTCTTGTATCGAATCCCATATCGATCCTCTCATGAACCGATGTGAAATTCGAATTGCAACAACGCTCGATGGTTGTTTCAGAATGTCCCTTCGTATCGATCCTCTCCTGGATCGATGTAAAGGGTTGAAAGGTGGCCCTCCCATCGATGTAATTCGCATTGATGGATACGAAATGAACATTTCGTATCGATGGACATGAACTTCGATGGACTCTAAGGCAGTGGACGTCATTTCGTATCGATGAACTCGTGCTGTTGTGGGTCGAGTGCTGATGGATACGAAATGAGAATTTCGTATCGATGGAGTTTAATGTTTTCGGAACAGCTCTCGTTGCGCACTTCGCATCGATGAATTCTGTGCTGTTGGATACGAATAGCCAATTCGCATCGATGGATACAGGCATTTGGAGGCTGTGACTTGATGGATTCGTACAGTGAAGTTCGTATTGATGAAATGTGGTTGGAGTCCAGAACAATGGATACGAACAACGGTTTCGTATTGATGGACCTTGTGTCTCAGACAAATCTCTGTTTACAATTTCGTCTCGATAAATGCTCGAGTTTATGGATTCGAATAGCTTGTTCGAATCGATTCAATGGTGGACTCATTATAACTGGTCGATTTTACTGGGAGGCGAAGTGTTTTTCCCTTCACACTCGAGTCCATATAAATACCTTTTGGACTTGGCATTTTTTCTTTACTTGCTCACTTTTATCTTCTGCCTTCGTATCGCTCCGGATTAGGGGAAATTAGAACTGCTTTCGTCTTCGAATCGAATCAACCTTTCAATCTCTGTAATCAGCCGTTGCAATTAGGTAATAAGTCAATAAACTCGTATCACGAACGACGAGATTCGAATCCCACCGCTAATTCATACACACATGCGACCGACCTTTAGCGGTGTTGAGATCGAAGTTGGTTTGGAGCATGGTTGAAGGAGGAAAGGAATGGCGTCACGGCCATTTTGGGAAGAAGGAGTGAGGAAAGAGACGCAGTAATTGCTTGGTCTGAATTTTGTATCGATCGAGGGTTAGAAAAACTGGGATTTCGCATCGATCCACCTTCTGTGACTTTGTATCGATTGCTGACCTCGTGATTCTGCTTCCATCACTTCAAATCGACATGGGTACGAAGCATATTTGCGATGGATACGAACTCCGTTGCAACCCGATCGATGCGAAGTTAACGGGACCTGACCGATATGAAATCAGTGGATTTGATCGATATGAAGTTGCTGGCCTTGATCGATGCGAAACCAGTGGATTCGATCGATACGAAGTTGCTGGCCCTGATCGATATGAAACTTACTCCCTTCTGATCAATGCGAAATAGACCTCTATCGCTTGATCCAAGCCTGAACCCTGATAGACACAAAATCTTGTACAACCGAACACTTGACTCCGACGAGCTTTAGCCTTGCATAACTGGACTTAACCATTTCACTGCATATTTGACCATCCTTCGAAGCTCGTCGATGGAACTTTGACTTAACGAACTTATAACAAACTTCAACTTGGATCGATTGCTAATGTTTGGATGGCATGGTTGTGACGGTCAGCGATGACGGTCACTCCAGCTGAATTTTGAAGTCTCGTCGTTTAAATATTTTTTCATACTCTGTTGAATCTTTTCAAGTAGCATAAAGCACTGCACTTGCACAACACATTCACACACTTTACACTGGGGGAAGCACGGGTGTTATTTTCGTCTAATGATGATTTATCATAAGTTAGTTAGTTATGGAACCTTCAAGCTCACAACAACAGGAAGTTCAGGATTCCTCTTCTTTTGTCCTAGAGATTCCGGCTATCGCAGCCGAAGTTATAGATCCAGCTCCAGACGAGATGCCTGACGCTACGTTCATTTGTAATCCCCAAGATTTTGTACCGTCCAATGTCTCTGAAGACATGTTGGGACGAATATGTCTAAGGCACGGTTTGTTATTGGACAATGTTCTGCTACCGGGACCAAACGATAGACCGCACGCTCCCCCAAAGGGGTTTACTGCCTTCAATCGCCATGTGTGCACAGTAGGAACACTCCCCCTGTTTAACCAATATATTAGGGAAGTGTTGTCTTTCCTTGGAGTTGCCCCATCTCAATTACACCCCAATGGATATGCTTTGCTAAATAGCCTATTTATCGTATTCATGGAGCATCTCTTCCGACCACCAAGGCTGACTAAGATTAGATACCTTTTGAACTTCAAGAGTAGGGGAGACAGCCCGTCTTTCACTTTCCTGGAGTCAGTCAGGAACTGCCAAGTAGTAACCGGATCTTGGGGAAGGCTGAGTTACTTCAAAACAGAATGGTTTTATGTCCGGTGCCCCCCAGGATTTCCCGGCCGATGGCTAGTCAGATGTAAGTGTTACAGTATTTTTCAAGAGTTATCCAGATGATAGTAGTTGATATAAATTGACATCTTCTTTTCATTTTACAGCCGTAATTTCACGACCTGAAAGCAGGTATTTCAAAGAGATAGTAAGGGTCCTTCAAGAAGTTCCGAGCGAAATGATGGATATTGACTCGGTCCTAACCGATAGAAACTTGAGAATCGTCGGGCTGATTGAGCGGAATAAAAGCATAAGGCTTGAAGGGACACTGAGGGCAGTCTCGAAGAAGCGGGTGAAATGCAAAGCGCCCGGTGTCGTAATAACTGAAGGGGTTGATCCGGAGAGAACACCCATTGACAACGAACTTATAGCTGGGCCTTCTTGTAGTTTTTAGGATTCAGGAGGAAGGAGAAAAGGCAAGGCAGTTGCTTATAAGCGTTCTAAATCCATGAGATTGAAATCTGTGGTTGCGTCTAAGCATGTTCCTGGAATTAGAATTTCGGAGGCTCCTCCCCCGCAAGTAGGGAATCCTTTCGAAGGGCTTGCTGATATTCCGATCCCGGATTATGTATCGCTTCAACATGACACCGGGTTGGAGGAGCTTGACAGTGCTCTTGATCTGAGCGAGTCGCTTGCTATCAGTGCGGCCGACATTTCCGGTTGGTCGGGGGGTTGCACATACATACACTTCACAGCACTACACGATTTACAATCGCAAATTGTTCAATTCAAGAGATCACTAACTTTTCTTTCATTTCTCACTTACAGATACAATGTCTGGAGAGGATCGATGTTAGGGAGCCTTAGTTCGGCTCGAAAGTCTTCTACTTACTATAATCCCCGCAGGAGAGATTCGGATAGAGACCGCGATCACGGGTACTCTAATCAAGAGAGATACGAGCGGGATAGGGATAGAGACTATAGATACCGATCTAGGTCCCGTTCTCCACCTCCTAGAATTCCATCTCCACCTCCTGTTCAGACTTCACATCCACTAGAGCCTCCGCGACACAGACCATCTTCTCACACTTCTAGGCCCGAAACTCATCACTAGAGAGTCGAAACTATGGCCCCCATAATTGCAGAGTAGGTCATAACTGAGCCCATGGGGGAAGGGGCTATTAAAATCGCTCAGCTGAGGAAAGAGTTCCCAAACATATGTTTCGACGGCTACGTCTTTCCACCTCATTTAAAGAGAATTCCATCGGGGGAGGAAAGCATGATGCATGATTACATTCATGACATTTACGCCCAGTATAGAGAGTGGGTGAAGGCTGCAGAAAAAGCGTCCAAGGTGGCCTTTGAGCGAGCCAAAGCGATTGAAAAGATGGAGTCTAAACTCGCTCAAAAGAACCGAATCATCCAAGTGCTCAACATCGAGGCCGAGTCTTCTCGGAAATCTGAAATTGAGGCCACCAAAAAAGCTGATGAAGCGAATGTGGCGATGGAGAGATTGAGGCAAACACACGTTGCCATGGTGGAGGAGATGGGCCATCGAAATACTATGGTCACCGCCGAACGGGATGCGGCGATTAAGGAACTCAACGAGCTTAAAGCCAAATTCTCTGACATTGCCAAGGAAAGGGACGATGCGAACAACGCAGCCCAAGAGGCGTGCGAACAGGCTATCTTGCTTCGGGGTGAATGGGATGCGGCCGTGGCTAAGGTCCACGAGGTGGAGAATAAGGTTGAGGAGGAGGTAAAATCGGCTGAGTCCAGGTTAGAGGCCGATATTGAAGATCTCATTATCGTTTTCAATGCCAACGTGTTGAGGCATAGAGGACTTGCCTGGCTTGATGATTACCCGACACATTTATACAACGCCTGGGGCCGATTGGTTGAGGAGGAGAAGGCGGTGCATTTGGGTGAGTCAGCCGACGAGTTTGAGGTCGAGAATCGTTTGCTGAATGAAGATGAACGGAGGATCCTTCATGAGTCGATGATTCTGCACGAAAAGGAGAGGCTCGGCACCCAGCACTTAGAAGTAGGAGAAGGTTCAGGGGTTGAACATCATGATGCAAGTCTTGAAGTTCCGGTGTCAACCCAGCCTGAACCCTTATCTATGGTTGATCACCAAGCTGTCCCTGCCTACAATCCAGATCAGCCGCAGATGTCTCCGGCCATAGAGAAAGTTGCTGAAGCCGCTCAGCCATCTACAAGCCAAACTGAGGAAGATACTCTGAACATCCTATATGTTTATCTTAAGTCGGGGTCGTCATTCGAATTAAGTACTAACAATTCTCTTGTTTTTGTCCAGTGATTGATGCTGCAACGGTCGTGCCTCCTGTTACTCAAGAATCACATCATATGTAGGAGGCAATAATAACTGAAGCCACCACCACAACAACCACGGCTTCGACTGACGGAATGCAAGGGTGCACTCTAGTTTTTGATGAACAGATGATGGAGGAACTTCTCGGTCATCACAGCGCCCCTTTTGCGGACCTGCCATTTGTTATGGGAGGAAGCGCCCCTGCTACAGGCTCTTCAATGCCAATCAGTGATGCTCCTAGCGAGGCCCAGGCGATTAATGAAGATGAAATATTGGCCGAAATTGACGCTGAGATGGAAGCAGCGGCTCGTGGTGGCAATCTTGGAGGTGGGATGGCGGCATCTGGACCAGCTCCGCTAAGAATGATATCGCCTGGTGGTATAGTCACTGACACTAGTGTATTCATTCCGCCTCACACAATTGATCCTGTTCCTTCGACTCCACCCGTAGGAAGTATCCCTATTCATTCGAGCTTAGAGGAAGACGTCGAAATTATGCCCCCGCCTGGAGACCGACCACCGAAAAGTAAAGGCTAAAAGAGGAAAGTTAGTGGCGGCTCCAGCGGGTCTACACCGAAAAGGAAGACGAAGAAGAAAAAAGAGTAGACATGCTTCTTCAGTTCATTCTTAGTAGATATATAGGGATTTATTTTGGTTTTCATTTCATAGGCCGTGTATAGATGCGGGTTCGGCCCCCTGCTAGTAGGAATTTTTGGAATAAACTTGTACATGAATTTCTTTCACAAACAGTAGAAATGAAACTCTTCTTTTTTGGCTTCTTCTCAGCGATTGTGTGTTTGCTTAAGTGTTTCAATATTTGAAGTGCACTTGTGAAGTTTCGGCTTCCGAGTCAAGTTTGTTTTTATTCGCCATGTCCGGAAATTGTGGACACGGTTCATGACCGGGAAGTGAGTTGAATTTTGACGTCGCACTGCCTTAGTCAATGGTCGACACTTAAGTTCTACCCCCCACTCTTGGGGATGAGTTGTAGAACATCAGTTAGCGATTGCATCTCACTTATAACATGCTGAATTTAGTGCCACTGAATGAATGTTTGAGACAAGCGGAGATTGAGTGGTTCAACCACACTTGTTTGATTATCGATGATCATATCTGCACTCCGGGGATTTTTATTTGTTTAATGGCGGTTGGTTACGCCGTTTTAAGTTTTAATTATATGTCCGCGCTCTGGGGACTTGGAGCTACATTTATACTCCGACTCACACTTTAGGAGTTTGGAGTTGGTGTTTATACTCCAATTCGAACTCTGGGAATCTGGAGTTAAAGTTTATACTCTGTTTCGCACTCTGGGAATTCGGAGTTGTTTGATGTTTATACTCCGTTTCGCACTCTGGGAATCCGGAGTTGATGTTTGTACTCCAATTCACACTCTGGGAATTTGGAGTTGAAGTTTATACCCCAATTCGCACTCTGGGAATTTGGAGTTGATGTTTATACTCCGTTTCGCACCTTAGGAATCCAGAGTTGATGTTTATACTCCAATACGCACTCTGGGAATTTGGAGTTGAAGTTTATACCCCAATTCGCACTCTCGGAATTTGGAGTTGATGTTTATACTCCGTTTCGCACTCTGGGAATTCGGAGTTGGTATTCATACTCTAATTCGCACTCTGGGAATTTGGAGTTGGTAAACAGACGGTTAGTCACATCTGTTGCATGTTTTTGGATTTCGCTAGCACTGTGGGAACGAAAGGTGTATCAGGATCGTGGATGGTCGGATCACATCCACCCCAAGCTAACAAGCGAGGTCGTTTGATGGACGGGTCCACCCTCCTCAAACTTGGTTTAGATACGGATGAAGTTGTTAGGCGGACGGATCCACCCTCTTCGTATTTGTACGTTTATACTCTAGTTCGCACTCAGGGAATCTGGAGTTAAGTAAAGGATTGTTGTGTATCAATCCTTCTTTGATTGTGGTATGATGGCTTGTCCCCGAGCTCGGGTTTCACTTAGCGAGTGACCGGTTGCATCACAGTCACTCCCTATTTGAATAAATCCCACCGTATGATGGGACTTAGCTCTCCGTGCATGGTGATGATCATATGAAGTATTTCAAGTAAATCACAGCTTTGGCTCGAAGAGATTGCATTTTATTGCTGAAATAAGAAAATATGGCAAAGTCAGTTGACTTATTACAAATTCTAATTTCGAAATGTAGAAACAAATTGTAAATGAAAAAAAAACTAAATGAATAAACATAGCCTGTTATGTGTAGTAGTGACGAAGACTCTCGCTGTTCCAGGCCCTTGGTAAAGTAAGACCGTCAAGGGTCAATAATTTGATTGTGCCATCTCCGAGCTTTCGTTCAATAAAATACGGCCCTTTCCACGTTGGCTTCATATGCGAAGGGACCGAACATATTCTTTTCAGGATGAGATCGCCGAGTTCAAAGGTTTGCAGGCAGACCTTGGCGTTGTACAATCGGGCAACTCGACTTCGATACGCGGCTGCCCTCAAATCAGCCTCTTCACGTTTCTCATCTAGAAGATCAACAGATTCAGCAAGTAATATGGCATTTGTCTTCGAATCATATTATATCACACGATGAGAATGCACATCTAGATCGACTAGAATAACAGCTTCTGAACCATAAGAGAGAGAGAATGGAGTGTGAGCGGTCATGGACTTGTGGGTTGTTTGGTAAGCCCATAAAGCCATAGGAAGTTCATCGACCCATTTGTCCCCGACCTTTTCCAGTCGTTTTTTCAGAATGGACTTTATAACCTTATTGACTACTTCGACCTGTCCATTTGCTTGAGGATGTGCAACTGCAGAGAATTTCTTTTGAATGCGAAACCATTTGTAGAAATCTTTAAATTCAGCACTGTCGAATTGGGTTCCGTTATCAGTGATAATGGTGTGTGGGAGACCGAATCGACAGATAATGTTGCGGACTACAAAGTTGATCACTTTTTTCATCGTTATGGTAGCAAGAGGTTCAGCTTCAGCCCACTTTGTAAAGTAATCAACTACGACGATGGCGTACTTCGCACCACCTTTTGCTAGAGGTAGAGTACCAATGATGTCGTTGCCCCATACTGCAAACGGCCATGGGCTGACCATTTGAGTTATCTCGGTAGGTGGGGCTCTAGGAATTCGAGCGTGCTTTTGACATTTATCACATTTCTTGGCATAATCCGATGCATCGCGATTTACAGTCGGCCAAAAATATCCATATCGAAGTACATTCTTGGCAAGTGCTTGCCCCCTGGTGTGATCGCCACATTCTACCTCATGTACATCGTGTAATACTCGTTTAATTTCATCGTGAGCGATACACCGGAGTAAAGGAATAGAGTACCCTCTTCTGTACATGACTCCATTCTGGATGACGAATCGTGAAGCCTTCCGAAGGACTTGTCTTTTTTCACTCCTGCGCTCCGGCAGGATTCCATGCTCAAGGTAATTTCTGAATGGAGTCATCCACGACTCCATATCGGGAGCGACTTCACATGTCCAATCTGCTTCTGCCTGGTCAATGCTTGGGGAAAATAACGTCTCTATGGGAATGAGTCCCATTTGCTGCGCTTCACCCGTGCTGGCTAACTTTGCCAACGAATCGGCTTTCTGATTGCGTTCTTGAGGTATACAATAAATGGCATAATAATCAAACTGATTCAGTATTTCCTGAACCCGAGCTAAGTAAGCAGCCAGCCTTCGATCTCTCGCTTGGTATTCTCCCCGAACTTGACACACAACTAATTGTGAATCACAATAAATTTCCATAGCGATAATTCTCAAATCTCTGGCAAGTTTCAATCCAGCTAAGAGTGCTTCATATTCAGCTTCATTATTGGTTGCATGAAAATCGAACTTTAAAGCATAACATATAGATCGGCCTTCGGGGGTTTCAAGTACAACCCCAGCGCCCGAGCACCGGTCTTTTAATGCACCATCAGTGTACAGCTTCCAGACGTATTTAGGAGATTTACTGGTTTTGGGCAAGTCTTTTGGAATGGTAAATTCGGCTATGAAATCGGCTAGGACTTCTCCTTGGATAGCTCGCCTTGGAGTATAAGTAATATCAAACTGGCTCAGTTCGATGTTCCACTTGAGTAACCTACCAGACGTCTCAGGCCGCGTAAGGACCTTTCGTAACGGCTGGTCGGTGTAAACAATGATAGGAGCTTCCTTGATGCAATAACAAGACAATAAGCCAACTTCTCTAGTTTCGGATAATTCCTTTCAGCTCCAGTCAACCGTTTGCTGATGTAATATACTAGCTTCTGTATCTGGTCTTCTTCTCAAACTAAGGCAGCGCTGATTGCGTTTTCTGATACCGCCAAGTAAACATACAACTTCTCATGATCAATAGGTTTTGGCAGGATAGTAGGTTTGGATAGATGCTGAATTAATGCTAGAAATGCGCCCTCACACTCCATGGTCCATTCAAAGTTTCGTTTTCCTTTTCGGATCAGATTGAAGAAGGGAATACATTTGTCAGTGGACTTTGAGATGAACCTGCTCAGTGCTACTACTTTCCCATTAAGACTCTGGACTTGCTTTATAGTTTTCGGAGTTTCAAGATTTCTGATTGCCTAGATCTTTTCAGGATTAGCTTCAATTCCACGGGCATTGACGATAAACCCAAGGAATTTTCCAGATGCAACTCCAAAATGACATTTCAGTGGGTTGAGCTTCATTCTGTATTCTCGAAGTATGTTGAACAATGATTCCAGGTCTTTAATATGGTCAGTGGAAAATCGTGACTTCACAAGCATGTCGTCTACATATATTTCCATTGTTTTCCCGATTTGATTGGCAAACATCTGATTGACCAATCGTTGATTAGTAGCCTCGGCATTCTTGAGTCCGAATGGCATAACTTTGTAACAATAAAGTCCCAGATTGGTTACGAAGCTGGTATGTTCCTGATCAGGTAAATGCATTGGTATCTGATTGTAGCCAGAATATGCATCCATGAAGGATAAGAGTTCATGTCCAACTGTTGAGTCTACGAGCTGATCAATTTTGGGAAGCGGGAAACTGTCTTTAGGACAGGCTTTATTCAGATCGGAGTAATCGACACATGTTCTCCATTTTCTGTTTGACTTTCAAACAAGAACGGGATTCAATACCCATTCAGGATATAGTGCATCTCGAATGAACCCATTTGTTTTAAGCTTTTCTACCTCTTCTTTAAGGGCGGCGGATCTCTCTGGATCCATACCACGCCTTTTCTGTTTGACCAGGACATGCCATGGGTCAATATTCAAAGTGTGGCTCGCGATGTCTGGCGAGATCCCACACATATCAGAATGCTTCCAGGCGAATACGTCAAGATTCGCCTGTAGAAACTCAACCAATTCCTCTTGATTTTACTGGCTTAGTTGAGATCCAATCTTTATCATCTTTGAATCATCATCATCGTCAATTTGGACATCGATCGTCAATTCAGCCAGGGATGCTTGACTTTCTTTAGATTCTCCTTCATCTTCAGTTTCCCTTGGGTCAAGATCCCTTTGGAATTGGCTGGGGTGCCTGGGCCTAGGCCCAGGCATTAATTGTCAATTATCAGCAAAACAGACGTAGAGAGATTCCTCTACGCCCTTTCCTTTCTCCTTTCGCTGCGCCTCCCGCGGCTCGGCAACGTAACAGGCTCTACCAGCAGCCTGATCTCCTTGAATGACTCCCACTCCACGATCAGTGGGAAACTTCAGAGTCAAACGCCACGGGGCAATAGCTACCTTGAATTCAGCAAGGGCCGGTCGGCCCAAAAAGGCATTATATGGGGAGTCTATATCCAACATGACAAATTGCAATATCCGGACTCTCTGGCGTTCTCCAACCCCCAACTCCACTGGTAGTTCTACTACTCCAGTGGGTATAGTAGCGCTCCCATTGAAACCATGGATTCGAGATTGGCAAGGCTTTAAATCTTTAGCCTCCATCCTCATCTGATCATAAGCTCGTTTAAACAGAATATTCACTGAGCTTCCACTGTCAACCAAAATCTTCTTCATCCAAGCAGGACCTATTTGAGTCGAGATGACCAGTGGATTGATAGTGGGGGCTTCGACTTTATTAGCATCTCTGTTTCTGAATACGACATCATCAGCCATCGTCTTCTGTTGTTTGGCCGGAGCCCCTTCATCAAAACTACTACAACACTCGAAGCGCGCATGCCTAATAGAGCTGGCATACGACTCCATTTCCTTCCAGCTTCGGTCTGCTGGATGAGGACCACCACAAATAGTATTTATCACTAAACTCCCGCCGGTACGAGCGGGTTCCTCCCGCCTTTCCTGGTTTGGTGCCCGATTCTGATTCGATGGGCCCGCACCTCCCGACTGCGGCGCCCGCACAAACTGATCCAACTATCATTCACGTATCAGCTTTTCAATGAGATCTTGCAAATGACGACACTCATTTGTATTATGGCCATAACTTTCATGGAATCTACAAAACTTCCCTGTTTGGATTTGCCTTTCTGTTGACGGCTTCGGGGCAGGTTTCTTGTATTGCATGGTATTACAGGTCTGCAAATACACATTTTCCAGCGACGTATTCAATGGAGTATAATTATCGAACATGGGAGCTCTACGTCGTGGGCCACGATTTTGATCTCGTTTTTTTCCTTGGTTTTCACTGTCCCTCTGTTGGTTCTGTTTTTTTTGTATATTCAACTGAACTTTTTCGGAACTCTCCCCGGATTGTTTAACTGCAATGTTACTTTGAATTCCTTCCATGCTGGGCCCTGCGTCATCCTGCTTCCTAGACTGTTTCGCATCCTCCCTCCTCAAGAATTGGGCTGCCTTGGAATAGAAACGGTCCAATGACGCAGGCGGCTTCCCAGCTAACCAATTTCCGAACTCGGAATAAGGATCAATCCCCTTAGTTAATGCCATCAGGATAGAGTTGTCATTGGGATTGCTTATTTCTGCACATGCATCATGAAATCACTCCAAGTAATGTTTGAGTGTCTCTCCGGGAGCTTGAGTGACACTAGACAGAGTATTAACATCTTTTGGTCTCGCTACGTGCATACGGAACTATTCAACAAACTTGGTGGCCATCCGGTCGAAATTAGAAATGGATCTTGGCGGCAAACGAGTAAACCACATAGTTGCAATGCCCTCCAGAGAAATGGGGAAACTACGGCATTTAACTGCATCGTCAGCCGTTGCAGCATTCATCAACCATTCATACTTCAAGATGTGCTGATTGGGATCAGAAATTCCTTCATAGACTGGCAAAGTTGGCATCCTGAATTGTCAAGGTGGTTCAGTATATAATATGTCATCAGTGAAAGGGGTATGACTCCGAGAAATCCCCCAGTCGTCATTAGTGAGACCCTGGCTTTCACGAATCATCTGACGAATCATCGTCGGTATATCTGGCATCCGGATATTTGGAGCATGCTGTGCCAAGGTGTGGTCGGGTTCCACAGTGCGAGGCTGGACCGGGCATGGTTGACAGTCCATGTCTCGCCTCCTCGGTTCGAGATTTTCAGGAACATAAGGTTCGGGAGTGTGCTCTCGTCGTCGACGATGTGGATCAGTTTAATTTCTAGCTTAAACCCCTTGTTCGGTAGTGGTGGTGGTAGCGAGGTTGCTTGTAACGTGGTAAGGAGGAGCGGCACCCCCTCGGGAGGAGAGTCCGGTCTGATGACTGGTGGATGGTCCAGTCCTGGTTTGTCCAAGATTTAGGGTAGGTTGGTGTCCTGTAGCCTGGGTGTAGCTTACGTCCAATCGTGGGCGTTTAGATTGGTTATGATCATCGGATGAGGCTGAACTCTCGGTGGAAGAGTAAGAAGCTTGATCTCTTCTGGATCTTCTGTGCCTTTGGCGATTCAGCTGGTTGGTTAACTCTGCGTTGGCACGCAGTTGTTCAGTAAGCTGTTGCCGACTCTGGGTCAACTCTTGAAGCAGCATTTGGAACTCTTGCCTGGTGACTGGGCCTGGTGGATCTGAAGGTCCGGCGGCATCTTGGTTGGATGGAGGCAATTGTACGAGATTCTTTCTATCCCGTCCTTCCTGATCAGTAGCTGTAGAAGTAGTTTGTGTGCTCACCATGATGAATTGACGAAGTCCTTTCCTAGATCTGATGCAAATCTAAATAGATTGGAAGGGCTTTAAAGCTTGAGATCTGGATCTTCTTCTTGGATTTATGCAATCCGGTATCGATAGCAGATCCAAAGAGCAGGAGAAAAACTGGGTTTTTCTCGGTGAAAGCACCAAAGTGTTTGTACCAAAATTGGGCACAACACTCTTCGGAAGGGTTTGAAGAGATAAAAATGAAGAAATTAAATGGAAAAAGAGGGTTATCTAACAAACACTTCAAAAATAAATGATAAAAATGCACAGAAACACAAGAATTTAGAGTGGTTCGGCGTATTGCCTACGTCCACTATGAAATTGATCACTTTATTGATGTTTCTTTGATGATTACAACTGATTATAGTGGATAACCGCAGATTACAATGGATTATCACAGTGAAATTCAAGTATAGCAGCAGCTCTAAAGTGCAAAAATGTTTCTGGCAGAGTTTGGACGTCAAAGAGCCAAAAGATCCCTTTTCTATAGGCCCTGGGGCTCTATTTATAGGCGTAGGATGCAAATATCTCGCTCAGATCTCGGGAGACTGCTTCTGGCACGTGGGAGGGCCCACGCGATCGATCCCGTGAAGTTTCGGCCCGATCCGTGATCGATACGAACGTAATTCGTATCGATCAAGATTTTGTCCAATGGAGTCGAAACTTGGCGTGAACATTCTTGACCTTGTACGTAAGCTCCTGTGAAAATTTCATAGCATTTGGATTTGTGGATTTTAAGATATGATCGATACGAGCTAGCATACTTTGGTAGACTGTTTGGTTCGAATCGATGACTTCGAATCGATGGTTGCACGTGTTCAGATGATGACATGGCGCACACTCTTCGGATCGATCCAACTTTTACGCCAAGTTGATCGATACATTCCCAGATTCTCCCCATGTTCGCATCGAAGTAGTTGCCTTGTTCGAATCGATGGAGATGGTTTAGTTCGTATCGATGAAGGTGGCGTAGTTCGTATCGATGGGGATGGTTCATTTCATATCGATGAAGGTTGTTTCCACTTGATGGATACGAACAAGCAATACTGTGATGGATACGAATAGTGATTGCTCAATGGATACGAAATAGTGATTGTTTGATGGATACGAACTAAGGTTACCTGATGGATACGAACCAAGATTATCTTATGGGTTCGAACAAAAGTGATTCGATGGACATGGACAAGGGTGTTTGGTTGATCGATACGAACATGGCTGTTGAGTAGATGGATTCGAAGAACGCAGTTCCCCTGATCGATACGATGTCGAATGCTCCTGATGGATTCGAACAAGTCTCATTAGTCGATGGATACGAAATGACGCGCTTCCCTGATGGATACGAAATGGAGTTTGCTCACTGTCACTTTCAAACCCAAAACCATTTCACTTATTTTTATCTTTAAAACATTCTTTTAAGGATATATTTACATTCTTAAGTATAATAAAAAAGGGTTAATGACGAATTTTTTAACATATTTTCGCAACAAACCCATAAACTATTCCATACTTATATTATCTTTAAAACATTCTTTTAAAGATCTTATTTAATATTTGGTTATAATCGGTAGTCGATTAATCCACTATCCAGTTAAAATGATCACTTATAGAAATCAAGGTTCATATACTTAACATGTTTATGACATTCTAACTTATACTATCCCTCATTCAAGAGTGAAGCCAAGTTATTTAGAGTATTGGTTGCATATCAAAGCCTTGCCTAGACACTTCATTCTTGACTCTCACAGATAGATAAGTTTACCTCGTTGGCTTTGAGTATTAAGTATAGTATTAATGATTTTGATAAACGAGAAAACAAAAAACTTGATTACCACGTTTTTGACATTCCCGACTTAAGTATTCCTCGGTCAAAAGGGAATCTAGTATGTTATAGCTTAATTGCTTCTATCCCTACTCGAACATCAATCTTAACTCTCACAAATTGATAAGTCTACTTCATCGGCTTTTAGTGTTAAGCATAGTTAATTACTTTTTTGAAATATATATACGTGTAAATACATTAAAAATACTTATAAATAGGTTTTAAATATCCATATCAAATATTACTTAAAAATAACTAATTTATAATTTAATGAAAATAATAAAAACATGTTTTATAATTTAAAACCTCTTTACTTTAAAAGTTCATAAGTAATAATCAAAAATATATTTAAGCTTCAAACCAACTTTAAAATACTTCAAAATATGTTAAAAAACATCCCAAAAAAGACTAAGGAAATGTACGAAAGTTAAATATCATTTTTAGACACTTAAAATCTGAAGCAACTTATTACAGCATATATGAATGCTGTTAAAAGTTCTTATTACAAAACAACATTGAAAAGCATGAACTTTAAAACCAGTTTGACCACATAAACAAATGATTTAAGATTGAATTTCTTTTCATTGAGTACTACTCTTCGGGTACTTAAAAACCATGAAAATAAAAACCTAAGAATAATTTATATTATATTTATAAAAATTCCCGAAAACAAGGTATTTACTAAAGTGTTCATTTAGTGACATTTTTACTCTAACTTTCGCCATTTCGTTTGACGAGTTCCAAAACCTTTTAAACTCCGATTCTTTTCCTGTAATAAGTGCACGTATAATTCTTATTAGAAATTAAATGAAACCCTTAAGAATATCTTTCAAATTTATTATACAAATTCCCGAAACAAGGTATTTGAAAGTGCTCATATAACGACCTTCTTCCCACTATAACATTACGCAACTTTGTTTCATAATTTAATGAATGATTTAAATTTCTATGTTATTCTAGTAATAATTACACTTATGGTACTTATCAAAAATGGAAAGAATCCCGTAGGACGTCTCTCAAAGTTAACTTTGAAAATTGCTGAACATAAGTGTTCGACGACGGAATTTCTATCGGTTTAGAAAACCGTCGAACGAATTTAGAAATAAAATTTACCGCAAGCGCATGGCGTACACTTGTAGTACGTGGTGAATACGGGTCGATCCGCAGGGAATTGATAATTTTAAAATACTATTCAATCAAATTAACCAAAGTTGAAAGTGTGATTAGCCAAAAATGTAAGAAACTAACAAAAACTAGCAAAAGAAAAATAGATAAAAATATGAGAGTTAAATGACAATTTAGAGATAAATCCACTCTCTAGATCATATAATTCAACAATTAATGAAATTATGGTCTCTTTTTTTGGTCATAAGTGAGTTTAAATGATGTGTTTATCATAAGTATGGCTTATTTGTGCTATTAATTAGCTCAACATAAGCCATCAAACTATAACACACCTCTTAAACCACTTACTAACTCTCATGAAAACGACAACATGGTTGTAAATGAAATCTATTTTAAGCTTGACCTATTAACTATTGTTTAGAAATATAGGCCATCAAATTTTAATTTCACATTCACTTCATTACCATCATCATATGTAGATGAAGAGGTAATTATTACTTGTGATTGTTTAAGCATAGCCTATTTGTTTTGAACAACATAAGCTATCATATTCAACATGAAACAATAAATCACATCAACATTCCTTTACGCACAAAAGAGATCAAAATTATCAAAATGTTAAAGCTACATGATTAGAGGCTTCATTACCCCTAAATTGAAGGGGTTAAACTCTCATTTTTGTTATCATATGAACAAATGTAGCTAGAAACATGAAAGCAAAAAGAAAGGAAAATGAAAGCTAATGGAAAAGAGAAGCTAATTAACAAGAATTAAAACTAATATACTTTGGATGAATGTAAACTACACTACTAACATAAGTAGAGAAGAAGCATGTAAATAAAAGAGAATTAACATTGCATAAAAGAAAGAAAAATTACATAAACTAAAATGGCTAAGCAGCCATGGAAAAAGAAGAGAGAAAAGCTTTGATTTATTTCCTAAGCTAAAAAATAAGTAAGAGAGACTAAGGGGGAAGAAGTTTACATGAAACATAAGGGGATTTTATACATGTGTTAAACCCTAATTCATATTTTTGGGGAATGCCCAAAATACCCTCTTAGGAAGTGTGGAGGCCAAGTAATCATTAGCTTTAAATAATCCTCATTTAAGTGTACATGAAGCCATTAATTCCATAAGCATGTGCATTAGCCTCTAATTTGTACATTAAGGTAGGTGGGTAGGTGGGGTCCTCCATTATCTTCACTTTGAATTATTTCCGTCTTCATTTGTTCTCTTCACTCTTGTGCATGCATATATCATCATGTAACCACTTGTAAAATTCACCAAATTTCCTACAAAACAACATAGAAAATTCCAAGTAAATTTTCACAATTTAATAAATGCATAAAAATGACCATTTTTCCCCTATATGAAGATGAATATGTGACAATTTCAAATAATTTGAATTTTGGTTTAAACAAGTTAAAATACCCAATATGATCATTTATTTAATTTAAATAGATTAAATATGGTGGTAAAAATATGCACATTTACATGCACATCAAATACCCCCACACTTATCTTTTTATTCGTCCTCGAATAAAGAAAAACTAAGATAAATCCATTTTCGTAGGGAGCACGATTGCATTGAGCGTATGCAACAAGCCGTTAAACCTCTGGATGTCCCCAATAGGACGAGTGTTGTCTCATGAGGGTTTTCAGCGGATACTACCCACAAAATCCAAATGCAGGATGAAAGTATTTACACATTGCAAGATTTATTTACAAGGAGATGAATGTATGTTTTTGAAAATATTTACAATGAAGGATTTATTTTTAAATTAACACAAATAAGTTAAATATAGGTTTTGGTTATTATCTTGAAAATTTAAGTCATTTTACTTGTCAAAATTTCCAATAAAAATCAAGTTATCAAAGCAAATAAACTATAGTTTAACTCGTTGTTTCGGTTGATTACGTAGTGTAACTATGAAATGGATTCTTATCGATTATCAAAGTTCATCAAAGTGGTATTTTTCATTTCTTTTCAAAAACAAGTCAAATCAAATAAGTTAAAACAGTGCTTGGATTTCAATTGCTTACTCTCTCCATTATTTTTTCTTTTGAAAATTTTGTTGATATTAGCAATATTTATATATGCCTAACTCAGGTAAACTGAGGCCAGATATATTACCCATGCACTGCCTTGCGGACTGATGTGAGGGGAATACAGAGCGTGGCGAGTGAACACACAAGTGTGAACACCTATTGACTGTAGGCGTTATTAAAAAGAATTTTTATATATATACACCTAACTTAGATAAACTGAGCCTAGATATACTGATCGTGCACTGCCTTTCGGGCTTACGTAAGAAGGGTACAGAGCATGGCAAGTGAACACACGAGTGTGAGCACATGACTCTAGGTGTTTATTAAAAAATATATACATATATACAAGAAATTATTTTTTGTTTTTGTGTTGTTTTTTTTTGAAAGAGAGAGTTTCGCAAAATTTTCTTAGCACTATTTAACTTAGAAGACAAAAAAATGTTATATCTTTACTTTAAATCAAACACTTTTTAAAACAAAGATTTTCAATTAGGATATATTTCATAATTAACACGTATGAATCTTCCTATATACTAGTTAAACCATTGTTATTTGTAATCAAACTTCATTTTTATTTTTGTTAAGACAAATAAATTTTCAAAAATTTCAATTTAATTAACCAAAACCATATATTTATCCTATAGTGTTTCTTTTTAAAAATAAATCAAAAATGCTTAAAAAATTTTTTTTGTTTTTTTTCTTGTTTTTGAGATTTTTTTTTAATTTTGGAAAGAAAAATTAAAAATAAACCATGAAAAATTGAAAAATGATGATGAGTCTCCTCCCACACTTGATTTTGACTGTGTCCCCATAGTCAACCCAAGTGGAAGGAGAAAAATAAAAATAATAAAAAGATGACCTATATTTACATGAAAATGAAAAGATTATTATTTACAAGAGATCAGAAAGTATATCGTCAAAAAGTACATGAAACGGTCTTCCAAAGACCGATTCATTTGTCTCGTCAAGTATACGAGACACAGCTTAAGTTCAGAAAACCAAATCGTAAAAGATTTCAAAGTTGAGTGTTGATTCGGAAAAACGAATGTCGTTTTATTAAAAATCGTACGACTTGTTTCCTTTTCGATGATTTTTGGGGTCGATAAAACAATTGATTGAAATTCACGTTCATTTTCACCAATTTGAAATTCAAGCTTATCATTGAAAACTTCTTCAAAATTATTGATTTCAAAATCAAAGTGGTGATTTAAATCTTCCCCGTCGGGATTTAACAACTCGTCATCCAAAAGTCCAAAAAGTTTGTGTTCATTAAATTTGTCTTCCTTTGTTGGATTATCAACAACTTCATTATGTATCTCAAGTTCAAAATCCAAAGTTGTTGTATTCAAATTTTCGAAATCGAGAAAAGGAAGGTCGAATTTTAAATTTGGTTCCATTCCTCAAAAGAATTGAAATCCAACTCAATTACCATGTTTTCAACAACTTCATTAAGATTATTATTTTCAATTTCAAAAGTTGTTATTTGAAAATCATCGATTTGGGTAAAAGATGGATTATTACTTAACTCGTCACACATTGGGATTTGGTTTTGTTGTTCACGTTGTTTCATATAAGTTTCAAACAACGAATCTGTGTGTTCATCGTAAATCTCGTCCATTTGGTCAATAAAATCCAATTTATAATTATTAGCTTGAGGATTTTCGATTTGGATTTGTTGAGAACAAAAATTTTCACTTGCATCATAGTCGAGATTATTCCCATTGCCAAAATTATTTGAAAAGTGGATCACATTTTCGTTTTGATTTTGAAATTCATTTTGGAGTTCAAAATTGAATTGGCATGGGTTATACTCAAATTCGTTTGAATTTTGAAGTGAATTCAAATTTTGATTATTTTGAAAACTTTGATTTGAATCATTGCCCAAATATGAATTACACAAATCATTTATCTCTTGATTTTGTTGTGTAGAGATTTCAAGTAAAGACGAAATGCTCTTTTCAAGACTTGAGGGTTGGTCATCATTTTGAAAATTTTGTGTTCCAAAATTTGAATCATTTAAGCAATAGTTGTTGTTCAAATATCCATATGAATTTGGAGTGAAATCATATGGATTATACTGATTTTCACAACTATTGTAAAATTCACGTAATTGGGGAAACTCAGACATTTTCAAGAATGTTTTTGTTTTGTGTGTTTTTTGTAAAGGAAAAATATTTACAAATAAAATTTATTTTTCAAAAGGGAAATTGATTTTTGTTTTGTTTTTTGGTTTTTCAATTTTTTCTTTGTTTTTGAGAAGGTTTTAAAAAAAAATTGGATTTTGGTTTTTTTCTAATTTTTTTTTGGATTTTTAAAATTTCAAAGAAAAAGGATTTAAAAATTTCAAAGGAAAAGGAATATATACAATTTTTTTAGTTTTGGATTTTGAATTTTTTTTTAAAATATGCATGAACTAATGCAACTAAATAAATGCAAGGATTAATTACAAATGATTTATCCTAATTTAACCCAAAATTGTATAATTAAACATTGTCTTAGATCAACAAGATAGTTCTCAGCCAGGTAACAGACAGGATTTATCAGTGCACCACGAATCACCATTGCAATGCAGCCGAAGGTTTAAGTACCTTCAGAGGAACAACCACTATAATATTTACGAATCACCGTAATATTTATAAATGGTTATTACTCTACCGTAGCCTAAACACCAAGAAATTAAATTGTTCAAAGAAGACAACTTGTAAATACACAATTTAGTGTTATCGATGACTAAACCTTATTATTAATCAAAAATGAGATGCAAAACTGAAATTAAACGTGTATTAACAATGCAACTACGAATTTTTTTTTTGGTTTTTGAAATTTTTTGATTTTTTTCTAAATGCAAGCAAACAATAATGCAAGGAAAATACAAACTAGAGATGAAAGCAAAAAACTTTTTTTCTTAAACAAGCAAGTGGAGCAGTTTTATAGCAGCAGCTCCTCTTCTTTTGAAATTCTTCTTTGTCAACCTGAAATAAAAACAAAATATATACAATTTTTTTATATCAAAGAAAGACAAAAACAAATGAAAAAAATAGAACAAACTAAACCCAAACAAATTCAAAACAACCCCACTTTTTTTTAACAAATTCCAAATTTTTTTTTCGGAAAGGAAACTTAAAAGTGAAGTTTTACTTAAATTTTTTTTTTAATCTTTTTATATGTCAAAAGAAGAAACCAAATAAACGAAAATTAAAATAAGTGAAAACAACACCAAACAAATTAAAGTTAAAATAAATATATACAATTGAAACTTTTTTGTTTTGTTTTTTGTTTAACAAAGATGATAAAAAAAGTAAGAAAAAAGCTAAAATCAACAAATTAAAACAAAGCAGAAGAAAAAGGAAAAAAATCACTACAGCCTACGAAATATAACCCGACCCAAAACCACTTTATCCCATTCTTATATTCTCTCACAGTTCCTTAATTCAGCAATCAAACAACTCAGCAATTAAATCAAATAATCAAACAAAACGTCCAACTCAAAATTGCAATTAAATTAGCAACTCAAAATCTTGGGTCTTCGCGCGTTCGTGAATTGGGTGGTAATGAGATAAGAAGATGGTCGTGAGTTCACTGTTGACGGCGATGGCGTCGAGGTATAAGGTTGGAGATTTGGAATTGAAGTGCGAATCAATGGTATCGTTGTTCTTGATTCAGGGTTGTGGTGGTTCTAGTTGACGATTTGGGTTTCTGGTGAACTGCAAGTGTGGCTACTGTTGTATTTGGAGGAAGTTTGGCAGTGGAGGTTTGAATATGTGAAATTGACAGGGAAGGAGGCTTGACAATGTTCAAGGCAGGTGTTGGATTTGAGCTGCAGCAGTAAAGCAAGTGACTGGTGATGGAATGATGTATGTGAAGAGGTTGGGTGTATGGGGCTGTGTTGTTGTCGAAGTGATGTAGGGGTATGTTGATTGGTCAGCAGTCAGGGGGTATTGTGTTGAGTTGAAGGCTGTGCTAGTAGAGCTAGCAGTGGCTGTTATGTGGGATGTGAAGAAGTTTGTAATTGATATGGTTTGGCGGCAAGGCAGTTTGATCAAACGTAATGGGGTTACTGTTGTATGCATGGGGGAAAGCAAGCGGGCATAGGATTTTGAAGAAGGTTGGATTTGTTTGTTGAAGTGGATGATAGGTCGTTGCTGACTGATGTGGCAATTGGGTTGGGCTGGAGTAGTTTGTGCACAGTATGCAAGGTATGTAGTTGAACTTGTAGATATTTGGTCAGTTCACTAGTATATATGCGGTGGAGACATTAATGAAGGTTGATGGTTTGGTTGAATTGCAAGTTGTATTTGTAGTGGAGCTGGTTGGTTTTTTTGTTGTTGCTGTGAGAGTAGTAGTGGTTATTTGATGTGAGTTCTGGGTTTGCAGTAGGTGTTTGTAGTGAATATGCAGACGATGTTGAAGGAGGAGTGACGTAATGAAGCAGAAACTGGGTATTGACAGTTTGATTTTGGCAAAGCAGTGTTGTAATGAAGTGAGTATGTGAGTTGTCGAATTGTGGTTGTTATAGCAAAGGGGTAGAGGTGAACAATGCAGTGGATGGTTTGTATGGTTTAAGTGATGGTGACTGGGAGATTGATGGAGCAGTGAAGTGTGGTATGGTATGGTGTAGAAGAGCAGTGTGTGGAGTTGGTATGTAGGATATCGATGAATGGTGATGTGTTATGGTATGAAGTGACTGGTGATGTTATGAACTGGTAATAGAGAATGGTAGTGCATGTGGACTGGATTGGTCTCTGATTATGGTGAAGGTGGAATTGAAGCAGCAGTGGGAGGGGTTCTTAAGTGGTGATGTTTGTGTTGTGAAGTTTGAACAGGAGTAGTATGAAGTTTAGACAGAGGTTGTAGTATGAAGGTTGTAACAGGGAAGGATGTTGAATGGGTTGAGTAGTATGTGCAGGGGCAAGAAGCAAGCAGAGTTTTCACTGTATATTCACAGTGAACAGTGCATAGAAATGTGTAATGTAAAGTTTTTTTTTTCTTCTTAAAAACAATGTAAATAAAAATGTAAAATGTAAATGAAAAATGCAAATGAAATTTTTTTTTAGAATTTTTGTATGCTTTTTTTTGTAGAAATACAAATGCAGAGGGAAAACTAGATCAATATGCACAAAAAAAATTGAAAACAAAAATAAAACAACAAACACACACACAAATTTTTTTTTTAATTGCAAACACACACAAAAATCAAACAAAAATAATTCAAAGAATAGAAAATCTAAATCAAAAAAAATTCCCCGGCAACGGCGCCAAAAACTTGTTCGACGATGGAATTTCTATCAGTTTAGAAAACCGTCGAACGAATTTAGAAATAAAATTTACCGCAAGCGCACGGCGTACACTTGTAGTACGTGGCGAATATGGGTCGATCCATAGGGAATTGATGATTTTAAAATTCTATTCAATCAAATTAACCAAAGTTGAAAGTGTGATTAGCGAAAAATTTAAGAAACTAACAAAAACCAGCAAAAGAAAAATAAATAAAAATATGAGAGTTAAATGACAATTTAGAGATAAATCCACTCTCTAGATCATATAATTCAAAAATTAATGAAATTATGATCTCTTTTTTTGGTCATAAGTGAGTTTAAATGATGTGTTTATCATAAGTATGGCTTATTTGTGCTATTAATTAGCTCAACATAAGCCATCAAACTATAACACACCCCTTAAACCACTTACTAACTCTCATGAAAACGATACATGGTTGAAAATGAAATCTATTTTAAGCATGACCTATTAACTATTGTTTAGAAATATAGGCCATCAAATTTTAATTTCACATTCACTTCATTACAATCATCATATGTAGATGAAGAGGTAATTATTGCTTGTGATTGTTGAAGCATAGCCTATTTGATTTGAACAACATAAGCTATCAAATTCAACATGAAACAATAAATCACATCAACATTCCTTTAAGCACAAAAGAGATCAAAATTATCAAAATGTTGAAGCTACATGATTAGAGGCTTCATTACCCCTAAATTGAAGGGGTTAAGCTCTCATTTTTGTTATCATATGAACAAATGTAGCTAGCAACATGAAAGCAAAAAGAAAGGAAAATGAAAGCTAATGGAAAAGAGAAGCTAATTAACAAGAATTAAAATTAATCTACTTTGCATGAATGTAAACTACACTACTAACATAAGAAGAGAAGAAGCATGTAAATAAAAGAGAATTAACATTGCATAAAATAAAGAAAAATTACATAAACTAAAATGGCTAAGTAGCCATGGAAAAAGAAGAGAGAAAAGCTTTGATTTATTTCCTAAGCTAAAAACTAAGTAAGAGAGACTAAGGGGGAAGAAGGTTACATGAAACATAAGGGGATTTTATACATGTGTTAAACCCTAATTCATATTTTTGGGGAATACCCAAAATACCCTCTTAGGAAGTGTGGAGGCCAAGTAATCATTAGCTTCAAATAATCCTCATTTAAGTGTACATGAAGCCATTAATTCCATAAGCATGTGCATTAGCCTCTAATTTGTACATTAAGGTAGGTGGGTAGGTAGGGTCCTCCATTATCTTCACTTTGAATTATTTCCATCTCATTTGTTCTCTTCACTCTTGTGCGTGCATATATCATCATGTAACCACTTGTAAAATTCACCAAATTTCCTACAAAACAACATAGAAAATTCCAAGTAAATTTTCACAATTTAATAAATGCATAAAAATGACCATTTTGCCCCTATATGAAGATGAATATGTGACAATTTCAAATAATTTGAATTTTGGTTTAAACAAGTTAAAATACCCAATATGATCATTTATTTAATTTAAATAGATTAAATATGGTGGTAAAAATATGCACATTTACGTGCACATCAATAAGGCATTTTCAAAGTGCATCCATAGCGACCTTTTAGGTTTTAACTTTCACAACTTTGGTTTACAAATTTTTCAACTTTCCAAACCAATTCTTTACTCTCCCATATAACAAAATATGTGGAGAACAACAAAATAAAATTATCCCAAGTTAAGATCATAAATCTTTCACTTACACAAGTTAAATTTAAGGGATATTAAAATGCACTATAGCCTTGACTAACATCTTTAATTTATTTTATAAACTTCCAGCCTTGCCTAACATTCATCAATAGTTAAGTATCCATACGAGATTTCCTTACTTAAACTATTTCCTAATATAGTGGTCTAAGCTCATCTAGAATACCAAGATAGTTACATAATATGAACATATCTCATATCATATCGTATGCTTTACCGATACTCGAAGGGAGATACTTAGCAATAGAACCCAAATAACCTAAAAGAAACAATTGCTGGAAGTTGCCCTCCAATACAACTGGTGTTAATGATGTTGTGGCCCTATCACTCTTTACTCAATTAAAATGGACATTTTTAGTATGTCATTCTACTATAACCCACATGCCTTAACTCACCTTCTTGACTTCCTATAAATAAGATCCATCCACTACTTCAATCACTACACCTGATTATGGAATAAATTATGCTTTCCCACACCATTGTAGGTGAGAAATATAAATTATGCACATTTAGAATAACTCATCGGAAAAATAGTTTGGTAGAATAACTTTCCTACCACCTTCCTTGCCTTTTTTAACCATGAGTCAATCATCGTCCTCTTTATGTGTTTGTCATCTCATTACCATCTTCTCCAACCATGCTACTATCTTCTTTCAATCAAAATCTCTTAACGGTATTCTCAAACTTGGGTATTTACTAACTCTATCCTTGATCATTCATGTGAGTATACCCTAGGACTCGCAAAATTGCACTTAGAAACTATTCCACATTGCTTTAAGGGTTCTTCTTATGGCTTTCACATATGTCTAATCTAACATTCCTGGGTTCTTACTAATATTCCTTATATTCAATAGGGACTCCTTATTCCTACTCTACGAGCATTCATAATAATTTTACTCATAGCCTTGACTCTATATCAAAAACTGGTTTGGTTTTTTCACAACTTAAAAAAAAATACATTGTCATGAAATACTTAATTCAAAACTTTTATCTTTGAACATATATACTTAGAAACCTTTCCCAAAAACTGCTTGGTTTCCAAAAAGAGCGATCAAAAATTTCCCATTTTAACCATCTTCCTCTTTTAAAAGACTTCGTACAACAAAGTCTTACATCTTTAAAAGAAGGATTTTTAAATCAAAACAGTTATTATGCTTGCATCCAAAACCTCAATTGCCATACCAAACCATTTTTCAAAAACATCTTCTATGATTTTAAACAATTGAACACTGGGTAGACAAAGAAAACTTCCATCTTATTATGTTTCTACTACTCATGCTATTTATGCTTTCAAACTTAGCGGAGATTTTTATAGCACCTAAGGGGGACTTCTAAATGATATGCACAATTATTGCACGTAATTGTTGAAATTATCCATTTTTCCTACATTTCACTTCTAATTTTCTACATCATTCCTAACTAGATTAGTAATCCTATTTTAATATTAACTCCCGACGTTGTTTTTATTCAAATTTCCTAATACTACTACTATTAAAACTTCTCCTACCCAAACTGCCTTCAAGTGGCTTCTCCTTACATAGCTCTTTTCCTTTTTTTTATTGTTTTCTCCATTGACTCATTATAGTGTGTTCTCCTATTACTTTAGTCATTGGAATTTTATTTATGGAAAAGATATGTATATATCTTTTTCAGTTGTTTTTCTCCATATCTACTTATATGGGAAGTATTCTTCCTATCTTCCTTATCGCGCATTCTTACCCTTCTGTTCTCTTTACTCCTTTTCAATATAGTACCATTTTCATTTATCCATCCCTTAGAATGAATTTTAAAAAGAAACTTCTAAATTTACAAAAATTGGAAAAATCATCGAGCCAAAGATACGCGTTCTTTTCCATTCATTTCAAAAAGAAAACCCCCTTTAAGAAAAACCTTTAAATTGGAAATTTTCTACCCAACCAATTTTAAATTTCACTAGGAATCTCTAAATAGCCCTTTAAAACTTCCAAATTTTCTTGCTTTTATGAAACAAAAACTTTTCAGTGACAAGGTCCCTTTATTAAAATAAATCCTTTGAAAAACCATTCAAAACAATTCAACAAACTTTCAAAAACCTTTTTGGTAAATTCCTTCACATGGGATCAAACTTAGGAATGGACTTTTATTCATCCTTTCTCTTGGACCTTCCTTCTTTCCACTCATTTTTAACTTATCTACGTCAAAAATCCGGCTATCATCCTGTGGTGATTAATGCACACCTTCTTGCGAAAACTTACTAAATACTTTTTCATATCTTACTTCTAGATGCTTGCAACATATTGGTTCTTACATCCCATTTATCTAAATGAAATGTACGTCTTTAATCGGTAATCCATCAAAATCCACAATCATAGGGTAGTCCTGGCCTAACAAAGGACTCAAGTACCATCCAACTTCCGAAGTCCTTATTTGTTGCGCTCATGCTCTTCTTGGTCAATGCCTTGCGGTACGGTCTACACTCCATGGGGTAACTGGGTAGGTGTACAAATTTAACTCCATTTATTATTCCAACTCGTAGTTGCCTCAACCATCTTTTCAGAATATAGTCGTGATTACTTCTATAGTCGGAATTCATAGAGTTTGGTGTATAATATATATATATATATATATATATAACTATAGGTAAAAATACAAACACATTCTCTTAGTGTATCCTAATTCATTTGATTGATTAACCTAAGCTCTGATAGTAAATGTAATAATATTCACTTAATGGGCCTAAATATCAACTAACTCAAAACTCAAGTCCATTATGATGCATATTTGGTTTCGTTAACATGTAATAAACATAAGTATATCAAAGAGATATCTCCATAAACTCATAGTGGAATAGAAAAATATAATAGAACATATATGCTGACCAAGGCTCCTACCTTGGAATCCCTATTATTCCGTTAGTATTTGATTACGTTGCCAGCGCCAAGCATGAGTGAGAAGACTTCACCATCTGTAGTTCCTATCTTGGGCAGTGGCCTATCCCACTAAATCTATCATATGGGTTCTAATGGGGAGGGGGTCAAAACAATGGTCTGGTGATTGGAAAATTAAATACTTTATCGACAACTATAAGTTATGCTGATTGATTTCATTTAAGTGTTATGTCCCTTATCCACGGTTATTATGTGTTTTTCCATCTACGCGTATGATATGTCTAACCTTCTCTAAGGTGTGTGTGTATATATATATGCCTATATAGATATATATCTAAATGTTGTACTACCCAAAGGAAACTTGGGCTATTAATACTTCTTAAATAGGAAGAAGACAGACCCATCAACCATTTAATACCTTAACCTTGAAGCGGGGCCTCCATAACGTCATCGCTAGTCAATCAGTTCTACCTATAGAGACCGATGACCCTTAGATACAGCTTTATAATTTAATTGTCAAAGACTTATCTAAGGGTTAATTATCCTACCCTCAACAAACAAATAACTAAATAATTTAACTCTGAAGTTTGTGCGTATCCCATAGGGATTCTACATTAGTAGAAACCAAAATCTATCATGGCATAATCCGACCCTTTATTAACAACCATTCGGTAACGTTGGTGGTCATAGCCTATATGCTAGTCCAACTACAAAATACAGGTCCAACAACAACACTGACATAGCCTGCCGACCTACCACGGTCAAAGTCCCATTTAGACTATCCTATTGTAAGTCAAGGAAAAATACCCATCGTAATTACTTAATACCACTTTTTTGAAATAAAGCGGATCCCATTTCCCTATTAGGTCTTATCGTAGGTAATTTAAGACTTCTTATGTAGGAAGGAAGCAGACCCAATGGCTATTTAATACCTTCTATCCTAAAGCAAACCCCTTGATATCCCTAAAGGTACCAAGCCATTTAATACTTCAAATCCGAGGCTTAACCTTGGTATATTTTCCCCACACCTATACACAAACTATTGGTAGCCACTATTGGTAGTAAGTATACACAACTATTGGTAGCCACTAGGTGAAGGGCAAACTTCTATTGTGTAACTCTACTGATCTGGCATCCCAACCTACTCTAAACTAAACTAATTACCCTAGGACTAAATATTGAGCTAGGCCCACTAATTCACGCTTGTTCTAAACATATAATTTAGGCTATATAATTTCATGCTATGAAATTTATACTGCCTTCTAGTATCTATTTCCTATCTTATACGCTTATTAGTATATTCTTCATTTCCCTCTTACGCCCCATAAATGTCAATTGTCTGTAAAAAAAAGGGTCATTATTATTCTAATTGGACAATCACTCATGATATTTATTCATTCATTCTAATTCAACATATTATGCCTATTTCATTTCCCTATAAAGGCCATATTAAATTCTTTAACCATCCCATTAAACGCTTTATGTCCCAATTAATTCTTATAACTCTTTATCAACTGCACATTTATTGCCCTACAAATATTGGAGTTACTATCTCTTTTCCCATTTCAACCTCATGGTCACATGGTTTACTACACTACTAATAACTAGTCGTCCTAAGCACTAACATGAATATCATCGTATATTATGCTATATATAATTGGTAGGAGCAGTTATACGTATGTGTGTGTGTGTATACATATATATATTCTTAATTCTAACTCGTTAATTCCTACACTTAGGAATTCCAAAACATATATACACGTACATTCTATAGAGAACATTTATTTCCAATTTTACATATATATATATATATATATATATATATATATATATAGGTGCCATGAGTTGATGCAAATAGGCACAACTTAATTCTCCTCAGGAGTTTACTGGTGCACCAGGTTCTCTTAGAGAATATTCAAAAAAATTATAGTTGTCCTTTCCAGAAAGGGCTACTATTTTAACTTTCCATAAATTACCCAAAAATGAAACTTTTACTCCGTTTGAAATTACGAGGAATTATATTTTTTTATTTTATAGGAATAAACAGTGCTAACTATGGAGGAGAACATCGATACTTTACACATCTCTTTCATTTTTGGTATATTCCTTAATAGTTCAAACGATGCACTTTTTATATATAGTTATGGAATTAGATAATTTGTAGAAATTACAGGGAATAAATACAACTAATTTGTACACACAATGCTCCTAATAAATTAAATCATAGAAATTCACATTCAAAATCAAATTAGGGCAATCTAATTTAATACTTACAATTTACAACCCAATTATCTTAAATTTGGAATAAATTTTGCAATATATTCAACTTCCTACTTTAACAAATTTTGAGACTAATTTTCAAATTTCTATATTAGGATGCAAATACCGTTCCTATTCCAATTACCTAACTTGCAGAATATGTATGCGAGATTTCAATTGAATACGTTCTTCCTAAGCCCACAACTCAGCAAATCTAGCATAGGAATAATAATTAAATAAAATTCAATAAGATAAATTTCAATGTTATATATAAATCATATAATTTCATACTTACCTTTCTCACTTTCCAAATCTCCCAAATCTCAGTTCACCCTTTTAGTTTGACTCCTTTTCCTTTCTAATTCAAAAATATGTATAACAAGATATATACATACCATTAGAATTATAGGGCAGAGATGATATTTGGGTTAAGTGGAATATAGATTTATAATTATATACCTTTTTCCACAGTTTTGATTCACTCCTTCTCTTTTCCTTTTATTTTCTGCCCTACTCTGATATATATATATATAATTAATAGAAATAGTGGAAAAAGGAAATGTTAGAGCTCCGCTGTTTTGATTAGACAATATGAGAAGAAAAGTATAGGGCTAGACCTATATTTATTGTCGCTTGAATCAATCGTATCCATGAAAATTGAAATAATTAAATATTAGCCATTTGGCCAAGGTTTAACCCTAGCTGCCACCTTCCCAACAAGTCGACCCTCCCCTATAGGCAGTCGATCACTAGAGGTCGACCGACCCATGGGGGGTTGACTAGTGGGGCCTACATGATTAATATTATTTATTCCTGTTTAAATCCTATTTAATTATTTTCATTTTAAAAACTTCAAACGCTAATAATTTCTTCGTTTAAACTCCAATCGCAAAACATCAAATCTGAATTTTGCTTAATCTCCATGAACATAATGGTGCAAGTCCTATGGCTTGCACAAATTTCATTTTTGAGTCTTAATAATTATTTATTTATTACCGTTAATTTTATGGGGTGTTACGATTTGGGTACTGGAGGTGGAATGAGGTTGTCATATGAAGAAGAAAGGTAAATTATATAGGCAAATTTCTATGCTTTTTTATCTATGTGTGTATAGTTATAGGGGTAAGAAGGAATAATGCTCTCCATCATTCATTAGAATAATGATCTAAGTTGCTAGATAAATACATTATTTACATGGCAAACGAGCCATCACAGGAATAAGATTAACACCATTATTAAAAATATTAATTAGATCAAATATATGTTATTAATCTAGCCTTTTTTGTTTAAGTTAATGCTAGCTGATCTCTTAATTATCAATCACAAACCAAACAACATTATACAAGAATATACAAGCATGAATCATGCCTCCAATGACACATTCTCTTTGCATTAAAAAAAACCTCAATATCAATCACAAATTTCCTCCTTCCTATCCAAAACAAATATCTATTATTGGCAACCAAATTAGCTAATTTTTTAATAAAATTAAATGTTTGAATGCGAAATACTGCTAACTTTAACAAAATGAAAAGGCTACGTACCTCAAATCAGTGGAGGGTCAAACTTCATCAAGGGTCATCATGGATAAATATTGAAGTAGTTTAGAGGCGAGGGAAGTATTATTGGTGTAAGTTTTAGGGAGGAGTAGGAAGCAACTTGTCAGAGTTGTGATGCCCGCCCTATACCTCTGGCATCCAATATGCCTGAATAGTGCGCTGCGACAATGCCCGGTCGATGTAGGACAATAGTCATCGTGAAATAACCAAAATAATTCATAGAGCCTACTATACTCATACCACATCAAATAAAATATAATATCAACATAGATATAAAATAGGAAAGATAGAAATATAACTAAATGAACCACAACAGATCAGAGCAAAGGTTCAATAAAGTTATACAAACCACGAATAGAGTTTATATAATGATAAATGACCCCAAAATATCTTTCTGTAAATAAAACAAACACTTCTAAAGCTCCACAATTTTGTATAGGGGAAATTTTAAAAAGCTCCAAAATTATAGTATACGTTAAAGTATAGCCTCTTGCTTGTCTATCTGCACCACTCGCTTGCTACGCCGCACCTGATATCTAGCCTACATGAGTACCAAAGATAATAGAAGAAAAACATTAAATCTCAGTTTAGAAAACAGTCTGGTGTGAACGATATACATTAACAAAATACTATGAAACTTGATATAGTAAAGGATATATTGTATGAAAAATCATAACTAGCCTGTCCCTACACCCAAAGGGTTAGAACACAATAATTTATGCTACTCTAGTGTATTACGTCCTAAATACAATATCGGGTGTCTATGTATCCACATCCGCAATACCTCTATCCCGTGACATCCTTATAGCGTTGAAAAATCAATGGCAAACAACATCCATAAAACAAAAGCTCGCATCACTCAGTGCTTTAGATATAAGATAACTCGAATAGTACCCACATAGGCAAAAGGCCAATGGAAAACACCTCGGTTTCTCAGTATTTGAATCCATACTACTTTGTATAGCTAGGAATTAGACCATCTGCATAAGGTCCATGGTAATCAATTATCATAAGGATTTGAGAAATATCATAATCTGGTTAGGCATTCCCAAATACCCCTTCTTTATAAGTACATCTAGAAACCTCTAGTTATCAATCATCCCTTTGTCCACATCCCCGAACTCATCATCGTTCTATTTTATTCCATTCATCTGTAATAGAACACATTATTGTCCTATTCATGAGCTCTTTCTTTAAACTCGCCCTTCAGGATCATCATGAACCCCATCTTTAAATTGTTGTCATCGAAACACTCCTAGACATCCCTGTAATTCATAGAATCCTGATCTCAAAGTTTCAAAGTTATCATGTCAAAGCATCGCATCATTGCTCCATCATCAATCATCATCCTTCATCGTGCAACAATGTAGAAATTAAACGTTGAATGAATGAACAAATGCTTACAGAACGATCCCTAAGGCATTAACCAAGCCTTCATAAATTTTGGTCATCGTTAGATGATCTCTAACCAAGTTGGTACAGACTTGATTGGACATGTCATTGCTGACATGATTTATTTATCCAACTTAGCTAAGTAACTCTATGTCTAAGCAAGGCATGGAGCCATCTTCCTATTTCCTCGAAGCTACCACAAAATGTCCTAGATCCAACATGGTCAGTACCAACCATGTTACTTAGCTGCATTATTCCTAAAAAATTCAATCAGTCACTTCTCTAGCCCCGAATCAAAGCTCTCATGTAATCTCCACCAAGTGCTCCACCGCTGACATAATTTTCATTCACCCCCAACCATATTTGATGGTCATATTTTAAGCCATCAATTCTACTCCTAATCATGCGCGACCTGTTTTAGGGTCTTCATAAGCTTCAAACTACATCATACTTAAGTTGCATCATATTTTAGACATTTTTGGCATCGATTTGTCAAAATGATGACCATATTTCTAACTATCCTAATCAACTAGCAAACATATTAAACAAATCATACAATCATCACATATCATAATGTAACATCCAACCAATACATGGAATCATTCCAAACTTGATTTAAAACAAATATCTTCCTAAATCTTATTTATAGTAAAAGTGTGATATGGTTCGAAAATAGTGTAAAACATATCAAAATCAAAATCTATCTTTTAAACCCAATTCTAGGTTGTTATTAATATTAAATCTAAGTTTTAAAACATTTAACATTTAAAAATCATATCAAAAATCACATTTTTAGTATATAAATAAGCATAGGATAGTGAGAGAAGTAAAACTACTCATTTTGGATCAAAGCACATGAAGCCCTAGTCAAATCTGAAGTAGAACAACAACTAGCTAAATCCCAAAGCATCAAGTAGTATATTTATAATTCTCCTTTGCAAATCACCCTTAAATTTCTTAATTATGCTAATTAACATAAATATGTGGTGGTTTTAGGTCTATCTTGGGTTAATAAAGGTAATTAGAAATGAAAAAAAATGATTAGTGGTGGGTGGAGGAAGGTGGTATTAACCCTAATCCCGAGCTGGGTTAACGGGCTGCACTAATCACTCGGTAATTACCTAGTAATCTGTCTAAACATGATAGAAATTCGAACAGCCATAACTCTCAAATGGTAAGTCCAAAATCCTACCATGACAAGTCTATAGAAAGAGAAATCATTATCTTTTTCTAATGGAAGTAGTTTATGACCCTAATCCGTCTCGTATCAAAGGTCATAGGGCCTTATGAGATTTTCAAAGTCAAAATCATGTAATAAAAATTATATAAGTGAAAAATGACGTGCGCTAACATTTTCCAACGTTATTGAGTCATACGACCTCATATGGATTTAAAAATTTATGATCCCCTGATATATAAAATACGGATTGTTACATTCTTCCCATCTTAGGACTTTTGCTTCCAAAAATCCCTAAAACGAACCAAGAAATTCAACCATAATTATCACGCATGTCTAACAACCACAAGCAATCATCTCCAACATCAAAACATGCAACCATGCAATCATAAGGAATTAAATAATATCAATGCCTATCCTAGCATGTGAGATACTAAGATATTCTACATGATACCAAAAGTGAAAGTAAATGTAATAAACAGAAAGCCTTACCAAGTAAAGAGCTCTGGATAAGTGGTCATCTTGCTCTCCTCGGTTTTCCATGTGTAATCGCTTTCACTTTTACCCCATTTAACCTTTACCAATTTCACTGTCTTCCTCCCAAAATGCTTCGTATCACGCTCGACAATATGGGTAAGCCTACAAGGTCTCGAAGCTTCTGGTTCAATTTCAATATCATCTAATTGATCTGGTGAAACAATCATGCCTGAGCTATGCACAAACTTATGCAAATAGGAAATGTGGAACACATTATGCACGCCCTTCATCTTCTATGGCAAGTTAATTCTATAAGCTCGGTTCCTAATCCTCTCTAGTATTAGGAAAAGACCTATGAACCTTAGTGCCAACTTCCCTTTAGTACTGAATCTAACAACATTCTTTACGGAGAGATCTTCGCAACCACCTAATAACCGATAGAGAATTCCAAATCTCTATGCCTCTTTTTAGTGAATTGCTCTTCTGCCTATCTTGAGTAGCCCTTATTCATCGCCATATGATCTTAATTTTCTTCAAACTCTCCGTACTCATATCTAGTCCTAACATCAGTTTTCGCCCGCTTTCCACCAACACGAAGGAGCGTTACATTGTTGGCCATATAATGCCTCGAATGGTGCAACACTAATGCTAGATTGGTAGCTTTTAATGTATGCGAACTCTACCAAATGCAAGTGATCGTCCCACGAGCCTCCAAAGTCGAGAATGCATGCCTACAAGAGATCTTCCAAGATATGATTCACCCTTTTGGCCTGCCCAAAAATTTGTGGGTGATAAGCCATATGTAGATGCAGCTCTCCCTAACACCTCTTGTAAGCTCATCCAAAACCCACTAGTGACTAAAGAGTCTTGGTCACTTACAGTGCTTTTCGGTATACCATGGAATTGTACAATCCACTTCAAATACAACTCTGCCAATTTAAATGTCATTTTATTAGGCTTAACGGGTATAAATTGAGCACTCTTCATCAATCTATTAACTTTGTCCAAAATGCTATCATACCATCCCTCTAGCCCTAGATAATCCATCGACAAAATCCATCGAAACTTGTTCCCATTTCCATTCGGGAATCTAAAGTGGTTGCATCGGTCCACTTGCCTTCTTCTGATGTGCCTTTACCAACTAACAGTTCATACACCTTGAGATGAATGCCTTGACATCCTTCTTCATTCCTTTCCAATAATATGTCTATTTCATATCACAATACATCTTATTACCACTGGGATTTATAGTCAACCTAGAATAATAGCACACTCGTAGTGCCTCATCCCTCAATCCATCAACATCGGGAAAAAACAATTTCACATCCTTGCGAAGCTAACCATCTTGGTCGAATCTATACTGCTTCATATCATCAGACTCTACTCCTTCCTCTATCTTTGGTATGATCTCCGCTAGTCTAGCATCACACTTTTGACTAGTGCCAATTCTTTCGATCAAAGTAGGTCTTATAGTTAAACTTGCCTTCATTTCCAGCTCTAGCTCACAACAAGGTCTTAGGTCATAATCAACAACAAAATCTAGCATGTCCATTCAAAAACATTGCTCCCAAACAGGCAAGTCTTCTACTCAAAGCATCAATGACTAAATTTTTTTACCGGGTATGTAGGAAATACCAAAGTCATAGGAGGCCAAGAATTCCAACCATCGTTGCTGATGAAGGATGTGATCCTTTTGAGAGAAGGAGTACATTAATTATTTGTTATCAGTGAATAACTCAAATCTTTCCCCAAGAAAATAGTGCATACAAGTCTTTAAAACAAAAACTATCGCCGCCAATTCCAAATAATAGGTTGGGTACTTCCTCTTATGCGGCTTCATTTGTTGACTAGCATATGCGATGAACTTTCTTTCTTGCATCAATACCACATCCAATCCAGTACCATAAGCATCCATGTATACCGTCATCTCCTCATTCTTGCATAGAATGGTCAACACTGGTGCACTCATCAACCTTTCCTTTCGACACACGAATGGATGATCGCACCTCACATCCCAAACAAAAGTCTGATTCCTCTTTGTCAAATTGGTCAAAGATGCCGCTACCTTTGAGAAGCCCATGACGAAACATCTATAATATCTAGCTAGTCCTAGAAAACTCCTCACATCCATTGCATTCTTGGGTTGACCCCAATCTTGAACCGTTGCCACCTTCGTAGGGTCTATAACAATACCTTGTTCTAAAACAACTTGTCCCAAGAATCTCACTTTTTGCCTCCAAATGTGACACTTCGAAAACTTTAGCTTCGATTTATACTTCCCCAATACCTTAAGCACGATCCTCAAATATGTCTTGTGTTCCTCTTCTATCCGTAAGTAGACAAGAGTAACATTGACAAACTCAAGCACAAACTTATATAGTTGATCCCTGAAGACATGGTTCATCAGGTCAACAAAGTATGTTTGTGCATTGGTCAGCCCAAACGGCGTAGACAACCACTCATAAAACCCAAACATACTATGAAACACTGTAAATGTCATTCTTTCTTTTGCTACTCTCAACTAAAGAAATCCTATCGCAAGGTCCAACTGAGAGAACAACTTCACACCATGGGGCTGATCGAGCAAATCATCAAATACGTGAGAGTGGATACTTGTTCTTCTTCATTACATTGTCCATCTCACAAAAATCAACAAACAACCTCAAAGCGCCATCAACTATAGTAGTGAATACAATAGGCGTGCTCCATTTCGATATACTACTACCTATGTAGTTAAAGCCCCACAAAATATATGCTATAGCGCATAGCGCTCTTTGATCGCTGTAGTATTTTAGTTTAGCGCTATTAAACAGTAGATCCAATTTTAAGCCATGCTATTTTCCACTATACCCATGAAATTAGGGATTTTTAGCATCTTCTTTAGCAACATTAATATACAAAAGTTGATTTGACTAGTTCTCTTTTAAAGAAAATCAACAAAGTTAGGGTAAAGACCTAATTTTAACACATAAGTGTTCAATATAAGTCTGAAACCTGTTGTATTCACCAAATATAGTCTTAAATCAAAATATTGTTTAGTTTTGTTATATAAGATTAAACAATGTTCTTTTTCCAACACAAATGAAATGATAATCGGGATAAACTAACTTTGAATATTTGGGTTTTTTATCTAATAAAGCTTTCTACACCTTTGCTATTTTCCGCTATATCTCTTCTGTATCCCCATTATAATTTTTGCACTTCCACCATTATGCAACCGCTAAGCACTTTAACTACACAAACTACTACAAATGAACCCTTTTTTCATCAGGTCATTCACTTGCACCTCCAATCCATTCTTCTCTCTAGGTGCCATATGCCTTAGAGGCATAACTATTGGTCTGACGTCCTTCACTAAGTCTATGTATGACTCAATCTCCTGATGCGGCGGTAATCCGGTCACTCCTCGAATACATTTAGATATTCTTTAATAACTAGCATAGACGACAATTTATCCTGTAGGACCTGTTACAAATATAGAAAGCTCACCATAACCTCATCCACTTATAGGCAGCCTAACTCTACTTTCCATTCCTCTTCGATCTCACTAACAGCTTCTTGCAATTCACCACTACAGCATACTTCCTTGGCCAGTCCATTCCCAAAGTAGCACCAAACCCTACAAAAACCAAAACAAAATAATCAAAAATAAAAGGGCATTTTGACTCAATAAGGCTAAACCAAGACAAACTATACATTGGCTAGTGGGAACTCCAACTGGGTTCGTCACAACCAAAGATCGATCAACAATTTCGAGTTTTAATCCTAATTTATATACCAAGTCACTAGATATAAAGGAATGTGAAGCCTCACTATCATATAAACACTTATAGGAACATTATAGATAGAAAGCATACCTTGAATAGTGATGCCCTTTCCCTTCTCCTTCACCGAGGGTACACTCGACGAAGTAGGAACACCATATAAAGCACATGCCTTCACCACTTTCCTCTGCTTTATAGGTTTAAGAAAATCCTTCTGCATATGCCCGAGTTTATTGGATTTATAGCACTTCTTGCCTTCAACTTTGTAGTCCCTCTTCAGCGAACCTTATCCTTGTATTTATAGCAAGTAGGCTCCCACTTGCTCTTCTTTGGACCACTCTTCTGAAGATGCTTCTTCTTATTGTTGTTCCACTTCCTTTTGCCTCCCCCACTAGCTTGCGGCTTTTGCTCCTTAATGAAAACAACAAAGCAGACTTAGATTTGGGATATGGACTCTCGCGTCGATGATCTTCTCAATCAGCTTCTCGAAGGACTCATCGATATGTCCACCAACCTCTCTCTTGGATAAACATCCAACAACATGATAAACTTCTCAATTTTCTTAAGTGGAGTATTAATGAACGATAGGCCGTATTTCAATAGCATATCAAATTCTTCTACATACTTCGACATTGATAACTCTCCCTACCTCTAGTTAGCAAATTTACGGAACCATGCCGACTTCTAAGTGGTAGGTATGAAATTTACCTCAATCCTCGTCTTGAATTACTCCTAGGTTATCTGATCCTTGGGAGTAGTGACCTTGATGGCCTTCCACCACCCTTATCGCTCTTGAAGCTATCAAGAGGTTAGCTCCCTTTTCATATTGTTTTAAACTTCTAAGTCCTCAAAAATCCTTTGACAAGTGTCAATCCAATCTTGGACCTCTATAGCCAACCATGTTTCAATGAATGTTTCCCTCACAAGCTAGACTAATCCCTTGTCAACTTAGCAAATTCAACTCTAGGGGCTTGTAGTTAAGAAGCTCCACCTTCAGCATTTGGTGCAGCTTTAGTGTTCTAAATCATGTTCCATACCATCTCCACAAAAAAGTTCTGCAAATCGGGATTAGCCACACCAACTCCTTCCCTCTTCGACTTTGAAGGCTGAGTTTCTAGCAACGTTTCTTGTATATCGACCCATTCTTAACTAGAAATAAGAACGATCAGTCTCTCATAAGGAAAAGTTGCATTAATGGTACTCATGTGTGCAATGCGTCTCATACTATATACAC
The DNA here is from genome assembly GCA_030737815.1 of Allium fistulosum. NCBI lineage: Eukaryota > Viridiplantae > Streptophyta > Magnoliopsida > Asparagales > Amaryllidaceae > Allium > Allium fistulosum. Next base: position 298,425,916 of record CM060905.1, on the reverse strand, counting down.
GCACACGCTAATTTATAGTTTGGAAATCAAAATATATAATAAGTACGCTCTCTCATATATAATCTTAAATCCATTCTAACGTATTTTATTTACTCTATCTCTAATGGATCAGGTATCCACTTTGAATTAAGCGAGTAAACCTAAGTCAATCACTTAACCTAGACTTTGATGATGCACTCCATACACCTTCGACATCCAATATACCTTAATATTGTGTTGCGACATTTCCCGTCCAATATAGGATGACCATCAAGGGTGAAATTATTAAAACAATTCAGAGAATCTATCATATATCTCACAGTGCACTGAATAAAATATTATATCAACATAGATAAAAATAGGCGAGTCAGAAATATAACTAAATAAATCACCACATAATGGAGCGTAGGTTTAATAAAGTTATATACACCAGAAATAGAGAATATACAACTGATAAATAAACCCTAATATATCTATCTTTAAATTAAACAAACATCACCAAAGCTCCACAATGATATACAACAAAAATAGTAAAAAGCTCCAAAAATATTGTATATATGAAAGCATGGCCTACTGCTAGTCCATCTGCACCACACTGCATCTTATGTCACACCCGCTATCTAGTCTACTTATTTAAAAGTACCCACGATAATAAGAAGCAAAGCATAAAACCTTGTGTTTGATAACAGTCTGGTGTGAGCGATAAACAAGCTCAAAATACTATGAAATACGATATAGTAAAGGTTATATTGTATGAAGAATCATACCCGTCCTTTCCCCACATCCAAAGATTTAGCACATAATAAAATATGCTAACCTACTATCACCATAAATGTTATGACATCCTAAGTACAATATCAGGTGTCTAGGTATCCACATCTACAATACCTTCATCTCATGACATCTATAGAGCGATGAATAAACAATGGCAAACATAGCATCCATCAAACAATCCTTGCATCACTCAATGCCTTCATTGTAAGACATATAAAATAGCACCTACATAAGCTAAAGAATAATGGAAAAAGTCTCGATTTCTCAATACCTAAATTGTAACACAACATAAAAATTAATGCTAATTAATAAATAATTAACAAGGCACCAAAAAAGATATTGGAGCAAACATCGAAATTTGATCACGAAACATGGACCATTGGGTTCATTGTGATTTTTCGAAAAACTTTCATATTTGGAGTATTGCGATCGGAGCTCAAATGGAGAAGTTATTAGAATTCGAAGTTTTCGAAATAAAAATAATTGAAAATGAAAATAGAAATAAATATTATTAAATGTGGGATCATATCGGTCGACCTCCTGCTTGGGACGGTCGACCGCTAGCGGTCAATTGCCTATAAGGGAGCGGTCGACCGGTTGTATAGTGGAGGCCAGAGTTTGAACCTTGGCCAACCAACCTAGATTTAATTATTTTAATCTAATGGATATGGTTGGTTCGAGCATTCATAAATACAGGTGTAACCCCTCACTTCTCTTCTCATATTTTCTGATCAAAGCAGCAAAGCTCTTCTATTTTCCCTTCTCCACTATTTCTATTAATAATAAAATGCTAAACTATTTGTATATATAATCGGAAAAGGATAGGAAATAAAAGAGAAGAAGAGACAGAGCAAATCAGTACTACAAAAAAGGTAAATTTCATTATTATTTTAAATTTATATTCCCCTTAACCCTAAATCTCTTCTCGGATCTATAACTCTAATAGTATGTATATAACTTGTTATATATATATATTCTTTTGGATTAGAATGGAAAAGGAGTCAAGTGAAGGAATGTTTTCAATTTTTAAGCTGTAGAAGATGTTTAAAAAAATAGTTTGGTATGATAATTGGGTTTTTGGATGCAAATATGCGAATTGTTTTATGTTAAAAATCCTAATTTTGAAGAAGTAATTCTTTGTTGTAGAAAGTCTTTGAAAAGGGAAAATTTTCATGGCTCCTTTTTGGAAACAAAGCAATTTTTGAATTTAATAAAAAGAGTTCCTAGTTTTATATTTCCAAGGATAAAGGTTTTGGATTAGGTACTTCATGATTGTGAAGTTTTATTTTTTTAAAGAGTGGTCAAACCCAAACCAAATTTTTTATATGGAGTAGACAGGGATGACCGATTAGGTAAGATGGGGTAAAGTTTAGGCTATGAATAAAATAGTTATGGATGCTTATAGGTAGAAATAAGGAATCTCCTATTGAATATAAGAAATATTGGTATGAACCTAGGAATATTTTATTAAAGATGCCTGGAAGCCATAAGAGGAACTTTTAAAAGAATGGGGAATGCTATCAAATTACAATTTTGAAAGTCCTAGGGTATACTCGCATGAAAGATCAAGGATAAGGAAAGTAAATACCAAAGTTTGAGGATACTATCAAGGGATTTTGATTGAGAGAAGGTAGTAGTATGATTGGAGAAGAGGTTAATTGTGACGCCCCACTCCGAGACCCACATTAGCAAAGAGTATTACAAGGTAACATCATCTGCTAATGCAGAGAATAGAGCTGGTTAGGAGCGACCATCTATAGCCTTGTCTCAATTATCTATCGAATATGCCGATAAAGCCACTTCTTACTTAAATGGATCGACATATCCAATAAATACTTAATACAAAGCCATAGGTGGCTGAGGACCTATCAGAATAAAATATAACACCTCAAATGTAATATACATCATAGAACAGTAAATCATCACTTACATTTACACATACACAGATACATTACAGAGTTTACAAATTGAGACATGTCAAGTGGTAAAGCAAACCACAATATACGGACGAGTCAAAAGAATACATATCAGAGATACAGACAAAAAAGGACTACACAAAAAGTTATGACAAAAAGGAGCTAGCGGAGTAGTCCATGCGGAAGCAAAATAGGCTAAGTCCAAAGTACCTAACCTGAAACATCTCGGTCTGACCCGAGTATAAAATACACGGGTCAGTATGGCTAAACAAATCAGTTAGATATACTAATGATAATGAACATACAAGACCATAAGGTACCACCATTATCTCCAAAAGAGATAACCAAATCATCTATCATAAGATGAATCAAAACAAGCCTCGTATCATAGGCAACTCAATAACAAAGGACATAAATGCCCAAACAAGCCAAAAGGCAATTGACGAATACCAACAAAGGTAACACAAGTTTCCACAAGGTAATCGCTATATATCGTGCGGTTCAAAGAACCTACACCGAAGGGCGATACACTAGGGAAATGTAATAGTCAAAGAAACAAAAGATGCTCGAGCTCAGTACAAGGATCCATACGCCCGAAGGCAACGCCAAAAGGCAACGCCCGAAGGCAACGCCCGAAAGCAACGCCAAAAGGCAACGCCCGAAGGCAACAAACCATAGTGGCGGTACTGGACACCACTGTCCGGTGGAATGTGTCACAACTCTCAGAAAGGAACCCGGAAAATGTTAACGTGAGTCCCATACCCCACGTTCGCACTAAACGGTTTACTAACCGTTAGCCAATTTCACACTCAAACCAGTACAAAGTTCACCTCATCTCATCGGTGAACCAGACCCAAAGGTCAAAACGGTCAAACGAATAGATTGGGAATTAATTGAAAGGATGAACGCACGTGTTCATAGCACGCGTTTTATCCAATCATTTAATTCTCCTCCCTCTTCGCTCGAAGTGCAAAAGCGTGTGTGTTTTAAATAGAATTTATAATTTGGAGAAGAGAGCTTTTAATACGATTTGAATGGATCATTTATAAAAACCCGTGAATGAAATCTAAAAAGAAGCCATCAAAATCAATCATGAATGATAACAACAAACCAAGTCGAAAAAAATCGATAAACAGTGGAACTTCAACCAAAAATAGGCAATTAGGCAGAACTGGGGAAATCCAGACGTCTGGGGGTCAATTCAGACGTCTGGTTTTGGCCTCTGAAAAATTCCAGAGAAACCATCCAGACGTCTGATTCGTCAAACCAGACGTCTGAAACAATCCAGACGTTTGGGTGTTTATCTAGACGTCTGGTTTTGGTTTCTGGAAATATTCCAGAAACCCTACCAGACGTCTGACATTGCAAAACAGACGTCTGACCACCATTCAGACGTCTGAAACTCTAGTTCAGACGGCTGAAAATAGTTACTGCCCTTTTTCTTCTATCTGCCGTATGTTTATTTTCACTCCAGGTCCAAACCAGACGTCTGAGCTTGGCCTCCAGACGTCTGGTCACCTGGTCTGGGCAACAATTTGCCTAGGCCAAAGTGGCCAAAACATATCGGAACAAGCCAATCCAAAACAAAAGCAATGAACATGAATAGGGGTTTGGAATTCATACCCAACCACAACAAAATGATAGACTTAGATGTGAGTTCCAAAAACGAACCTTTTTAACTCAAAAACAGAGGTAAGAAGCACGAACACAAGAAGAAGATTAACCACTCTTCACTTCAACTCCACAAGCTTCAATCTAAGATCAAAACAACCATTTCCTAAATTAGGGCTTAGGAAATTTCTGAAATTGAAGAGGAGAAGAGATGGAGAAGATGGAGATGGAGCTTACCTTAGCTTCTACTTCAATTTGGAGCAAGAATTTGGAGTTTGCAATTGGATCTAGGGTTTGGCAATTCTAATTTCCCATTCCTCCCCCCATTTTCAGTTTTGATAGAGAAAAAGAAATGAATGAGCTAATGAATGAAGAGAGGGCTGAGCTAGGGTATAAAGATAGAACATTAGGTTGAACCCAAACCCAAAACCCAATAAAAAAAGTAGCCAAATTCGACTTACTCCAAACATATCGAAGTTTATACTCAAAAAGATCGAAAACGTCATTTCGGACTCAATGGAAGTGGTCCTGAGTCCTAATTCGGTCGTTTGCAAAAAGTAACATTTCGGACCTAAATCCGACTAATGAAGTTATATTCAAATAAAACATTTAAATATAAAATCGTAAAATATGCGGGTTGTTACAGATCTCCCCTCCTTAACAAAATTGCGTCCACGCAATTTTTAGAGAAGAATTTGCAACAACTACATACTTACATCCAAAAGGAAAGAAAATAAGCTTGAGATAAAAAGATATTCTCACCATTTCTAAGCAAAGATAGAAAACCCGGATAGGATCGCTCGATAAACTCTCTGGTTTCCCAAGTGCAGTCATTGGGATTAGCGGACCATTGAACTTTAACGAGCGGAACGTCCTTGTTTTGAAGGTGTCTCACCTCCGTGGCAAGTACGCGAATAGGTTGCTGAACAATAGATAAATTTGGTGAGATCTCAAGCCCTTGCAAATCAGGAGAATCGATAATAGAATCCGACTCTCGAAGACACTTCCGAAGCTGAGAGACGTGAAATACGTCATGAATGCCAGATAGATGAGCTGGAAGTGAAACTCTATAAGCCACAGGGCCAATACGTTCAGTAATAGGAAATGGTCCTACAAAGCGAGGAGCCAATTTCCCAGTCGTACTGAAGTGCATAACCCCTTTCAAAGGAGAAACACGAATAAAGACAAGATCACCAACCGAGAACTCGATAGGCTTCCTACGGTTATCCGCGTAGGATTTCTGGAGGCTTTGTGCCTCTTTCATTCTCTGATGAATAAGAACAATCTTCTTAGAAGAATCAAGAACAAAATTTGGGCCAAGAATAAGCTTCTCCCCAGATTCCAACCAACATGAAGGTGATCGACATGGCCTTCCGTATAAGGCTTCGAAAGGAGCCATACCGATACTAGACTGAAAACTATTGTTGTAGGAGAACTCTACAAGGGGTAAATGATCCTTCCAACTACCTCCAAAATCAAGAACACATGTACGGAAGAGATCTTCAAGAGTTTGATTCACACGCTCGGTTGGTCCATCGGATTGAGGACGATAAGCGGTGCTAAAATTAAGCTTTGTTCCCAAAGCTTTTGAAGACTCTACAAAAATCCACCAGTAAAATAATGGATCACGATTGCTAACAATCGAAGTAGGAACTCCATGCAATATAACAGGACATAGAGTTCAGCCAAAAGAGGTATAGTCAAAAAGGGGAGGACGAACCTCAAGGCTACACAAAACAAGAGATGAACATGAATTGGATTCACGATCTCGAATTTCACCAGTGGATAAAGTCTCGAGATCACTCCATTCAGATATCACCAAAGAAACATCCGCTTGTTGCTCTCGGCTTAAGGGCATCGACAACACGATTTCCTTTTTCTGGGAGTATAGAATAACAAGATCACAAGATGCAAGGAACTCGAGCCAACGTTGTTGACGCAATTTAAGTTCCTTTTTGAGAAAAAAATATTTCAAAGATTTATGATCGGAGTAGAGAACAAATTTCTCTCCCAAAAGATAATGAACCAAATTCTAAGAGCGACAACAATAGCCGCGAGCACCAGATCATGAATGGCATATCTAGTCTCGACAAGCTTTAATTGTCAAGAAGCAAATGCAATAACACGTTCCCCTTTGCATGAGAATGGCACCCAAACCAATACGACTAGTATCGGTAAAAACAATGAAGTTTTGACTCCCTTCGGGAATTACAAGAATAAAAGCATCGGAAAAGAGTTCCTTTAAATGATCCTCATTCCAGAAAAGCTAAGACTTTCAAAATTATAATTAACTTTGTGTAATCATCTTTTTAGAAAAATTTACTTTTTACAAGTCAATTTATTGTGTCTAACTGTCTCATCATAGCGTTTAGGAGATTCTTATCGATAACGTTGATCAAGCGCATCGACCAGAATTCTTAAAGCACTCAATGGGCAAAATAACACAAAATCATCTTCTATTTGATAAACATGCCTCTTATAAAATTTACAAATATTCTTTGCTCGTTTTAAAAACAAAACCCAATAATACTTATAAATATCTTATTAAAAATATTTGCAAATTTTAAATTTGTCATTTTCATCCATAATCAATAAATATAAGAATAAACTAATCGAGATATTCGTAGAATACTCGATTCACAAAATGGATGGAATAAGGTGGAAGGTTCGTCATACCGAATGACATAACGAACCAAACACAAAAATCACAATGAGTGCGAAATGCGGTAAGAGGATGCTACCTTCCGCAACTCGTAGCTGAAGAAAACCGGTGGCAAGGTCGAGCTGAAAAGACCTTAGCACCACTCAAATGATTGCTTAGGTGAAAATCTTAAGACAAGCTCAAATATACCGGAAAATTCACAAACTACCTGAATGATAGAAATAACACTTTCCTCATCAAGTGAGATTAAAGAATAGAATGATGTCACCGAATTTGGAAATCAAAATCATTAAGAACAAAAGAAATCTGCTTAACAGATTGAAGATGTCAAAGATAAATAGTCCACATTGGACATAGGATATGGCCTTCATAATAATTAAGCCAATCCTTTCCCAAAAATCAATTTCGAAGCCTAAATAACGCATAACATGCAAATCGGCTCGAAAAGAATAATCACAAAAATAATCTCGACATTTTTACAAAGCAATCTGAGTGCTGCGGATCCATCAACCGGATTCGCAATTCTCAGTGAAGTCATCAAACCCAAAATATTTAAAGAAAAAGAATCAACAAGTTCTTTTGATATAAAAGAGCGGGAGGCACCCGTGTCAAAAGAAATCAAATAGGAAGATCATGAAATAAAATAATGCCATCAAGGATAGGAGGAGAATTACCTCTGGACTAAGAGGAACCTCCGGAAGTCTTAGAAACATAAAGCTTGTCAGACTTGGCATTAGCAGGGACAGTAGGGCAGGAGGAAACATGATGACCTTCCTTCTTGCAATAACGGCAGAAGAGAGGCTTAGGACAAACTCGAATCATACGATCAGGAGAACCACAATTGAAACACTTTCGAATGGAAGGTGTTCCAGCAGATTGAGAATTAGAATCAGATTCAACAGGCTTTTTCTTCTTGGAAGGGAAAAATTCATGTTTATGAAATGGAAACTTCTTCTTATTGGGATTCTCATGAACCTCAATATCATCACCACTAACACACTCCTTCTCGATGGCTTCGAGATGAAGTGCCGAGTCAACCAACTACTCAAAAGAAAGCTTAAGCTGGAGCATTAAGGACTTCCTAAGATATTTCTTAAGACCAGAGACAAACTTCAGATTCTTCTTATAAGAAGTGCTAATGAATTCAAGACCATACTTAGATAAGGCCTCGAATGATGCAACATATTCAGAGATGGAAGACTTCCCTTGCTTCAACTCAAGAAAGTGACGGGCCAATAAAACTTTCTCAGATTCAGGAACGAATTTGAGTTCGAATCGTTCTCGAAACTGAGTCCAAGAAAGAACAGACTCATCAAGTTCGGCTATAAGAAGCTCGTACCAATCAAGGGCATGCTCTTGCAATAAGCTAGAAGTTACAAGAACTCGATCATGATCAGAAAGATCCATACGAGAGAAGATACGCTCACATGTGCGAATCCAAGCTTGGACCTCAAGAACGGACTCGGAGCCTTTGAATGGCTTTCCACCAAGATGAGAAAAATCACTGCATAGGCGTGCAAAGGCAGACTTACATGGAGGAGATGCATGAATAGGAGCTGGAGGCTGAGTGTTCCTAAATAACTCCAAAAACTGATCGGCCGACATATAAACACCGTCCGGATGCGAGCCACTAGATTGCCCAGCATCCGAGCGTCGTCCTCGGCCTCTTCCGGCCATTAACTGAAAGTTAGGATAAGAAAAAGATTACTCACAAGGTAGATATCATTAAAGTCAAATATGGAATACTACAGAATAAAATGCATTCCTAGACGTATTCTCAAAATTCTATCTACCCCAAAGACACGGTGATACAAAGATTCATAACATTCATACAACACTTTAATGTACCGTAATATGTGTCTCTGTTATATGTTTATCATATTTTGTTCTGAAAGCTAGCTCTGATACCAAGCTGTGACGCCCCACTCCGAGATCCACATTAGAAAAGAGTATTACAAGGTAACACCGTCTGCTAATGCAGAGAATAGAGCTGGTTAGGAGCGACCATCTATAGCCTTGTCATAATTATCTATCGAATATGCCGATAACGCCACTTCTTACTTAAATGGATCGACATATCCAATAAATACTTAATACAAAGCCATAGGTGGCTGAGGACCTATCAGAATAAAATATAACAACTCAAATGTATTATACATCATAGAACAGTAAATCATCACTTATATTTACACATACACAGATACATTACAGAGTTTACAAATTGAGACATGTCAAGTGGTAAAGCAAACCACAATATATAGACGAGTCAAAAGAATACATATCAGAGATACAGACAAAAAAGGACTACACAAAAAGTTATGACAAAAAGGAGCTAGCGGAGTAGTCCATGCGGAAGCAAAATAGGCTAAGTCCAAAGTACCTAACCTGAAACATCTCGGTCTGACCCGAGTATAAAATACACGGGTCAGTCTGGCTAAACAAATCAGTTAGATATACTAATGATAATGAACATACAAGATCATAAGGTACCACCATTATCTACAAAAGAGATAACCAAATCATCTATCATAAGATGAATCAAAACAAGCCTCGTATCATAAGCAACTCAATAACAAAGGACATAAATGCCGAAACAAGCCAAAAGGCAATTAATGAATACCAACAAAGGTAACACAAGTTTCCATAAGGTAATCGCTATATATCGTGCGGTTCAAAGAACCTACACCGAAGGGCGATACACTAGGGAAATGTAATAGTCAAAGAAACAAAAGATGCTCGAGCTCAGTACAAGGATCCATACGCCCGAAGGCAACGCCAAAAGGCAACGCCCGAAGGCAACACCCGAAGGCAACGCCAAAAGGCAACGCCCGAAGGCAAGGCCCAAAGGCAACAAACCGTAGTGGCGGTACTAGACACCACTGTCCGGCGGAATGTGTCACAACTCTCAGAAAGGAACCCGGAAAATGTTAACGTGAGTCCCATACCCCACGTTCGCACTAAACGGTTTACTAACCGTTAGCCAATTTCACACTCAAAGCAGTACAAAGTTCACCTCATCTCATCGGTGAACCAGACCCAAAGGTCAAAACGGTCAAACGAAGAGATTGGGAATTAATTAAAAGGATGAACGCACGTGTTCATAGCACGCGTTTTATCCAATCATTTAATTCTCCTCCCTCTTCGCTCGAAGTGCAATAGCGTGTGTGTTTTAAATAGAATTTATAATTTGGAGAAGAGAGCTTTTAATACAATTTGAATGGATCATTTATAAAAACCCGTGAATGAAATCTAAAAAGAAGCCATCAAAATCAATCATGAATGATAACAACAAACCAAGTCGACAAAAATCGATAAACAGTGGAACTTCAACCAAAAATAGGCAATTAGGCAGAACTGGGGAAATCCAGACGTTTGGGGGTCAATTCAAACGTTTGGTTTTGGCCTCTGAAAAATTCCAGAGAAACCATCCAGATGTCTGATTCGTCAAACCAGATGTCTGAAACAATCCAGACGTCTGGGTGTTTATCCAGACGTCTGGTTTTGGTTTCTGGAAATATTCTAGAAACCCTACCAGACGTCTGACATTGCAAAACAGACGTCTGACCACCATTCAGACGTCTGAAACTCTAGTTCAGACGGCTGAAAATAGTTACTGCCCTTTTTCTTCTATCTACCGTATGTTTATTTTCACTCCAGGTCCAAACCAGACGTCTGAGCTTGGCCTTCAGACGTCTGGTCACCTGGTCTGGGCAACAATTTGCCTAGGCCAAAGTGGCCAAAACATATCGGAACAAGCCAATCCAAAACAAAAGCAATGAACATGAATAGGGGTTTGGAATTCATACCCAACCACAGCAAAATGATAGACTTAGATGTGAGTTCCAAAAACTCACCTTCTTAACTCAAAAACAAAGGTAAGAAGCACGAACACAAGAAGAAGATTAACCACTCTTCACTTCAACTCCACAAGCTTCAATCTAAGCTCAAAATAACCATTTCCTAAATTAGGGCTTAGGAAATTTCTGAAATTGAAGAGGAGAAGAGATGGAGAAGATGGAGATGGAGCTTACCTTAGCTTCTACTTCAATTTGGAGCAAGAATTTGGAGTTTGCAATTGGATCTAGGGTTTGGAAATTCTAATTTCCCATTCCTCTCCCCATTTTCAGTTTTGATAGAGAAAAAGAAATGAATGAGCTAATGAATGAAGAGAGGGCTGAGCTAGGTTATAAATATAGAACATTAGGTTGAACCCAAACCCAAAACCCAATAGAAAAAGTAGCCAAATTCGACTTACTCCAAACGTATCGAAGCTTATACTCAAAAAGATCACAAACGTCATTTCGGACTCAATGGAAGTGATCCCGAGTCCTAATTCGGCCGTTTGCAAAAAGTAACATTTCGGACCTAAATCCGACTAACGACGTTATATTCAAATAAAACATTTAAATATAAAATCGTAAAATATGCGGGTTGTTACATTAATAAGATGGTGAACCTATGTAAAGGATGTGTTTTGATTCAAAGTTAAAGAAGACAATATAGGTGTTTGAAGTTATTCCACTAAGCCAATTTTTTGGTGTGTTATTCTAAATATACATAGCTTAAATTTATTTCTTATTTCAGTGTGGAAATGCATAATTTATCCCATAATTGGGTGTAATAATTAAAGTGATGGATGGACCTAATTTATTTGGAACTAAGGAGGTAAGTTAGGACATGTGGATTATAGTTGAATGACATACTAGAAATGTCCATCTTAAGCAAGTAAGGAGTGATAGGGCCCTAGCATCATTGACACCAGTTGATGATGAACGACAGCTTCTAGTAATCATTTTCTTTTACGTTTTGATGGGATTAATCGCTAGTTGTTTCCTTTTGGATATCAGAATTATGATATGAGACATGTTCATATTGTATCAAAGTGTTGATTTTTTGGATGAGCTGAGACCGCTATATATATAATGGGAAATAGCGTAAATAAAGAAATCTAATAAGGACACTTAACTAGCGATAAAATGTTGTTAACACTGAAAGTTTAGAAAATAGGTTAGGAAATTAAATTAGCAACTAATGCTTCGATCCCAAAACTTAAGAATTTTAGGAAAAATAAATTTTAGCAGAGGACAGGGAAAGGTTGTTGCGAAATCATGGGCCACTATCCCTATGCCTTAGAAGCTAAAATTTGTAAATATGTTTGTAGGTTGTTTGTTGTTTTTGAGTAAAAGGAAAGTTCCCCAAGTTTAGGATTAACTGCACAATGCTAGGGAAAATGTGATATCCCGGAATTTTTGGCAATATCAATTTAATAATCTATATTAAAATTTAAATTGATTTGATAATTTTGTTGATAAATTTAAATTGATCTAATAATCTTCTTTTGAATAAATATTTAATTGGTGATTTTATCTTTTTAAAAGGCTAATAAATTATTTTCTATTTATAATGTGTATATATTTGTATATATTGTAAATAGAAATCTTTGGTTTGAATTTAATAAATAAATAAATCTTATTTTCAAATTCTAATATATTTTGGTAATTTGGAAATTATGATTTAATTTAAAATATATGGTTTTAAAATATTTAAGATAAATGTTTATTTGATTTAAATTATATCTTAGCTTAAGTTTAAGATTAATTAAAAGGTTTGTTTTAGAATATTGTTAATAAATATGATATATTAATCCATTTAATAATAATGGGAATTTATAATCTCTTTTATAAATTATTTAAATTTGACAAATTATTATTTTCAAATAACATTATTAATGTATTGTTTTATATATAAATATAAATAGATTTTAAAATAGAAGTGTTATTTTCAAATTAAATATGTTGTTATATATGTATATATATAACTTGACTTTAAAATTGGATTTTTGAATTTATTTTGAATTTAAAAGTCTTGAAATTTAAAAGGGGTAGATATTTAAAATGTTTTGTATAAGCTTTTATTAGTATGTATATATATACATAGTTTTATTTTATTTTCTCTAAAAAGTAATTCATAAGAATAAAGTTTTACTTAAAAATAAAATATGAATATAAAGTAAATGTTTGATACTTAAACTTTAAAAAGAAATAAACAATAAATAAATATATATATATATATATAGAAATACAAGACAATAAATAGTTAAGTTAGAAATGGAACATAAAAATAAAGTAGGTAAATTCTAACAACATGTTAACTATAGAAACTTATTTATATTACAAAGCATAAGACTAAAGAAGGAAAAATATATTCATGTTTGTACAGGTAAAATATAGGATTAGTATGAAAGTGTGAGGCAAGAAAAATGATATCTCAGTACATACGAATTAAAAGATAAGTATATGTAGACATAAGGGACAACTTCATTAAATACTATCATCTCTAGTACACAATATAGATCATATCAGCCTCCATAGAAAGAAAAATCTCTAAACATTTTTGTACCAGCAAATAATATCACCTGTAAATTCTTTTCTATATATCAAATCTTCCTTATCTCATTTCGTTCATCAAAAGACTTAGCATACCAGAATTTTTATTACAACTGAAGCTTTACAACAATTCAACTCAACAAATATGAAGATCAAAATAAAAAGGTTTCAGCTAGCAACTTTCAAAAGCCTGTTTTCAAAATCTAGATGCTCTGTTCTTCATCTTCTTTCTGGTGAGTAACATCACTATTTAAAATATAAGTATATAAATCTGGTTGCCTGATCATCTCTGAAAACAAGTATGTTTGTGAATATATTTTAAAACTCTGTGTGTATATATGTGAATATTTTGTTGTGTGCATTGCTATGTGTCTGGATACTTCTCTGATTTTAGTTTCCAGGTTCTAGATCTAATCATAAATCAATTGCTCTTGATCAATCTTTATTAGTACTTAAGTCTTGAACAAAATATGTTTGTTATATCATAGATTTTAGTTTAAAACTTGTTTAAGTTAAAATAATTTGTATTGCCTCTGGAAATAAGAAAACAACTGTACAAACTTAAATAAGTTAAAATTTAATTATCATGATTCATGGATTCAGGTATATGAATCAAATGCTTAAACTAAAACTTGATTTTTGAAACAAAAATTACTATTTTTAGTAGTGGGATTTGAGATCAGTTCTGGTTTGACCAGAAATATGTTTTGAGGGGTTTTTTGGAGATATACTTGATTGGGGAAGTCGGGGTTCTTCCTGGAGGTGGAGTAATGATCGGAGGATCGAAGTAAACTGCCAGCAAGTTGATTTGAGTACGGTGGAGGTGGTGGTTGTCTTTTCTTTTCTGGAACCCTAGTTTAACTAGGTTAGGTAGTTCGATCAACCACGGGTTCTAAGATGGATCGAGTGCTACTAGGTTTTGGGTGATGAATGCTTGGTTGTAGACGAAGACTTGCCGGAGTTTCAGAGGTGATGGTGGTCGGAGGATCATGGACGAGGCGATGACAGGTTTTGGTTGTGGTGTTCCTGGTTTCGTTCTAGGTCTGGATTGAAACTCGAATTCGATTTCGAGTTGATGGTCACGATCTGATGATCATGATGTGGTGTTTGGGTGATTGTTGATGTGAGGAGATCATCAGAGGGGATCAAAGATGGATGGCGCCACCGTGCATGTGCACGGTGCACTTCTGTTTTCCTGTGAAGCTTGGGTTTGAAGCAGGGGAAGTACTCGAGTTTGTCTCGGGTCATGTGTGTGTTGCCCGAAGCAATGAGTGTGTTGACTCGAAGCATTTTAAGTAGGGCTCGGGTAAATTGAGTGTTACAGGTTTTTAAAACCTGTTTGTTTTTAAATTTTAAAATTTGATTTAAAATTTGAAAACAGGGTTTAAAACAAAGTTTAAATCCAAATTTTGATATATGGATTCAAATTAACTTTTGTCTCCTAGTTTTAAATAAATAAATTTTTATAAAAATTAAATGTTTAAAACAACTTTAAATGTTAAAGTAAAATTTTAAATTGATTTGAATTTAAAAATGAATTTGGTTTAAATTCTTTTAAACTTCTTTTATAAGGTAAATATTTCTTTAACATGAGATTTAAAAGGTTTTTAAATTATTTTAAAAACTTTGTTAAAAAGTTAAATTTGTATTCATTTTAAATCTTAAATTTAAAATGAAATTTTGAAAGTAAATTTAAAAGTAAATTGTTTTTAATTGCTTTGTTAATGCTAATTTAATCATTAATAAGAAATGGTTTTTATTTTAAAGTTAATTAAGATTTAATGATTTGGATTCATTAAATTATTAAGATAATTAAAAATGGATAATTAATTAATTTAATTAATTAATGATATGGATGATTAATTAAGTAAGTAAGAGTTTTAAATTAATTAATTAAGGTTTAAGATTAATTATTTAAGGAATAATTAATTTGTATTTAAGAATCATTAATTAGATAAGATTTCATTGTAAATTAACGATTAAGAATTAATTAATCAAGTAATTAAAGATTAATTAAGTTACAGTTAAAACATAAATTAATTAAATAATTAAAGGTCAATTAATTGGTTATTAAGGATTAATTAATTTATAATTAATAATGATTAATCTAAGTTTAAATTCCTTAAGAAAAGAAATTTAGAATTGTTAATAGTTAATGAAGGTCATTAACTAGAATTATTATATAATTAATTAATGTGATAAATTTTAATAATTAATTAGATTAATTAATTAAGGATAATCATTTATGAAATGGAATAAGTATAATTAACTAATGGAAGTAATTAAGGAATTAATTACTCAATGTAATTAATTGAGTTAAATGTGCTTAGTTTAAGTTAATTAATTAAGTTTAATTAATTTTAATTAATCACTAGATGATTTGATAGGTACTTACTTAATGTAATAAATGAAGTGTAATTACGTAGTGAAGTAATTAATGGTAATTACTGGATGTAATTAATTGAAGATGATTTAAATATGGAAGTAAATTGGATTAAATTACTTGGTGTAATTAATCAAGGGATTAATTAAGATAATTAATTAAGGAGTAATTAATTTATTTAATGAAGTAATTAATGGTAGTTAATTACTGGATGTGATTAATCAAGAGTAATTAATAAATGTGGTTTAATTAAAGATTAATTTCTTAATGTAATTAATTTAAATAGAATAATTAATTAAAAATGTAATTAGGGATCATTAATTTATATAATCAATGATGTAATTAAGGGTTGATTATTTAAGATTAATTAATCAATAATAAGTAATTTTGAGTAATTAATTAATGAAATTAATTAAGGATTAATGTAATTAATTTTAGTTAATTAATTAATAGAGTAATTAAAGATTAATTACTGTATTTGATTAAGGATAATTAATTTGTGAAATTAATTTAAGGATAATTAATCAAGGGTGATTAATTAAGATGGAAATTAAAGAATTATTAATTAATTGATTTGTAATTAATTAATGGTTAAGTGAGCAGGATTTATAGAATGAAGTAATTAATTTAATTTACTTTAAATTAATTAGAGATAAGATAATTAATTTAATTCATTTTAAATTAATTATTAATGGTGTGATTATTAATCCTAGTTTATATATGGATGGATGATATTGATTTCCTTGAGTGGTTTGAAATCTCAGATATTAGATAAGTAATGCTGTGTGATATGGATCATCTATTTATGATGATAAAGTGAATTATCTATTTGTGATGATAATGTGAATTATCTATCTGTGATATTGTGAATTATCTATATGTGTGTATATGGATAATGAAATGAATTGTTTTAACTTTAAAACAACTTGGCCTTAAAAGATACATTTTGGATTTCGATGAGACCGGGATCGGGTTTCCAAATTTGGATATCCGAAAACCACATCGGTCCAAATTAACGATAGGTCGTGAATCTCAAGTGAAGACGAAGATTCAGAGTGCAAGGGTTATTGTAGTTAACTCTGAGGGTGATTCCAAAATGAGTGTAACGAGATAATGCCTTCGGTTTCGTTCGAACCCAGAACGAACTTGTGTGGATTGAATGCTTTCAGAACATTGTTAGTTGGACGATGAGCATTCTAAGTGATGTGTTCTGATAAGGTAATCGTAGCCTCAAGCCTCATCAACCGGGAATGGCTAAAACAGGGGAGATGCAGCAAGGCTTCGTGGGTAGCACCCACTTGACAACGAGATATACCTCTGTCTAGATGTCCCTTTTTATTTCGGCTGTGTGGGAAGTTTTGAGCTCCAACTGCTAGGGTTGTCTTGTTCGGGACTGTCCAGTAAGGGATGGTTCTGGCTTTGTGTTGCAGGGGGTTGGGAGTGATCCTTGGTACGGTGATCTAGACCATGTACTGTGACGGGCGGTACGCCAGTAGCCCTGCCATTATATGGAATCCAATCTCCAATAATTGTCGTACGTATTAGTTGTGCCCTACTATGTTGGAACGTGAGATGTAAGCATTCCAGCTACTTCTGTATTTTATTTTGAAAACCCTAGACACTATTATAATATCACTGGATTTCCTATCAAATGTTTGGTTAGCGTAAGGTAAAAACTTTTCCGTGTTTATGTGCGGGGAGTCTTATGTGATACCTTTTGTTTTCAAAGGCTTTACAAAGTTAAGCAACTTTAACCTGTTACTCACACCAGACCCATGTGTGACCCGAAGTTTATCTTCTGTTTTCTTAAACTCTTGGGTACCCAAATTTTTACGAGTAGCTAAGGGATTCAGGTTAGCTTTGATGAATTGTGGAGGAGCAATGGAGCAGGAGGCTTCAGCGTTGTAGATATGTATATAGTGTTCTGCTGTGTTGGTAATCTCTGTGTAGTTTCTCTGTGTTGTATTTGAGTTGTATTAACTAGACAGGTGTTTATAACTGTCTAGTATGTGATGTATTATCTGTGTAACTCTGATTGATGTTGTATATTATGTAATATTTATGTGATTAATATAATTTATTCATTCTGCTGTTGAGATTTTGATGTTGTTTCTTCTTTCTTCTCTAGCTTTTCTCTTTTCTATCCCTTTCTTTCTTCAAGATGATGAGACTTTCTAGTGATAGAAAGTTGGGTCGTCACAGTTAGTATCAGAGCGATAGGTTGAGTGAATACCTAGGCTCTGGAGTCGTATCTTTCTTGAGAGAGCGTATTTGTAATTTTGAATATATATATATATATATATTTCTACCTATCTGTTGGGTTACCTGTTTGGGTTTTCCAATATAAGTTATAAAGGTAGATGGGGTAGTGGTGTGTGTAGCACGACTACCAATGGTTGGAGTTTGTTTAGGTTGGAAGTGTATCTGCCGAGACTGTAGACCCAATACTGTCTCAAGTGAAATTTTTGTTCTGGTGTAAGGATTTCACCAATCTTTGAAGGAAACCTGTTAGTATTCGTAGTCCATTTTTGAAGTGCAAGTTTAGATGAGTAGAATTTGGATTCTAACAGTTGAGCAGTAGCTAGTGATGGTATCTTAGTAACTCAGGAAGTAGTAGTTGTGTGATATGGATTGTTTCCGAAGATGTTTCTCCAAGAGCTTTGGGATAAGGAAGTGTGTCTGTATCGGTGTTGAGGTTGAGTTCAGCTGGGTGTTTGTGTTTGGCTTTGAGGTCTGAGTTTCTCAAGGAGTTTGGATTAGGAAGTCTTTGGCATCAGTGGCAGCGTCGCAGCTCAGATTGTTCTGTGTGCAGGCAAGGAGGTCATCTGTCAGCAGTTTTCTAGAGGTGAAGTTCAGAAGCAGCAGTTATGTGGACCCATTTCTTTGATGGATTGGCTAGATAGGCTCAAGCTGTTCTGATTTGGTAAAGAGAGAACAGTTTTCTTTGGATATTAGATTGGGTTGATCGCAAAGGTGAATTGCGATAGTTGAGTGTTCTCTTGGTTTGTCAGAGATCTTTCAGGATGTCTTTGAATAGGTTAGTGGTTTGCCTTAGCATCTGAGATTGATTTTTCATATCGACTAGGATTCCAGGAGTGGTACCGATGGTCCAGCTAGTTGAAGGAGGGTTCCTGGAGAGGGGTTTTTGAGTGAAGCAGATCAGGATATCATAGAATTTCTGAATTTCCTCTTTATGGATCTGTTGAACTATATTTCGAGGATGTGTTGTTCAGTTTGTGCTCGTGTGTATCATCAGCATTTTCATCTACTCTAGATCAGAGTTGTGCAGTGGAAGCAGTTTGGGAGTGCATCTGTTTTATCTTTTCGGATAGGAAAAGTAAGTTCAGTCTTCTGATGTTTGAGGAGTAGAGTTTGTGTTCTTGGATTGATTGTGAGTGGATCATTTTGATGAGTTGTTTTTGAGGCATCAACGAAGGTTGAGTTGATCGGTAGGAATAAAGGCAGCCCTGGATCGTCAGAAGAGTTTGATGGATAAGAGACGGAGGAATTTGGATTTTGAAGTCGGGAATTTGGTTTTGAGTAAGTTTTCTCCGATCGAAGGAGCTTTAAATTTGGTAAGATTGGGAAGCTAGCTCAGAGGTATTTTGGATTTTCTCTATGTTCTGGTGAGGATAAGTGTTTGGTCTTCTGGAGTGAATTGCCAGTTTGGATAACTGGGATTCGATGTGTTTCACGTATCTCTGAGGGAGTACGTGTATGATCCATCTCTGGTTTTGGAACCAGCAGTCCAGGAAGGTTTGGTTGTTGAGTCAGACTTGTCTATAGTCTGATATCCTGTCTAGTTTTGTAGATCTAGATGAGTAGGAGCTCTGTAGCTCAGTAGTATAGTTTTGTTTGGATTTTGTAGGGCGAGTATTCCGGTATTTTTACTTGGGAAACTCTAGATAGTCCTATCCTGATTTTGTCTAGATAGTTAGATTTGTTTGATTGGATGAGTTGTTTCCTATGGTTGTTAGCATATGATTAATATATGCTTGTGTCTTTAAAATTAAATCATTAATGAGATTACTAAATTACCTTTGTTTTAAATTTCGGGGACGAAATTCTTTTAAGGGGAGAGGATGTGATATCCCGGAATTTTTGGCAATATCAATTTAATAATCTATATTAAAATTTAAATTGATTTGATAATTTTGTTGATAAATTTAAATTGATCTAATGATCTTCTTTTAAATAAATATTTAATTGGTGATTTTATCTTTTTAAAAGGCTAATAAATTATTTTCTATTTATAATGTGTATATATTTGTATATATTGTAAATAGAAATCTTTGGTTTGAATTTAATAAATAAATAAATCTTGTTTTCAAATTCTAATATATTTTGGTAATTTGGAAATTATGATTTAATTTAAAATATATGGTTTTAAAATATTTAAGATAAATGTTTAATTGATTTAAATTATATCTTAGCTTAAGTTTAAGATTAATTAAAAGGTTTGTTTTAGAATATTGTTAATAAATATGATATATTAATCCATTTAATAATAATGGGAATTTATAATCTCTTTTATAAATTATTTAAATTTGACAAATTATTATTTTCAAATAACATTATTAATGTATTGTTTTATATATAAATATAAATAGATTTTAAAATAGAAGTGTTATTTTCAAATTAAATATATTGTTATATATGTATATATATATATAACTTGATTTTAAAATTGGATTTTTGAATTTAAAAGTCTTGAAATTTAAAAGGGGTAGATATTTAAAATGTTTTGTATAAGCTTTTATTAGTATGTATATATATACATAGTTTTATTTTATTTTCTCTAAAAGTAATTCATAAGAATAAAGTTTTAACTTAAAAATAAAATATGAATATAAAGTAAATGTTTGATACTTAAACTTTAAAAAGAAATAAACAATAAATAAATATATATATATAGAGAAATATAAGACAATAAATATTTAAGTTAGAAATGGAACATAAAAATAAAGTAGGTAAATTCTAACAACATGTAAACTATAGAAACTTATTTATATTACAAAGGATAAGACTAAAGAAGGAAAAATATATTCATGTTTGTACAGGTAAAATATAGGATAAGTATGGAAGTGTGAGGCAAGAAAAATGATATCTCAGTACATACGAATTAAAGATAAGTATATGTAGACATAAGGGACAACTTCATTAAATACTATCATCTCTAGTACACAATATAGATCATATCAGCCTCCATAGAAAGAAAAATCTCTGAAGATTTTTGTACCAGCAAATAATATCACCTGTAAACTCTTTTCTATATATCAAATCTTCCTTATCTCATTTCGTTCATCAAAAGACTTAGCATACCAGAAATTTTATTACAACTGAAGCTTTACAACAATTCAACTCAACAAATATGAAGATCAAAATAAAAAGGTTTCAGCTAGCAACTTTCAAAAGCCTGTTTTCAAAATCTAGATGCTCTGTTTTTCATCTTCTTTCTGGTGAGTAACATCACTATTTAAAATTTAAGTATATAAATCTGGTTGCCTGATCATCTCTGGAAAAAAGTATGTTTGTGAATATATTTTATAACTCTGTGTGTATATATTTGAATGTTTTGTTGTGTGCATTGCTATGTGTCTGGATACTTCTCTGATTTTAGTTTCCAGGTTCTAGATCTAATCATAAATCAATTGCTCTTGATCCAATCTTTATTAGTACTTAAGTCTTGAACAAAATATGTTTGTTATATCATAGATTTTAGTTTAAAACTTGTTTAAGTTAAAATAATTTGTATTGCCTCTGGAAATAAGAAAACAACTGTACAAACTTAAATAAGTTAAAATTTAATTATCATGATTCATGGATTCAGGTATATGAATCAAATGCTTAAACTAAAACTTGATTTTTGAAACAAAAATTACTATTTTTAGTAGTGGGATTTGAGAGCAGTTCTTGGTTGACCAAAAATATGTTTTGAGGGGTTTTCTGGCGATCTACTTGATTGGGGAAGTCGGGGTTCTTCCTAGAGGTGGAGGAATGATCAGAGGATCGAAGAAAATTGCCAGCAAGTTGATCTAAGTACGGTGGAGGTGGTGGTTGTCTTTTCTTTTCTGGAACCCTAGTTTAACTAGGTTAGGTAGTTCGATCAACCACGGGTTCTAAGATGGATCGAGTGCTACTTGGTTTTGGGTGATGATAGCTTGGTCGTAGACGAAGACTTGGTTGGAGTTTCAGAGGTGATGGTGGTCGGAGGATCGTGGACAAGGCGATGACAGGTTTTGGTTGTGGTGTTCCTGGTTTCGTTCCAGGTCTGGATTGAAACTCGAATTCGATTTCGAGTTGATGGTCACGATATGATGATCATGATGTGGTGTTTGGGTGATTGTTGATGTGAGGAGATCATCAGAGCGGATCAAAGATGGATGGCGCCACCGTGCATGTGCACGGTGCACTTCTGTTTTCCTGTGAAGCTTGGGTTTGAAGCAGGGGAAGTACTCGAGTTTGTCTCGGGTCATGTGTGTGTTGCCCGAAGCAATGAGTGTGTTGACTCGAAGCATTTTAAGTAGGTCTCGGGTAAATTGAGTATTATAGGTTTTTAAAACCTGTTTGTTTTTAAATTTTAAAATTTGATTTAAAATTTGAAAACAGGGTTTAAAACCAAGTTTAAAACCAAATTTTGATATATGGATTCAAATTAACTTTTGCCTCCTAGTTTTAAATAAATAAAGTTTTATAAAAATTAAATGTTTAAAACAACTTTAAATGTTAAAGTAAATTTTTAAATTGATTTGAAATTAAAAATGAATTTGGTTTAAATTCTTTTAAACTTCTTTTATAAGGTAAATATTTCTTTAACATGAGATTTAAAAGGTTTTTAAATTATTTTAAAAACTTTGTTAAAAAGTTAAATTTGTATTCATTTTAAATCTTAAATTTAAAATGAAATTTTGAAAGTAAATTTAAAAGTAAATTATTTTTAACTGCTTTGTTAATGCTAATTTAATCATTATAAGAAATGGTTTTTATTTTAAAGTTAATTAAGATTTAATGATTTGGATTCATTAAATTATTAAGATAATTAAAAATGGATAATTAATTAATTTAATTAATTAATGATATGGATGATTAATTAAGTAAGTAAGAGTTTTAAATTAATTAATTAAGGTTTAAGATTAATTATTTAAGGAATAATTAATTTGTAATTAAGAATCATTAATTAGATAAGATTTCATTGTAAATTAACGATTAAGAATTAATTAATCAAGTAATTAAAGATTAATTAAGTTACAGTTAAAACATAAATTAATTAAATAATTAAAAGTTAATTAATTGGTTATTAAGGATTAATTAATTTATAATTAATAATGATTAATCTAAGTTTAAATTCCTTAAGAAAAGAAATTAAGAATTGTTAATTGTTAATGAAGGTCATTAACTAGGATTATTAAATAATTAATTAATGTGATAAATTTTAATAATTAATTAGATTAATTAATTAAGGATAATCATTTATGAAATGGAATAAGTATAATTAACTAATGGAAGTAATTAAGGAATTAATTACTCAATGTAATTAATTGAGTTAAATATGCTTAGTTTAAGTTAATTAATTAAGTTTAATTAATTTTAATTAATCACTGGATGATTTGATAGGTAATTACTTAATGTAATAAATGAAGTGTAATTACGTAGTGAAGTAATTAATGGTAATTACTGGATGTAATTAATTGAAGATGATTTAAATATGGAAGTAAATTGGATTAAATTACTTGGTGTAATTAATCAAGGGATTAATTAAGATAATTAATTAAGGAGTAATTAATTTATTTAATGAAGTAATTAAGGGTAGTTAATTACTGGATGTGATTAATCAAGAGTGATTAATAAATGTGGTTTGATTAAAGATTAATTTCTTAATGTAATTAATTTAAATAGAATAATTAATTAAAAATGTAATTAGGGATCATTAATTTATATAATTAATGGTGTAATTAAGGGTTGATTATTTAAGATTAATTAATCAATAATAAGTAATTTTGAGTAATTAATTAATGAAATTAATTAAGGATTAATGTAATTAATTTTAGTTAATTAATTAATAGAGTAATTAAAGATTAATTACTGTATTTGGTTAAGAATAATTAATTTGTGAAATTAATTAAAGGATAATTAATCAAGGGTGATTAATTAAGATGGAAATTAGAGAATGATTAATTAATTGATTTGTAATTAATTAATGGTTAAGTAAGTAGGATTTATAGAATGAAGTAATTAATTTAATTTACTTTAAATTAATTATAGATAAGGTAATTAATTTAATTCATTTTAAATTAATTATTAATGGTGTGATTATTAATCCTAGTTTATATATGGATGGATGATATTTATTTCCTTGAGTGGTTTGAAATCTCAGATATTAGATAAGTAATGTTGTGTGATATGGATCATCTATTTATGATGATAAAGTGAATTATCTATTTGTGATGATAATGTGAATTATCTATCTGTGATATTGTGAATTATCTATATGTGTGTATATGGATAATGAAATGAATTGTTTTAACTTTAAAACAACTTGGCCTTAAAAGATACGTTTTGGATTTCGATGAGACCGGGATTGGGTTTCCAGATATGGATATTCGAAAACCACATCGGTCCAAATTAACGATAGGTCGTGAATCTCAAGTGAAGACGAAGATTCAGAGTGCAAGGGTTATTGTCGTTAACTCTGAGGGTGATTCCAAAATGAGTGTAACGAGATAATGCCTTCGGTTTCGTTCGAACTCGGAACGAACTTGTATGGATTGAATGCTTTTAGAACATCGTTAGGTGGACGATGAGCATTCTAAGTGATGTGTTCTGATAAGGTAATCGTAGCCTCAAGCCTCATCAACCGGGAATGGCTAAAACAGGGGAGGTGCAGCAAGGCTTCGTGGGTAGCACCCACTTGAGAGCGAGATATACCCCTGTCTAGATGTCCCTTTTTATTTCGGCTCTGTGAGAAGTTTTGAGCTCCAACTGCTGGGGTTGTCTTGTTCGAGACTGTCCATTAAGGGATGGTTCCGGCTTTGTGTTGCAGGGGTCGGGAGTGATCCTCGGTACGGTGATCTAGACCACGTACTGTGACGGGCGGTACCCCAGTAGCCCTGTCATTGTATGGAATCCAATCTCCAATAAGTGTCGTACGTATTAGTTGTGCCCAACTATGTTGGAACGTGAGATGTAAGCATTCCAGCTACTTCTGTATTTTATTTTGAAAACCGTAGACACTATTATAATATCACTGGATTTCCTATCAAATGTTTTTTTAGCGTAAGGTAAAAACTTTTCCGTGTTTATGTGCGGGGAGTCTTACGTGATACCTTTTGTTTTCAAAGGCTTTACAAAGTTAAGCAACTTTAACCTGTTACTCACACCAGACCCATGTCTGACCCAGAGTTAACTTCTGTTTTCTTAAACTCTTTGGTACTCAAATTTTTACGAGTAGCCAAGGGATTCAGGTTAGCTTTGATGAATTGTGGAGGAGCAATGGAGCAGGAGGCTTCAGCGTTGTAGATATGTATATAGTATTCCGCTGTGTTGGTATATCTATGTAGTTTCTCTGTGTTGTATTTGAGTTGTATTAACTAGACAGGTGTTTATAACTGTCTAGTATGTGATGTATTATCTGTGTAACTCTGATTGATGTTGTATATTATGTAATATTTATGTGATTAATATAATTTATTCATTCCGCTGTTGAGATTCTACTGTTGTTTCTTCTTTCTTCTCTATCTTTTCTCTTTTCTATCCCTTTCTTTCTTCAAGATGATGCGACTTTCTGGTAATAGAAAGTTGGATCATCACAGAAAATAATATGCATTAACTCATTTTCTGAATCCTGATTACGTTAAGATGTGGCTTGATTTGCTTTTAAGGATGGAACAACAAATGTTTTAAAAAAAAACCGTGTTTTAATACTTTTAAATTTTTTTGTTTAAATGCTTTTGAGAAGTTGGATTCAAATACTTTCAAAAAATTTTGCTCAAGTACTTTTAAAACAAATTGTATTTAAATGCTTTTGGGAATTCGCTTTTTCGAACTTTTTGCAAGTTCAATTGAAAGAAGGAAAAAGATTTTTGACGAAAAATGAAAATTTTCCAATTTTTTAGTGCTACATGCTTAGCATAGGGAGGGTCAACGTGTTAGTGAATATGAATTTTGCTGCCCGACAAGGGTGATAATATACTAAACATAGATACTAACAAGGTAAAAGGCTTTTTTAGCTTTGGAATTTCTATTTCCATACCTTCTTGATAGTGAAACGCACTTGTGTTAAGGATAATTCCATTTTAACATCCAACAATAAACCTCTTTATGTGAATTGTACTTGGAAAATTTGGATAAAAATTGAGGGCAAAAGAGAAGGTTCCAAAGTACAACAAGAATAGGTATCCGGAAGAAGGGTGGAAATGTAAAATTCTCCATCTAAATTCCTTTTCCAACATAGGAGTAGAGATCTAGAAAACTGGATTTTCAAAATTTTTGGATTTTAGAAATTGTGTGGTAGGTTTGGATGGTAGAAATTGAATGCAAAATTGGTTGAATCATACTTCTACTGATAGGATTATGGAAATTTTATATGAAAAAGAATTTCTGATTTTTGAAAACTTGCACACACATAAAACTACTATTATAAATACGTCGTTTGCATCATATTTTCAAAATGTTTTTAAAAGACCGTGTTCATATCGGTGGCTTTGATTTAGAATCATTAGGCATGCATGACTTATATGTTGTGATATACCATGGACTTATGCATGATTGGCTGCAAAATTGATTGTACACTAATTGGTTGGATAGCTTAGATTGGTTGCCCGCTATTGCACATAATCCAACCCTTAGGGAATTTCGAGGATGGAATTCTTTTAAGTGGGTGAATGTAACACCAATAAAAATTAATAGTATTTAATAAATAATTAGTAAGGGCTTAAAAATGGAATTTGGGCAGACTTTGGAATTTGGCCACGAAACTTGCATCATTGCATTCATGTTATATTCTTAGCAACTTTCATATTTAAGTTTTGCGATTGAAACTCAAACGAAGAAGTTATTAGCGTTCATAGTTTCCGAAACAAAAGTAATTAAAAACGAAAATAGAAAATAAATATTATTAAATGCGGGACCCCACAGGTCAACCCCCTCCTCAGGCTGGTCGACCGCTAGTTTTCTACCGCCTATAGAGAGGGGTCGACCTATCATATAATGGCAGCTAGGATTTGAACCATGGCCAAATGGCCCAGATTTAATTATTTTAATCCAACAGATACGATTGATTCGAGCGCCTATAAATGCAGGCCTAACTCCTCACTTCTCTTCTCATATTTTCTGATCAAAGCTGCGAAGCTCTACCATTTTCCGCACTTCACTATTTTATTAATAGTAAAATGTTATATTATATGTATATATAATCAGAGAAGGGTAGAAAATAAATTAGAAGAAGAGAAGGAGTGATTCAATACTACGGAGAAGGTAAATTTCATTATTATAAATTTATATTCCATTTAACCCCAAATCTCTTCTCAAATCTGTAATTCTAACAATATGTATATACCTTGTTATACATATTCTTTTGGATTAGAATGGAAAAGGAGTCAAGTAAAGGAATGGATTCAGATTTGGGAGATTTGGAAAGCTAGAAAGGTGAGTGGGAAATTATATAATTTATTTATAACATTGAAATTTATCTCGTTGAATTTTATTTAATTATTATGTCTATATAAGATCTGATGAGTTGTCGGTTTAAAATAAACGTATAGGAATATTTTCTACATGTTCTATAAAATTGATAATTGTAATAGGATTATTATTTACACCCAAATATGGAAATTTCGAAATTAGTCCATAAATTTATTAAAGTTGAATATTGATAAAGTTGTCAAGTTTATTCCAGATTTATAATTGGATCGTAAAATGTTAAATATTAGTCTAAAATGGCTTAATTTGACTTGGAGTGTGAATTTCTCATTTTAATTTATGGGGAGTGGCGTATAATTTAATTATATCTATTTTCATGTAATTTTCATAAATTATCTAATTCCAGAAATACGTATACAAAGTGCGCCATTTGAATTAACATGGAATGTACCAAAAAGGAAAGAGATGTGTAAAGTATGGATAATTTTCTCCATAATTTGCACTGTCTATTTCAATAAAAAAAAGCGATAATTCCTTGTAACTTCAAACGGGCCAAAAATCTGAATTTTGGGTAATTAATGGAAAGGTATAACGGTAATCCTTTAAGGAAGGATAGAAAGTGCATATAATCTCTAATATGGCTAATTAATGTAAATATGTATATAATCAAGCAAGATAATAATATAGTAGAATAATGTAAAAAGAGATCACACTATAGTTTTTATATTGGTTCGGACCTCCAATCCTACGTCTGGTCGCAGACTCCTTTTGGAATTAACTAAGCAGCCGTCACTTAGCCAGGAGGCTTACAACGACTCCGCCTGAATGACTTTCGAGCATGACTTTAATACCTTTGCCTTACTGTGATATCCCGGGATTTTGGGCAATATAAATTTAATAATCTTTATTAATAATTTAATTGGATTGATAATTTTCCTTTATAATTTTAATTTAAAATTGATAATTTAATCTTTAAAGGATAATCAATATTTAATCTGGAAATATTGATTTAAAATTGATAAGATTTATTTTCAAAGCTAATAAAGTTTTAATCTATTTATAATATATATTTTGCTATATATATTGTGAATAGAAATCTTTTGTTTAAATAAAAGATGTATTTTCAAATTGTAATATATATGTATGTATATGTTATGATTTGAAGTTGTATTGAAATTTAATATAATAATTCTCAAATTTATGTTAAAAATATTTCTATTTAAATATATATATGTATATTTGTATATATTGGGATTTTGGTTTGAATTTAATAAAAGTGTTTCAAATTTATATATATATATAAAGTATAATTTGGAAAGTATAATTTAATATAATACTTTTTTCAAAGGGTATTTGGTATTTTAATTTATATCTTTTAAAAGATAATTATATTGGATTTAAAAATATATAAGATTTTATTTGTTTTATAATATGTTTCTTTAAAATAGTTTATATATACATATACTAAGGTAAGTGTTTATTAATTAGTGAATTAAGTATAAAGGTTTTATATTAACATTTAAATTAAATAAAAAAAATTATTTAATATATTAAAAAGGACATGTGTAAATACATTAACACTTAGTGGTAACAAGTGTAGGGTAATTAGGTGATAAAGGACACATGTAAGTTTTAAAAAAAAATACAAGTGGCAAATTTCTTTGGAAAATGAAATAACAAATATAATGTTTTAAAGAAGAAAACGTGTAAATTGTTTCCAGTTCAAAAGTTTTTCAGTTCAAAACATTTTTCTCAGTCTTTCTTTCTTCTTCTAAAAATCTGAAATCAAATTTAAAAGAAAATCAAAATCTGAAACCTGAAATTCAAAATCAAGCAAAGTTCTTCACAACAATAAAAACTGCAACTTCAACCTGCTATTCAAATAAAGTTCAACTGCAAGTCAGATCTGTTCAACATTTTAAATCAAGATGAAGATTCAACTATTAACAAGCATGCAAGGATTCAAATTTCAACAGCAAAGAAATTTAAAAGCTTTTTGCCAGAATTCAAAAATCTAAAGCCTGGAACAATGCTCTGCTCTGTTTGTTCTCTGCTTATAAAATAGGTGAGTAAATTTCTTTTAAAAACAGTTTTAAATATGTTATTATACTTGGATGCATGTGATGAAATCTTGTAGTAATAAAGTAGATAATGTTGCTTGAATGTATGGATGTGAATGCATGTATATATATATATGAAATGTCTGTGATATGCCTGTATATATACTTCTCTGTTTAATGGCAGACCTAAGATTATCACACAAAAATTTCATATCTTCCCATCTAATCGAATTCAAGCTAATATTTTTAAAGAAGATATGTTTGTATCATTATAATATCATTTTTAAAAATATTTTTGAGTAGAATAAATAAACAGGATGGCTGGAAAGTAGGAATGTCAGTAAGGATGAATTCAAGTCGAAAATCAATGTTTATAATTTCATGATTTGATTTCACAATCGGATTCGAATTAGAAAATAATGAATTTTGATATTGGTTTCATAATTTTTAAGTTAACAATTATTGAAAAGTTTTGAGTTGAACGGGAAATTGTTTTCTGCCGATTTCTGGCAATCGGAGTGGTAATGTTGGTCGAGTTTTGGCATGGAGGTGGCCGATGTGTCGATGATCTCTGGAAAAATGGTGAGATAATTTTTAGATGGTCGGAGTGGTGGGTCGGTGGCGATTTATGGTTTAAACTCGTTTTTCTGTTGAATTGGCTCTCGAAAGAACTGCAGCGTCGTCAGGGCGATTCAGGCGATCGGTCTAGGGGGAAAGAGTTCGTGGGTTGTCAGAGCAGCTTCGACCAGAACTGCGTGGACTCTGGTGGTCTGAAGCGGCGAGACGAAGGAAATTTGGTGATCCAGTTTTGATGACGATTTGGGTTCGAGTGTTTCGATATGCTAGAATTTGATTTCCGGTGAGCTTTGATGATCTGAGGGGTCGAGGTGTTAGGGTCGGTCGTCGATGACCTGTTGACGTCGATAGGGTTGGACGGAGCAGCGGTGAACCCGCGTGCACGTGCACGTGCACGTTTGGGATATCTGGGATTTGAGGGCTTTGGAAGAAGAAGGCGACTCGGGATAGCTCTCGCGTTTTAGGTTAGGTGACTCGAAGCAGAGGACGTGCGTGAGTTTCCTCGCGAGTGACTCGAGAAAGAAGCGTGTTTGGCTCGGGTAATTTGAGTATACCAGGTTATTAAAGAATGTACTCAAGCTTTTCAAATGTTTCAAAGTTTAAAAGCAAAGTAAAAACAAGTTTTCAAATTAAAGTTATTTTCAAAGAAATTATAAAGAAATGTTTTAAAATAAATTTCAAGTTTATTTTGAATGGATAAGTTTATAGGATGTAATAATTAAGATTTCAAAGGTAAATATCTGTTTAATTTATTAAACATGTTTTAACAGGGTTTTTAAAAAGATTTTAAATATTAAAAAAAAATTAATGTTAAATTATTTGCTTCTTAAGTAAAATTTTATATTTCAAATATATAATTGATTTCTAAATTTGTTTTATTAAAGTTAATAATTGGAATAAGTAATTAAAATAAAATAAAGAGTTTATTCTTAATTAGTTAAGTTATTAATTTTAGATTAATTAATTAGTCTAATTAATTAAGATAATAAATTATGGTTAATTAAGTGTAAATACTTAGTAAAGTAATTAATGGATAATTACTAATGTAAATAAGAAAAGAAAAATTATTATGAAAGTAATTAGTAATTTAGGGAAGTCAATTTAAAGGAAGTAATTAAGAGTTAATCACTTGATGTTATTAATTAAAGGGTAATTAATAAAAATCGAATTGAAGTTAATTAATTAAAGAGTAATTAATTAATTAAAGAGTAATTAATTAATTAAAGTATTAAGGTTAATTAAAAATGTGATTAATTACTAGTTGAGATAATTAATTAAAAGAGAATAATTAATTAAGGTAAGTAATTACAAGATGGTTAATTACTGTTTATAATTTAATTAAGGTTAATTACTTGAATGTAATTAAAGATAATTAATCAAGGAAGATCATTAAGAGATGATTAATAAATTGATTTGTAATTAATCAATGATAGTAAGTAGGATTAAGATAATCCAAGTGATTAAAGAATAGTAATTAATTTAATTAAAGGTTAATTAAATTGATATGGAGTTAATCAATTCTGCTTTTGAATGATTGATTGATTAATATTTGGTGATTGGTTGATACTGGATGATTTGGATATGATATCTATGATATGTGACATGCTGCTTTGTGAGATGAATGCTTGGTTGCATTATGATGGTAATATAGATTAACTATTGTGATGTTGATATGGATTACCTATTTGGTTATAGATCATTTGTTTATTTGATAATGTGATTATCAATTGTGATTTGTGAATTATCTATCTGTATGAATATAGATAAGTTAAATTGTTTAAACCTTTAAACAACTTGGACTTAAAAGATACGTTTTGGATTTCGATGAGACCGGGATCGGGTTTCCGTATACCAGAATTCCAGGTCTGGAGACCCGAATACCACATCGATCCAAATTAACGATAGGTCGTGAATCTCAAGTGAAGATGAAGATTTAGAGTGCAAGGGTTATTGTCGTTAACTCTGAGGGTGATTCCAAAACGAGTGTAACGAGATAATGCCTTCGGTTTCGTTCGAACCCGGAACGAACTTGTATGGATTGAATGCTTTCAGCACATCGTCAGGCGGACGATGAGCATTCTAAGTGATATGTTCTGATTAAAGGTAATCGTAACCTCAAGCCTCATCAACCGGGAATGGCTAAAACAGGGGAGGTGCAGTAAGGCTTCGTGGGTAGCACCCACTGAGAGCAAGATAGATCCCTGTCTAGAGGTCCCTTTTCTTTTATTCGGCTTAGTGTGTGGTTGGTCGCGCCAACTACGGGATTATCTTGTTCGGGATTATCCAGTAAGGGATGGTTCCGGCTTTGTGTTGCAGGGGATTGGGAGTGATCCTCGGTACGGTGATCTAGGCCACATACTATGACGGGCGGTACCCCAGTAGCCCTGCCATTGTATGGAATCCAAACTCCAATAAGTGCCGTACGTATTAGTTGTGCCCAACTATGTTGGAATGTGAGATGTAAGCATTTCAGCTATTTCTGTATTTTACTTGAAAACCCTAGACCCTATTATAATACAATCGGATTTCCTATCAAATGTTTTAGTTAGCGTAAGGTAAAAACTTACCCATGTTTATTTGTGGGGAGTCTTACGTGATACTTTTGTTTTCAAAGGTTTTCAAAGTTAAGCAATCTAACCATTTACTCACACCAGACCCATGTCTGACCCAAGTGTTTATTTTCTGTTTTATTAAACTCTTGGGTACTCAATATTGTATTGAGTAGTCAAGGGATTCAGGATAGTCTTGACGAATTCTGGAGGAGCTGTGAAGCAGGAGGCTTCAGCGAGTAGATATATAGAGTTTCCGCTGTGTTTGTATTAGTCTGTATTGTACTGATGTACTTGTGTTGTCTAATAGACAGAAGTTTATAACTGTCTATTCTGTGATGTATAAGTTGTGTAACTCTGATGTAATATGATACTATGTAATATTTTATGTGATATATTATATTTTATTCGTTCCGCTGTGAGATTCTGATGTGTTGTTCTTTCTTCTTTTCTTTCTTTTCTTCTTCTATCCCTTTCTTTCTTAATTCACGATACGTCTTTCTGGGCATAGAAAGTCGGGACGTGACAGTTGGTATCAGAGCATAGGTTGAGCGAATGCCTAAGCTTTTGGTTAAGTGAATATCAAAACACTAGGTTGAGTGAATACCTAGGCTCTGAAGTGGTGTCTATCTTGAGAGCGCGTAATTGTTAGTTATATAAAAATGGTTTTATATTGTGTTAATTGATCGGTTGAGTGGTATATGGATTCTGGTCAATACGAGTAGCTAACGTTATTGATAGGGATCTCTAAACACTTGAACCAGGCCAACGGACACAATATTGTTTTAAAGAGGTAGATGAAATAATTTTACCCAGAAATAATTTCTATAAAAAAAATATATCATTTTAAATATATATATTTATGTATTTCTACCTATTTATTGGGTTACCTGTTCGGGTTTTCCAATATAAGTTATAAAGGTAGATAAGGTGGTAGTGTGTGTAACACAATTACCAATAGTTGGAGTTTGAATGTTTGAGGTTGGAAGTATATATCGAGACTGTAAACCCAATACCGTCTCGAGTAAAGCTTTGTTGTGGTGTAGGATTTCATCGATCTCTGAAGGAAATCTTTTCAAGATTCGGAGTCCATTATTGGAATGTAAGATTGGTTGAGCTCGGGTGAGCAGATTTTCTAGAGTTGAATCTATCAGTTGTGCAGAAGTAAGTGATGGTAGCTTGACGAATTCTGGAGGAGCTGTGAAGCAGGAGGCTTCAGCGAGTAGATATATAGAGTTTCTGCTGTGTTTGTATTAGTCTGTATTGTACTGATGTACTTGTGTTGTATAATAGACAGAAGTTTATAACTGTCTATTCTGTGATGTATAAGTTGTGTAACTCTGATGTAATATGATACTATGTAATATTTTATGTGATATATTATATTTTATTCGTTCCGCTGTGAGATTCTGATGTGTTGTTCTTTCTTCTTTTCTTTCTTTTCTTCTTCTATCCCTTTCTTTCTTAATTCACGATACGTCTTTCTGGGCATAGAAAGTCGGGTCGTGACAACTGTAACGACCACGACTTTCTCTCCATAGAAAGTCGTATCGCTAATAAGAAAGAAAGGGGTGAGAAGTAGAAAAGAGAAGAAGAGAAAAGAAACAAACACAAATACTCACAGCGGAAACGAACAAAATATATTATATCACATAAATATTACATAGTATCATATACAACACTTATCAGAGTTACACAGATTACATATCATATACTAGACAGTTATAAACATCTGTCTAGTTACTACATTTCAATACAAAACAAAGATCTAAACAAGATCAACACAGCATATATCTCATCAGAGATATCAATCAATGCAAAGCATTCAGTATTACCATCCATCCATAAGTAATGATTTATATTATCTCTAATTAATTTAAAGTGAATTAAATTAATTACTTCATTCTATAAATCCTTCTTACTTAACCATTAATTTATTACAATCAATTAATTATCCTCTAATTACCTTTTTCAATTAATCATCTTTGATTAATTATCTTTTAATTACCTTCAAGTAATTTATCCTTAATTAATTACTCAAATTAATTATCCTTAACCACTTATTGTAATTAACCTTTAATTACATCATTAATTAATTAACTAAAATTAATTAAGTTAATCAACTATAATTAATTACATTAATCCTTAATTAATTACATTGATTAATTACTTCATTTATTAATTATTACTTAATTAACCAATCTTAATTACATCATTAATTATATTAATTAATGATCCTTAATTACAACTTAATTATTAATTACTTAATTAAATTAATTACATTAAGTAACTACCCTTAATTAAACAACATTTATTAATCAGTAATTAAATACCTTTAATTAACTACCCTTAAAATTAATCAGTAATTAAGTAAAGACTTTCTGGTAAAATTTCTCGGGAAGGAACTCGTGAAAATAAGGCTTTGACTCGGGATTGTTTCCGGGTTGTATGCGAGAATTTTTAGAGAACTGTTATGTTCAAAACAGTTTTTAAATTTAAAAATAAGCTCTGATACCACTGTAACGACCACGACTTTCTCTCCACAGAAAGTCGCATCGCTAATAAGAAAGAAAGGGATAGAAAAGAGAAAAGAAGAGAAAGAAAGAACTAAACAATATCAGAATCTCACAGCGGAACGAAACAAAATATAATATATCACATAACTATTACATAGTCTTTACATAATCAGAGTTACACAACTTATACAACAAAATAGACAGTTATAATTTCTGTCTATTATACAACTCAAGATACAATAATTCCCTCTTTTCCAGATTCGAACACTCTTTGGGTTTTAACCCTACTCTGACGAACTGTTGCCGCCACGGTGAAGATTAAAGCTACTCACCATTTTTTCCAAATTAATGATAGGTCGTTGATCATGGAAAAAATGGTGAGTAGCTTTAATCTTCACCGTGGCGGCAGCAGTTCGTCAGAGTAGGGTTAAAACCCAAAGAGTGTTCGAATCTAGAAAAGAGGGAATTATTGTATCTTGAGTTGTATAATAGACAGAAATTATAACTGTCTATTTTGTTGTATAAGTTGTGTAACTCTGATTATGTAAAGACTATGTAATAGTTATGTGATATATTATATTTTGTTTCGTTCCGCTGTGAGATTCTGATATTGTTTAGTTCTTTCTTTCTCTTCTTTTCTCTTTTCTATCCCTTTCTTTCTTATTAGCGATGCGACTTTCTGTGGAGAGAAAGTCGTGGTCGTTATTTTAAAATTCAAACCATTTAAAAAATATAACTAACATTTAAACTTATTAAAACATTTAAAATTTATAAAGCTTTGTTATGTTTTTTAAATGGTTTGAATTTTAAAAGAGTTTAAATCAAATTTCTTTTAAAATTCAAACCATTTAAAAAACATAACAAAGCTTTATAAATTTTAAATGTTTTAATAAGTTTAAATGTTAGTTATATTTTTTAAATGGTTTGAATTTTAAAAATAAATAATACTCGTAAAAATTTGAGTACCCAAGAGTTTAATACACAACTAATACGTACGGCACTTATTGGAGTTTGGATTCCATACAATGGCAGGGCTACTGGGGTACCGCCCGTCACAGTACGTGGCCTAGATCACCGTACCGAGGAGTACGCCCGCTTCCCTGCAACACAAAGCCGGAACCATCCCTTACTGGATAATCCCGAACAAGATAATCCCGTAGTTGGCGCGACCAACCACACACTAAGCCGAATAAAAGAAAAGGGACCTCTAGACAGGGATCTATCTTGCTCTCAGTGGGTGCTACCCACGAAGTCTTGCTGCACCTCCCCACGCTCGTCTACTTCGAGTCGAACACGATGAAAACGCGAACCCAAACTCGAGTGACCTCGTCTTGTATTTGAGTTGTAATGTCTAGACAGATGTTTATAACTGTCTAGTATGTGTTGTATAGTTGTGTAAACTCTGACAAGTGTTGTATACTATGTAATAGTTTATGTTATTAATATAATTTATTCGTTCCGCTGTGAGATCGTTGTTGTTGTTTCTTTCTTCTCTTCTTTCTCTTTTCTACCCCTTTCTTTCTTCATAATGATGCGACTTTCTGGGCATAGGAAGTCGGGTCGTTACAGTGTTATGTTCAAAACAGTTTTTAAATTTAAAATAGGTGAGTAAATTTCTTTTAAAAACAGTTTTAAATATGTTATTATACTTGGATGCATGTGATGAAATCTTGTAGTAATAAAGTAGATAATGTTGCTTGAATGTATGGATGTGAATGCATGTATATATATATATGAAATGTCTGTGATATGCCTGTATATACTTCTCTGTTTAATGGCAGACCCAAGATTATCACACAAAAATTTCATATCTTCCCATCTAATCGAATTCAAGCTAATATTTTTAAAGAAGATATGTTTGTATCATTATAATATCATTTTTAAAAATATTTTTGAGTAGAATAAATAAACAGGATGGCTGGAAAGTAGGAATGTCAGTAAGGATGAATTCAAGTCGAAAATCAATGTTTATAATTTCATGATTTGATTTCACAATCGGATTCGAATTAGAAAATAATGAATTTTGATATTGGTTTCATAATTTTTAAGTTAACAATTATTGAAAAGTTTTGAGTTGAACGGGAAATTGTTTTCTGCCGATTTCTGGCAATCGGAGTGGTAATGTTGGTCGAGTTTTGGCATGGAGGTGGCCGATGTGTCGATGATCTCTGGAAAAATGGTGAGATAATTTTTAGATGGTCGGAGTGGTGGGTCGGTGGCGATTTAGGGTTTAAACTCGTTTTTCTGTTGAATTGGCTCTCGAAAGAACTGCAGCGTCGTCAGGGCGATTCAGGCGATCGGTCTAGGGGGAAAGAGTTCGTGGGTTGTCGGAGCAGCTTCGGCCAGAACTGCGTGGACTCTGGTGGTCTGAAGCGGCGAGACGAAGGAAATTTGGTGATCCAGTTTTGATGACGATTTGGGTTCGAGTGTTTCGATATGCTAGAATTTGATTTCCGGTGAGCTTTGATGATCTGAGGGGTCGAGGTGTTAGGGTCGGTCGTCGATGACCTGTTGACGTCGATAGGGTTGGACGGAGCAGCGGTGAACCCGCGTGCACGTGCACGTGCACGTTTGGGATATCTGGGATTTGAGGGCTTTGGAAGAAGAAGGCGACTCGGGATAGCTCTCGCGTTTTAGGTTAGGCGACTCGAAGCAGAGGACGTGCGTGAGTTTCCTCGCGAGTGACTCGAGAAAGAAGCGTGTTTGGCTCGGGTAATTTGAGTATACCAGGTTATTAAAGAATGTACTCAAGCTTTTCAAATGTTTCAAAGTTTAAAAGCAAAGTAAAAACAAGTTTTCAAATTAAAGTTATTTTCAAAGAAATTATAAAGAAATGTTTTAAAATAAATTTCAAGTTTATTTTGAATGGATAAGTTTATAGGATGTAATAATTAAGATTTCAAAGGTAAATATCTGTTTAATTTATTAAACATGTTTTAACAGGGTTTTTAAAAAGATTTTAAATATTAAAAAAAAAATTAATGTTAAATTATTTGCTTCTTAAGTAAAATTTTATATTTCAAATATATAATTGATTTCTAAATTTGTTTTATTAAAGTTAATAATTGGAATAAGTAATTAAAATAAAATAAAGAGTTTATTCTTAATTAGTTAAGTTATTAATTTTAGATTAATTAATTAGTCTAATTAATTAAGATAATAAATTATGGTTAATTAAGTGTAAATACTTAGTAAAGTAATTAATGGATAATTACTAATGTAAATAAGAAAAGAAAAATTATTATGAAAGTAATTAGTAATTTAGGGAAGTCAATTTAAAGGAAGTAATTAAGAGTTAATCACTTGATGTTATTAATTAAAGGGTAATTAATAAAAATCGAATTGAAGTTAATTAATTAAAGAGTAATTAATTAATTAAAGTATTAAGGTTAATTAAAAATGTGATTAATTACTAGTTGAGATAATTAATTAAAAGAGAATAATTAATTAAGGTAAGTAATTACAAGATGGTTAATTACTGTTTATAATTTAATTAAGGTTAATTACTTGAATGTAATTAAAGATAATTAATCAAGGAAGATCATTAAGAGATGATTAATAAATTGATTTGTAATTAATCAATGATAGTAAGTAGGATTAAGATAATCCAAGTGATTAAAGAATAGTAATTAATTTAATTAAAGGTTAATTAAATTGATATGGAGTTAATCAATTCTGCTTTTGAATGATTGATTGATTAATATTTGGTGATTGGTTGATACTGGATGATTTGGATATGATATCTATGATATGTGACATGCTGCTTTGTGAGATGAATGCTTGGTTGCATTATGATGGTAATATAGATTAACTATTGTGATGTTGATATGGATTACCTATTTGGTTATAGATCATTTGTTTATTTGATAATGTGATTATCAATTGTGATTTGTGAATTATCTATCTGTATGAATATAGATAAGTTAAATTGTTTAAACCTTTAAACAACTTGGACTTAAAAGATACGTTTTGGATTTCGATGAGACCGGGATCGGGTTTCCGTATACCATAATTCCAGGTCTGGAGACCCGAATACCACATCGATCCAAATTAACGATAGGTCGTGAATCTCAAGTGAAGATGAAGATTTAGAGTGCAAGGGTTATTGTCGTTAACTCTGAGGGTGATTCCAAAACGAGTGTAACGAGATAATGCCTTCGGTTTCGTTCGAACCCGGAACGAACTTGTATGGATTGAATGCTTTCAGCACATCGTCAGGCGGACGATGAGCATTCTAAGTGATATGTTCTGATTAAAGGTAATCGTAACCTCAAGCCTCATCAACCGGGAATGGCTAAAACAGGGGAGGTGCAGCAAGGCTTCGTGGGTAGCACCCACTGAGAGCAAGATAGATCCCTGTCTAGAGGTCCCTTTTCTTTTATTCGGCTTAGTGTGTGGTTGGTCGCGCCCACTACGGGATTATCTTGTTCGGGATTATCCAGTAAGGGATGGTTCCGGCTTTGTGTTGCAGGGGATTGGGAGTGATCCTCGGTACGGTGATCTAGGCCACGTACTGTGACGGGCGGTACCCCAGTAGCCCTGCCATTGTATGGAATCCAAACTCCAATAAGTGTCGTACGTATTAGTTGTGCCCAACTATGTTGGAATGTGAGATGTAAGCATTTCAGCTATTTCTGTATTTTACTTGAAAACCCTAGACCCTATTATAATACAATCGGATTTCCTATCAAATGTTTTAGTTAGCGTAAGGTAAAAACTTACCCATGTTTATTTGTGGGGAGTCTTACGTGATACTTTTGTTTTCAAAGGTTTTCAAAGTTAAGCAATCTAACCATTTACTCACACCAGACCCATGTCTGACCCAAGTGTTTATTTTCTGTTTTATTAAACTCTTGGGTACTCAATATTGTATTGAGTAGTCAAGGGATTCAGGATAGTCTTGACGAATTCTGGAGGAGCTGTGAAGCAGGAGGCTTCAGCGAGTAGATATATAGAGTTTCCGCTGTGTTTGTATTAGTCTGTATTGTACTGATGTACTTGTGTTGTATAATAGACAGAAGTTTATAACTGTCTATTCTGTGATGTATAAGTTGTGTAACTCTGATGTAATATGATACTATGTAATATTTTATGTGATATATTATATTTTATTCGTTCCGCTGTGAGATTCTGATGTGTTGTTCTTTCTTCTTTTCTTTCTTTTCTTCTTCTATCCCTTTCTTTCTTAATTCACGATACGTCTTTCTGGGCATAGAAAGTCGGGTCGTGACACTTACCTTTAATAGGACTTTACTTTTCAGAAAATAGATTCTCTAACTTCTAACGAGTTCTATGAAATTCTGATATAATCAACTAACATACAACCTTCCTATAATCTCCTTTTTGAGTTAAATGAGTGAATGCATGTGAGTTTATGGAAGTGGATCATAAAGGAATATAGAAATGTAGTTATCAGTGATGGAGCAATTTAGAACTTTGGAAACACTAGAGTTTAGAGAGTAAGAGAGAATATCAAAATAAGATATTTGATTTTATTAGATTGCTTAAAGTCTAGCCTTAGACATGTATAAATAGATGTGATAAGTCTCTTTCAAAAGTTGCAACCCATTGAAGAAAGAGTCGCAACCGATTGAAGAGAGGAGACGTGTCTTTTCAAAATATGACTATTAAGAACAACTCAGATGTCTGGATTAAGTGCTTAGACATCTAGATTTTAAAAATGTTTTTCCAAAAAAGAAAAGTTTAAAAAATCATGGACTCAAACATCTAGATTTTATAGTCAAACGTCTGGATTTTAAAATTGTTTTTGCAGAAAAAAATCATGAATTCAAACATTTGAAGTTTACACTAAGACGTCTAAATTTTTCTGACTTTTGAAATAAAACCCCCGAAAGTTTTTAGTTCAAAATTGCATATTCTCAAATGTCTGAATTTTGTTGCTAGATGTTTGGAATCCTTGGACATTTTAAACCTTG
Organism: Allium fistulosum; assembly: GCA_030737815.1. NCBI lineage: Eukaryota > Viridiplantae > Streptophyta > Magnoliopsida > Asparagales > Amaryllidaceae > Allium > Allium fistulosum. Next base: position 298,384,931 of record CM060905.1, on the reverse strand, counting down.
TTAAAAAATTGTCTTTTAAATGTTCGAAATCATTTTGATGCAAACATATTAGCTCATATCACTCATGGGAGATTGTACATGCATATCTAAGATAATAACACAAGATATATGACTCCTATAAACATTCGTGTCCATATGAGCTCTTGTTTGATATGTCATTGTAACTTATTAAGTCTTCGATGTCATTGTTCTCCAAATATATGTATTCAATGCTTCTTTTTTATCATCAAGTACCTACACGTTAGCTTAAAGATTCTTCGATATGATTGTACATTTATTGTCATTAAAATCCAACAAGAGAGGTTTTAACAAGAATAGATCTAGTAAATTAAAACATGAAAAGGAATGTTCTAGTTTAGGAATTAATAGTTAGAAATAGGAAAAAAGACACACACACACACAAACTATGCTTATCAATTAAAAATAAAAACTTATATAGCGTAATTTATGACGATATTCGTCTCAGCATATTAAATTATAGGATTAGAAGGTCTAGAGGGAAAAGATATAGTAACTCCAAAATTAATAGGGTAATAAATGTGTTGTTAATAGAGAGTTACCGAAAAAATGAGGATAGAAATGCGCTCAATGAGACTGATTAAAGGATTTAATATAGCATTTATGAGGAAATGAAATAGGCATATCAGGTTGAATTTGAATGGGTAAATAAATGTTATTAGAGATTGTCCAGTTAAAATAATGATGACCATTTGTTAGGGACAGTTGACATTTATGGAATATAGAAAATAAGAATATAAGATCGGAATCAAATGTTGAAGGCACTATAATCTTCGTAGCGGGAAATTATTCAGCCTTAATTATACAATTAGAACAAGCGTTAATTTGTGGGCCTAGCCCAACATTTAAGCTTAGGATGGTTGGTTTGGTTTAGCGCGTTGGGATGCGAAGTCAGTAGAGTTACACAACAAAAATCGGCCCTTCACCTAGAGGCTACTAGTAGTTGTGTATACTTACTACTAATGTGAGACATCTCCAACCATAGGACCCAGAGGGAAGGGATATGCATTTGCGGATATGTAGTGGAAAATATACCAAGGGTTTTCCTCGAATTTGAAGTGTTAAATGTCCTAGTACTTTTAAAGAAATGGGGTATGCTTCATTTTTAATAAGTGGTATTAAGTAACTGAAAGTGGCGTTTTCCTTGAATTACATTAGGTTAGTCTAAATGGGATGTCAAATATGGAATGTTCGATGGGCTATGTCATTATTTTTATTGGATCGGTATTTAGTGGTAGGGCTGGCATATAGGCTATGACCACCAACAGTTCCAAGTATTCAATGGCAAAGGCTTATGTTATGCCCGGATGAATTTCGCTTCCTACTAGTATAGAATCTGTACGGGATATGCAAAGACCTCAGAGTTAGTTGATTAGTTGTTTGTTTGCCGGATGTGGGCTAGTTAACCTATAGATGAGTCTTTGAGATGCATTAGTTATATGAATATTATATTACAAAGTCGTATCTTGGGGTTATCGGTTTCTATACCTAGGACCAACTGACTAGCGCTTACGTTGTGTAGGGCCTACTTCAGGATTGAGGTATTAAATGGTTGTTGGGCCTGCCTCCTCCCTATTTAAGAAGTATTAAGTGGTCAAGGATTTTTAGTGGTACATCATTTAGATATATATGTATATGGGCATATATATATAAGGTTATTCGAAGGAGGTTAAACATATATTACGTGCACAAAGGATTGAACGAATTAGCCATAAATAATAGACATAACACTTAAATAGGAATCAATCGGCATAAATGAGTGTTATAGGTAAAGTATGTAATTTTTCCAGTCACCAAAATGTTATTCTGACACCCTCCTCATTACAAACCACATGATAGATTTAGAGAGACATGCAACTGGTTGCAAGATGGGAACAGTAGATGGTGAAGTCTTCTTATTCATGCTCGGCGTTGACAAGGCAATTAATATCCAAGAAATACTATTGATTCCAAGGTAGTAGCCTCAGTCGGTATTTATGTTTTATTATATTATTCTATTCCACTATGAGTTTATATTGATTGCACTCTGATATGCTTGTGTTTATTACAGGTTACTGAAACCAATGATCCATGCCTTAATGAACTTGGATTTTGATTAGTCGAAATTCAGGCCTATTAAGATGCGACATTTGGTATCAGTGCTTAGGTTAGTCTATCATAGGAATTAGGATATGTTGATAGAACATATTTGTATTTTACCTGTAATTATATATATTGTATGCCAAGCCCTATGAATTCCGACTAAAAAAGTAGTTGTGATCATATTACAAATGGATGGATGAGGAAACTATAAGTTGGAACAATGAGTAGAGTTAAATTTATACACCTACCATGACTACCCCATGGTGCGTTGGTTGTACGCAAGGCATTGACCAAGAAGAGCATGAGCATGACATATAGAAGGACCCTTGAAACTGGATGGTACTGGACTCTTTTTTTGGGCCTAAGATGCCTTATGATTGTGGATTTAGCTGGATTGCTGATTAAAGACGTACACTACATCCAAACAGATGGGAAAAAGAACCTATATATTGCAAGCATCCGAAAGTAAGGTATAATAGGAATGGAGAGAGTTCCCACAAGAAGTGTACACTAATTAGCACAAGAAGATAACTAGATTTTTAGTATATGCTCTTAATAAGAAGAGGTTAAGAGTGAATGTGAGTAGAAAAGAAGAAAGTTCAATAGAATGAGCAATTAAAGTCCATTTCTAAGTCCGACAACGTTCGAAAGTATTTGACAAAAAATTATTTTTGAAAATTCATTGAAATGTTTTGAATGAGTTTTTCGAAGGATTTATTGGGAAGTTGTTATTTTGAAAAGTAAGGAAAATTTGAATTTCATGATTTAAATTTGGTTGGATTAAAGGTTTTTTATAAAGGAATTTTCTGTTTTAATAAAGGGAAAATAAAGCGTAGGTTAGGCTCGATGATTTTTCCTATAAATTTGGAAGTTTTTATTTAAAAATTCTTTCTAGGGAGTTGATAAATGGAAATGGTACTTGATTGAGAGGGGTAAAATGAATAGGAGGGTACAAATGTCTGATAATGATGGTAGGTGGAACATTCTGTGTAAGGAAATACGGAGAACAACTGCTGAAATAGATTTATATATATATACACACCTTTACATATTAATGAAGAAAAGCCAATAACTAAAGCAGGAAGGGAACGCACTACTATAAGTCAATATTAGGAAATTTAGAAAGAAATAGTGTTAAGGATTTTAATAGGGTTAGTAATCTAATTTGGAATAATATAGGAGATAAACAATAGAAATAGGATGGGAAGAATGAATAAATTCCATAGATATGTGTAGCAATTGCGCATATATTTTAGATAGGCGCTTAAATAAATGTTACAATTGGAGTATCTTTTAGAAGTTCCTCCGATATGCTATTATAATCTCCATCGAAGTTGAAAGCGGAAATAGCATGGGTAGTAGGAAAATAATTGGACGGAAGTTATCCTTGTCTACTCCAGTTTTCATTTTTTTAAGCTGTAGAAGATGTGTTAAAAAATGGTTTGGTATAATAATTGGGTTTTTGGATGCACCATGCGAAATGTTTTAGGGAGAAGGCACATAATGATAATTTAATGCGTTTATAGTTAAAAATCCTAATTTTGAAGAAGTAAATCTTTGTTGTAGAAAGTATTTGAAAAGGGAAATTTTTCATGACTCCTTTTTGGAAACCAATCAATTTTTGAATTTTATAAAGATGGTTTCTATGTTTATATTTCCAGGGATAAAGGTTTTGGATTAGGAACTTCATGATTGTGAAGTTCTATTTTTTTAAAGAGTGGTGAACTCCAAACTAATTTTTGATATGCAGTAGATAAGGGGGACCGACTAGGTAAGACACGGTAAAAGTTTAGGCTATGTATAAAATAGCTATGGATGCTCATAGGATAGCAACAAAGAATCCCCGTTGAATATAAAAGATATTGTAATGAACCTAAGAATATTTTATTAGAGATGTGTGGAATCCATAAGAACAAACCTAAAAGAATGGAAAATGGTATCAAATTACAATTTTGAGAGTCTAGGGTATACTTGCATGAAAAATCTAGGATAAGGAAAGTAAATACCAAAGTTTGAGGATACTATTAAGAGATTTTGATTGAGAGAAGCTAGTAGTACGAGTAGAGAAGAGGTTAACGAGATGGCGAACCCATATAAAAGATGCCGGTTGACGCAAGGTTAAAGAAGGCAAGATAGGTGGTAGAAGATGTTCCATCAAGCCAATTTTCCGATGAGTTATTCTAAATGTGCATAGCCTATATTTCTTTCCCACTTCAGTGTGGAAATGCACAATTTATCACATAATCGAATGTAACAATTGAAGTAATGGATTGATCTTATTTATTGGGAGCCAAGGAGGTAAGTTACAACGTGTGGATTATAGTTGAATAGCATACTAGAATGTCCATCTTAATTGAGTAAGGGGAGATAGAGCCCCAACATTAATAACACCATTTGATAATGAAGGACAGCTTCCGGTAATCGTTTTCATTTAGGGTTTTTGGTTTAATCGCTAGTTGTCTCTCTTTGGATATTGGAATTATGGTAAGAGAGATGTTCCTATTTTATCACAGTGTTGATTTTCTGGATGAGCTAAGACTGCTATATATATATCTATACTATAATAAAAAACCTTTGGTCAACCGGTCAAAGTGAAGCCTTTTTGGCAGTTCCTAAATTACCCACGCTGCAAACTCCAACCAAATAATTCTGCTGGGGCACTTCCGTCTTTCTACCACCGCCTCATCCCACGTTCCCCAACCTGCTCCTTTGCACGATTGTATAACTTCCTCTTCTGTCTCTCTTCCCTTTTCTTCTCCGTGTTCCTTTTCCTTTTCCTTCTGTTTTCCTCTCAGCCGAAACAATGGCACTTCCCCTTTTCCACTTTTCAAATCGACGTACCTAAATTGACCAAACTCTGCTCTTCCCTTGCTTCTGTTCGACTGCCTCCCGAGATGACCACTGTCTCCCCGATGATTCTCCACCATCTCATCCATGTTTTACCAACAGATCTTCCCACTTCCCCTACCAAATTGACGATAACAACGAATTATTGTGATACCCACCTGAAAGGTTCAATAATTCATTAGACGATCCATTTTCTAATTCAACGAATTATTGAGCACTGCGGCGAAGACGATGGCGCACTAGGGCATCCTCATCCTCACTCACGGTATCGATTTTCTAATTCAACTAAAATTCCTGTTGTTTACTCTTAATTTGTTTATTTTAAAACTCTATTTCATCAATGTTATTTCCGCACACAATATGGTCATTCAGATGGCTCTGCAGAAGAAGATGATCCACGGACAACAGCACTGCGGCGAAGATGATGGCGCACTAGGGCATCCTCGCTCACGGTATCAATTTTCTGAATTCAACTGAAATTTCTATTCTTTAATCTTCATTTGTTTATTTTAAAACTCTATTTCATCGATGTTACTTCCGCAAGCAAAACTGTGATTCAGATGGCTCTACAACAGGAGTGGACAACCAGTCCATAGAGAGAGATATATACGAAATTAAGGTACTATTTTTTTTACTACTACAGTTTGTATTTCGGTCATTGCCAAAACTACTGCATTTACAATCAAAAAATCATTTATAGTTGAAGGTACCATCAAGATCCTGTCAGAAAGTAAGAAGAAACTGAAAAATAACAACTCGAAGATGTGAATGGATTAGTGTCTACAGCAATTTGGGTATCTCCATCTTTTTTGACTTTGCTTAAAGCTTTTCTTCTTATTCATTTGCATTTGCAGATTTATATGACGAGCATTATTACATTATTCTGCCTATTTTAAGCCTGACTGTCAAAAAACTTTAATTCACAGTTTATTCACTGTTTTTAACTATAAATAGCTTGATTAAATGATGTGCGCCCTTAGTAATTATAATACTAAACATACCAATCCTATAAAGAACAAAATATAGATATTTTTATTCCATGTTTGATATTTATCCATTAATTTGGTTTGGTTCTCAAATTTCTGTGATAACACTCCGTACTGTACTTCGTAGACATTGATAATGCAAAATGAATGGTATTTAAGCATTTACTATTCTCTTTGTTACTGATAAGATTATAGCAATTTCTAATTTTATATCTGACTTTCATCATGTTTGGGAAATCCAATTACAAATACATGTAATTAATAAGTACTTAATTTTTTTACTACAGTGGATTGGTACTTTATGTCCACATATAAATATAACATTTCAAAACATAGTCTTCATCACTTACTTTGGACAGTCAGTACACAGGTTTTCCTAATTGTGTGTTTGTTAAACTGTTTGTCAGTTGGTCTATTTTGGGTTTTATGTGGCTAAGTTGATTTTATATGTCGACATTTGTTAATTTTTCGTAAAATTCAATTATTTGAGTACTTTGTTGTAGTTTTTGACATATAGAGTTTTGATTTTACTTGGTCAAAAGGACTGTCGGTGTGAATTAAAAAAACAATGCAACTGATTTTGAAAATCATAAGCCGAATAAAGATTTTTCCTACGCACCGAATATTCTGTAATATTGACATGGCACATGCAATTTTGGATTAACTGATCATGATTGATTTCCATAGATATTTAGTTGATTATTTTATTTACATCTTTGCAATAGAACCATAAGTACAAAAGTGATTTTTGATGAGTAAATGGTAAACACTATATTTGTTCATATTGCAAATCATTTCTTTTTTACTGTTTTTTTCACAATTAGTATACGTCCTAAACAAGAGAATATTTATACTTGGTATTGTACTAATGTTTCACATTACTTCCTGTAAAAGAATATTCAGATCATTTTACAAATATTTTTATTTTCAAAGTGCATATTTTTTGTTCCCTTTTTAAGAATAAATAAATTATAATGCCAGTAGCTACAATTACTATATACTCCTCTTATGTTTTGATTCTGAAATACTACATAATTTATAGCTTCTTACCTGCTCTTGCTTGAACTTCAGTGTCATCAGAGGCCTTACACAATTTAGTCACAGTTACATTAAAACAAATAACTATTGCAATGCTATATAATTGATTATTTGGTGGATATTCGTGTGTTCCTTATCAAAGTATGTGCAACTTACTGGATATGTGACTTAGGCATAGTTGGCAGATTCTAAAATTAGGCATGCCCCTTAAAATACGTGCAGATGCATTTTCGATAAGAATTAGTGCAACTGTAAGAATAATTAATTCTGTAACAATAGGTGTTGACAAATTTGAAACTTCCTTAAAATAACGTGTTAAGAAAATATGCCCCCTGTTAAGAAAGAATGAAAACAGGACTGTGTGGTTTCCAGTTTTAGGCTTTGGGCTGTATGTCCAACATCTATATAAATAAGAAAAACATACATGAATCTAATATCCTTCATATTTAGGATTTAAATTGCCCATTGTGTTACAGTGTCTTTTCACATATACTTTATGTGACAGAGCAGAATTTGATCTGTTACCTAAGCCAATGACGGAGAACATGTTGACTCCAGATCATCTTTCACAAACGTTGATAAAGAATAGTTTGAACTGCAATAAGAATAATACTATCATATCGCTATTTTTTGAAGTTTGCATTTGGTAATGAACTGAGTACACCGGTTATGTCTTTATCTTATCTATCAAAGTATATAATTGTACTGAAATGCTTGGTACATGATGCAAAATCATAAGTTGTTGTAAGGGAAATGTTTAATTTAGTCCAATGTTTTATATGTATGATTTTTCAAACTTAGAATGCTTGATTTGTATGGTTTCTCTGTGATTATGCAAAACACTGAGCACTTGGTTGATGTGTACGTTTTTTCAGATATATGAAATTAGTTCTCTGCGTTTCTTTTAATGACAATACTTGCCAGTTTTGTCCCATGATTATTAAAATATTCCGTAAATACACATTTTTATCCTGGATTCAAAAGAAAGGATACAACCACTGTTTTTGATCCCATAATCTTGATTTCAAATTTCATTTATGTATTCATCTTGATTTCCAGTTTATTACTTGGCTCAACTGCGTATTACTAAAATTAGATTAGCTGAAGTTCTTGGATATTTGTTTGCTTTTGACCTACTGACATTTGATTCATGCTTGCACTAAACCTGCTTTGTATGCCTTACCATTGTTCTATTACTGCATTAATTTATGCATAGCGTTCATCAATATAAAAGGACACTTGAATATTATTAAAGGTAGAAACGTATGAAGTATTCAATTTTTATCATTAAATTTTTAAATGCTTATTCATATTTATAAAAAACTCGAAAGAATTTGTTTCATAACTTAACCGATATGTTTAAAATTGCATAATAGCACAGACATATACTTGATCATGCAAGAAAGAAAATTTATATCAGCGACCGTTTTCTTCCAACTTTTACAAGGTTATTCTATTTTCTACCTAATGAATTAGTATGCTGCAGATATGCATGTTCAAATACATATTTAGTAACATATATATGCTATCCCTGTTTAAGGAAAAAATAAAATAAAAGTGAAATTAGACTGCATAATTCCTTTAAAGTATGATATGATCATTCTTCTGATTTTAATTTCAAGCCTTTTTAGGTTTGTATAATTGCATTTTTGAACAAGGATGGAACCCTTTGAAGCACAAACATCAATTATGTTTTGGAGTGCCATTGAAGTGAGTTGTAGTGTGTAAGATACATACATCTATTATGTCTGTTTTATTTCCTTTTTTTTCAAAGGTCCAATCTCTGTCTAATATGTATTGTTTAGTTATGTTAAGTGGCCTGATTACCCATTATCCTCTGTTCAGGCACATAAAACATCGATTTAGCTGTTGGGATATGACAAGGGATGGAATGCATCATTCCCCTTGAAACATGGGTTACAGTGATTATTATAATCCTTTATGTTCAGTGTTGATAATTGTAGCTTACAATATCATAATTACAAAATATTTAGTATTTCTACAATGAGGTTTTGTTAAATTCTCCTATACCACATATTGAAACATTTTTATACGAGTAGCCTTTTGTTTGTTAGCTTTTACATCTCTTGCAGAAGCTCTAAGCTTTAAGCTACGAAAATGTATTAAGCGCGCATAATGTATTGAGCTTCAACAAATTTGTACTATCCTTGCATTACATTTTCGTTCAACTAAATTCATCAATTATTACATTTCAGAAGAAAAAATTTTAACTTCTACCGTGAAATAGTTTCCCTTCAATATGTACATCATAAAATTTTTATTTATGCATTCTTCAATGAATATTAATCTACCTACAATTTTTTTTAATAAAGAACATTGAATTTGACCACCGTCCTTGAAATAGGTACATACCGTAAAGGCTAATTGAACCATCCTTTACTTCAGTAAATGGTATCTTTCCCTCTGTTGTTAAACTACCGTTATACATATGATGCATCCAATGTTGTGTACTGGGGATGAGTCATAATACAAATAAGTTACGTATTTCTGAAATGGTTCACCTTGCAGTAACATATCGACAACAAGACAACTTGCATTCATATTACATGTTAGATGTACAAAAGGAATTTGAAGTGCAATGTCAACATGAAGTGGAGTATTGAGCTTACATGAGTGAAATGGAACATGGAGTTGCCCATCAACCAATAGCAGGAAATGAGTTGAAGGACTGATCAGTGAAGTCGCTTATGAGCTTGGATTTGGGGTGTAAGCCTCATATTTGGTACTGGCATGAGATGACGGAACTATGCAATGTTTCTGTCACATTTTTTTTATTAACTGTGTATTTCAGCAATAGGTTATTTTTACTTCAGTGCATTTGTATTATTTAAGTGGAAATGTACTGTAATGTTGAAATAAAACATTCATATAATTATTGGAATGCACTATGAAAAAAATGTCATTGTATATACTGTATGTAATGTGTTACATTATGTTGTATGATAGTTTATCACTTTCATTACCCTATTTTATTATTTTCAAAAATAACTTAGTCTCATTTACTTTTTGGTTAATAATTGCTTTTTGTCAATGTATATACGTAAATACATGCAACATTATGTATACTTCAAATCATGCTGTAAGATCCAAAAAATCTTACAAATGGTGTTTTTAACAAAGACAAACTACGTCACTTCCTTCTTTTCATACGTCCAACGAACGTGCCACCATACTTGTATATATATATATAGCAGTCTTATATATAAGGAAATAGTGTAAATAAGAAAATCTCATAAGGATACTTATAACGACCCAGTATTTTCAACCATTCGCATCCATTATAAGTGTATAGGTAAACACTCATGCCGGAGTTGAATTGCTCAAAATACTGCGTTGTAAATAAAATTTGGCAAAACTCAACATATACAGTAAATAAAATAATTACAGATCACAGACACAGAGTAATATAACAATACCGCAGCGGAAACAAGGGATAGTAGTTCATGAAGCTACTATATATATAACAGAGTTAAACAAGATACAACAGAAGTCTCGAATACCATAGATGTCTCAATACAATAATCAAATACAAGATCTGAATACATCACTGGAATCAACAGAATAACTGAAAGCAGGATCGATAGATAGCTGGATCTCCAAGCGAAGCTCCAACTCCAAAGGTGAGTCTCCAATGCTGTATCACTCAGTCTGACCCGAGCGTAAAGCAAAACACAAAACACTCGAGTCAGGATTAACATTCTTATATTAATAAATCCAACTCAAGTGAAATATCAACTGAAATACAAGTAACTTAAAGGATGTTTGGGATAACCATCCTCTAAGGGTCCGTTAAACTATTTACTATGTAGTAATATACACTATATACAGTAGTGTCTAAATAAGTAAAGTATAATCATATCTGAAAATAGCGTTAAGGGGATGGAGAACCTTAACGCGGTCGGATCTTAAAATCATAATCGTAGTAAAGCTCGGTATGGTAGGTGACACGGCACAACTAGGCAATGCCAGGGTAGATATACCAATTACGCACACGGACTGATGGATACGCATAGCAGCCACTACCGTTCCACCTCGAACAACACTCCCAATCGGAGGATGGCCATCTAGTCAAATCACAAGTAAGAGAATAAATTGAAGAAATGCGTCCGAGAAGAGGTGCTACCTCACTGGTCCGAGATCGCTCCTGTTTTAGCCACCTTATGCCAACTCACGGGAGTTGGGTCCACGTAACATACCTTAAGAACGTCGCCACCATCCTACTTCATTCTGGAATCTCCACCGCGTACACGGTTGTCAAAGTGGTTTTCGGTATCGACAGAGAGTATGTCCATATCCGATCCCGGTCTCTTTGCCAACCAATCGTTATTATAACACCGTGGTCATTTCACAATAGTTTATACTTCAGAACCAAAATATATCATTATCATTTCAAAACCCAATTTAATACGATATCATTTCATTTCAAATATATCCATCATATTACTTTCCAAAGTTATAATGTTTTCGAAATCATAGTCTGGAAATCACAGTATTTTGGAAATCATAGCACTATCCCTTTAAACAGTTTAGATATTAAAATTCCGTTATAAAATAAATTAGTTTCCTCAAATTTCACAAATCGATTCAAATAACTCGAATTCCAAAAATTTAATTTAAATCAAATCTCAAATCATTAATTTCAACTCGATTCAGCTTCTAAATAAACCATTTCAATTTATCGATTTCAAATACATATCTGAACCATAAAATAAGTCATTTCAATTTTTATATATTTCAAAGCTTTAAATATTCATCATTTCAAAACTAAATTCGGTAAATTTATATACATATCAAATTCATTTTACAATTATTTAGTTTGAAATATTAACTTAACATTTTCATAACATTTGAATACAATTTAAATTTACAATTTAAATAAATCCAATATCTCATTTAAATATTTATACGTTTGAAATATCCATTTAAGTCACCTTTAAAGTTTCAAGTTGTAAATCACTTCTTTAAATTTCAAATTCAATACATTTCAAATCAAACTTATTTAAGTATAATTCTTAAATAAATACCATTTCAATCAATTTCTAATCATTATAAATTCTATATTTCAAAGATATAGATATTTAATAAATTCTTAAACATATTATTTATCAACTTTGTTAAATCAACTTTAATGAAATCTTTAAAAAAATCAATATTTATCAAAACCATATATTTCTTTTTCAAAACGTTTATATATAGACCAACGGTGCCTGTATATAATTTTCTATCCTATGGTCAAGTGATACGGATATTTATCATTTCAATCCGCAATTTAAAACATATTCGGGTATATATCTTTTCAACCCGAAATCCCAAATTCAATTCAATGAAAATCGCTTGGGTTTATCATTTTAACCCATAACGATTTTCTCCTATTCTACAGATCGTTCGGGTATGTATCATTTCAACCCATAGTGATTCTATACTAACAGGGAACTTGCAGAGTGATAACAGATATGATAATAATATAACAACAGTAACAAGCATATATCAACAATATAAATAACAGATAATGGTGTCAGATGTCACAGGTGAACAGATACAGATAATGACATATATAACAATGTAAATAACTAACATCAGCATATTCAATTGACATTTCAATTGAAATCAAATTTAATAAATATAAGAACATTAATCGTGAGTGATTGCTCACCTTTCGAGGCTAGAGAGATGAACGGGAAAGGAAACGATTTGTGGATCCAAACACGAATTCCAAAACAACGTTAGACGGACACGATTCAGTGAAGCAAACAGGCACGACGGACAAAGCTGGCAAAGGGGAAATCGACGAAATAATTAGAATCAACTTGATAGAGATAAAATTTTATATATATTATTATTAATATTATTATATTTCGAATCCTTACATTTTAAACACATTTTTAATTTAAACCTTAATTTATCCCTGAACATCAAACTCTTGCGAACTTGTATACATATATCTATGTATTTTAAACTTATACATATATACATATATATTATACTTTCAGATCAATACTTATTGTAAAAGCCTATATAACTCACTTATTATACTATGTACAAACTCACTTTATCATAATAAAATGTAATGTGTACTGACTCAACGTGTAAACTTACACTGTCATAAATGTAATAATATAATAAAGTATACATATATAAACAAGCTAACTAACCCACGTAGACACATAAATATATATAAATCATTAATACATATTGCATAAAAATCAAAATTTCTAATGTATCATCAATATACTAACCAGGTACCCAAAACTGTTACAAACATTATATATAAAACAAATATATCTCTGACTATACATTAACATTATATATAAAAATATGGGAATAGTAATCATAAGAAGAAGAGTCAATCTGTAACAATATATGTAAAAGTATAACTGGTTACTAAAATTTAACTTTATATAGATATACACGTATATATTTTACATATTATCATTCACTGCAAAATAGCATCATAACATTATACCTAAAATCTTCCATATATCAATAGAACTAATTGGCTAACCTTATAATAAATATATATAATAATACTTACAGTACATACAACACATATATGATAATAATATATATATAGCTTCTGATAAAATCCATATAACAACATACATAGCTAATATCTATGTAACCTGAACCATATTGTACTCATCCCAAAAATTTTATAATGCAACATATATACGTATATGTGTAAAGAAGTTAGGTTTTAAATAAACAAAATATATGCAAAATACTGTATCATAGATATACGCACTGTCAATTATTTTATTACTCATAGATCATAACATAATATAGAGAGTAGTTTAAATATAATATTAACCTATAAACAGACTATATATGACTTACAGAAAAAAATATAAATATACTAGTACTAACATCAATATACATCTCTATGCAGTGGAGACAAGGGTTGTCGTGGCATGCGAACGGGTTTCGATGCATGCTCGTGGCAAGGTCGGTGATAGGCTGACTGGGCGGTGAGAAGTGAGTAGGCTGGGGTAGGAGGCTCGGTGGTCTGGGGTAGGAGGCTCGGAGGTGGTGATCTCAGTCGTGGGGTTGTGTGGGGACAGGCATGACGGAGTGGGTGGTGGTAGGTGGATGTTGGATTCTGACTTCAATTTTGGGCTGCTATTTGTCGGAGGAGAGGCAAGGGGTGGCGAAAGGCAAAGGCTCAAGAGGGGGATGGCACAGGCTGCGCACGGAGGCGGTCTGGTGGTAGGGCTGGATGGTGGTGACGCGGGTTCTCTGGCGTGGGGTTGGAGGTAGGCAGGGCGGTCTGGTGGAGCTGGTCGAAGGCTGGCGGTAGCGTGAGAGGCTACGGGTTGCCGAGGTCAGGGAGATGAGGCCAAGGTGGATCTGGGCGCGAGCTAGGCTGCGTCAGGGTTTGGGGCAGTGGCCGTGCATGCTTGGGACGTATAGGGTTGGAGACGGATGTGGCTCAGCTTCAAAATGATATTTTGTTTCATACAAAATTTTCGGAATGAAGAAAGTAGGAGTAAGAACAGATCTGAGAGGAAAAGGTCAGAGGATAATATAAATGGAAAATGAGAGGTTTTAGCAAATGAAATGAAACGTACAGAAATAGTTGGGCAACCAATAAATCCAAATAGAAATAAGTTAACGGTCCAATTCCCTTGATTTCAGCTGAAAATTATTAAACCAATTAATTGTTGTTGGGCTGCACGTTATAAATTTGAAGTCTAAGGGAAAATGTAAAGTCAAAATTCGGTACCGTTACGGTGAACTGTTTATTCTTCTCGACGCGTACCTGATCTCAAATTATAGAAATGAATATACCGCAGAGATCAGCACGACGAGACGATTAAAATGGTGCACAGATATCAGGGGTACGGTCATCCGATCAAAAGTCGATAACCGGTACCAGAAATGCTGCTATTCAGCCAGAATTAAGATAAACGGAGCAACATAATTCCAAATTTGACGAAACGAAAGATGACATCTCACTCAGAAGATGATTTACAATTTTCTATGTAAAAATATTTAGGTTTGGAAAACATTTTTATTATCATCAAAAATTTAACTGATTAAATTGAAGTAAATTTACGCGCGAAATAAATTTTCATATTTTCGGACGAAAATTTACCAGTTGCTATGTTTAATTAGACGTATTCCAAATATCAAATTTATATTTCAAAATTTTATCGTTTAAAATTTCACAAAATTTAACTAATTACGTTATTTAACAGTTAAAATTTACGGGTCGTTACAATACTTAACTAGCTATAAAATGTTGTTAAAGTAGATGCTTGGATCCCAAAACTTTAGAATTTTGGGAAAAATAAATTTTAGCAAGCGGAGGATAGGAAAGGGTTGTTGCGAAATCATGGCTCGCTATCCCTATGCCTTAAAGGCAAAAATTTATATATACTCTTGTAGGTTGTTTATTGTTTTAGAGTAAAAGGAAAGGTTCCTCAAGTCTAGGATTAACCACACAATGATAAGGAACATAATATGCATTGACTCATTGATTGAATCCTAATTACATTAAGACGTAGCTTGAATTGTTTTTAAGGAAGGAGCGTTAAATGTTTTGAAATAATTTGTAATAACCCGCAAATTTTGAAAATATTTTAAATGAAAATTCATTTGAAAATTTGAATATAATTATTTTAAAACTTGATAAATTTGGAAATTTAATGTAATATTTTTGGATTTGATGTGAAATGTTCTTCCAAATTTAATAAAATAAAGATTTTTCTTAAAATGCAAATTTTGGTCAACTTTGGTCAAAGTTTGACTTTCTGTGAAAATTTTAAAATTTGAATTTTGAACATTTACTTTTATGAAGATGGATTTAATTCTAACATTTTTTTTGTTTTTTGTTTTGTAAAATTTTGATTTCTACTTCTCAAAATTTACAAATTTTGGCGTATTACACGTAGTTATTTTTCTATAACATTTATCTTATTTACATTTTGATTTTGGGCTTGTACTATTGGGCTAGGAATTTCTTTAGTATATGAGAAGCCACTTGATTGAGATGACTATATAATATCCTAGGGTTTTGCTAGACTCTTCGTTTTTATTTGTGCCTCCGTAGAAAGAAATTAATGTAAGTTTTTCTTCTTCCTCTTCCTCCTCAAAACCCTAGACTTCTCCTCTAAAATTTCTCCTTCCTCCTTCCCCAAATTTCGGCCATGCTCATCACCACACCCATCTCCTCTTCCTCCAACCAAAAACCCTAGCCAAAACCACTTCTCCTCCTTCCATTTTCCCTTCCTCTTCTACAAATTTCGGCCTCCGCTCCTCTTCTTCCCACCACAAACCCTATAGCCGAACCGTCACCTCATCCTTCCCCTTGCTTTGCCTTGGCCGTGACCACCTTCTCCACAACCAAACCCTAACCCTAGCCTAGACCGAACCCAAACCCTAACCATAGCCCTAGCCGAACCAAACCCCACCCAAATCTAGCCTAGACCGAACCCAAACAAACCCTAGACCAAACCTATGTGTCCCCTAGACAAGCCCTCTTCACATGTTTACAAATATATAATTTTTCTAATTTTATTTTTCTATGCGAATTATTTGTTTACATATGAAATTTATTTTATTTTTCAAAGCTTTGGATTTGGATTCTCCTCCCACTCAAGCTTGTCCGTAATTGTCGTGCTTGTTGTAGTCGTTGTGTTGTGTTTGGAATCACTTCTCTAACCAAAGAAGGTGAGTAATCACTCTTGACAACATACTTATATTTTGCTGAATTGACGACAATTGAATTGTATGGATATGTATATGCAAGTTAGAAATTTCACCTATGTTTTATTATGTTATTTCCTATGATATTAAACCTGTTGTGATCATATGCCATGATATGTTATTTATTGTTCTGTTTATTTCATATTATGTTCCCACACTAGAAGTTCCTTCACTATGGGTTGAAATGATACATACCCGAATGATTTTTTAGATTAAGGAAAATTGTTATGGGCTGAAATGATAGGCCTGAGCAATTTTATTTGACTTGGGATTGCGGGTTTGAAATGATATAAAACCCAGAAAATTAATAAATGGCGGATTGAAATGATATATGTCCGTATTTACTTGACCTAGGGTAGAGAATTTTATACAGACTCCGTGGTTGATTTAAAATGATTTTCTAAAAATTATTAAGTATTTTGGATTTCTATATATGAATCTCAACTAAAATTTAATGTAATAATTTCTGTGAATTTGTTTACATGAGTTAAAAATTTTATAACAAATAAATAGTTGGAAATGTAAATTTTCGAATCTAATTTACAGAATGAAGGTTCATTGAAATTTAATAATCCGATTTGACTTAATAATGGTATTTTATTCTAACCTATAAATTGTAAGTTTTAATTCATGTAATAGTGATTAAAATGATAAATGGTTTTTTTGTGGGAAAAAAGTGTAAGTTAAAACGTACATTTGACATGTAAGTTTTAACTAATGTAAATGGTATAACTTGAGTAATAAAAATGATAAATGTTATTTACTGAAAGGAAAATAAAGTGTAAGTTAATAATGTACTTTTAACTTAGCATAAGGATTTCAACTTTAAATTTTGACATTATAGTAACAAAGTTATTTAACTAAAGGTGTGGTTTCTTTAATGACCAAATAGCTAAAATTAGAGTAATATAATAGGAATGATATAATGACTATGATAAAAACTATAAATATATATATATATATATATTATATGATTTTATAAACTATTCTAGTAGAAAGTATTACAGTAACATTTCTACACTGCTGCGAATTCTTACAGTAACAATTCCAGAATGCCACAAAATTTCTAAAGGGTTATAGTTCTGAATGTTATGGTTCAAAAGGTTACATTTTTAAAGTGCCATGATCTCTAAATTTTTACGTTTTAAGTGGTGATAATTAAATGAAATTTGGAAGTGTTACAACTTTGGAAAAATGAAAAATATTTTAAAGAATAATGATATTGGATTTATGAGGTTTTGAAATGAATATGTTTGATATGAAATATAAACCATTTGAAATTGAAATAACCACGAGTAATAATAACGTTTGGTTGTTAAAGAGACCGGGATCAAATATGGGCATACTCTCTGTCGATACCGAAAACCACTTTAACAACTGTGTACGCGATGGAGATTCCAGAATGAAGTAGGATGGTGGCGACGATCCTAAAGGTATACATACGTGAACCTAACTCCCGTGAGTTAGCATAAGGTGGCTAAAACAGGAGCAATTGACGGGCTAAGTGAGGTAGCTCCTCCGATCGGACACACTTCATCGTTAGCCATTCTATTACATTGAGATTGATTTGGTGCACACCTTTGATTTGGGAGTGTGGATTGAGTTGGGCGGTAGTTGCGGCTTTGCACTACCAACAGTCCGGAAGTGTAATTGGTATATCTACCCTGGCATTGCCTATTTGTGCCGTGTCACCTACCCTAGCGCGCCCACTATGAGTTTGTTTTGTACCATACCTATGGAGTGCCCTCTGACGACGTCCAGTACGGGCGGGATTGCAGTACTGTACAGACTATGGGAATATATAAAATGTGTTAAGGGTGAAATGGGTAATGCCTTAATGCTAATTTAATAGTTTACTTTACTTTAGACATTATTATAATTGCGTATATTACTACATAGTAGATAGTTTAACGGATCCTTGAAGGATGGGCGATCCCAAGCATCCTTTAAGTTACTCATGCATTTCCTTTGTAGTTCACTCGAGTTGATTTGCATTTTATAAGTATGTATGTCCTGACTCGAGTGTTTTG
This sequence comes from Allium fistulosum, assembly GCA_030737815.1. Classification (NCBI taxonomy): domain Eukaryota; kingdom Viridiplantae; phylum Streptophyta; class Magnoliopsida; order Asparagales; family Amaryllidaceae; genus Allium; species Allium fistulosum. The sequence continues at coordinate 298,366,204 of CM060905.1, read as the reverse complement.
TGTTTTGCTATACGCTCGGGTCAGCCTGAGTATCACAACTTTGGATTCATCTTTTTGGAGCTAGAGATCCGCCGGAGATTTAACTGTCTACTTGATATTTCCATTCCAGTTATTTCCACTCAGCTTTTGCTTTTGTAGTAGAGAACTTATGTATCTAAACTTTCCATTGTATTTGTGTTCAGACTTGGGTATTATGTATTAGTTTGAGACTATGTATCTAGGAGCTTCGTGAACTCCTATGTTTATTTTATTCCGTTGCGAGTTATTCTAATATTCTGTGTCTATGATTCTGTGATTGATTTTATTTGCCCCAAATTTTATTAACAATCTGTTGTTTTGAATTATTCAAGTCTGACATGTGTGGTTTTATTGTCGATTTTAATGTTCCAAAATGGCAAGATGTTACAGTTGGTATCAGAGCTTTGGTTTTAGGCAAACCTTAGGCCCCGTTTGGTTTGTCGTTTTTAGTTTTGTGTTTTTGTCTATACAAAAGCGCGTCCGTTGTATGTATTGTTGAAAAACAAACAATTTTGAAAAATGAAATTAACATGTAAAATAGAAAACAAGTTTATTTTTTTTTCGTGTTTCGAGAGATAAGAAAAGCACGGAGAGCAATTCAACTCCTTCGTTGTTTGTTGGTCATCACAATGGCTAAGAAATATAAATCTTCTTATATTATTTCTTGTTATTTCTTAGTGCAAGTTGAAAACACAAAACACAAAATACAAAATGAAACCAAATGGGCCCTTAGCCTACGGGGCAAAAACTCATTAGAGGTAGGGTAGAAATACCCTAGAATGAGTAAAATCAATCTTAGAATCATTCTTTGCGAGAGAACGTATTTTCAAGTATAAAATGGTTTTCAAATGATTTTCAAATGATTTTTTAAGGATTATTTTGGATATAATATTTTCTTATTTCAAAATCAAATTCCTTTTCTTAGAATTTCCCTTCTTTTCGAATTCACCTTGTTTAATAGAATTCTTTGATTAGGATTTCCATTCTAGTTGAATCTTGTCTTTTGTCTTTCTCCTCTATCTTGGTCCTAAAAAAATTCATTCTTGAATTTCAAGGATGAATCTTAGGAATGCCAGAGGTCAAGGTCGTGGTGTTGCCCCTGTTCCAGCACCAATTGCACCCATTAGGTTTACCATTCTCTGTAAGGAGTTCACTCAGCTAGGTGGTACTAAGTTTACGGGATCAGAGACCATCATTGAGGCTTAGTAGTGGCTGAGGAGTTTGGAAAGGATTTTCGCTGGTTCGGAGATCACCGACGCTCAGAAGCGTCAGTTAGCAGCTTCGCAGTTACAGGAGGCAGCCCTGGATTGGTGGGAGTCAGTTACAACCAACACTATTGAGGTAGATATTTCTTGGGAACGGTTTCAGGAGGCTTTTATGGCGAAGTGGATGCAAGAAGCTGGGAAGTCTCAGCTATATAGGGAGTTTATGGATCTTAAGCAAGAGGATATGTAATTTTCTGAGTATGAGCGGAAGTTCAACGAACTTTCCAAGTTTGGTCCTAACTTGATTGATACCCCTCTTAAGAAGAATGAGAAGTTTATAGCTGGAGCTCGCCCAGAGTTTTATGATCGTCTGATTTCTCATGTGCACAGCCCTTTTATTGGATTGATGGACATGGCCATTAGATATGAGAACCCCACTTCTAAGGAAGCATCTGTTGCTCGTGCACCTTTATCTCAGCCTTTTTCTGGCAACTCTAAGAAGAAGAAGTCTAATTTCCATCGAGAGAAGCGGAATTGGCTTATGAATCCAGGTTTAGGATCTTCTTCTTCCTGGAGGCAGCCTATTGATCTTTCTTCCATCACTTGCTTCAAGTGCGATCAGAAGGGTCACTATGCCAACAGTTGTCCAGCACCTGCCAATGCCGCCATTCCTCCACCTCAAAATACCAGGAACAACCTTTGCCATGTCTGTTTGCAACCTGGCCATTTCAAGAATGATTGTCCCTTATATCAGAAGGGCAAGACATCTGGAGTCTTTGCCATGACTTCTTCCACTCGTGCTCCGCCTACTCCTAGTGAAACTCAAGGTACTCTCCAGGGCACCTTTACTTTGTTTAATTTTCCTGTTCGTGTTTTATTTGATACTGGAGCTTCCCATAGTTTCATTTCTGTGGATCTTTGTGATAAGTTTGAGCATATCCTTTCACCTGAGTATGCAATTGTACCTTTGTGTGTTTCTAATCCTATTGGTGGTCTCGCGAACCTTAGTAGGATTTGTAAAAAGGTGAAACTCTTATTTTCCAACAATCGCTTTTCTGGTGATTTCTATGTTCTTGGTTTCGATGCTTTTGACATATTGCTTGGAGGAGATTGGATGAAGATGCATGAAGTTGTTATCTCTTGTAAAACCTAGACTGTTTTCTCTTGTTGATGATTTTGGAAACCCTTTGGTGATTCAGTGCCGTATGCCTTAGGAGTATGCAGGCTATTTTATCTATTCCCTTGATTCATCCCCTAGTGATCTTGATTCTACTCCTATGGTCAAACTCTACCCCGATGTATTTGGTGAAGTCACTTCTTTACCTCATAAACGGGAAATCGAATTTCGTATTGATCTTATTCCTGGAGCTCGACCTGTAGTTCTTCCTCCCAGAAGGATGGCACCCCGTGAGAAGGTTGAGTTGAGGAAGCAAATTGAAGACTTGTTCTCCAAAGGTTTGATCAGACCTAGTCATTCTGAATGGGGAGCAGCGGTGGTTTTTGTCACTAAGTTTGATGGTTCTTTAAGGATGTGTGTTGATTATAGGGAGCTGAACAAGCTCACTATGAAAAACAGATATCCAATGCCTCGTATTAATGATATGTTCGATCAGCTTTATGGAGCTACTGTATTCTCTCAGCTCGATCTTGCCACCGGTTTCCACCAGCTCAGAATTTCCGAGGAAAGTATTCCCAAAACTTCTTTCCGTTCTAAGGATGGTTTCTTTGAATGGTTAGTTATGTCTTTTGGTTTGACTAATGCCCCAGCTTTCTTTGTTGACCTTATGAATCGTGTCTTTCGTGATGTTCTTAAGAAGTTTGTTCTAGTCTTCGTCGACGATATTCTTGTTTTCTCTAAGTCAAAGGAGGAGCATGAATCTCATTTGAACTTTGTTCCGGTAACTCTCAAGAGTCATCAGTTGAAGGCTAAATTCTCAAAATGCCATTTCTGGAAAGATGAAGTCCGATTTCTTGGACATATTGTTTCTGGTAATGGAGTTTCTGTTGATCCAGTTAAGATCGCTGCGATCAATGTAAGTCTATCTTCTCTTCTTTCCTTTGTACATTAATTATTCTATCTCTTTCTCGGTTCTTATTCCCCATATTCTATTTCAGAATTGGGAAACTCCTAGGACTCCATCTGATATCTGTAGTTTTCTGGGCCTTGCCGGTTATTATCGGAGATTCATTGAGAATTTTGCTCGGATTTCTGCATCTCTCACTGCTCTAACTCGTAAGAATGCTAAGTTTAGATGGAATGATAAGTGTGAAGCTGCATTCAATGAGTTGAAGCACAAGCTTACTTCCGCACCAGTTCTTACAGTTCCAAATGGAAATGAGGGATTAACGGTATACACTGATGCCAGTCGTTAAGGTTTGGGAGCCGTTCTGATGCAGGATGGGAAGGTTATCGCTTATGCCAGTCGTCAGTTGAAAACTCATGAAGCCAATTATGCAGCCTATGATTTGGAATTACATGCCGTAGTTTTTGCTTTAAAGCTTTGGAGACATCATCTATTGGGAACTAAGTTTGAGCTCTTTACGGATCATAAGTCTTTGAAATATATTTTTACCCAGAAGGACTTGAATTTGAAGCAAGTTAGGTGGCTAGAGTTCCTTGCTTCTTATGACCTTGACATCAACTATACCCCCGGGAAAGCTAATGTTGTAGCCGATGCTTTGAGTAGGAAGAAGGCGATGTTATGTCAGCTTGTTGTTTCTTCTCCTCTTATGGATCGTATTGTTGCTAAGCAGGATGAGGATAGGATAATTAGGCTTATTAAGGAAAATGTTCGTAGCAGGGTTGGTGGTAGTAGCCAAGATGGTAGTGGAGCTCAGATCGATGATAAAGGGATTTTAAGGATTAATAATCGGATTTGCGTCCCGAATGTCGATGGATTGAGGCAAGAGTTACTTCGGGATAATCATCGGTCTAGACTTTCTATTAACCCAGGTGTGACAAAGATGTACCATGAAATGAAGAAGCTGTATTGGTGGAGTGGTATGAAGCGTGATATCTCCCTTTTTGTTAGTAGATGTGCAACTTGTCAGCAGGTTAAGGCTGATCATCAGAAGACCGCTGGATTATTGCAACCCCTTGAGATTCCCAATTGGAAATGGGAACAAGTTTCTATGGATTTTATTGATGGATTACCGAGGGCTAGGAGTGGTAATGAGAGTATTTGGGTAATTGTGGATAGATTGACCAAGTCAGCTCATTTCATTCCGGTTAGGTCCAACCGTTCTGCTTCGAGTTTAGCTGAGATTTATATGAGAGAGATTGTTCATCTTCATGGTGTTTCAGTCAGTATTGTTTGTGATACAGATCCCATCTTTACTAGTCGGTTTTGGAAAGCTTTTCAGGAATCTTTAGGTACTCGTCTGAATCTGAGCATTGCTTACCATCCACAGACCGACGGTCAAACGGAAAGAGTGAATCAGACTCTAGAACATCTTCTTCGTGCCTGTGTCCTTGATTATGGAGGATCTTGGGAAGATCATCTCCATCTTGTTGAATTCACCTACAACAATAGTTATCAGGTATAATCTCAAATATCTGTTTAAGGTTGTCTTAAACATTTATCTATCTTATCCCTTTTTTTTTAATTTAGGCCAGTATCCTAATGGCTCCATTTACTGCTCTTTATGGACGCCCTTGCAAATCTCCATCTTGCTGGATTGAATCCGGTAATCATTTAGTTCTTCGTCCTGATATGATTCTAGAAGCATCTGAGAAGGTTGAGGAGATTAGGAGAAAGATAAGGATTGCTAAGGATAGACAAAAGAAGTATGCTTACAAGCGTAGGAGGAATTTAGAATTTTTTGTTGGTGATCAAGTTTTCCTTAAGGTCTCTCCATTAAGAAATGTGATTCATTTTGGTCGGAGAGGGAAGCTCGCTCCTAGGTTTATTGGTCCTTTTCGCATCTTAGAGAGAGTTGGTTCCTTAGCTTACCGTTTGGATTTGCCTGAGAAGCTTGCTGGAGTGCATAATGTGTTCCATGTTTTGCATCTTCGTCGGTATCTTCATGATCCACCTTTGATTGTCCAGCCTTCTGCTCTTGAGAGTTTGGATGTTGAGCCAAACCTTACTATCGAGAGGAAGCCACTTCGTATTATCGATAGAGGTACGAAGTAGCTACGAAGAAAATCTATCAACCTGGTCAAAGTGCAATGGAGCATTGATGATCGGGATTGTACTTGGGAAACGGAGGAGAGCATTCATGCTTCGAATCCGGAATTATTTGTTCCAGGTACTATTCATTATCCTACCTTATCCCTCTTTGCTTTCTGGGTCTCGTTCCTTTTCAAGGACGAAAAGTTTTGAGTGGGGGAGAGTGTAATAACCCGCAAATTTTGAAAATATTTTAAATGAAAATTCATTTAAAACTTTGAATATAATTATTTTAAAATTTGATAAATTTAGAAATTTAATGTTATATTTTTGGATTTGATGTGAAATATTCTTCCAAATTTAATAAAATAAAGATTTTTCTTAAAATGCAAATTTTGGTCAACTTTGGTCAAAGTTTGACTTTCTGTGAAAATTTTAAAATTTGAATTTTGAACATTTACTTTTATGAAGATGGATTTAATTCTAACATTTTTTTTGTTTTTTGTTTTGTAAAATTTTGATTTCTACTTCTCAAAATTTACAAATTTTGGCGTATTACACGTAGTTATTTTCCTATAACATTTATCTTATTTACATTTTGATTTTGGGCTTGTACTATTGGGCTAGGAATTTCTTTAGTATATGAGAAGCCACATGATTGAGATGACTATATAATATCCTAGGGTTTTGCTAGACTCTTCATTTTCATTTGTGCCTCCGTAGAAAGAAATTAATGTAAGTTTTTCTTCTTCCTCTTCCTCCTCAAAACCCTAGACTTCTCCTCTAAAATTTCTCCTTCTTCCTTCCCCAAATTTCGGCCATGCTCATCACCACACCCATCACCTCTTCCTCCAACCAAAACCCTAGCCAAAACCACTTCTCCTCCTTCCTTTTTCCCTTCCTCTTCAACAAATTTCGGCCTCCACTCCTCATCTTCCCACCACAAACCCTATAGCCGAACTGTCACCTCACCCTTCCCCTTGCTTGCCTTGGCCGTGACCACCTTCTCCATAACCAAACCCTAACCCTAGCCTAGACCGAACCCAAACCCTAGCCCTAGCCTAACCAAACCCCACCCAAATCTAGCCTAGACCGAACCCAAACAAACCCTAGACCAAACCTATGTGTCCCCTAGACAAGCCCTCTTCACATGTTTACAAATATATAATTTTTCTACTTTTATTTTCTATGCGAATTATTTGTTTACATATGAAATTTATTTTATTTTTCAAAGCTTTGGATTTGGATTCTCCTCCCACTCAAACTTGTCTGTAATTGTCGTGCTTGTTGTAGTCATTGTGTTGTGTTTGGAATCACTTCTCTAACCAAAGAATGTGAGTAATCACTCTTGACAACATACTTATATTTTAGTGAATTGACGACAATTGAATTATATGGATATGTATATGCAAGTTAGAAATTTCACCTATGTTTTATTATGTTATTTCCTATGGTATTAAACCTGTTGTGATCATATGCCATGATATGTTATTTATTGTTCTGTTTATTTCATATTCTATTCTCGCACTGCAAGTTCCTTCACTATGGGTTGAAATGATACATACCCGGATGATTTTTTAGATTAAGGAAAATTGTTATGGGCTGAAATGATAGGCCTGAGCAATTTTATTTGACTTGGGATTGCGGGTTTGAAATGGTATAAAACATGGAAAATTAATAAATGATGGATTGAAATGATATATGTCTGTATTTACTTGACCATAAGGTAGAGAATTTTATGCAGACTCCATAGTTGATTTAAAATGATTTTCTAAAAATTATTAAGTATTTTGGATTTCTATATATGAATCTCAACTAAAATTTAATGTAATAATTTCTGTGAATTTGTTTACATGAGTTAAAATTTTTATCAGAAATAAATAGTTGGAAATGTAAATTTTGGAATCTAATTTACAGAATGAAGTTTAATTGAAATTTAATAATCCGATTTGACTTAATAATGGTATTTTATTCTAACCTATAAATTGTAAGTTTTAATTCATGTAACAGTGATTAAAATGATAAATGGTTTTTTTGTGGGAAAAAAATGTAAGTTAAAACGTACATTTGACATGTAAGTTTTAACTATTGTAAATGGTATAACTTGAGTAATAAAAATGATAAATGTTATTTACTGAAAAGAAAATAAAGTGTAAGTTAATAACGTACTTTTAACTTAGTATAAGGATTTCAACTTTAAATTTTGACATTATAGTAACAAAGTTATTTAGCTAAAGGTGTGGTTTCTTAGTGACCAAATAGCTAAAATTAGAGTAATATAATAGGAATGATATAATGACTATGATAAAAACTGTAAATATATATATATATATATATTATTTGATTTTATAAACTATTGTAGTAGGAATTCTTACAGTAACAATTCTGCACTGCTGTGAATTCTTACAGTAACAATTCTGCACTACTGTGAATGCTTACAGTAACATTTCTTTACTGCTGCGTTTTCTTAAAAGTGACATTACCAGAATGCCACAAAATTTCTAAAGGGGTATTGTTCCGAATGTTATGGTTCTAAAGGTTAGATTTTTAAAGTGCTATGATCTCTAAATTTTTATGTTTCAAGGGGTGATGATTAAATGAAATTTGGAAGTGTTACAACTTTGGAAAAATGAATAATATTTTAAAGAATAATGATATTGGATTTATGAGGTTTTGAAATGAATTTGTTTGATATGAAATATAAACCATTTGAAATTGAAATAACCACGTGTTATAATAACGTTTGGTTGTTAAAGAGACCGGGATCGGATATGGGCATATTCTCTGTCGCTACCGAAAACCACTTTAACAACTATGTACACGGTGGAGATTCTAGAATGAAGTATGATGGTGGCGACGATCCTAATGTTATACATACATGGACCTAACTCCCGTGAGTTAGCATAAGGTGGCTAAAACAGGAGCAATTGACGGGCCAAGTGAGGTAGCTCCTCCGATCGGACACACTTCATCGTTAGCCATTCTATTACATTGTGATTGATTTGGTGCACACCTTCGATTCAGGAGTGTGGATCGAGTTGGGCGGTAGTTGCGGCTATGCGTTACCAACAATACATAAGTGTAATTGGTATATCTATCTTGGCATTGGCTAGTTGTGCCGTGTCACCTACCCTAGCGCGCCTTCTACGAGTTTGTTTTGTACCATACCTATGGAGTGCCCATTGACGACGTCAAGTACGGGCGGGATTACGGTACTATATAGACTATGGTAATATATAAAATGTGTTAAAAGGGAAATGGGTAATGCCTTAACGCTATTTTAATAGTTTACTTTACTTGAGACATTATTATAATATCATATATTACTACATAGTAGATAGTTTAACGGATCCTTAAAGGATGGGCAATCCCAAGCATCCTTTAAGTTACCGATGCATTTCCTTTGCAGTTAGCTTGAGTTGATTTACATTTTATAAGTATGTATGTCCTGACTCGAGTGTTTTGTGTTTTACTATACGCTCGGGTCGGCCTGAGTTTCACAGCTTTGGATTCATCTTTTTGGAGCTAGAGATCCACTAGAGATTTAGCTGTCTACCTGATATTTCCATTCCAGTTATTTCCACTCAGCTTTTGCTTTTGTAGCAGAGAACTTATGTATCTAAACTTTCCGTTGTATTTGTGTTCAGACCTGGGTATTATGTATTAGTTTGAGACTATGTATCTAGGAGATTCATGAACTCCTATGTTTATTTTATTCCACTGCGAGTTATTCTGATATTCTGTGTCTATGATTCTGTGATTGATTTTATTTGCCCCAAATTTTATTAACAATCTATTGTTTTGAATTATTCAAGTCTGACATGTGTATTGTTATTGTCGATTTGAATGGTCCAAAATGGCGGGATGTTACATAATTGTGCTTGAATGCTTTTGAATTTTTTTTAAACCCTTTTGAGAAGTTCGGTTCAAATTCTTTTGGAAAATTTTGTTCAAGTGATTTTGAAAAAAAATTGTTATTTAAATGCTTTTAGGAATTCAAGTTTTCAATTCTTTTTGCGAGTTCGATTGATAGAGGAAAAACGATTTTTGACGAAAAATGAAAATTTTCCAATTTTCTAGTGCCACATGATTAGCATAGGAAGGGTCAACGTGTTAGTGAATATGAACTTTACTGTCCGACAAGGGTGATGGTATACTGAATATAGATAATAACAAGGGAAAAGGCTGTTTTAGCTTTGGAATTTTTATTTCCATACTTTGTCGATAGTGAAACGAACTTGCATTTATGATAATTCCATTTTAACATCCAATAGTAAACCTCTTTATGCGAATTTTACTTAGAATAAAAATTGGGGCGCAAGAGAAGGTTCCAAAGTATAACAGAATAAGTATTTGGAAGAAGGGTGGAAATGTAAAATTCTCCAACTAAATTCCTTTTTCGACATAGGAGTATAGATCTTGGAAAACTAGATTTTCAAAAGTTTTGGATGTTAGAAATTGTGTGCTGGGTTTTGAATGGTAGGAATTGGATGCAAAATTGGTTGAATCATACTTATACTCTTAGGAATGGAAATTTTTGTGTAAAAATGGATTTTTAATTTTTGAAAACTTGCATACATATAGAACCGCCATTATATATAGGTTATTTGCATCATACTTTCAAAATATTTTTAAAAGAATGTGTTCATATATGAGGTGCCAATTTTGAATCATTGCCATGCATGTCATTTTTGCTGTGATACACCATGCACTTGTACAAGATTGGTTGCAAAATTGGTTGTACACTAATTGGTTGGATAGCTTAGATTGGTTGTGCACCATGTTACATGATTTAACACTTGGGGAATTTCGGGGACGAAATTCTTTCAAGGGGAGAGACTTTAACACCCCGCAAAAATTAATGGTAATTAATAAATAATTAATAAGGATCCAAAAATGGAATTTGAGAAAACTTCATAATTTGGCTATAAAACTTGCACCATTGTGTTCTTAGCGGTATTCTGAGCAAGTTTCATATTTGGAGTTTTGCGATCTATGCTCAAAGGAAGATGTTATTAGCCTTTGAAGTTTTTAAAACAAAATAATTAAAAATGAAAATAGGAAATACACATTATTAAATGCGGGACCCCATGAGTTGACGCCTCCTTGGGTACGTCGACCGCTAGCTGTTGACCAACTATAGGGGAGGGGTCAATCTATCGTATAATGGTGGATATGGTTTGAACCTTGGCCAAACGACAAAGATTTAATTATTTTAATCCAACGGATACGATTGATTCGAATGCCTATAAATACAGGCCTAACCCCTCACTTCTCTTCTCATATTTTGTGATCAAAGCAACAAAGCTATACCATTTTCCATTCTCCACTATTTTTATTAACAATAAAATGTTATATTGCATGTATATATAGCTGAAGAAGGGCAGAAAATAAAAGAGAATAAGAGAAGGAGGGATTCAATATTGTGAAAAAGGTAAATTTCATTATTATAAATTTATATTCCCTTTAACCTTAAATCTCTTCTTATATCTATAATTATAATTGTATGTACATACCTTGTTATACATATTTTTTTGGACTAGAATGGAAAAGGAGTCAAATAAAGGAATGGATTCGTATTTGGGAGATTTGGAAAGCTAGAAAGCAGAGTGGGAAATTATATAATTTATCTATAACATTGAAATTTATCTTGTTAAATTTTATCTAATTATTATGTCTATATAAGATCTGATGAGTTGTTGGTTTAAAATAAATGTATAGTAATATTTCCTATATATTCTGTAAAATAAGTAATTGGAATAGGAATGTTATTTACACCATAATCTGGAAATTTGGAAATCACTCCCTAAATTTTTTAAAGTTGAATGTTGATAAAGTTGTAAAGTTTATTCCATATTTATAGTTGGGTTGTGATATGTTAGTAGTTTAGAATGCGCTAATTCGACTTGGAATGTGAATTTCCCTGTTTTAATTTAAGAGGAGCGAGGTATAATTTAATTGTATCTACTTTCATGTAATTTCCATAAATTATCCAATTTATGTATAAAAAGTACGTCTTGTGAATTAACAAGGAATATATCAAAAATGAAAGAGATGGGTAAAATATGGATATTCTTCTCCGTAGTTTCCAATGTCTATTTCAATAAAAGAAAAGAGATAGTTCCTTGTAATTTCAAATGGAGCAAAAGTCTCCTTTTTGGGTAATTTACGAAAAGTTATAATGGTAATCCTTTTAGGAGGGATAGCTTTGATAAATTAAAACGTGGGAAGGAATGATCTACTTTAGGAATGAATAGTTAGAAATAAGAATATATATATTTATAGACACACACGTATAACCTTGCTTATCGATTAAAAAAATATAGCATAATTTATGATGATATTTGTATTAGTTATTAATAGTGTATTAAATTATAGAATTAGGAGGTGTAGATAGAAAAGATATAGTAACTCCAAAATTAATAGGGCATTATATGCAGTTCATATGGAGTTACCGAAATTAAATGGGAATATAAATGCGATTAATGGGACTGATTAAAGAATTTAGTATGGCATTTATGGGGAGATGAAATAGGCGTACTAGGTTGAACTGGAATGGATAAATAAATGTTATTAGAGATTGTCCAATTAGAAAAATAATGACCATTTATTATAGACAATTGACATTTATGGTTATAGTAAATAAGCATGTAAGATAGGAGTTAAATGCTGGAAGGCAATATAATTTTTATAGTGGGAAATTTACAGCCTTAACTATACGATTATAACAAGCATGAATCAGTGGGCCTAGCCAAACATTTAAGCTTAAGATGGTTAGCTTGGTTTAGTGGGTTGGGATACGAGGTCAGTAGAGTTACACAACAGAAGTCCGTCCTTCACCTAGAGGCTACCAGCACTTGTGTATAAATAATACTGAACTGAGATATCTCCAACCATAGAACATGTGGAGAAGGGATACGTGTTTCAAATAGGTAGGAGGAAATATACCAAGGGTTCGCCTTGGATTTGATGTGTTAAATGGCCTAGTACTTTTAAGGAAATAGGTCTGCTTCATTTCTAGTAAGAGGTATTAATTAACTGAAAAGTGCATTTTCCTTGACTTACATTAGGTTAGTCTAAACGGGATGTCAGCTGTAGAAGGTCGGAGGGCTATGTCAGTATTTTTCTTGGATCGATATTTAGTAGTAGGGCTGGTGTTATCTGGTATTTTGACCCGGCTATATCCGAACTGAGTGGACAAGTTAGACTCGACTGTCATCAAGGCCAGTAGCCCGAAGCAATGATGGTGGGGTCCAAAAATAAGCATAGATGACAATATGAAGTAGTAGCGAAGTAGAAGAATGAAAGCTCAGTACTCCCCAAAGATGGATGAGGTACGATCCATATTCAACACTATGGATCATGTCGTATCGATTCCACAGCTCGTATCAACGATGATCGACCGATATCTTAGGTTCTACAAATCCCTCACACATGAAACTTTAGGAAGAAGATGTGCGGACCCTAGGTATCTTACCTTAGGGATCGGATCTTAAAAGGATGAAGAAAGAGGGATCGACCCTCTTTCCTCCATAGGGATCGGCTAAGATTAGGAGACAACTCACATTGCACCAAGATCGAGCAATAACTCAAGTTCCACTCATCTAATTTATATGAAACTTGAAGTACAAGCCTACTACAACATGTGGAACACCCCCTAGGGATCTCATTCCAATTGGAGAAAGTTGGAATGATCGGCATAACTCCCTTTGGAGGGATCGGAAGAAATCAGAATTCATGCAACACTACTTCACGGAAAATGCAATACACAAACCGTACGTTATGTCAGAATTGCATGAAATTTGGGGAGCAAGAAGCTGACATCATGGGGCACTCCTCGTAGGGATCGCAGCCCATTTGGACACACTAATAGAGATCGGTACTGATCCCTATTGTGGGCCCCAATGGGCCCGGAATTTTGGGCGGCCTCGTCTTGGTCTCCCGAACCTTCTACCGAAATTTCAGTCTGATTCGTGCACGTCTTCCCCTATAAATACAGCAGACATGGCATCAGAAAAGGGATCCTGCTTTCTCTGCTAAAATGGCTCTTACATTTTTATTTATCATCCTTGTACTAATGGATCCTAACTGGTCCAAACATTCTTGTAATGATAATCAAGTGCAAGATTGATAAAAATATAAAGTGGACATAGGCCAAGATTACCGAACCACTATAAAAATATGTGTTCATTCATGATTTTTGTTATGTTTTAATTTCATTCTTCATTTAATCTCTACAATATTCTATTGGGTGTTGATGCCCATTTTTTGCATCAACAGTTGGCATACGGGCTAGACCACCAGCGATCTTGATAGTTTGATAGCAAAGGCTCGGGTTAACCCCTGATGGATTTCGCTTCCTACTAGTATAGAATTTGTATGGGATATGCACAGACCTCCAATTTAGTTGGTTAGTTGTTTGTTTGTTGGAGGCAGGCTACTTAACCCTTAGATGGGTCTTTGAGATGCATTAATAATACGGTAATTATATTATAAAGCTGTATGTATGGGTCAACGGTCATTGTATCTAGGATCGATCGACTAGCGCTTACGTTGCGAAGGGCCTGCTTCGAGGTCGAGGTATTAAATTGCTGTTGGGTCTGCCTCCTCCCTATTTAAGAAGTATTAAGTGGTCATGGTTTTTGGGTAGTACATTTTATATATATACATACATATATATATATATATATATATATATGTATGTATGTATATAGGCATATATATAGATATAGTTATACCTCGAACGAGGTTAGGCATATCATACTATTACCCGGCATTCTAGCCCAGCTATATTGAACTTGCTGCATGAGTTAGATCCGATGGCCATCAAGGCCGATGATTCCAGAATGATGATTGTGGGGCCTGGAGGTCGAGTACAGATGATTATATGAAGTCATAATTGAATGGATTTGATGGATGTACAATGTAGGATGCTCAAAGCATGGAATATGGCTCAAAAAATGGAATTGTTTGGCATAACATGGAAAGTTGGAAGGGATCGGCAAGATTGATGGAGAGGGATTGGGGGGCTATATTAAAGAGGGATTGACATCAAACAAGTTCCAAGTGAAATCATGCATATAACACTCTATATGTCGGGGTTCACAACTCCAAAGCCTACGAAATTTGGAAGGCAAGGTATGTGGACCTTGGGGAACCTTCCCTATGGATCATACAATATAAGGACAAACTTTGATGGATCAGCATACAACCCTGTAAAGGGTTCGGATGTTAGCAATGCACAAGTGATATCAAGTCAAATATTAAACTATAACTTGAGCTCCAATGGTCCAATTGACATGAGAATTGAAGTACAAACATATTTTTGAATGAAGAAGCCACTATAGGGATCGCTGCCCAAAAATCGACCAAATAAGTGATCGGTACCAATCCCTCCTCATTGGGAATTGGGCCTAACAACCCCTTTGGTGGGCCTATGTGGATTAAAAGGTCCATCGGTCGAAGTTTCAGAGAGATTGGTGGTCATCTTCACCTATAAATACTAGCCTAATGGGTCATTCTGAGGATCTTTATGTTGCTTGTTACTCTAGACTTTATTGTAATCAAGTGTTCTCGATTTCCTATTGCTGCAATCAGATATATAATTGATCAATAAAGAGAATCTTCAAAGTAGACTTAGGCATACAACGCCGAACCACTATAAATCTCTGTGTTTCTGATTACCGCTTTTTATTTGTTATCAGCTTAATCTTTTCCTCGTTTTAATTTTATTTTCTTAACTTACTTCTCTACATAAATCTGTTCTTGTGTGTTTTTGCAAACATTTTACTACTTTCACTGAGAACCTTGATTCTTAGCTTGCTAGGATCCTCTTTGTTGCTACTGGATTGGATAAATCCCCCAAAGGAGATCTGTAGTTATCTTCAACAAGTTGCTTATACTACTTAGATTTGTAGGAATTTAAAGAAAAGTAATTAATAATTGTGTAGATCTACTTCTCAGAACGTGGGAGGAAATGAGACAGCTAGCATTCAATAAGGAGACCCAAGCAATCAACTAACAAATATGGATGTTGATCCGGTTGAAGTTCAGAATCCCACTGAATCTATTACAAGAGCTGAATAAGAATTTAATGAGAGAGTTGATGAAGAGCCATCGACACCTAAATTAATAAATTTAGACTAATATCAACTTGATGAACCAAATCACTCAGTAGCAACGTGGGAAAGATAGAAGGGATCCAACTCCTTACTTGGCATCGGAAAGTTCTAGCTCATCAGATGAACATCACATGCATAAGCATCACAGGATAGAAGAAAATCGCACAGAAAATTCAGAGCATCGCCTAGCAGACCATCATGGTCTGCCCGGATCAATCGGTGTCGATCCCTCCTTAGGGATCGGTATCGGTCCCTCCTCTAGAGGAGCGATTCCCCCATGCATCTTGGGAATCGGGGTGCAAATGTTCCTGATGGTTTAGATAATGGATTTCGATTGAATGCTGACCAAGTAATTCCCCGGAATGACGATGGAATGAATGTTCAAGATGCACAGAAAGAAGATGGTCAACCTAAGAAGGCATGAAATAGCCCCAGACGTCGACTGAACCATTCATGTGAGTTAGAGCTTGACCACCACTTGGCACCAACTATCCAAAGGCCGGACTTATCAGCAATGGTAAGACAGTTAGTGAGGGAGAGCCAAGGCTTAACGAACGATGACTGGGGAATCTCAAGAAGTCATACCCCGTTCACTGATAGTGTATTACATGCACGGTATCCAAGGAAGTTGAACATGCTGTCAATGCCTTCCTACGAGGGAAAAACCGACCCCAGGCAGCACATCATGAGATATGAATGGCTAATGGATTCCACGCGAGCTGATGATGCGACCAAGTGTAGATGCTTTCCTATAACTCTTTCTGGAATAGCGACGATGTGGTTCACGAGACTACCCCCATGATCAATTTCTAGATTTGATGATTTGGCAACCAAGTTTGTGGAGCAGTTCTGGATGCATGTGACTCGTCCCAAAGATGTGATATCCCTTTCCAGTGTGATTCAGGCTAAAGGAGAGTCGTTGAAAGATTATTTGTAGAGATTTCGTACAGCTGTTACCAAGGTCAGTAATCCGAAGACCATGCGATACTCATGGCCATGATGAGAGGGATTGATCCAAAGTCCGAGTTTGGCAATTGGTTAGCCAGTAAGCCACCCAACGTTGGAGCGCTTTTACGCAAAAGCAGCACGATATTTTAGAAAAGTGGAAGCCAGGTCCTCCAGAAAAAAGAATGTTGTGGGATCAAGTGGAGAAGGAGTACAGAGTAACATTGCAATAAAACAATACGATGACAGTTCTGGAAAAGTCCAAGTGACTTTTCAGAATAAACCAAATCAACAAAAGAGAGGCGGAGATAGGAACCGAGAACGAAAGAGGGATTCTGGAAGATTAAAGCCTAGGATTCCAATGTATAGTGATTACACGTCGTTGAATACGTCCTTGGAGAATATCTATCTGTCAACTTGAAATATCATGTAGTATAGGAAACTGCCTCCAAAGAATCAACAGAGAAGCAGAAACAGATCGGGAATATTTTCGGTTTCACGAGTGCTATGGGCATAATAAAAATGAATGCAGGCATCTCCATGATGTTATAGAAAAGCTTATCTGAGAAAGGAAATGGCAACAGTTTTTGAAAACCACGCAGGTTAGCGGGCAGGGGACATCTGACCCTAATCGAGGACAAGCGTCGTGTAAGCCTGAGGAGCCTGTGCGGACTGGTGGAAGATTGGTGATAAATACGATAGTCGGAGGACCGGACCCGGCATATAAGAGTTGGCAAGAGATGGAGCACTATGCTAGCGCGATTAAGCATGTGGATTTTGAATGCTGTTCGAATACGGAAGACGGAGCTCCGAAAAAATAGCAATGTACGATGGCAGACAATATTGAGTTTGGGAATAGAGACGCAGATAAGGTGGAGGCTCCAACAATTGACCCAGTGGTCATTTTGGCCGCTTTGGTGAGAAGGATTTTGATTGGTTATGGAAGTTCGGTGAATATAATCTTTAAAAAAGCTTATGATCAGATGTGGATGGAAGCCAAAGATTTAAAACCTTCAAAAGCTTGTATACACGGTTTTAACGGTGTTGCAACCGAAGCTGTTGGTTATGTGGAATTGTCTGTTGAGTTGGGAGAAGGTGAACGAAGGAGGGTGTGGATCTTGCCGTTTATTATTTTCGATGTTGACTCTCTATACAATGTTTTTCTAGGTAGACCGGCCTTAGCTGAATTTTGGGAAGCTCTTGTTCCTTGGTGTTTGACTTTGATGTTCCCGACAGATAATGGTGTAGGAGTTGTTCATGGCGATCAGGTGACCGGACGTGCCTATTATGTAGCTGAGTTGAGGGAAGCTCGGTGCAATGAAAAAGTTAAGGGTGTGAACAAGACCTTCCGCATCCAAGCTACCAAAGATTGACAATTAGCACCTGAACCTTGGCTTGGGCGCTACAGTCGGTTCTTTAGGAATTTAGATCGAAGAGATGATGAAGAGGAGCCCAAAGAGACCATGGATGCACCGACTGAGTTGCAATTGATATTACGGTCAGCCACGACAACCTATCACGAGTCCTAAAGATAGGGTCACAGCTCAGCCCCCCGATGATGAAAGAACTTGCTGGTTTTCTATGAGCGAATCTAAACGTGTTCGCTTGGACTCACTCTGACATGTGTGGAATCTAACCTACCATTGCGAGCCAAGCATTGGACATCAACCTAAGGCTTGCCTCGGTGAAGCAAAAACGACGCAGCAAGGATTCTAAGAGATCTGCCGCTCTTAAAGAGGAGGTGGATAGTCTAAAAGACAATGGGTTTATCCACGACACCCTCTACCCTAAATGGGTGTCTAATCCTGTATTTGTGAAGAAATCAAATGGAAAATGGAGAACATGCATTGATTATTCAGATTTGAGCAAGTCGTGTTCAATGGACAGTTTTCCCTTCCGAGGATCGCCCAGCTGGTAGATTCAACCGTAGGACATGAATTGCTATCTTTCATGGACGCATACTCGGGATATAACCAAATGTCGATGCATATTACTGATTAGGAGCACACCGGTTTCATTACTGATGATGGATTGTACTACTATGTAGTAATGCCATTTGCATTAAAGAATGCAGGAGCGACTTATTAGCGCTTTGTTAACAGGATGTTTAAAGATCAGATTGGAAAAACAATGGAAGTTTATGTGGGTGATATGCTCATGAAGTCACAATGATCAAGCGACCACATTAGACACTTTGTAGAAATGTTTAACATCCGCCGACACTATAAGATGAAAATTAATCCTTTGAAGTGTTCTTTTGGTGTTGCAAAAGGGAAATTCTTGGGCTTTATTGTCAATGCCAGTGGAGTAAATGCTAATCTCGAGAAGATTCAGGCTATCTATGATATCCTAGCGCCAAGAAATGTTAAACTAGTGCATAGTCTGAATGGGAAAGTTGATGCCTTAAGCGGATTCATCTCCTGAGCTACCGACAAATGCAATCCTTTCATCGATTTGATTAGGAAAGGGAAAATAAACTTCGAATGGATTCAGGATTGTAAAGATGCGTTTCAAGCTTTAGTGAATCATTTAGAGAGACCCTCCATCTTGTCAAAGCCCGTGGATCATGAGGAGTTGTACATTTATTTGGCTGTATCGGCATACGCTATAAGTGCCGCATTGCTTCGTGAGGAGGATCGGATAAGCAAACGATTAACGGGAGCTGAAAGGAACTATCTGAAAATAGAGAAGCTGGAATACTACTTTTTGATTACATCACGAAAGCTTCGTCCATACTTCCAGGCACATCTGATCAATGTTTACACCGACCAGCCATTACAATGGGTCCTACAGCGACCTGGGACATCTAGAAGGTTACTCAAGTGGAATATTGAGCTCGGTCAATTTGATATCACTTATCTCCTTCGGAGGGCTATCCAGTATCAGGCTTTGGCATATTTTATAGCAGAGTTTACTGCGCAGGATGATCCTTCGGAAGGTAGTGAAATCTCTACAATACAGTGGAAATTGTATACTGATGGAGCGTCTAACGATCATTGTTTAGCAGCTGGAATAGTGCTTGTAACTTCTGAAAATCGATCAATCTGTTATGCATTAAAGCTTGGTTTCTCATCAATAAACAACAAAGCTGAGCATAAGGCTTTGATTGTTGGACTTAAACTCGCTAGAGAACTTGGAATGAAATCTCTCGAAATATTTGGCGATCTTCAGTTGGTAGTTTATCCAGTTAGGGTAGATTATTAGGCTAAGGGACCACGGCCTGCCCCATACCTTACCCAAGTCCAAGAGTTGTTGATAGAATTTGAGTACTATGACATTTCTTCCACGAGATTGAAACACAGAAGTTAATTCATTGGCAAAGTTTACTAATACCAGCGACACACAACAGATGAGCTTGGTTCTGGTTGAAGTATTAAATGGTCCAAGTATAAACATGATAGAAATCGACCAGACACTAGAAGCATAGCCTGAGAGGGAATCATGGATGACTCCAATCAAGGACTATTTACTGCATGGAGACCTACCAGATAAAAGAAATGAAAAGCGATAAGTCCTTCGCAAAGCTTTATGGTATATTATGCAAGAAGGAATTATGCACAGGAAAGGTTTCTCAGTCCTCCTACTTCGGTCTTTCGCTCATAATGAGATAAAACATGTTTTAAGAGAAGTTCGTGAAGGGGAATGTGGTGGTCACACTGGGGGACAAAATCTGGCAAAGAAAAATCTCCGTTACGGGTATTATTGGCCAACTGTAACTCGAGACGCCGCTGATTATGTAAGACGATGTGATAAATGGCAAATATATGCAAAAGTTCCAAGAGCTCCGCCAATGGAAATCACGCAAATGGTCACGCCATGATCGTTCACCATGTAGGGTATAGACATTATTGGCTCCTTATCAATCTCTAAAGGTGGCACAAAGTACACTATCATTGTAGTTGATTACTTCACCAAATGGGCCGAAGCAGAACCTTTAGCCATGATCATAACCAAGAAAGTAATCAACTTTATTGTTCGAAACATCATATGCCGCTTCGGTCTTCCGCGAACTATCATAATAGATAACGAGACTCAATTCGACTGTGTTGAATATAAAACTTTTATCAGAGATATCGTATCGAAAAGAGTTGCGGCGGTCGCTCACCCTTAGGCAAATGGAGGTTGAAGCTGTAAAAAAAATCATAAACTCCATTTTGAAGAAGCGTTTGGAGAAGGCTAGAGGCAGGTGGGTGGATGAACTTCCTTAGCATTGTGGGCTTATAGGACCACCCACAAGTCTACAACTGGCCATACTCCATTCGACCTTGCTTACGGTTCTGAAGCCATCATTTCTATTAAGCTCGAAGATCCTTCTCATCGAGTGACTTACTACGATCCCAAAATGAATAAATATCTCCTCTTGGAATCTCTTGACTCTATAGATGAGAAGCGCGAGGAAGCCGATTTGCAAGCAGCTGCACATCGACACCGAGTTGCCTGATATTACAACATTAAAGTCCGACCTAGAACCTTTAAAATTGGCGATCTCATCCTGAAATGTGTTTTTCCTATCCCATCGCACATGAATCGAATCTGGAAAGGACCATATGTCATTCAACAGAGGCTTAGAGAAGGAACTTTCAAACTAGCGACTGTCGATGGCATCACACTTCCAAGGGCGTGGAATAGCGAGCATCTACGATGCTATTTCACTTAGTTTATTTCTTTTTCATTTCAGTTGTATTTTCTTTCATAATTTGCTTTAGCATTTGATTTTCCAGATGTGTAATAAGACACTTTGTGTTTTTCCTTTCCGTTTAGTGAATAAAGTTTTGGACTTCCTTTATATTTATGTTTTCTGTAACATTGCATTTTTATTACATAGCGAAACTGATTGATGTCGATATGTATGAACAGGCTCTTAGAGTTTAAAATTAATCAATCACGCTAATTCTCAATGAGACTAAATATGATGTGCTTGGTCCACTTGTTCATTTGACAACTCTCATTCATATTCCAACGGAAGGAATGCACAACGAGGAATAAATGTGGCTGACCATCTGATGATCAAATAAATCCTGCCAAACTGAGGGACTGAGATAAAATGAGAGCAACTATGACACGACCGATCACTCCCTAGATCAAACCCCGGATCCTGTGGGGAAAATCAACTAGTTAAGGGGAATGTGATCCGACTGGTCCCTGAAATAACTCTAAGTCCCTAGAGTGTGGACTAGAGTATAAACATAAATCGGGTGTGAATCGACCATCCGCAAAATAATCCTAAGTCCCCAGAGTGTGGACTGGAGTATAAACATAAATCGAAGTCTGAATTGACCACATACGAAATAACTCTAAGTCCCCAGAGTGCGGACTAGAGTATAAACATAGATTGCATGCGACTCGACTACCCATCAACTAACTCTTTTACCCAGAGTGTGATTATGAGCGTGAATGAATAGCCGGGTGGAGTTCGACCATTCACTATTCCATGAAACTCCGACCTAAAAATCGACAGGAGGAGTATAAACTCGCGAAGGATGGAGTTTGACGATCCAACATCTAACCCTGCTAACCTAAAACCAAGGGCAAGAGTATAGTTGCCAAAAACCGCTAAATTCGATGGCGTAACACTAAGGCACAAACCTTGTGTTTTATATGACTCCAGGCCACGACCACATGGAGGCCTTGGGATAGAGCTACTGAATTGTTACCAGAATTATTGAACAATGAATTATAAGTAAATTGAATAGAAAGTAATAGTTCAACTACTTAAATGGCAATTCACAGGGAAGCTCAAAAGAAAAAAAAAACTTTTATTTACATGACAGGTTTCAAGATTGTAGTACAAGTTATTCAAAATCCAAGACTCAGACATGTACAACCACAACTAATGAAAAAAAACGATGAACAAACGACTATGCAAACTGCATACACACTGAGCCGAAGAGACGACTATTTCTTTGACCTCCTCTCTTTTTTGGATTTTTTGGGACTGGTGCCAGTTGAGCCCCCGATGTTTCTCTTCCTGGATCCTTTACCACCTTTTGTAGGAGTGCTTTCAGAGATAAGAGGAAGTTCTCTGGGAATTAAACCGCAAGGTGGAATAACTTGTAATGGGGTAAGGTGTGGATCGTTGTTGTCCACCTTGACAGGCTCAGCATTAGCCTTTTTCTTCAGCAACTCCTCCTTTTTAATCCGCTCGTCAGGCTAGTCTAATCAGTGTGTTTGTAGGTACCGGTAATCACAACATCGTCAGACTCATCTACTAGGAGCGGATCTTCAACCTTATCATCGTCAAGAGCTCCGATGACTTGAGCATCGGGCCCCCGTACATTAGCAGCCGCCGAAAGCTCTACTGGTTTCTCTTGTTTCTCCATAGCAGTATCGCTTTTATAGGTTTGACCGGGACACGTAAGGCCTACAAAATTTGTTAAAATAGGGAAATGAGCTTGAAACCATCGAACGCAAAGAACAAAACCTTTCATAAACTGAAGAGTAAAGTGCAATACACATATCTAGTTGGCTCTCGGTGGTTGCTGGGGTACCTTCTTCCAAAATACGAGACAACACTTTGGAATGATAGGCGGGCTTACCTGGATCATAACCAAGTCCTGCTCTATGCTGAAGGAGACCGGTGCTCTAACTGCTTGGGAAGAAGAGGGACCTTTAGGATCAACCGTTGAGCATCCGATAGTATGTTCCCCTTCTCAATGACACAGAAATGTTAATGTATCGGACTCTCGCGGGAGCCAGGTCTAGGGGTTCGTTTCCATAGAGGACCTCCCGCACTAATTTTTCTTCGTCAAGTTTAGCTCTGCCAAATTCTCTCTTTTTCATCTTAATGATATGCTCCCTAGCTTCAGCAAGTGATTTGAGGTAACCTTCGCTAAGGAAACCCAAGTGGCGGTGGATGAGGAAATTAGCATTATATTCAATGATAAATGGATCAAACAAGGCCTTGATTTCATTCCTACCAGACTCTTTAGCGTTTTCCACTTGTGATTCAATTTGTTCAACCATTTCTTTGCAGCCTTCCTCTAGAGCCTCCTCTTTAATAGCTTCTATTTTAGCGAACTACTCATCAAGTTTAAGGTTCAGGATTCTAGCTTCAACAGCCTCTTTGCAGTACTTTTTCGATTCTTCCTAAGCCTCAATTTTCTCTTCCCTTTCTTTTTTGAGAACCACCTCAAGTTCCTCGATGCGGTTGGCCAAGACATCTTTTCCATTTTGCAAGGAATCTTTCTCCGGAGCAAGTGTCCCGCTGCGATTGGGGCAGCATTAAGTTCTTTTTTTATGAGAAGCTTCTATATGGCTCACCGCCTCTATTGTTTCCTTAGCACTTTTCTCCGCTTCGTGTTGAAATGATTCATGCTGCACGAATACGTCATCGACACAAGCAAGATAACTCGCTTTGGCATGCCCCGGAATCGTATGTATTATAGGAAGGAATTTAAGCTCATCGAAGCAGATTTTCGGGAAAGTGGCCTTAAGCTCGGCCAATTTCTCCACTGTAGAGATGTCAAGAGCAGCGGCCGGCAAGGACGGATCAGAAGTGGCAATTGGATGTTTACTTCATCTACAGTCGCGAGACTACTTAGAGCTCAAAGAACCATTTTTCTCATATGATGTGGCGATTTGAGGGCCGCGGTAAGGAGGATGGTCTTCACTATAAGTAGGAAAATTAGGCTGATCTCCCTGGAAAAATGCCTAGGACTGGGACTTGCGTTTAGAAGAAGAGGATTCCCTTGAATGATAGCTTTTATCCCATCCATCGTCTTTCTCCCTACGCCATCCAGACTTCGAGTTGCGGCTAGATCGATGATATGTTGAAGAACCTCGTAAGCGACTGAAGGCCCGGGACTGAGTCATTGCACCTACAAAGACCAAATGAAAACATGTGAGAAACTATTGTGCGAAAGATTAATGAAGAGCGTGTACTAAAGTGCACATGGTCGTGAGTATTCTAGTGTTCCACCATGACAGACCGGTGGCTATAGCCTTGCTCATGGGTGTTCTCTCTCCTTTATTAGTAGGATGAATGCCTTTACTGCTCCTAGTAGGAGAATTGAGCCCTTCGATTTGGATATTTGGAAAGTCATATGTCATAATATCATTTGGAATTTGGAGATTTGGAAATCCCTTCGGTGAACTTTCCAAATGTTCGGAAGATAATTCTTCACAATAGCAGTAATGACGAATCCTGGATCTTGGGCATGTTTTCTTTTACGAATTTTGTATGCTTGTCTCTTCTTTCTCTTGGCAGGTGTTTGGGATTGCACGCCTTGCGACGGTTCAACCGCAGGCGCCTTGCTTAGGCCCACATCAGCGTCGTCGGGTTTGTTGGCCTGGAAATCCCTAATCTCATGTTCTTCAATGTCATCCTTAGTCCCCTCGGTAAGGGGCACACAGGATTAATGGCGTCTCTTTTTTGCTCTGTAATGTTTCTCGGCAATGCTACACTTCCGGGGAGCTTAATGTTATGACCTTCTTCTAGCAGCCTAGATAAAGATAGTAACTCATTAGTAACAAGAAGTTTGATATCCCTATCTTCGACAGTGGTTGCACGAATAACGGGGACTGCTCTTAAAAAACTAACACCTTTAGGACATGGGCGGACACCTGTAGGAATTCCGAATGTTAATAGATTCAAAAGTATGACTTGGATTAAAGGACTTAAGAGTGAAATGAAGGTAACACTTACGTCCTTCCAACCATCGCCTCGCGAAGCCAGGTGGACATCAAACATAAAACCACTCGTGCTTAAACAGAGAGAGTTTATTCCAAGCGTCTGCCAAGACTTAGCAGTTCGGCGAAGGCTCAAGGAGAACATAGGAAGGATTTCTCAACCGCCGTTTGAAGTTGTAAATTAATCTTATGTCTTCGGGAGTTGGCGGGGAAAATAAAACGCTAATGAATAGCAGGAAGGTTCCATGTATAAAGGCGTAACTATTTGGATGGAGTTGAGTGGGAGCTATTCCAAAATATCTCAACATCTCTCGAATAAATGAATTAAAGGGCGGTACGCATCTGTCCTAGCACATAAATTTGTTACGTGTAGTGTACTCCTCCGGGGGTAAGTGAGGCCTATCGTTTGTTAAAGGGACCAAGAAATATACAAATGGAATTATATTTATAGAACACAGCCAGAGAAGGGCAGCCTCCCCAAGTCGGGAGGCTTCAAAATCTACTAGGTTATTAAAAAGAATGGCACCCTCTATTGCATCGGGGGCAGAACTTATATCCTCCAAAGGGAGGACCGGAAAATCTGAGAAAAGGTCGACCGGTGAGCTACAAACTTCTGTCTATTCTACTTGATGGCTACGAGAAATCCTGTCGGATATAGTCATAGAACTTGATTTTGCTTCAGAATCGATGCGTTGCATTGCCGGATCGGAAGACATACCAGCTAAATGCTTTGAGCGTCTAGAGTCCATATTAGCTATACTGAGTAGATAATTTAGGTTAGAAAAGTTTACCCGCTCCACCCGTGTTATGTGTAAGCTAGTGTAGTGTAATGAAATGTATGGCAGATACAAACGGTTTAAAATCCGAAAAAACAAGGTTAGACGACGAGACTCTAGATTCCGACGAAAGTGACCGTCATCGCTGACCGTCACAACTGGTGAGGAGATTGATCCATTGTAAACGCTTTGGGATCGATTGTCGGTATATCGAAGTGTGAAGTTTGTCGTTCAAGTCCATTTATAAGTTTTTAGTATATGCAGAATGTTCCATGGGTTTGATTGTTAAATCTCAAGTTCAGTAGTAAATATGCATGTTTTAATGTTCATTGTCACCATATGTTCGAGTTCGTTGGACGGATTAGTATCAAACAAGTAACGCTAGGCTAGTGTATAAGTTCAAAGAACCCCTACAAGTCCTTATAGCGATCCCTATGGACCAGACCTAACATACCGACCCCTATCCCAGAGCTTCTCTACTGATCCCTCTCTTCAACCAAGGCCTACCGATCCCTAAGTCTAGCCGACCTCTATGGATAAGCCGATCCTTTTCCCACAGCTTCACAACCAAGCCCTCTCTTCAACTTGAGCGTCCCGATCCGTAATCTACTTCGTCCTCAACTTGTCTAAACTCTATAACGAGGGATCGGCAAAGAATCAAATATCCAACACCGATCCCTCTTTCTTTCCGTCTTCCTCATGCTTTTTTTCCTTCCATTTTCTTTCCCCTTCATATTCTGCCAAAGCCAATACAATAATAATTCGCTTCCTTCGGGCCGCTTCAATTGCAATGTCGTCATAGCCTCAAATGCCTGATCATTAACGACGTGAAATCCATAGCCTCATCATATAATTGAAGGTTATTGTTCAAAATCTTACCTATGTGAATGTCCAAGTTAAGATGGAGGCAAGTAAATGGGGATGTTTGAATTAGAAGGAAAGAAGAAATAAGTTTGTAGAAAAGATTGGATCGTAGGTGGATTTAAGGTCAAAGGTTGGAAAGTTTGGTTTCGTGACTTAAAAACAAGGGTTCGGTCCAAAGACAAAAAATATGAGAAATGAGAATGGAAGGGATGGAAGATTGGTGTGTGTGTGTATATATATATATATATGGCTGAGGGTTCGGCCCAAAACATCGAGCACATACTGTGGAGAGCGATCGGCATGAAAGCTCGCCGATCCCTAGTAGCATGGACTCAAAAAAGGGATCGACATATATATGCCAACCCCTACAAAAGCCTTGGTAATCATAAAAAAGAGAAAGTAGGGGAGAAAGGGATCGACGAAATGTATGTCGATCCCTATACCAGAAAAAAGAGAGAAGAGAAGAAAAGAATGAGAGGAATCGGCCAAGCATGTGCCGATCCCTATAAAAAAGAAAGAAAAGAAAGAAGAAAAAGGAAAAAAATGGTTATAAGGGTTTGGATATAAGCATAAACATACAAAATACTATGAAAATTGGCAACGACCCATAAGTGTTCGAACAAGTCCAGGAGCCAACAACGAAAACGTGTATATGAGCACGCCCGTATATGACTTAAAAGTTCAATTTTTGAAATCGACGGAGATTAAAGTCAAACCTAAAGCCTTCGGCAAATTACTTATTAAACCCTTCGGCAAATCACTTCTCACTTAGGCAAATTACTCTTATACCCTTCTCATGATAATATCTCTAATCATTTGGAAGCTTATAGAACCTTCCATTGATTTATGAAGAGGATTGTGTGTTAGTTAGTTTTTAATGTGTTCATTTAATCATTAGACAAGTGCAAAATAGTTTGAACAACTTATATCAATCAAAAAGCTATTTACCGATAAACCGATTTTCGATCACAATATCGATTTTTCTTCTAAGGATATAATTTTGTAAATATATTTGAAAAATAAGTTTCTTATCATTATTCATTAATTAAATGAAGTCTAACAAGGTTATAAAATCATATTTATAACACTTAACTGTATTTTAAAATGTTTTGATATTCGAAGACGAAATGCTCGAATTTTAGGGTCGCTACATTACATGTTACTACAATCAATGATCAGTGGCTTTATGAACTCGGGTTTTGATTTATTCGAAATTTGGGCCAATTAAGGTTCTGGTTATTACACGATTCCACACTACTTCATATGGCTAGGAGCTAGACAATCAACATAATGTCCAAGGCAATCCATTATCATAATGATGTGAGCACCATTATAATTCGGTTAGACGTTCCCATACACCCCTTCTTTACGAGTACTCCTAGAAACCATTGAGTGTCATCCATCTTTTTGCATAGGTCCACGAACTCATCGTTGTTTTATTTTATTGCATTCATCCATAGTAGAACACATCATCGTCCTACTCATGAGCTTTCCTCTTTGTACTCGCCCTTCTAGATTATCATGACTCCCTTCATCAAGTCATCATCATTGAAACACTCCTAGGCGTCTCTCGTAAGTCGTAGAATGCTCTTCTCCAATTTCCAAAGTCATCATGTCAAAGCGTCACAACATTCTCTGTTATCGATCACCATCCTTCATCGCGCCACAACATTGAAATCGAACACCAAACAAACAAACGAACGCACATAACATGATCCTCAAGGCATCACCCATGGCTTCATAAGTTTCGGTCAACATTGGACTACCTCATATCATGTCGGTACCAAAATGATTGGACATGTCTCTGCCGACACAATTTACTTAGTTAACTTGTCTAAGTACCTTCATATCAAGCAATGCCTAGAGTCGCCTTCCCATTTCGTCAAAGCCGCCGCAAAATGTCCTAGGTCCAATATGGTATGTACCGACCCTGTTACTTAGCCACATTTCCCACCAAAATTTCCATCACTCAACTTCTATAGCCCCATCTCAAAGTTTTTGTATGTCTTCACCAAGTCCTCCACCATCGATATGATTTCTTTCACCATCAACCGTATTTGACGACTATATTTTAACCTAACAATTCAACTCCAAATCATTTGCCCTCTGTTTTGGGGTCTATGTTGGATTCAAACAACATGATACTTCCACCGCATTACATTTTAGACATTATTGACATCAATTTGTCAAAAACAACGATCATGTCTCTAACTATCCTAATTGACTAGCAAGCATATCAAACAATTCATACAATCATCATACAACATAACATAACATCCAAACAATACATGGAATGAATCTAAACATAACTAAAAGCCTAAATCTTCCTAAACCTGATTTATAACAATAGTGACGATGTGGTTGGTAAATGGTTTTAGGGTGTTATTTACATCAGATCTAAGTTTTAAAACATTTAAACATTTAAACCTTAAAAACCATATCGAAATTCACATGTTTATTATATAGATAAGCATAGGATAGTGAAAGAAGTAAAATCACTCACCTCTGATCAAAGCACATGAATACCTTGTCAAATTTGATGTAGAACAACCACCACTCAAATCCTAAAGTCTCCAAATTGTATATCTATAATTATACATTGCTAATCACCCATAAATTTTTTAATTATGCTAATTAACATAAAGAAATAGTGGTTTTAAGGTCTAACATGGATTAATGGAGGTTATGAGGTAATTAGAAATAAAGAAAAGCGATTATTGGCAGCTGGAGGAAGGTGGTATTAACCCTAATCTCGAGTTGGGTTAATATGTTGCACTAATCACTCACTAATTACCTCCTAATTTACCTAAAATAGATCAGAACATCAAACTGCCATAACTCCCAAATGGTGAGCCCAAAATCTAATTATGACCACTCTATAAAAAATTAAACCATCATCTTTTTCCAATGGAAGCGGTTTTGGACCCTAATTCGGCTTCTTTCAAAAGATATAGGCCTTACAAGAGTTTTGGTGTCAAAATCATCCAATAAAAATTCTATAGGTGAAAAAATTCATTATTTCATATTTCCCAAAGTTATATAGTTATATGACCTCATCTGAATTTAAAATAATTTGTTAGGAACCTTCAATACGTAAAATATGGATCATTACAGGAGTGAGGAAGCTTGCAAGCGGTGGCGCTCCTCGTCAACCAGATGGGAGAAGCATGCAAGCAGGGATCTTTGTTTTTGGGAATTAGGGCTCGGTTTATGTAGGAATGGGAAATAACTAGGGGAAAATGAAACAAAATTTTATTTAGGCGAGGGAAGAGAAATTGTGAAAGAGATAAAGGCGTCTAGCAAATTATTAAGCATGTAATGAAATATTAGGCGCTTACGTCAACATAGATAATATTTTGGTAAATATTTAAAATAAAAACTATTTATTTATTTTTTCACAGATTGGATGTATAATTTAAATGAAAATTATAT
Source organism: Allium fistulosum (assembly GCA_030737815.1). Taxonomy (NCBI): domain Eukaryota; kingdom Viridiplantae; phylum Streptophyta; class Magnoliopsida; order Asparagales; family Amaryllidaceae; genus Allium; species Allium fistulosum. The sequence goes on along the minus strand of CM060905.1, from coordinate 298,336,103 downwards.
TTACTTTTCCACAAAATCTATTAGCCAAAAAACTTAGTAATATCAAATTTTCGATTTTTTTATAAACTTGGGAGAATTTTGATATCACTTAATTGTGTAAACTAGCTATTAATACCAGTTGATAAATCATAATGGTCTTCAATTGTGCCAACTCTAGGTGATTGTTGTTTATGTTGGTTACATCGGTAAAATTGGATAAATTGTTCACCCTTATTTTAAAATTTGTTTACTAGTTTCTTGGAATTCTATGAACTATTTAATTCTTTAATTGTTAAAAAGATTAAATCACTGAAATTTTAGAAAATTTCCAAAATTTTAATTGATTGTTCTAAATTTACAAAAGTCCCCTATTGCATTTTTTATGCTTTTTAATTTTTTGCTAGATTCGTTAGCACAAACAATAAAATCTTTGAGCAGGAACCTTTCTGTCTACTTGGAATTTTCATTTATCGTTAACAATGTTTCATCAATAGTCATTACTTGATCACTTACGACCTATGAGAAAGACAACTATAAATAAAGTTTTTTAGAAATTGCTATTTTACAACGGCCAACAAAAGAAAATTGTTAAAGAAGTTTACTACATTTACTAAACAAAACTAGTTGTTAAAATTAACTTTATTACGACTATTAGGGAAAACCATTATAAGAAACATTTATTACAACTTTTGTTGATCGAAGGTTGCAAACGAAAAGTTGTAATAAGTTCATTTTATTGTAGTGAAAAGTGGTTTCTTAAGAAATATATCGATTTTCTTCTTTATTATAGATCTACCATCATATGAACTCGATAGAACACGAGGGTTATAAAGTCGATAGCACGTGAGTGTTATAAACTTGATAGTACATGAGAATTACAAACTCGATAGCACATGAGAATTGTGAACACGATGGCAAACTAGATAGCACCTAAGAGTACAATCTCGATAGCACATGAGAGTTATAAACCTGATAGCAATCTATAGGCTCGATAGCTATTGGTTTGATAACATGATTCTATAAACTCGACAGCAATCGATAGGCTTGATAATCATTGGTTTGAAAGCATGATTCTAAAAACTCGGTAGCAGCTATAAACACGATAACAAACTAAAACTATAGACTCGATAGAATTTTTATAAACTCGATAGCGTTAATCTACAGATGCATAGAAACTATCGTTATAGACTCAATAGCAAACTAAAGATATAGACTCGATAGAATTTTTATAAACTAGATAACATTGGCATATAGTTTCAATTTTTTATAAACTCGACAACATATTCTTATAAACGTGATAGCTATAAGCATGATCGCTTTAGCTTACAAATTCAATAGCTAAAAGATCGATAAACTATTCATACACTCATTATGAAGACGATAGCTTTTGTATTTGAGATAGCTAAGCATTTATACATTAGATAACAAATAGTTTTATTTCCATTAATTAAAATAAGTAAATTAACAAAAGCATTTTAGGAGCTAGTTGACATGATGCTCAACTTTAATTTTATAGCACATAAAGTTATAAAAGATATAATGACAAGTTAAAATGTAATAACTTATGTGATGTTCAAAACGGATAAAGCTATGTTAAGCTAAGAATTAGTAAATTTTATTGTTTAATAAGATAGATAATAATGTTTTATATGAAGAAATAGAAGGATTTTGACCCAAAGATGAAGCTAAATGGAATGCGTAGTGTACACTACTAATAATTGAAAAAAATGGATTAAACCTAAGATCTTAAAATATGCCTAGTCATGAAGATATGGAGATATTGAATGGCAGGGTGCCAAGGAATAGTGAAGTATAGATTCAATATGTATATAGCATGGTGCCAAGGCCTAGGAAGTCTACTGGGTTCATTTTTGAAAGTATAACTCTACTATATGTTTAAATGAGATCAAAGTAGATGTAATTAATGAATCAACAAAGTGAAATGAAAGTGTTTCACTAGGAGGGGCTATTGGCACTTAGTAAGGATGCTTAATAGAATGTATTTATGATGCTTACATTCAACCTCCTAGGAGAGTTAGAGTGGCTCAAGCTAGGGTGGCTCTCAAAGTGGATGAGTGGTCATTTCATTGGTGACTTTGTTTCAGTAAATAAATTATTGATAGATAAATCTAGTATGGTAATCATTAAAATAATCTAAGGATTTACACCTTATAAGAGTGTAGCTGATGCGTATGAATAGGAATGAGAACTATATGACTTGGTTCATAGGATGTTGATAAGTATAGGTTATATTTATGTTGAAATTAGTGAATATGACATGGTTCATAACATGATATTAATTATAGCGTATATTTATATTTAAAAGGGTGATTATATGTTTATACTCATAGTATGATATTTTAATGTTACATGGTGATGTATTAGTTATTGATGATTCGCTGAAGGGAAACCCACTCTGTTAGCCCGCGTGGTCTCATTATAAGTTGTGATTAGGTAGGCGTATTACTCATAATAAGCCTTATGTCTAAACCATGTTTTTATCATCGTTTTCCACATAAATTCATAGTTACTCATTTAAGTAGGCTAAGTTTATAGGATTAACCAGATTGCATTTTGGATGACAAATAAAAGCTTCAAAGATGATGTAGGAGGCTTAGTAGTTAATAAAGTTTTCTTTTAAATTCCACTGTTGTAAAACCAGGTTATATAACTAGCTAAGTATACATATTGGCATCGTCATATGTTAGGCATGTCACTATTATTTATGTTTTTATTATCTATAACCCTACATAGGTAATTTTTGTGAAATGTAAATGTAAAGATAAGTTGTGTAATGAGAAGGTATTTATTTTCTCCGTTTACATAGTGTTGTTGAAAATACTAATTCAGTTTGGTTGCTTGGAAATAATTCTTATGATGACTGTAACATCATCGACATTCATTTTCTAGTCTAAAAATATGGAATGTTACACCAGGCTATTGTCTTACTCATTGTTTATTATTATATTTCCCTTAAAATAACATATGCTCAAGTGCCCGATGAGTTTATGGTCTACATGTTGTATAAGTTTATTTTGGATTGAAATGAAAAGACGGAGATGAAATTGGATAATTTATTTATCTGTTGTATGCCTTTCGTCATGTACTTAAACCAAGATTTATAACATGCTAGATGAGGTGTAGCATTCGCATATGTTGTACTTCAACACTATTCATGTTACTATTATATTTACCCACGTGAGGAAAATATTATTAGGTTAATGATGATAAATTAATATTTGAAACTTATATTTTTATTAGTTCCTCTACTTACTTATGTTTTGGAAAAAAAAATATCGAGCTAATTTTATCACTTATAAGTATATTTTTTGATTATTATAGTATCATCGGTGTTTATTGTTCTAGGATGAGCTACTTCTTTCCACCCGTTGAAAGTAAGAAGTTAGTTGTGTCTTTCCTCCAATGGAAAACAATGTGTTTCTTGCCACCCAAGAAAGGTCAAGATGTCAGGGCATATTTCCACTTGCGGTAAGATAGATTTAAAGTTTTCTTGCAACCATGAAAAGAAAGTTCTAGTAGTAAGGATCCTATAGGATTACAAGGATGGATGTAGGATTTTTATCCAAAACAGTATAAAAAAAATTTGTGTCACTTCCTGTAGACCATTGATTAACTCCACTGCATTGCATAGATATTTAGTAGTGCAATTACTTTTGGAATCATATATTGGATATGCTTATCTATTTAATACATTATAGTTAACTTCGTTACTTTGAAATATCTAGAAAGTCATTATATACTTTCTTAAGTATAAAACATTGGAGAAAGTTCTTAATCCTTGAGATCCTAATTTTTCTATATTTAGGGAAAAAATTAAAATTATATATGATGCCAAGGTGTACAAAAGCTCAACTTATTTTCCAAGGGAGGTTTTAGAACTAATCATTGTTTAATAATTTGAGAATTATGTTTTTTAATAAACTTTCTCCAAAAGAAATATTACCCATGTGTTTAAGAATGCTACTTGTGCATAATTTGTAAACATTTAGTCTAATAGTGTATCACATGCTTTATTGTAATCATGCTTTTCAAGACCTTTGGTCATTAATGCTTTCGGGATTAAAGCATTCATTCAATGATTATGTAGTCTTAAGAATTTGGGTAACGAAGATGATGTGCATAGTTTTTTGTATTGGGTATTCAAAATCTAAATGGGTATGATTCCCAAATACCCTGCATACTAACATATTATGGGTATCTATGCATATATGGTCTATTAATTTATGTACCACAAATAAAAATAAGGTAAAGATACAAAATGACTATGGAGACATATTATTTGTTCGATCATATCACGATCATTTTCAAAAGATGAGAAAGAAAATTTTCAGAATGGAAATGATACTGAGATGTTTGATTAGTCATATCACTCTTATTCTTGGGATTTTCATTCATAGTGTCTTGTGATGTTTTATTATACCTATAATATCTCAGAGATCTCACTAATACTTTGCACTCATGGATAAATTGTTACAATATATATTAAACATTTTTACTGATGCCAAAAGTGGAGAAGAGTGTAGAATAATAAAATGCAAAGTATTATGGAGAGTCTAGGGAGTTAGGTTGTAAAGACTTGCCATTTGTAATACCCAAATATCTATGGACAACGACATTTGAATCCCCAAATACTAAAAATGATGACTCCTAAGGATGATAAAGAGAAACAAATAGAGCATATCTATCATATGTTCGTACACAACTCACAATGGAAAAAATATATAATAATAAGATATACATGTGTCAAACTATTAATAGCATAACAATATGAAGATGGTAGGATCCATCCTCATAACACATAGAATTCCAAAAATATGTAGCTCAGATGTTACAACATCCGAAAATAATATGTCTCATATACAAGATAAAGCCAAACATACTCATATACAAAACACTGGATAGATAATCGTAGGAATATAAAGCTTTGGCTCAATAACCTGCTCCAGCTAGGAATGTCTTCCAAATTCTTTATTCCATACCTACTATAGTAATGGATAGAAAGGAAAATATGGAGAGGGTCAGAAACAAAGTATGGTGGGAAGGAAACATCTGTACTAAACATGATATCTAGTACATTAATATGACATGAACAATATACTAAGTGGTACCTTAGAATATCCAACATAAGTAAATCAAATGTACATGCAATAAATGAGTAATGGCTCTGGATTAATGTCATATCATACCAAACCATTCCCTTCTCCTACATCCAACAAGTCAGCATAATGGACAATAGTGCTAATATAACCATAAAGGATATCAAAAAAAGCATATGCAAACCCACATGCATTAGACAATGAGCCAAAGCTCTACAGTAAAGCCGTATCGTACCTAAAACAAGAATTCTAGGGTAGCGTCATATCATACACTTAATGATGCAGCGCGACAGAGACAGAACACCAGAAAAGAAGAAGCAATGAGACGTACCTTAAGTCGTCTCCGACTTAGCAATGACGAGCTACGACCCAGCATCGGCGACCTACCATTTCCACGACCTAACGCTTCCCACGACATAACATTCTCCGACCTAAACTCCTATCAAACCCCACGACCTAATTCCCGCGACCCAGCCTCCATCGCGACCTACGACCTAAAACTATTCCGATTCAACAAAACCGACCTAGCAAGCTCCGACTTATCAAGCGTCGACCTAACAAATCGCGACTTAGCGGAAGATGAGTTACGACTCAGGGGCGACGACCTAGCAAACTCCGACTTATCAAGTGCCGACCCAACAAGTCACGATTTAGCGAAGCTCCATCCTCTACGACCTAAACCTAAATTGCCACCACGACTTAAGCCTTTCTCGACCTAAACCTAAATCACGAATTTCCCAAATTCTCAGTAGGTCGCAAAAGACTCCTCTGCCGATTTTCATTAACTCGCGTGAAGATGATTAAGTCGCGTGAAGATGATGACTCGCGTGAAGGTGTTAAGTCGGAAGTCTTTTTTTTTAGGTCGTTAAAAACTGTTGTTAAGTCGGAAACGACTTAGGAGTTGTAATTTTTTTGTGTCGTGTTGAGTTGTAACGTCTATAAATAGACCGGTTGGGTCATTTGTAAGGTTGTTGACTTTTGAATAAAATTTCCATTTTGATTGCTTTGTGCTTTCTTCTAATTGGTAGTCGAGTGAAGTCTCCTATCTCCACTTACGTTATTCGAGTGCGCTCGAATCTTCGTTTGTTGAAGCCGATTCACGGTATCTTGTGCACAAGATCAACGTTGAAGAATCGTAGATCTCTTTCCCGGTATCTTCGGATCAACGAGTCAGAGATAGCTAGAATTTGGTATCTTCGGATCAACGAATTCAGGCATCGTAGTATTCATCAATCCACCGATTGCTATTACATCGATCTATCTTGTTTTTGATTATTTTGCTGCGTCATTTGGTATCAGAGCTAGAACACAAGGAGTTTGCGTAGATTTTTGGAGTTGTGCGAGATTTACATCATTTGGAGAAGTGGGTTATCGAGATTTTGAAGAGATTTGTTCGTTTGGAGATTTTTGAAGATTACAACAAGTGGGTAGTTTTGATTTGAAGATTTTTAGATCGAAGTGAAGTTTTTGTTGGAATTTGTTGAAGAGTGATCATGCCTCTGAGAAGAGCTAACCGTTATCGCAACATTGATGCTTTGTATGGGAGAGAAGAAGCCGATGAGATGGAGCAAAGAATCAACAAGAATTTCAATGAGAAGATTAATGAAGGGATTGGTCGATTAGAGAGGATGATGTTGGAGATGAGTCAAAATCAGAGAAGAGTATCACCTGAATCGAGCCATGGGAGAAGTAGAGCTTCACCACATTCAAATCGAGAGAGAAGTGTTGATAGTGATCATAGAAGCGTGGATCGAGATTGTGATAGAAATGTTGATGATCGAAGTCGGGATAGAAATGTGACTGATCGAGATCGGAGGAATGTAGATCGTAGGAATGTTGGTGGAAGAAATGGTGGTGGTAGAGATGTTGGTGGTCAGGATCGACATCGATATACATCGGATTGTGAAGAAGAGTATGATGGTGGTAGTGTTCATGGACGAGGACGTGGACGAGGAAGGAATCAATCAGAGTACGATCACAAGTGGGAATCTGGGATGAAGACTGAAATTCCAGAATTCAAAGGTGGTATGCAAGCTGAGGAGTTTTTGGATTGGGTGGCTAATGTTGAAGAAATTTTTGATTTCCAAGAAGTTCCCGAACATCGTAGAGTAAATTTGGTTGCTACAAGGTTGAGGGGTAGAGCTTTGGCATGGTGGCAGCAAACCAAACTTACACGTGAACGAATGGGGAAGTCAAAAGTTGAATCTTGGGAGAAGATGAAGAAATTGATGAACGCAACGTTCTTACCTTACAATTATCAAACTCTGATGTATCAACGTTTGCAGAACTTGAGGCAGGGCACAAAGAATGTTAATGATTACGCAGATGAGTTTTATCAGCTGATTGCAAGGAATGATATTATGGAAATGGAAGAACAACTGACATCTAGATTCATTGAGGGATTGAGAATGCAGATCCAGGATATGGTGAATATGTTCGATCCAAGATCTGTGGCGGAAGCACATCAGAAAGCGTTGGCTTGGGAGAAGCAGGGACGACGAGGAGGTGGTGTGTTTACTAATTCCAACAATCAAGTGAAGGGTGTTAGTGGAAGTTCTAATGTTTCTAAACCTATCAGTAAACCAGTGGTGAAGGAGGCTGAGAAGGCAAAGGTTAACAACGGTTTCAAATGTTACAATTGTCAGGAGTTGGGTCATAAAAGCAATGAGTGTCCAAAGCCAAAGAAGAGAGCAATGATTGCTGAGGTTGAGGATGAGGATGAGGAAGCTGAAGATTCTAATCAATTACTAGTTGAGGAGGAAGAATTGTTGTCTGGAGATGATGGTTATACATTAATGATGAGGAGGAATTGCCTAACACCGAAGCAGGAGGAAGAGACTAGCTGGTTGAGGAGTAACATCTTTCAATCGACGTGCACTATCTTGGGAAGGGTTTGCAAATTTGTTATTGATGCTGGAAGCTGTGATAATATTATCTCTACAGAAGCTGTAAAGAAGTTATCATTGAAGACAGAGAAGCACCCGAAACCGTATAAGTTAGCTTGGTTGAGGAAAGGTGGGGAGGTGAAAGTTAGTCGAAGGACTTGTGTTAATTTTTCAATTGGGAAGAAATACAAGGACGAAATTTGGTGTGATGTTGTGGACATGGACGTATGCCATTTGTTGTTGGGGAGACCGTGGCAATATGATAGGGCGGTGCAACATGATGGGCGTACCAACAGTTACAGTTTCGTGTTTGAAGGCACGAAGATTACTCTCGTTCCCAAGAAGCGTCAACAAGAAGAAAACAAACTAGAGGAGATTGAAGAGCTGAAAACTTTATTAACCTTGAAGGAGTTTGTTAAAGAAGTCGAAGAGGAGCCGGAAGTATTCTTGTTAATTGGGCATGAGAGCAGTGAAGAAGTTGAAATTCCAGAAGAAGTTAAACCAGTATTGAAAGAATTTGACGATGTATTTCCAAAGGAGTTGGCAACGGAGTTACCGCCGTTGAGGGACATTTAACATCAAATTGATCTAGTTCCAGGAGTTGTGTTACCTCACAGACCACACTACAGAATGAGTCCAAAAGAGCATGAGGAGTTGCGAAGGCAGGTGGAAGAATTGCTTGAGCAGGGGCGTGTGCAGGAGAGTTTAAGTCCTTGTGTTGTACCAGCTTTGTTAGTACCGAAGAAGGACGGGACGTGGAGAATGTGCACTGACAGTCGAGCATTGAATAAGATTACTGTGAGATATAGATTTCCAATGCCGAGATTGGATGACTTGCTAGATCAAATAAGCGGAGCTACTATCTTTTCGAAGATTGATTTGAAGAGCGGATATCATCAAATTCGTATCAGGCCAGGTGATGAGTGGAAGACTGCTTTTAAAACCAGGGAGGGTATATACAAATGGTTGGTAATGCCATTTGGCTTATCAAATGCGCCAAGTACATTTATGCGGGTGATGAATCAGATTTTTAGACCTTTTATTAGGAAATTTGTGGTAGTGTATTTCGATGATATTCTGATATATAGTGGAAGTCCAGAGGAACATTTGAATCATCTGAGAGAAGTGCTGATGGTACTACTACAAGAGCAATTTTATGCTGCGACAAAGAAATGCGTGTTCATGACGCATAGTGTTTTATTTCTGGGGTATGTTGTATCAGGAGAAGGTATCCAGGTGGACCAGAATAAGGTTGAAGCAGTCAGAAATTGGCCACAGCCGAAGACAATAACCGAAGTGAGAAGTTTTCATGGGCTAGCATCATTCTACCGAAGATTCATTCCACACTTCAGTAGCGTGATGGCACCGGTTACAGATTGCATGAAGGGGAAGCAGTTTTCTTGGTCAGAAGAAGTAGGGGTTGCTTTTGAACGGATCAAAGAACTTTTGACGACAGCACCAATTCTAGTTTTACCAGATTTTCAGGTGTTGTTTGAGTTACATACTGATGCATCCAAGGTTTGAATCGGGGGAGTGTTGAGCCAGAGGGGGCGTCCTATTGCATATTTCAGTGAGAAACTATCGGGAGCAAAGATGAGATATAGTACGTATGATGTGGAATTTTATGCTGCTGTGCAAGCGATTAAACACTGGAGACACTATCTATTTCAGAAAGAGTTTGTTCTTTACACTGATCATGAGGCGTTGAAGCATTTACAAGGGCAAGACAAGATTTCAGCGAGACATGCATCATGGATTGCATATCTGCAGCAGTTTACGTTTGTTGTGAAACACAAATCGGGAGTGACGAATCGTGTTGCGGATGCATTGAGTAGAAGAAATCATGTGTTGACTACAATGAAGGTCGAAGTGCCAGGGTTTGAGATGCTACCATAATTATTTGTTGAAGATCCTTACTTTATGAAGTTTGTAGATAAAGTGAAGAAAGGAGAAACGGATGAGTTTGTGATGGTAGATGGTTTCCTGTTCAAAGGAAATCAATTATGTATACCGGATTGCAGTTTACGGTTGAAGATTGTGAAAGAATTGCACGAAGAAGGTCATGTGGGTAGAGACCGTACACTACAGCTGATTTCTCAATCTTACTTTTGGCCATCGATGAGGAAAGAGGTTGAAAGGTTTGTGGAGCGATGTCATATCTGTCAGGTTTCGAAAGGAACTGCGACCAATGCTGGATTATATATGCCGTTACCTGTACCAACTAAACCATGGGTTGATGTGAGTATGGATTTTGTTTTGGGTTTGCCTCGAACTCAAAGGGGAAACGATTCCATTTATGTGGTGGTTGATCGATTTTCGAAAATGGCACATTTTATTGCATGTAAGAAGACAGCAGATGCCGTCCGAGTCGCTCAATTATTTTTCAAAGAAATTTATCGACTTCATGGATTGCCTGAATCGATTGTTTCAGACAGGGATACTAGATTTCTAAGTCATTTCTGGCTAAGTTTATGGAAGATGGTGGGAACGAAATTGAACTTTAGTAGCGCTTATCATCCACAGACAGATGGACAGACCGAAGTTGTGAACAGATCATTGGGGAATTTGTTGCGATGTCTTGTACAGGACAATTTGAAGAGTTGGGACTTAAAGTTGTGTCAGGCAGAGTTTGCTCATAATCATGCTGTTAACCGAAGCACTGGTTACAGTCCATTTCAAGTTGTATATTCAAACTTGCCAAAGGGGCCGTTGGATTTAACGGTAGTACCACAACCGAAAGGATTGATTAAACGAGCGTCAGATTTCGTTGATGAGTTGAAAGACTGTCATAGAATTGTTCAGGAACGTTTGGAGAAGACAAATGAGAAGTATAAGCAAGCGGCAGATAAAAAGAGAAGAAGTGTGGAGTTCAACGAGGGTGATTGGGTGTATGCTGTGTTAACGAAGGATCGTTTTCCAGTAGGTGCTTATAACAAGTTGAAAGCCCGAAAGATGGGTCCAGTAGAAATTATAAAACGGATCAATGAAAATGCTTATAAGTTGAAACTATCTGAGGATGTTTACACTTCCGACGTGTTTAATGTTAAACATCTTATACCTTATTATGGAGATAAACAATCCACTGGGAAAGAACTTTTAAATTCGAGGACGAATTCTTTTCAACAGGGGAAGGATGATGCAGCGCGACAGAGACAGAACACCAGAAAAGAAGAAGCAATGAGACGTACCTTAAGTCGTCTCCGACTTAGCAATGACGAGCTACAACCCAGCAACGGCGACCTACCATTTCCGCGACCTAACGCTTCCCACGACATAACATTCTCCGACCTAAACTCCTATCAAACCCCACGACCTAATTCCCGCGACCCAGCCTCCATCGCGACCTACGACCTAAAACTATTCCGATTCAACAAAACCGACCTAGCAAGCTCCGACTTATCAAGCGCCGACCTAACAAATCGCGACTTAGCGAAAGACGAGTTACGACTCAGGGGCGACGACCTAGCAAACTCCGACTTATCAAGTGCCGAGCCAACAAGTCGCGATTTAGCGAAGCTCCATCCTCTACGACCTAAACCTAAATCGCCACCACGACTTAAGCCTTTCTCGACCTAAACCTAAATCACGAATTTCCCAAATTCTCAATAGGTCGCAAAAGACTCCTCTGCCGATTTTCATTAACTCGCGTGAAGATGATTAAGTCGCGTGAAGATGATGACTCGCGTGAAGGTGTTAAGTCGGAAGTCTTTTTTTTAGGTCGTTAAAAACTGTTGTTAAGTCGGAAATGACTTAGGAGTTGTAATTTTTTTGTGTCGTGTTGAGTTGTAACGTCTATAAATAGACAGGTTGGGTCATTTGTAAGGTTGTTGACTTTTGAATAAAATTTCCATTTTGATTGCTTTGTGCTTTCTTCTAATTGGTAGTCGAGTGAAGTCTCCTATCTCCACTTACGTTATTCGAGTGCGCTCGAATCTTCGTTTGTTGAAGCCGATTCACGGTATCTTGTGCGCAAGATCAACGTTGAAGAATCGTAGATCTCTTTCCCGGTATCTTCGGATCAACGAGTCAGAGATAGCTAGAATTCGGTATCTTCGGATCAACGAATTCAGGCATCGCAGTATTCATCAATCCACCGATTGCTATTTCATCGATCTATCTTGTTTTTGATTATTTCGCTGCGTCACTTAGCATATTAGAAACAAATAATAACATGTCATAACGCCTTTCCATCGAACTACTAGACGTTTGACAAAAAAAAGTGGTTATCACTGCTTCATGGCATTGCCAGTACAGATGAGCATCCCCATCTCTCATTAACTATCACACTCGGTGAAATCCATGATCGATCACTAGCAGTCTCGACGAAAAATAATAACGCCTAAGCTGGATTTATAGTTCTTAGGTTTGAGTAGCATCATATCGTACTGAACCATGATCTGCATGTTTTTAATATCCCGATGACCGGATAACGATGTCATATCTAACAATGAAACCATATAGAAGTAACTTTAAACACAACCACCTAATCATCTCTCATAGAAGTAATCTGAATCTACTGACCCATGACTCACATTTGGATCGCCTTACAATTGCCTCTTAGTCAACATACATCATAGTACGTTTCCAAAGTATTGACCTTGAGCCATATGTGCTATTATGCCCAAGAACTCTAAAACATTGCTATATAGTCACACCATACCCTATGAGCCTCGTCTGAATCTTTGAAGTCCTGCCAAAACACCAAAATACAGGGAGAACCCTATTTTGCTAAAATAATGTGACAACCCCCATTTTGAGACCTGAAAATGAACGCCGATGATATTACAGTCATCATCGGGATTATTTTCAAGCAATAAAATGTGATCAGTTTCTTTCTAACATAAATAAGTAAATAGAGCAACTAAGCAATTTTCCATTGCATAAATTGTCTTTACATAAATGTCATTAGATATTCATTAATCCAACTTATTCCAAATAAGGTAAATATAATAACACCTAAATATAGGGTTATACCAGACATATAAAGATGCCGATATGATCGGTTAACCAATTATAAACCCTGGTATTATAGAGTGGAAATCTCAAAATAACTTTTGTTAGCCAAATAAGCCTCCTTCTTCGTCTTTGGAGTCATTATTCATCTTTTCCAAAAGCAAATTGTCTACACCATAAAGTCAATCTACTCGAGTGAATACCTGTGTGTTTATAGGGAATAATAAAAAAATAGATCAAACATAAAATATGGTATGAATGGTGCTTTACTCTAACGATCACATCATATAGTGAGACCACACCGCTAAAGCACGAAAATGGTTTCCACTCGATAATTTAATCAACACCAATTACATTGTTATGTATAATAAACATCATATCATGATCAAACTCAAGTCATCAATTTTAATATGATTATGATATTTTCCTTTCACAACATTTCCCAGCTAGGATCTATAGTTAGTTCATTTAAATTGCCACAAAGGCCTTACTCTTATCGTTTGAATGTCGATGTTATATATTTTAGATTGTTGTTTAAGGCATTTATCTTAATCTTCTCATCCACTATCTTGAATAGATAATTTGGATGCTACTAAGGCCTTACACACTCCATCTTCTATGTTGTTGTGAATAGACATTTGGACGCCACAGGGTCCTCATACCATCATTTCTATGTATTATCATTAATAGAAAACTGGATGCTACGGAGGCCTCATAACATTGTTTTCATATATTTTCATGAACAGAAAAATGGTTGCCACTATGGCCTCGCACCAATTTTGATATATATTACTGTGCACAGACAACTGGATGCCACTAAGGCCTTACAACAACGTTACCGAATATAATGTTGTATTTAGACATATGGTTACCACAAAGGCTTTACACCATTGCCACTAAATATTGTGTTGTGTTTAGACATATGGTTGCCATTTAAAGGCCTTATATCATTGTTAGTATAATGTCATGAATATACATATGGTTGTCGTAAAGGCCTTATGCCTACACTTATTTTCCCAAATGATGCTACTTATCATTTCATACCTTTCTCAAGTTTAATCTAAAGTGTCCTCTTCTTAAATAAGTTATTTTATTTTTACTTATTATTCTATATAGTAATTTCCTTCCTATGAAATTCTCGACCATCACTTTGGAAGATGGCTTCAAAAGTGCTACTAGAAGGTCATTTATTTACTTAGAAATTCTTAGCATTGTTAGCAATCACATATTGGCATTACATAGCTATCGCATGTTGATCTTAAGCAGCTATCACATTTTACACTGAGCTATCGCATGTTTAGTTCACTATAACAACCGCAGGTTGACATGCACTAACTTTTGCATGTTACATTCACTATAGTTATCGATGGTTGATAAACTCTAGCTATCGCATGTTTTTGCACCAAAGCTATTGCTAGATTTATAATTTTTAGCTACCGATGTTGAAGCATTAAAGCTATAACAAGTTGATGAATTTTTGCTCTTGCATTTTAAGTCCACTGGCTATCACATGTTGACTTCATATAGTTATCGCAAGTTGATACCTAATGTAACACCCCTAATTTTTAAATAACATATAATTTGAATATTTAATTATGGGAATTGAATGGGAAGTTAAAAATGTGGGATTTACTAAATTAATTAACTAAGATAGGTTGGGCTTAATAAATATAACAAAGAGAATGGTTTAAAACAGTAAGATTTAATAAATATAAGCATAGAAGGATAGAAGAGGAATGTACTATACTTTTCCCTCTCCTTTATTCATTTAACTTCATCTTCAAAACTAAACTAAGAAAAGAAGGTCGACCACTATTATTAATTAAGAGGAAGGAAGAGTTAAGAGAAAAGTAGCTAAAGCAAATTCCATCATTTCAACAAGATTAAAAGGTGAATAATATTTCCATTTCATTTTTTTTATGTGTTAGATTCAGATTAGAACGTAAATCCGAATTTTTGATTTTTAAATATCATGCCTATGGATTGAATAATCATGTATATGAATTTATGAATTTTATTTTGGAATATGACAAAATTTCATAAAGGGTTTTGATGTGAAAAACTAAGTTTTTGATCTCCAAATATTCTAAAATTTTTATATGATGTTCAAATTATTATTTCCAAGACGGGTTTTGAATTTCATATTTTTTTGGAATTATTATTGATTTACTATAAAAAATTTAACCAAAAAAATGGTTAATTTCATAATTTAATTATTTAAAATATAAGGAATAATTATTTTGATCCGGAATTTTAATATGTTCTTAAGAAAGAGAATAATGTTTTTTGGGATTTTTTGCGGATTTTTCCCAAATGGTCACAATGATATATAAATTGTTTTTTGTAATAAAGGCTTGTATGCATAATGTAATAAATGCTATAATTTGAAGGAAAATTATACTTGCAAAAAGAAGTAAGTTTCTCATTTTGAATTTAGCGAGAATTATAAAACGATTTATGTTGGCCTATAAAATTTTGGCAAATAATCGTGGTTTAGCAAAAATTTCATATTTTTGTAGACAAAGAATCAGTTTTGAAAAGAATTATAGAAATGCCATTATAACCCGTGAAAGCCATCACTTTTAACTTATGATAGCTATTACCCATGATAGCTATTTTTTCTGGCCTTTAAATGCTTACTTTGATAACACACGATGGTTATTGCTTTAACATGCGATGACTATCAAATACAATGACTTTGCTTTATTTACTCAATGCACATGAAAGCTATTTGTTTTGACCCACGATAGCTTTGTTTTGTTAACTCACGAAGGCTACATAATTATTAACTCATGATGGCCATATCTTTATCAACTCGCAAAGACTAAAAATTTGTTAAGGGTAATAAACTTTTGAAAGTCATGTTTTAAGGCGCAATGGCTTTGTTTTGTTAAGGCATAATGGCTCCATGAAAGTTAACCAACGAAAGCTACTGTTAAAGCTCAGAAGCCATATCTACTTAACACACTAAAACAAAGTTTTTCTAAAGCTCAAACACTATATATTCTTAACATACGAAAGCTATATATTTTGCTAAGGCATAATGGCCATGTTTTTCAAGCCACGATGGTTATCTATTCTGATTGCGATAGTCTATATTTTTAATCCATGAAAGCAAGAAATTCATTAACGCGCGATAGCCTATATTTTTAACATGCAAAAGCATGGAATTTATCAAGGCATGGTAGCATTGGATTATGAAAGAAATTTTAGCCATTTTATAACAATGGAACGATTTTAGGTCTATGTTGGGCTAAAATTTACTTAAACAAAATGGGATGATTTTGTTAAGTATTTCATAAGTTTTCGAAGGAAATGAAGGATTAGTTAGCCTATTTTTAAAGGAATTTTAATAGGGAAGACTATTGCTTTTAAAAAATCAATTTCGCATATAAATTGGCTATCACATTTAACATACATTTTGATGATTGCTAATGTGTTATGTGTTCATCTTTATACTTTAATAAGTTATTACTGCATATAATAAATTATTGACATACTCACTTGTGTGTTAAATGCTATCACTCAACATTTTGACCTTGGGGATCTAAGAATGGATGACTAGTTAGTGTTATTCCAGTAGTAGGTATAGTCAGACTTAAACCTCCAAGTTGAGTATAATTGTATCCACGAGATCGGGAAGATCAAATTGTGTTAGGATGCCTTAGATTGATAAAAAAGACATGACTCAAATGCTATTTTAATACCAAATTTTGGAAGGAGGTTAAGGTGGCGCCCTATCACCTAACTGTTGAGCCCTCTGTTGGTCAAGTTTGTGATTCCAATACATAAGGCTTTGCCTATTGAGGCTAAATTTTGAAGTTACACATCCAAAGAAACTCGTGGCAGTTTGCTCATCTATGTTTATCTACTTCCTTTCTTAGGAGACAATTATTATTATCTCCAACCGTTTTTAGAAGACCGTTATTATTCTCTCCTACCATTCTTTGGAGACCGTTGACTTTTTATCCGACCGATCATTGGAGAATATTGACCTTTTTTCCTATCGATCCTAGGAGACAGTTGATCTTTTCCCCTAGGAATCTTAGGAGACTACTGTTATTTCTTCTAAATGGACTAGAAGACCTTTGGATCATTTGATATATCTTGACTCAAATCTGCCTAATAGGTTTATAGTTGGCCTAAGAAAACTAATATAGGTTCATAGTAACCGTGGGAAAACTATGTCGTTGAATGGACAATTCTATAAGATTGGGTAGTTATAAGAATATAAAACACTTTGACCCTTTTGAATGACATATTATCCGTATTAGCACATACATGCATGATATATTATTGATATTATGATTAAGTTCTAATCATTTCTGGATGTAGGGTATGTTATGGATGACATATCGTTTCATAAAGTATTAGTGATGGGAAATCCATTCTACTCAATGGCATATCTCACTAAGTACCTATATTAATGTTTGAGATGGACAAATATTATTCACACTCGACATTTTGTCTAACCCGAAATTTTTGATTGCCCAATAAACTCTCGAATACTTAATTTGTTATTGGATAAGCTGAGAGTAGGCTATTTCAGGTTTTGATGAATAAGCCTCCGAAGATGTGCATGATGCAAGCTATTGTTTAAAATTTATTTCCGTCGTGCAACAGTTTAACTCCTTTTTAATGTTAATTTATGTATGTAATGACAGGTACTATAACCGTCTAAGTAGTTAAGACTTTGATCATTCAAGGGGGCATCTTCAAATATTGCTCTTGAGAATTTTTTTTAATTACCATATTTTATCCGAAAGATGTAATCATGGAGTTATAAGGTTAAATTGTAATGAATATGCAAATTAATTAATGAAATTATTTTGTGAAATTTTGTAAATTCTCATGCTCTTGATGTTAATCAAATATTAACCGATCTCATTTTGTCATTGGGAAATAATGCTAAGGAATACTACAACATCATTAGTATCTATTTTCGAGCCTCAAAATAGGGGATGTTACAACTTGGTATCAGAGCATAGGATTGCATAAAAACTTAATAAGATTTTGAAAAATATAACCTAAATGAAATGAGAAAGAATGAAAATTAGGTTATGGGATAGAAATACAATAGCGTACTTGTTATTTGTTATGTATGTATGTGTGTGTGTATAAGTAGGTATATCTATCGGTACTCTCCTCTCTTTCTTAATCCATTCTTATGTATCTTATGAAGGCTGTATGCAAATTACAAGAAATATATATCAGAAGTGGAAGACTAAACTTAGGAAGCGAAAGCAACACAACTAATGGAAACGTTCAGGCTAATGCTAGAAACACTAACCAGACCACCAGTGCAAATGCGAACACTAACGCTAATGTGGGTGCTAGAGCCACACATGTTGATATGGGGATGATGTATTAGTTCATTGTTAACATGATGCAAGCTGGAGTAGTTGGTGGACTGATTGGATGTAACGCAGGAGCTACCATGTCGGAAGTGGTTATCCGTAATAACTATGTCACTTCATGTCAGGATTATACTAGTTTAGGTGGAAAGCCATTCTTGGGAATGGAGAATTCCATTGAAGTGGAGGATTGCCTTCTTTGGTGTGAAAGAGTTTTTGCTGATCTAGGTTAAACGTTGATCATAAAAGGAGATTAACGTTGAGACAATTGCAATGAGCTACTCTTTACTAGTGGAATAGTGTTACCATGGTTGTTCCAAAGGAGGAGCTTACTTGGGCTAAATTTAGAAATAGGTCCGAAGAAAAGTTTCTATCTGAAGCACCTAAGTTGTCTCCGTTTAGAAAGCTTTTTGAGTTAGTAAAGGTTGAGATGACTGTGTTGGAATATGTTATGAAGTTTAATGAGCTATCAAGGCATTGGACAGGCCATCATTAACACTCTGCTTAAGAAGAATGAGAAGTTCATTTGAAGGTTGATGTCAGAGATTACTTAGGTAACTACACCACATCTTAGATATCCATTTAATGTCGTGGTGGACATGGCTCTGAAGAATTATGATTTACTTGCATCGCTGGGGAAGAATAATTCTAGGGAGACTACGTGTTTCCAAGATAAGAAAAGAAAGTTCTTTGGCAAGAAAGGAGCTCAAAGCAGGGTTGCGAAAAAGGGAAAAGCTGAAGTGACTTGCTATAAATGTGAAAAGAATGGGCATTTTGTCAATGAGTGTCGTTCTGGTGAAATCAAGAAAGTGGTTGATTAGAAAGGTGTGAGATATTATAACTGTAGCAAGATGCGGTATACCAAGAATGAATGTCCTGAGCCGGTTAAAGCTCAAGAGGGTAAGGTTTTTGTTTTAGAACCTATAGCTTCTGAACCGACTGCAGAGGAGAAGGGAAAGACTATGGTTTTAGGTACACTTCTTATCCATAGTAATTTTGCTAGTATATCGTTCTTTATTGGAGCTTTACATTCTTTTATCTTTAGATGTTTGGTAGATAAGTTAAATTTTGAAACAAGATACCTTATTACTTCTTTGGTGGTTGTGAATCTGATAGGCAGCTATGCAACTGTTGAATTGAGATGTGACCATGCATTGATTAAGGCTATTTGTTTACATGCAATTTGTATGTGTTTAAATTTTTGGATTTTGGGATAATTTTGGGTATAGATTTGTTAAGTAGATAAGGTGCTAGGATATTTTGCTGAGATAGTGTAATATCCTTAGAGCACCCTAATTGTTGTGACCGAATTATATACTCACAAGTTTCAACGTCTGTGGAATGTTGGTAGTCATATAATGATTGGAGGATGAAATCAGTTGGGCTTTCATCATAAGGGAGTATCGTAATATTTTTTAGCCTGTTACGGGACTGCTGCTGAAGCATGCTATAAAGTTTCGAATAGATCTCGTACTTGGAACTGTACCTATAAGTAGATTATCTAGTAGAATGACACCTACAGAGATGAAGGAGTTAAAGGTGCAAATAATGAATCTAGAAGGTAAGAATTTTATTAGTCCAAGTAGTTCTCCTTAAGGAGCTATAGTGGTGTTCGTGAAAAAATAAGATGGGTCGTTGAGAATATGTACTGACTATAGAAAACTAAATGAGAAGACGATAAAGAATTGATATCCTTTGCCTATAATAGATGATTTATTCGATCAATTGCGTAGAAGGTATTTTCACAATTTGACTTAGCAATAAGCTTCCACCAATTAGGGGTGGTAGAGGACAATATACCATTAATGGCGCTTTAAACAAGGTATGGTTTGTATGAATGGTTAGTCATGCTCTTTGGGCTGATCAATGTGCCTTCTTTCTTTGTAGACTTGATGAACCAAATCTTCCGAGAGCATTTTGATAGATTCATGTTTGTGTTTATTGATGATATTTTGATATATTCTAATAATGAATAGAAGCATAATGTTTATCTCAAAATAGTGTTAGATACGCTGATGCAGCATCAGCTAAAGGCGATGTTTTAAAAATGTCATTTATGGGAGAGAGAAGTGAAGTTTCGTGGGTATATAGTTTCGAAGAATGGATTGTCGGTGGAACCATTGAAGATCGAAGCTATTAATAATTGAAAAGGCCCAAGATCGTGATCGAGATTAGAAGTTTCTTAGGGTTGGCTGGCTATCACCAGAGATTTATTAAAGATTTCTCTCGTATAACTACACCGATGACTAAACTAACAAGGAAAGACGTAAAATTTGTTTGGATCGATAAATTAAAGAAGCATTTCATAAGCTAAAGCTTTTTTGACCAATGCGCCAATGTTAGTTCTTCCGGATGGGAACTAAAATTTGGTTGTGTATACTAACGCATGTGGATATGGGTTAGGAACTGTATTGATGTAGAGAGGTAAAGTTATTACCCTTTCTTCTAGACAGCTTCGACTGCATGAAGTTAGATATCTTACTCATGATTTGGAGTTGGAAGCGATGTTCTTTGCACTGAAGTAATGGAGAAACTATCGATTGGGGGAGTGATTTGATTTGTTTATGGATCATAAGTCCTTGGAGTATTTATTCTATAAGACGGAGTAGAATATGAAACAGCAAAGGTGGCTGGAGTTCTTAATAGCGTATGACTTTAGGATTTCGTATACATAGGGGAAAAGAAATAAAGTGATAGATACACTTAGTATAAAACATCAGAATGTCGTATTGACAATGTTGTATGAATGGAACGATTTACAGGCGTTGACTACATGTGGAGTTAGAATGAGGTCAACGGCTAGTTCTAGCCAGAATACTGTGATGATTTCTTGTCTAAAATTTCGATTGGTATTGATCGAAAGAATTGCAGCAAATCAAAACGATGATCCAATATTGGATGATCGAATTAAGAGACTAGAAATGGGAAGCGGGATTGATGATTTCAAAGTTTTTGTACTTAACCAAAGAGAACGATTAAGAAAGAATGGATGGTTATTTGTTCCAGATGTGAATAATCTGAGAAAGAAAGTCCTTAGGTCATGCCATCAATCGTCGTTTACCATATGATAGTAAACATCTCAGATATAAAATAGGTGAGATGGTAATAACCAAATGAATAGCAGAAATCAAAGTAAATAGATCCATACGGTATATAACATAAGTGATAGAGTCATACATCAAATAATAACTCATAAATAAATAGTCTCTAAATAATAAAGAAACTAGCAAGCTCCATAGTGATGTGCAGCGGAATAGCAAATCATAATAAATGTAGTAATATGGGAGTGTTATCTCTTGCTCGACTTACATCCAAATCCACGTGCTCACCAGACCTGATATGCCTAATCTACTCATTTAAGAGTACCCGGAATAATAGAAAGCAAAATACAAAATCTCAAGTTAGACAACAGCCTGGTGTGAGTAGTGGAAAATCTCAAATATAATAAATTCAATATATTAGGACAAAATGGTATGGAAAATCATACATGGCATGTCCCTGCATCCATAAAGATAGCACATCTACAAGATATACACTACCCTATATCATAGTCATCGTGGGTGTACAGTATATCAAAGTACTAAGAGGTGTCTATATATCTACATCGATAATATTTGCATCTTGTGACTTCCCTAGGGTGATAAACAACCAAAGCAAAGGCGCATCCTTTATCCATCGTCAAATTCACTCACTTAGTGCATTGGATATATGATACTCGTATGACGCCATTGCACAGTCAAGGACTACTCAATGTTCCAGTTTCTCAATACTTGAATCCATGCCTCTCAGTAGGCCAGGAACTAGACTTCCATTGCACTCATTCCAGGGTAAAACATATCAAAGCATCGTGTGATCTGGGGTACATCGCACTCTCCAGTGAGCGTCCTCACATACCTCTGCTCTACGAGTACACTTCGAAACTTACAAATATCAACAATCCCTTTGCACACATCATCTGTAGCAGAGCTCATCCTGGAACTATCCTTATAACTCCCATCTGAAGTCACTATGGTTGGGAACTATTTTAGACAACCATAGTTAGTTGTGCAATATCATCTTTCATTCCTAAACCTTCCTCCAACAATTCCATCAATCTGACTTATAGTAACCTACTCTACGTCTCGAAGTGTAGCTATCCATTGTCAAAGCCATCATTTCCCATCATGGAATCATCTTCATCGAATCATGCATCATCGGCGTTAAAAATCATCATCAAACCTTATGGTTCAGTACCGACCCAAGCTTTAACTAGAAAATAGAAGGTATGACTCAAAGCAATTCTTGTTTTTTCCTAATATCGATCTAAGCTACCCCTAAGCCATGATCACCACCGATTTATGTTACCGTCGAGCCATGGTTAGCAACTATCCAAGCTACCCTGAGCCATGATCAGCAACTATCCAAGCAACCCTCGAGCCATGATCATCGCCGACCTGA
Source organism: Allium fistulosum (assembly GCA_030737815.1). NCBI lineage: Eukaryota > Viridiplantae > Streptophyta > Magnoliopsida > Asparagales > Amaryllidaceae > Allium > Allium fistulosum. Next base: position 298,313,378 of record CM060905.1, on the reverse strand, counting down.
AACACTCCTTGGATCAATCGGTATCGATCCAAGAGTACCAATCCCACATTTGACAAATTTCTTCCTACCTTTTACTGATACATACTACCACCGAACAATAATCACCATCGATCCATACTACCACCGAACCATGATCACTGCCAATCCATGCTACCCCCATGCCATGATCACCACCTATCCAAGTTAACCCTGAGCAATGATAATCAATCACTCCTTGGATCGGTATCGAACAAAGTGTACTAACCAGCATCGATCCCAAAGTTGGCAACTTTTTGCCTTCCCTTCACTACTCCAAATTACCACCGACCCATGATAACTACTGATCCAAACTACCCATCATCTTCTTTTACCGATAACTCGAGCAAACGAACTCCAAACTACTGTAAACTTGAGCTTCAATCAACATATGTGATTAATTATGGTTTAAAACATGTTTAGGATCCAAAAATCATTTTAAAACATCATTTTAAATTTATAATGACTAATTGGTAAGTGAGGGGTCCTACCCACTCACCTAAATCTAAAGCAAATCCAAATGTGCATAAATCCCGAGATGAATAGTAGCTCCAAGTGATCTCTAACAGAAATCTCCAAATGTGAATGCTAATCTCGCTAATCTCTCCTTAATGACAAGATTTAGCTAAATAAATTAGGGGTTTAGGTAACTTTTGAGCTAAGAGATGGTTAATGGGTGTTTTTTCTTTATTTTGTGGATGTGTGAAATGATGGAGAGAAGTCTCATCTGCCCCATCCCCATGCTAATCCCGAAATGGGCTTTGGGCCTAACCATTAACTTACTAATCACCTGTTTATTTGTCCAAAATCAAGTCAAACTTCAAATAATCATATATCCTAATAGTAAATCTATTTTCCTATTATAACCACTCTATGAAGAGAAATTATCATTCTGATCAAATGGAAGTGGTTTCAGACCTCAATTCACATCCTACCAAAATTTATAGACCATACTAGATTTTTCAATTCAAAATCATCCGATAAAAATTTTAAGGATGGAAAATGTCTCTAGTAGTCATTTTCCAAAGTCACAGAATCATACAACCATAACTAGAATAAAATAGTATAATACTCTTTGACCCTCCGATATATATAATACAGATCGTTACATTCTTCCCCTTTAGGAATTTCACCTCCAAAATCCCAACCAAAAATCAACAAAGTCGCTCCTCTTGCCTTACGATCATATACAAGCATATGCAACCATCACACATCAAGCATGCATACACAACAATAGATGAAAAAGGTAACATCCAAGCCTATCCTAGCTTGTAGGATACTATACTATAATATACTTCATGATATCATAAGTGAAATTAAAAGCAATAGATAGAAAGTCTCATCAAGTAAAGAGCTTTGGATAAGATGTCCCTATGCTTTCCTCGGTCTCCTAATTGCAATCGCCTTCGCTTTCGCTCTACTGAACCTTCACCAACTGAATCGTTTTCCTCCTAAGCTGCTTCTTATCACTTCCGACGATACGGACATGCCTATGAGGTATTGAAGCCTCTGGTTCAATCTTAATATCATCTAGTTAATCTCATGTGATAGTTATGCCTGAGTCGTGCACAAATTTCCGCAAGTGAGAAACGTGGAATACAATGTGTATTTCCGCCATCCTTTAAGATAAGTTGACTCGGTAAGCAAGATTCCCAATCCTCTCCAGTATTGGAAAAGAACCAACGAATCTCGGTGCCAACTTCCCTTTACTAACGAACCGAATTACATTCTGCAACGGAGAGATCTTGACAAATACCATGTCACTGCCCGAGAACACTAAATATCAATGTCTCTTATCAGCATATCTTTTTTGTATGTCTTGGACAACTTTCATTCATTTCCGAAAGATCTCGATCACTTCCAAAGATTCTCTAATCATATATGGCCCAAGTATCGGTTTCTTGCCCGCATCCTACCAACATGAAGGAGCTTGCATGGTTAACCAAATAATACCTCAAATTGTGCCATGTTGATGCTAGACTGATAACTGTTGTTGTATGCAAATTCAACAAGACTAAATAATCATCCTACGAGCCTTCAAAGTCTAGTATGCATGCGTGCAAGAGATCCTTTAAGATACGATTTTCTTTCAAAGTTTGGCCATAAGTTTGAGGGTGATAAGCTGTGTTGAGGTGCAGCTCTATCCCAAATACCTCCTATAAGCTCTTTCAAAACTCACTAGTGAACAATGGGTCTCGGTCACTCACAATGCTCTTTGGTACACAATAGAATTGTACTATCCATTTCACATACAGTTAGACCAATTTGGTTGTCGTTCTACTTGACTTGATGGGTATGAGGTCTCGAAACTTCTAGCTCAATATTAATATCATCTTGTTAATCCGATGCAATAGTTATGCTTGCGTCGTGCAAAAACTTCCGCAAGTGAGAAACGTGGAATGCATTGTGCACTTCCTTCATTCTTTTGAGGTAAGTCGACTCTGTAATCAAAGTTTCCAATCCTCTCTAGTATCCGAAAATGACCTATAAATATCGGTGCCAACTTCCCTTTACTATCAAACCGAATTACATTATTCAATGGAGAGATCGTGGCACATACCATATTGCCGACAGAGAACTCTAGATCTCTACGTCTCTTATTAGCATGGATCTTCTATTTATCTTAAGCGGCTTTCATTCATTGTCGAAGGATCTCGATCTTCCTCAACGTTTCTCTAATCATATCTGTCCTAAGTATCAGTTTTTTGCCCGCTTCCCATCAACAAGAAGGAACGTTGTATAGTCGACGATATAATGCCTCAAATGGTGCTACACAAATGCTAGATCAGTAACTGTTTTTGTATGCGAATTCAACAAGATATAAGTGATTATCCCACGAGCCTCTAAGACCGAGTATACAAGCATGCAAGAGAACTCTAAAATATGATTTACCCTCTCGGTTTGGCCGTCAATTTGAGGGTGATAAGCCGTACTCAAATGTAGCTCTGTCCCTAACACCTCTGTAAGCTCTTCCAAAACTCACTAATGAACAACGGGTCCCAGTCACTTGCCATACGCTTCGTGACACCATGGAATCATACTATTCACTTCATATGCAATTCGGCTAGTGTTAGACAGATTTTCGTCTGGCTAACACTCCAAAGCTTTCGAAGCTAATTCCAAAAGGAAGCGGATGATTGCTACCAAAATTAGATAGGAAATAAATGCTGAAAGGCAAAAGCGATACAAGATTTATAGTGGTTTGGGAATAAGATCCCTACATTCACTCTGAAAGTTCTGCTCCAAACTTTATTGCTTATTTTGATTTACAAGTACATTCATGACAAATTCCACCATTAATGTTCTTTTTGAGCTAAAGCTCCCTATAAAGGGTAAGAAGTACTGAATGATAGCGGGATGCCAGAGGTTCTATTTTTCATCCCTTTAATGTAGCGGTTGGTCCTCTATTTATAGCAAATTTAAGGTTCTTCTATTAGTGTAGGTGTTTTCTCTTAGATTGATGATGTGCACGTAAATGTGCATATATTTACATCCCTATTTTATCTATTTTTATTTAAATAAATGTCATATTTGGGTATTTTAACATGTTTAAAACAAAAATTCAATTATTTTCAAATCATCATATATTCATCATTCAGAGGCAAAATGGTCATTTTTGTGCATGTGTAAATTTGAGAATTTTTACTTGAATATTTTTTTATGATTTTTATAGGAATTTGGATGCATATGGAAGAGGCTTTTATGAAGATACATGCATGCACAAATAAATACAAAGGAATGAAGAGGGAAATAATTCAAGCACATGATCATGGAGGACCCCACCCACTTACCTAAATCTACAATTAGAAGCTAAAGGACAACTAAGTGGAGGTTAAAGCTTCATGCACATTTAATGATGGGTTATTTAGTGGCTAATGGTTACTTGGAGGCCACACTTCCTAAAGAGCATTTTGGGAAGCACCCTAAAAATTGAATTAGGGTATTATGCAAGTATAAATAGCCCTCTTATGTACATGTAAATATCTTTTACCTTTCATTTTACTTAGAAAATTAAGTAAGCAAATTGTAAGCTCAATGTTACATGAAATAAAAATGGCTTCCTAGCCTCTTTCTCTTTTCTTTTCTACATGCTTTTATTTATTCTTATGCTCATTTTTATTCTTATGCTCTCTTTCATTTCATGTTCATAGTTTAGATTTACATTTATGCACTAGTTTAGTTCATTTCATTCTAGTAGTTAATCTTCTTTTTCTATGTTTATTCTCTACTTTATTTTATTTTCAATGTTGAAATCTCTGTGTTGAAATGATAACACAAATGAGATGCTAAATCCCTACGATTTTGGGGTAATGAAGCTTTCTTTTATCATGTAAGATTCAACATAAATTTTCTATGTATGATCTCTTTTGTGCTTCATGAGAAAATGGATGTTTATGTTTGTTTGTGTTTTATGTTGAATTCGATAACCTACTTTATTCATAACAAACAAGCTATGCTTATCTCATTAATCACAAATTGCCTCCTCATGTAATTATGATCATGGCAATGAAGTGAAGTTTTAATCAAAATTTGATGATCTATGTTACTAATTAATAGTAAATAGATCATGCTTAAACTAGATTTTGGTTTCATATCCTATGCCATGTTTCATGAGATTTGAAAGAGTAGGACTAGAGTTGTATTATAGTTTGATGGTTGATTTGAGTTAATTAATAACTCAAATAGGCCATGCTTATGATAAATACATCACTAATCCTACTTAGATTAAAAAGAGATCATCATTTGATATTATGTTGATTTATGTGAAAAATATAAGAAAGTGGATTTGCCTCTAAATTGAATTTTAATCACATAGTTTTTAATCTCAACATTTGCTTATGTAACGACCCGTAAATTTTAACTGTTTTAATAACGTAATTAGTTGAAATTTTGTGAAATTTTAAACGATAAAATTTTAAAATAAAAATTTGATATTTGGAATGCGTCTAATTAATCATAGCAACTGGTAAATTTTCATAAGATAATTTGGAAGTTTATTTTCTAGTGTAATTTTATTCCAATTTATATCGGTTAAAATTGATGATAATAAAATGTTTTCCAAACCTGAATATTTTTACATAGAAAAATTCTAATTCATCTTCTGACTAAGACGTCATTTTTCGTTTTTCCAAATTCGGACTTCTTTAGCTCCGTCGATCTTATTTTTCTGCGTTTTTGCTGCATTTTCCGCTAGTAGAAAATTCGAATTTTTATAATTTAAATCGTAACACTGATATCTGTATACCGTTTTGATCGTCTCGTCGTGCTGATCTCCATAGTATATCCATCTCTGTAATTTGGTGTTTGGTACGAGGTGGAAAACGACAAACGGTTTACCGTACCAGGTTTTGTATTTGGGCTTTTGGGGTTTCCAATGCCTTTTCATCTAACAGCCGTTTGCATTTATATCTCCTGTATACTCATGCTTGACTTTTTGGCTTTCTACACTGGTTCCAACATATATTGGTTCAGGCGATGCTTTAAAGAAATGAAATATGATAACTTTATTTTTGGGTTGAAGATACACTGTCCATCTCCTTTTCAAATTTACAATTCCCTACAAAGTAGCATCTCACCCTCCTTTTCTCTCTGGAAACCCATCACCGCATAAACCTACCTTCTCCTCTACATACGTGTTCTTCCCCTTAAAACCCATTCCTCCACCGTGTGCTCTCCATCTCCAACCCATCACGTCAGCCACCATGGCTGCCTCCACCTTTCCACCATCCATTCATCTTCTCTCCCCTTGCTTCCCCTCCGCCACATCATGGCCACCTTCCCTTCTCTGCTCGTTGCCTGCCCAGACCCACCTCCGGCCGTACAACAGCCTCCGCCCACGCAAACACCCTCCTCCTCTTCCTACTGCTCCGGCCACAAATTACTTCACCCACCATCCTTCACCTCGGCCTCACACTGTCCTTGCATATCTATCCTGCCACGCACCAGATACTCACCACACAGCTCTCCACTTTTTCACCTGACACAACAACGGTCAGCCCATGCCGAACTATGCTGCAAGCAGCCTCCATCCGATTCACTGTAGCCTGCTCCGAAGCCGCACATCCCACATCAAACCCCTTGGCCATTGGTGATCATATGAGCTAACATTTACATACTTTCGGCTACAGGGTGATGTTCTATTCTTCATCTTGGCCTTGTTACTCGATATAGAGACCTTCGAAAAATTAACAAATTCATTTATTTATTTGACGAGTATAATTCGTATATATGTTTAAAGTATTTGTTTATTCTTTTATACTTTTATGTATAACCGAGTTTGTTTATACCAGTGTTTTAAAAACCGTGCCGGACCGCGGTTCAACCGCGAAAAACCGTGAACCATTTCAGCTGAAGGCCCGGAGACGAATTGAGCCTCTAACAAGCGTGAACCGTTGGTTGAACCGTTAACCGAGGTTGAACCGTTGCAGTTAACCCAGGTCTGACCGCCTTTTCGTTTGCTATTTTCATTTTTCTCGCGTTCGTATCCAGAAACAAAAAATGTCGTCCAAACCCTAACTTCTATTCGTCGCCGCTGTTAGCTGCTTGCCGCCACTACCAACTGCTCGCCATCGATACAACTGCTCGTCGCCACCAACTGCTCGCCATCGATACAACTGCTCACCGCCACAACCAGCTCTTGGCCATCGCAACCAGCTCCTCGTCGCCGCAAACCCCAAATCCGTCGCCTGCAGCCCTAGCTTCAACTACCTATTCGACGTCATTTTTATTGGATTCAGGTATGACATTATTGCTACATCTGATTTTGGGTAAATTTGTTTAGCTAAATTGAGTACCTCGACCACACAAGAACTTCCAACCCCGATCGAAAAACTCTACGCCGACGATGATCCACTCCATCAGAAATTCAAACGCCTCGTCCAAAGCCACGTCTCGAACCCCAGCATCGATCCCCCTCCTCGCGATCCACTCCGATACTCCTATGATGCCGCGATCACCTCGACTGTCTTCTCGACCAAAACCAAGCTCCGAACCCTAGTTTGATCCAAACCATCATCCACAATGAATTAAAAATTCATTTCATATTTTTCCTATGATCAGTAATCATTCCAGCCCCTCCATGCCAAATCTCAACCTTCGAAAGCTAGCCGATCACCAGAAATTGCCAATAAACCTTTTCCCGTTCAACTTAGAAATTTACTATCATCTCTTAGTTAAAAATCATGAGATATCCACCAAAAATCATCATTTGATAACACTAATCTAATTATGTAATCATATTTCAAAAATTTAAGATTCGATATTTCCTGATGTAAAATGTTTTTACTGTGAAATTCCATTTTCACAATATTTATATAATATTTTGACTTGGAATTATTTTTAAAATTACATATTCATACTCTTAATTTATCTTCAATGATCTTGCTTTAATAATGATCGTAGAAGGAGCAGTTAATTAAAAAAATTATTTATTTTGAAGACACTGTCAATTAGGTTTAGCAACTGTTAATTGGATTTGAAAGTTGAAACTGTAAGTGTAAATTGAATTTGAAACTGTAAAATAACTTAAAAGATGTAAGTTTAATTTAATATAAGAAAGGGGTTGCTATATTAGTTTTTTTACAGTACAAAAATTCTAGATAAACACTTACATGTAAACTTAAAAGGTGACATGATGGTCAATGTAATCTGCTTCAATATGATTTTCTACTTTGCGCCATAGTCAAACTGATCCAGCAAAAACAGGGTAAACACTTACATAGTCAAACAATCTCATGTATTGAGTGTTTTGGGAACTTTTTGGTACATTTTTCCATTGTTTGAAATGGATGATATGGATACTTTAAATAGTGCATACAGGAATTAGGAGCAGAATGATGAACTGGTGTATTATAGCAATTACGAATGCAAATTTTGTTATTACTAAAAATGATATTATGTTTATGAAAACTGTGAACGGTGAATTACAACAATTCTGTATTATAGCAAACACAGTGAATACATGACTGTAAGCTTTGTAGTGTTTGAGTATGATATGTATGAGTTTGAAACCATGTTGTAGTATTTGGGTTGTTATTTTGAAATTTATATGTAAACTGTAAACTGTAACTATTATATATGTTAACTTTTATGTATGGTTGAGTTCAAAACAAAGTTTCATTGTTTAAGTTTATGTTATTTTGGTATTTATACGTAGTTTTCAACTGTTGTATATGTAAATTATTTTCAATTTGTTTGTGTTTAAGGCTACGTTATATATACATGAGATATGTTGTCCATGTAGAAATGATATGATATTTTTTTATGACATGAATTAATATCTTATATTAAGCAACTTAGTCTATAATTTACGTTTTAAATGCACAAAATGTTAAAAAATAAAAATGCACGGTTCCGACGGTCCGACCGGTTCGACCTTCGGAACCTTGAACCTTGAGACGTCACGGCCGACTTACGGTTCGGTTTTCAAAACATTGGTTTATACGCTTTTATATAGGACCGAGTTTCAATTTACTCATTAGATATACATATGCTTAAAAGAAAATTTTATCTTGTGTGTGCTATTTTTTTTGTAAATTATATATATAGCTTATAAATAAAAGCTTGCCTATATTTTGATTCTAAAGAAACTGAGATTTTGAAGTGTTTGTTTTAAAGGTTGATTTTGGAAGGGAATATGAGTTTTAAATTTGATATAGACTTTTACAAATAATATATATATTTGTGTATGTATTCTGCATACATTTGGTGATAGCTGGTATATATATTATAATCAATATATGTAAGCTTTCATATGATCAGTGGGTTCATGGATGTAATAACATTAAGTTTAAAATATAGTGTAAGCTTATTAGCCTGGTTGTATTTGCTGTTTGGATATAAATGTTGATAGTACGCATATTACAAAGAGAATATATGCTTACTGTATATCATATTTTGAGGGAAGTATTATATATTATATACATTTTAGTTATTCTCTATCCAGGCATATTTAGGTTTTTCTTATCCATTTGTATACATATTACTTACATATATCATATCATAGTGTAAACTTGATATTAATACAAACGGTTACCCACATATATTTCATACATATAAAATTTAAGGCGATATTTAATATTTGTCAGATGTTAATATTTGGGAAATCTTTGAAAAATATATATGGGTTATAAATTGAATATTGAGCAAGTATATTCTTTGATTTTTTTTATTTTAAGCGTAACATATATAGGTATGTCATTTTAAATATGTATTTTTAAATTTAATATCGGTTTTGAACAAACTAATAATATAATATACATTTCGTTTCAATTATTTCAAGCTGATTCTGATTTATTTCATCAATTCCTATTTATCAGCCTTGTTCGTCGAATTTGTGCCAATCCTGCTTTGCTTTGAAATTTTTGCTTGGTTTCATAACTCATTTCATTGTCAAACCTCTCTAGCCTCGAAAGGTGAGCAATCACTCACGGTTAACGTTCTTTTATTTATTAAATTTGGTTTCAATTGAAACGACAATTGAAAAATGCTGTTGTTAGTTATTTACACTGTTATATATATGCTATTACCTGTATCAGTTCACCTGTGACATCTGACACCATTATCTGTTATTTATATTGATGATATATGCATGTTATATTATTATCATATATGTTATAACTCTGCAAGTTCCCTGTTAGTATAGAATCACTATGGGTTGAAATGATACATACCTGAACGATCTGTAGAATAGGAGAAAATCGTTATGGGTTGAAATGATAAACCCAAGCGATTTTCATTCGAATTGAATTGGGGTTACGGGTTGAAAACATATATACCCGTATATATATTTAAATTACGGATTGAAATGATAAACATCTGTATCACTTGACCATAGTGTAGAAAATTATATATAGACACCGTTGGTCTATATATAAATATTTGAAAATGATTTCTATGGTTTTGAAGGAAATATATGGTTTTAATAAATATTGATTTTAAAGATCTAATAAAGTCGATTTAATAAAGTCGATTTAATCAATATAAAATAATGTTTAAGTATTTATGTAAATTTTATATTTTCAAATATAGAGCTTATAATGTTTCAGGTTGAAAGATAAATTTGAAATTGATTTGGAATTTTAATTATTTAAGAATTTTCCTTAAATAAGTTTGATTGGAAATTTTTAATTTTGAAATTTAAAAATATGATTTTTAACTTGGATTTGATTAAAAGTGACTTAGATGAATATTTCAAATTTACATAACTTGAAATGGGATATTTTGTTTATTTAAAAATTGTAAATTGAAGTTTTATTTAAAATGATATTGAAATGATTAAGTAAATAATTCAAAACTAAACAATAGTAAAGTGAATTTGATATATATACGAAATTATCGAATTTAAGTTTTGAAATGTTGAATATATTGAGTTTGAAATATATTAAAATTGGAATGGTTTATTTTGTGGTTCAAATCTGTATTTGAAATCGATATAATTTGAAATGGTTTATTGAGAAACTGAATTGAATGAAATTGATGATTTGAGATTTGATTAAGTTTGAATTTTTGGAGTTCGAGTTGATTTGAATTGATTTGTGAAATTTGAGGAAGCTATTTTCATCTAAAGTATTTTTAAACTATATCTAAAACTATCTATATTTTACTTATAAATTATTTTAATATAAACTATTTTAATATAAATCATTTTTATTATAAATTATTTTATAAAAACTATTTTAAATCATAACTATTTTTATATAAACTATTTTAAATTATAAACTATTTTATTATATATACTATTATTTATATTTAAACGGTTAAGTGGGAAGTGTTATGATTCCAAAGCATTATGATTTCTAAATTTTGATTTTCAAAGTATTATGATTTTCAAAGTGTTTGATTTAGAAAGTGTTATAACTTTGAAGTACTAAGATTTTGTAAATGGATATATTTGAAATGGAAGTGATATCATATTGATATGGTTTTTAAATGGCAAAGATATTCTGGTTTTGAAATATAAACTATTTGACAGTTTATTAAATGACCAATCGGTGTAATAATTACGTAGTTATTAAAGAGTCCGGGATCGGTTTGGGACATACTCTCTGTCTAAACTGAAAACCACTTTAATAACTATTATACGCGGAGTGTGATCCAGAATGAAGTGGTTGGAATGATGACGTTGCTGGATTTGAAGAAAGAGAACGATAATGGAAGACCTTGACACTTGTGTCAAATTGGAAATGACTTAAACAGGAGCTGTGCCGGGCCAGTGAGGTTAGCTACCTCTAGCGGACACACTTCTTCGTAAACTACTCATTACTTGTTTTTGATTGGTGCGCACCCTTGAATTGGGAGTGTTGTTTCGCGGTGTTGCGATCGTTCCGGCGATGCGTTCTCACCAGTCCGGATCAGGCAAACGGTAGTTTCACTACCTTGGGTATTGCCTCATGTGCCTTGTCATACTCGTATCCCTATGCGCGACCACTACGATTTGTTTCGTGTTATACCTATGGAGTACTCCCTGATAGCCCACTAGTTTACGGTGGGGTGTACAGTGCTGTATAGACTATGACGCTTATATAAAATGTGTTAAGGGGGATAATGGTAACGCCTGAATGCTATTTTGATACTTTATATTACTTATTGGCATTATCTACTTAGCGTACACTACTACATAGTAGATAGTTTAACGGATCCTTAGAGGATGGTTATCCCAAACATCCTTTGAATTACTTGTATTACAGTTGTTATTTCACTTGAGTTGGATTTATTAATATAAGAATGCTAATCCTGACTCGAGTGTTTTGTGTTTTGTATTTTGCTTTACGCTCGGGTCAGACTGAGTGTACCAGTATTCGAGGCTCACCTTTGGAGTTGGAGCTTCGCTTGGAGATCCAGCTGTCTATCCAGCTTTCAGATATTCAGTTGATTCCAGTGATGTATTCTTATCTTGTATTTGACTATTGTATTCGAGACTTCTGTTGTATCTTGTTTAACTCTGTTATATATATATATATATATATATATATATATATATATAGTAGCTTCATGAACTACTATTCTTTGTTTCCGCTGCATTATTGTTATATTACTCTGTGTCTGTGATTCTGTGATTATTTTATTTATTGTATATGCCGAGATTTGCCAAATTTTATTTACAATCCATTGTTTTGAATTATTCAAGTCCGGCATGTGTGGATTTATTGTCGATTTGAATGGTCCAAAATAGTGGATCGTTACAGCTTAGCTTTCTAGTTTTCAAAACAATCTCCACTTTGGTTTAATTTGATTGATTAGAAATTTAAAATCTAACAATTCCCTGCGGATTGACCCGTACTCGACACGTACTAACTTTTGTACGCCGTGCACTTGCGATTAAATTTTAATTCGAAATTTATCGGTGATTTTCTAATCCGATAAAAAACTCGTCCTTAAACAAGTTTTTGGCACCGTTGCCAGGGAGTAGTCTTGATTTTAATTTTCTATTCTTCGAATTAGTGTGCTTGCATTTAAAAAAAATATATTGTGTATTTGTTTGATTTTTGTTTGCATTTTGTTTGAGTGCTTGTTGTTTTTGTCTAGTTGTTTTTTCTTTTGCATTTCTATTTTAAAAAAACACAATTTCGTTGGGAAAAGAATTTTTATTTATTTTCTTTACATCTCATTTCTACATTTACAACATCGATTATATTTTCTTTTTTTCCATTTCTCTGTTGTACATACATTTTGCATACACTTCATTGTTTAACTGTGTCAACATTCCATCTTCATACCATCAGCACTCAGCACAGTCAAGCTCCCCTCATCTGACCACCATTCATCACCAGACCATATCTTTACTTCCATCCACTTCAACTTTCTGCCAGCCTGCACAAACAGTATACAACCACCAACATTTCCATTACTGGATACCTTATTCCCTCTGTTATCTCCTTGCCAACATCATACTCCCCACCACTTCATATCACTGCAATTTTGCAGACTCCCCAAACTATCCATTCAAGTTGCAGTTTAACAACTCCACTTTCTAGCAACACTATCGTACATAGTGCAACCGCTGCCGACAATCACCCACCCGGGTTCATTCCACCTTCCCTTACAAACCAAACAACCATTCCACCATTTCTCATGTAACTGCTACATACTCCATCTGTCTACGCCTCTACCAAACTTCCCCCGATCACTACACTGCATCCACATCCTGCTGCATACAACTACAGTGCCATCACTGTCTTGATGTTCTTACAACTACATACAACTGCTATAAAGTCCACTTCCCCTGCCTTTCAAACCCCTACTGCCCACTATATTTTCCAGTCAGTCACACTACCCTGACCATCTTCCTTTCTTCACCATCTTACCTCCAAATCAACCAACCTTATCACCCCTCACTATCACTCACAGCCCTCTCATACAACAAACAAGTTACATATAGTTACATACACTTCAACAAACCATCATCTACCCAGCAGGACAAACCACAAAGCGCCAGTGTTATTTCACAACCTTTGACACCACAGTACAAGAAAATCAAATACCAAGCATCACCGTGCACACACTCTACATTCACCATCCTAAACCAACCTTGCCTACTCACAAGCATAATCTGATTACTCACAAACATCCCCTATGCTTGCCTGATAGACATTGCTGCTGCTTAAACAAATTCCACCTTACCATCAACTTCACGACAGTTTCATCTCTGCCTCAAATATCCTCTGCATCCCCTCATTTCTACCACTAAAGAACATCACTGCTCCACCACTTCAATACGTTGTCATCCCACCAGTTTTGCCACCGCCATTCACAGTGATACAACAGCATCTCACTCCATACTTGCCAAGAACTTCCACAAGCAACCACAAACTTGCATTACCACATTACTACATTACCTCCATAACAACTGTTGCCTAAACCATCTCCAAGACTTCACCTCTTCACTGCTATCTCAACGCTCCATCCATCATATTATCTTGCAGCCACCACTCAACAACCCCAATTCAACATCAAACACTCCACTGCCCCCATACCCACTTCCTCAACACGCGACAATTTCGGCTGCCAGAACACCACCTTTAGTCACCGCGACTTCAGTCACATCACCTGCAGAACCACTACCACAACGAAATCAAACTAAATTCCAAGACGTCGATCACCGCCTCTACTCGACAATCGAACCACCGCAATCGACCATACCATAAACTACTAACAGAATCGCCTTCCTCCAATAATCCCGAATCAGCACAACCAAATACTAGATTCTGTCGCCTGAATTTTGAGTTACGTAATCGCGAGAACTGATTTGAGAAATTTCGAGTTGCCTGATTTTGATTTATAAAAGTGAGGAGTTCGGTGTTATTATATCGCGACTCAAAGGGGATTAGGTTGAGGGCATTTGTTTTAAACTGGGCCAGAGTTTGTTAGGTTTGGTTTTTTTTCACAATTCACTTAAGAGTTTTTTTTTAAAAAAGAAAAAAAAGTTTGAATTTGTTTACATTTATTTCATTTTCACTTGTTTTGTTTTGTTTTTAGTTTTTTTTAAAGTCTATCTTTCAAAAAAAAATTATATAAAAGAAAACAATTGTATATATATCTTGTTCATATGTTTTGTTTATTTTGTTTCATTTGTTTTGTTTGATTTGTTTTAGTCTTCCTTATCCTTAAAAAAATTTTGTGTTGTTTAATTGGTTTTGAATTGTTTTAAGTCCATCCTTATTTAAAAAAAAACAAAAAAAACTATATATATATATATATATATATATATATATCTAGTTTTCATTTCAGGTTGCCAAAGCAGAATATCAAACAGAAGAAGTTCTTACCAAAAATATTTGCTTGCCTACTTGCTCTAAAAAAAATTTGCCGCTTAAAAATAAATTGCTAATAATCCGCACGCTCTAGTATCGTGCCTTTTCCCTTGTTTTTATTTGAATTGCATTATTGGTTGCTTGCATTTGCATTCTATAAAAAAAATTCCAAAATCCAAAAACAAAAACGAACTTCATTTTAGTTGCTTTGTAAATTCACGTTTAATTTTTGTTTTGCATTCATCTCATCTTATTTTTATTTTCTAAGGGAAATGCCCTAATTCACATAAGGTGAGGGAATTCATCACCCTTTCCTTAGCCCACAAATCGCATTCATCGTAGAATTTGACTAATAATAAAGGTTAGACATTCAACTTAAGGGTGTCGCGAGCTCATTAGGGCTTAATTGTATCTTCAAAAAAAATTTCTTTGAACAATTTTATTTCTTGGTATCTAGGCTACGGTAGAGTAATAACCGGTTATAAAAATTACGGTGATTCGTAAATATTATACTGGTTGTTCCTCTGATGGTACTTAAACCTCCGGTTGCATTGCTACGGTGATTCGTGGTGCACCGATAACCTCTGCCTGTTACCTGGTTGAGAAATATTTTTGTTGACTTAAGACAAAGTGTGATTATACAATTTTGGGTTAGGAGCTACTAAGGACAGAGAACTGTAATTAAGTCCTTTGCATTCATTTAGTTGTATTAGTTCATGCATATTTAAAAAAAAAATTCAAAATCCAAAATCCAAAAAAATCCTTTTAAATCCATTCCTTTGAAAATTTTCAATCCAAAAAAAATCCAAAAAAAAATATAAAATCTTTTCAAAAACAAAAAATAATTTGAAAATTCAAAAACAAAAACAAAAAATCAAATTCCAATTTTTTTTAAAAAAAATCCTTTTGGTAAATATTCAAAAAAATAAATATTCAAAAACAAAATCATATAAAAATTTAAAAAGCAAAAATAATAATATCAAATTTCTCTTTTGAAAATAAATTTCATTTGGTAAATATTTTTCTTCCTTTAAAAAAAACAAAAGAAAAACCAATTTTTCACGTCATTTTCCAAATCTAGTTTCATTCTCTAAACTCAACTCTAACTTCCTTCTCTTCTCGACTTTCACTTGTGCATGAGTACTTGGACTCGTGACACAACAACAAATCGTTGTACTCACAACTCAACAACTAATCATTTAACTCAAACAAACGATCCTCCCGAAATGGCGAACGAGAACGCCCCTCAAACTCTTATGGATAGAATCTTTCCCGATAGAGTTTCTATTCCATCTTGCATCACGTTACCCGCCCCTATGGGTAACCATTTCGAAATTCACTCGAACCATATTGCCACGCTTCCAAAATTTGGCAATTTTGAACACGATGATCCATACATCTTTTTGACGAAATTCGAACAAGTTTGCACAACCATTAAACTCCAACAACTTTCCGATGATGGAATCAAACTTCGATTAATCCCATTCACTCTTACGGATTACGCTAAAAAATGGTTGTACAGCTTACCATCAAACTCGATTAAAACTTGGGAAGAATTCGTAAAAGATTTCTTAAAAAAGTTCTACCCCTTGGAAAAAATGAGTAGAATCCGAAACGAAATTGTAAGTTTTCATCAATTCAAGGGAGAACCATTTGGCAAATATTTTGAAAGATTCGAAGAGCTTTTGATAAAATATCCACACCATAACTTCGAAAAATGGACGATTTGCTAAATCTTATACGATGGACTCGAAAACAGCTCACGAACCATGCTCGAATCAATGTGCCAAGGCAACTTTCTTGCCCAACATCAAGACGATGCTTGGCAATTTCTTGAAAACCTCGCCAAAAAGTCGTCCCAATGGGAACGTTCGAACGAAAAATCAATTTACTCACGATTGAGCGCACACTCGATATGATCTTCTTTTGCTTTGGAAGCTAAGATCGACGCAATGATTAAAAAATTCGATAACGTTTTCTCATCAAAACAAATGAATCAAGCTTCCTAACCCATGTGTTACAAATGCAACGATCCTAATCATAGAGCCAATCAGTGCCCTAATTCTGTCGAACAAATCAATGCTTTCAATAAAGCCAAAAACGACCCGTTTTCTCCAACGTACAATCCTGGTTGGAGAAATCATCCGAATTTTGCTAGGAACCAAAACAATCCCAACACGAATACGATTCGTCCCAATTTTCAAGCATTTCCGAATAATGCTTCGAATGATCCCTTTCAGCCCAACCATTTTCAACCAAACTTTGCGGGTCCGTCTCATATTCAACCGCAACAATCAATTTTTCAACCAAATGCTGCTCACCCTCCCCAAGACGATAAATGTTTAACTTTGCTTGAGAAAACTCTTGAAATGTTGGCTAAAGAAATTACTCAAAGTCTTCAATCAAACAGCAATTTGCAAAATTTATTGACCTCATATATGCAAAACACAAACCAATCGATTGTAAAACTTGAAATGCAAATGAGTCAATTAGCCACATCTGTAAGTGAACGCGAACGAGGAACATTCCCAAGCCAGCCCCTTCCAAATCCCAGAAATCAAAACGCAAGTTCAAATCAAGCCCATGTTGTTCAAGATAGCAACGCCACCCAATTGAATGCTATCACAACTCTACGTTCCGATAAACAAATCGATAATCAAGTTGTTAATCCAAACGATTTACCGAAAACCTCTCTCGACACTTCGAACGAATCAGAACAGAATGTGGAGCTAAACGTTGAAACTAATGCCGATCAAAATTCTTCTTCTACTCGAGTAGGCCCACCTACCGAGTATCATGTTCCATTTCCACATCATCTTCGACCAAAGAAACACTCGTACCAAATGGAAAAGATGTTGGAAATTTTTAAACAAGTCAAAGTTAACATTCCGCTTCTTGACATCGTTGAGCAATTCCCCACTTACGCGAAATTTCTTAAGGATTTGTGTACCCATAAGCGACACACTCAAGTGCCTAAAAAAGTCTTGTTAGCCGCCAGTTTGAGTGAAGTCTTGTCCCAATCCATGCCCGTCAAATACAAAGATCCTGGCTGCCCTACGATTTCGTGTACAATTGGAGACAAGATGATTAACAAATGTTTGATTGACTTAGGCGCGAGTGTCAATTAAATTCCATACTATCTGTATGAACAATTAGGCTTAGGTGAGCTTAAACCCACAAAAGTCACGCTTCAATTCGTCGATCGCTCCATTATAATGCCAGTGGGAAAAATCGAGGAAGTGCTTATTAGAGTTGGGCAATTCATATTCCCCGTTGACTTTATCGTTCTCGAAACACAACCCGTGACAAACCCTACAAGTCAAATTCCATTGATTTTAGGCCGACCATTCTTAGCCACCTTAAATGCCTTAATCAATTATCGCAACGTTTCGATGAAAATCTTTTTTGGAAACATGACTTTGGATCTTAATATTTTCAATCTTGAAAGCCAATCAAACGAACCTCGTGACCAAACGTTGGAAGTTAGTGTCATTCACGAAAACTTCAAAAACGAGACACTTGACCTTAACGACGAACGCGAAGCCGAGTACGAAAAATTGTTTCACGAAATTCCCAACGAGATTGAATACACCCTTCCCTTTGAATCGCTTCTAGTAGAGTCTGAATCTCAACCCAATTCTTTAATCGAGCAACTCTCAAAGTTGGACCTCAAACCACTTCCCGATCACCTTAAGTATGCATACTTAGATGATAACGAAACATTTCCCGTCATAATTTCTGCGACTCTCTCTCTCTCAATCAAGAAACTTCTTTACTTTCAATCCTGTCCAAATACAAGGAAGCGATGGGATTGTCGATCTCCGATATAATGGGAATTAGTCCCGCTCTTGTTCAATATCACATCCATTTAATCGACGATGCCAAGCCTATTCGCGACACGCAATGAAGGCTTAATCCAAAAATGAAAGATGCAGTGCGTGATGAAATTCTTAAACTTCTCGATGTGACGAATGCGGATTACGGATCTTAAGGCTAGGTATAACACTAGAGGGGGGGTGAATAGTGTTTATAAGAAATTACTAAATCTTTTTGAGTTTATGTTAATTTGAACACAAATGTATGTAATATTCAGACACAGATATAATCACAGAAACAAACACAGATACAGAAATAAAGTAAATGCAGTAAAGGAAAGAACACACCGGATTTTATACTGGTTCGGAGTTACCCTACATCCAGTCCCGCACAACTAAGTACGGATTTCCTTTCAAAAGAAATTCAACAATTACAACCCTCGGTTTCAAGGCTACGAGGTACACCCTCCAGAATCACAATCCTCTGGGTAGAGATACTTGATTTCCAGGCAACAAGTTCACCCAATTGATTTCTCAAGGCTACAATCACACCTTTTCTCACTTGATTGATTTCCAAGGATACAATCACACCTTTTCTCGCTAGATAGATTACAAAGAAGCCTATAACTCTGAATAGCACTGGATCTTGTTGAGATAGTGATAGAGAATCAAACCAGAGATGATCTAGTTAGATTCAATGTTGATTTCGCCAGAGTGATGATAGGATTTTGAATAAGAAAATGTGGAAGAAGAAGAGAAGTGAAAAACCAGAAAATATGATATATAATTCGTTGAAACCAACCCCTATTTATAGAAGAACAACAGCCATGTCCATTCGTGAAAGGTTATGGCGAATAGACACTTCTTTTGAAATTCAAATTTTTGAATCTAACTGTCACTATGTCGACATGGGGTACTAGGGCATGTCGACATCCCAAAGCATTTTTTGAAGATTTGATTTTCTTTGAAAATAACCTTTATCTTATATTAAAAACTATTTAAACTTTATAAATATACTTGACTATAGATAAAATACATAGATAAATATAGAGAATAATATATATAAAATTTTACTATAATTTTATATTTAAATCTAAGTATAAATATATTATAATTAAAAGATAGTTTAAAATAAACGAAGTTTAAAACAAGAGTTTATTAAAAACAAAAACAAAGAATATTTTAAGGCTAAAACATCTTTTTGAAAATCATTTGAAAAGATAATTTTTAAGGCTAAAACATTTTGAAAAGCAGTTTTGAAAAGCAGTTTTGAAAATCATTCTGAAGTAGTTTTGAAAATCATTTTGAAGTAGTTTTGCAAGCTTCTTCCTGCAGAATATCTCATCACATCAGGACTCGAGAACTTGTACAAAACCAGGATGTTCGTAGGTTTGTAAGCCACTTGTCGTAGGTTTGTAAGCTACTTGTCGTGGGTTTGTAAGCCACTAAAAAGGTAGAAATGGGTTCCATCCCAAAAGAAAAATGAAGTGAAGATTTCAGTGCTATTATGAAGTTTTAACATAATTCTAGACTCAATACTTATCTTGAAATCTTGAACTCTTGATAATCTTGATATTCTTGATACTCATGAGTCTTCAATCTTGATATCTTGAATCTCTATACTATACAGTCTTCATTGTTGGTACCTGCATGGTTAAATCCTGCATATACATATATATCTAAACTATAATGTTAGTATTTATATTTTATAATCTTATTCTAAGGTTGTTGTCATCAAAACCATCAACTCATGGACTAACAATCTCCCCCTTTTTGATGATGACAACCTTTGTTTATAAAATATTACTTCTATCCTAATAACTCCCCCTAAATCTAATACCTCCCCCTTAATCTATGCCTAACTCTTATATTTTATATTTCTCCCCCTTTGTCATCAACAAAAACAAACTAACTCTAAACTATATAACTCTTAGTCTAATATCCTATATGATGATAGTGTTATCATCAATACTTACTTGTAAACCTAAAACTTAGTCCTAAACTACTAACATTCCTAACCAAGTACCTATATAATACTTATATATAACATATATATGAATCATATATAAGAATATACAATATTTATTTATATATATATATATATGTTTATATTTATATTTTCGTACAATGTGACAAATATACACATAACAATGAAAAACGAAAAAGAAGAAACTACAGAGTATCTTTGACAATTGGAGATCTATGGATCGAACAATTTGGATAATGGAAACAGAAATTTCCATGTTGTTCAACCAAGTTTCCATCCTTGTCAAAACATACTTCGCCAACGCAAATGACTTTGTCGTTGTCTTCTGCATGCTCTTCTTCCATTCGTTCTTCTTCTTCTTCACTTTCCTCTTGTTCATGATCACCTAAAGAGTCCTCGTCAATCAAGATGGGATTAGCATGATTGTTCATTAGAAAGTTTTGCAAATTTCTAAGGATTTTCCCTTGCCTTTCCTGTTCTTTTTCCATTCGGAGTTGCACTATTTAAATTTTAGTCATAACTGAATTGCATCCTTCAGAGAATCCTCCATTTTTATCACTCGGGCGAGCGTAATACGTTGGAACGGACAAGAGGTAGGAGAAGGGAACGAAAAGGTTGATTTTATGTTTGATTTGGAAGAGGAGGCCATTGATAAATTGATTTCAGAAGATAGAACAGAAAGAGAACAGAGAGAATGAAGAAAATTTTGAAAATAAGAAGAATATATAACCAATTATTCGAATTTTGGTGGGAAAATTTTTACTATTTGATTTATTTTGATTTAATTTTTAATTATACTTTGTTATTTATATTTTATATTTCAGTTAATGAACAAATACCTAATTCTCTTCTTAATTTAGTAAATGTAGATTCATTTAAGGGTTTTGTTAAGATATCAGCAATTTGATTTTCAAAATTGATATAGTCGAGAGTAATTACTTCTCTACTTATATTATCTCTGAGAAATTGGTGTCTGATATTAATATGTTTAGTTTGAACATGTTGAGTAGTATTTTTGGATAAATTTATTGCACTAGTATTATCATAATAAATTGGTGATTTTGAGATATTTAAACCAAAATCTTTTAAAGTTTGTTGCATATATATTACTTGAGAACAAGCCAAAGCAGCAGAAATATACTCTGCTTTAGTTGTTGATAGAGAAACTGTGTTTTGCTTTTTACTAAACCAGGAAATCAGAGAATGCCCTAAAAAGTGACAAGTTCCACTTGTACTTTTTCGGTCTGATTTACAACCAGCATAATCAGCATCACATTAAGATATTAAGTCAAACAAATCATTTTTATGATAAAATAAGCCATAATCAAAGGTGTGTTTAACATATCTTATAATACGTTTTACATCTTTTAAGTGAGTTTCTTTAGGTTGGGATTTATACCTTGCACAGAGACAGACACTATGCATGATATCAGGTCTACTCGCAGTGATATAGAGTAGTTATCCAATCATTCCTCTATATAATTTTTGATCTACATCTTTCGGGAGATCTTCTTTACTAAGGTACTCATTGGTTGCCATGGGAGTGGGTTTTCCACTCGCAGTAGTCAAACTAAATTTTCTAACTAGGTCTTTAGCATATTTTTCTTGACTAATAAAGATACCATTATCTAATTGTTTTATTTGTAATCCTAAAAAGAAGTTTAATTCACCCATATGACTCATCTCAAACTCTTTTGTCATTATTTCAAAAAATTCTTTATTCATTTCAAAATTAGTTGATCCAAAAATGATATCATCTACGTAGACTTGTACTAGTTGAATATCATTTTTATTTCTTTTAATAAAAAGAGTATTATCTACTTTACCTAATTAAAAATTTGATTGTAACAAGTAAGATCTTAGTATATCATACCAGGCTCTAGGAGCTTGCTTTAGACCATATAGAGCTTTCTTAAGTTTGTAAACATGATTTGGAAATTTATCATTTTCAAAAAGTGGTGGTTGTTTAACAAATACTTCTTCTTTTACAAACCATTTAAAAATGCACTTTTAACATCCATTTGAAATAATTTGAAATTATTATGATTTGCGAAAGCAAGTAGAATCCTAATGGCTTCTAATCTTGCTACGGGGGCAAAGGTTTCATCAAAATCTATTCCTTCTTCCTGACAATAACCTTGAGCGACTAACCGGGCTTTATTTCTAACAACCTCTCCTTGTTCATTTGATTTATTTTTATAAACCCATTTAGTTCCAATTATTGTTTTATTTTCAGGTCTAGGAACAAGTTCCCAAACATCATTTCTAGTGAATTGATTTAATTCTTCTTGCATAGCCAAAATCCATGAATCATTAGTTGATGCTTCTTCTGGATTTTTGGGTTCAATAGTTGATATAAAAGCTACATTACTCATTTGACTTAGTTGGTTTCTAGTTTTAACAACAGATTGCATATCTCCAAGTATATTTTCTATAGGGTGATCTTTTAAAAGTTTAATCCTTTTGTTAGGATGATTTAATTCATTATTAGTTTCAGTTGACTCTTGGTTTTGAGTGATTAAATCCTCTTCATCATTTATTTCTTCAAATTTTTTGAAATTTTCATCAAATGAAACATGCATTGTTTCTTCGATGGTATTAGTTCTTAAATTAAATACTCTGTATGCTTTACTTTTATTAGAGTATCCGATAAAGATACCTTTGTCGGATTTAGGATCAAATTTATCTAAGTTATCTTTTGTATTTAAAATAAAACATTTACTTCCAAAAATTCTAAAATAAGATACCTTAGGTTTCTTTGAGTAAATAAGTTCATAAGATGTCTTATCAGTTAAAGGTCTAAATTAAATTCTATTTAAAATATAACAGGCGGTAGCAACTTCTTCTGCCCAAAATTACTTTGGTAAATTACTATCAGAATGCATAGTTCTCGCACACTCTTGAATCATCCTATTTTTACGTTCTACTACTCCGTTTTGTTGTGGAGTTCTTGGAAATGAAAAATTGTGAATTATTCCCTTTTTATTGCAGAATTATTCAAACTTTTCATTTTCAAATTCACCACCGTGATCACTACGGATGGTTATAATTTTTGAGAAAGTTGATTTTGAACCCTTTTTGAAAAATTCTTAAAATATTCAAAAGTATCACTTTTATGTTTTAAAAATATTGTCCATGTAAATCTAGAATAATCATCTACAATTACAAAAACATATTTACTATTATTTATTGATAGAATTTGTGATGGACCAAATAGATCAATATGAAGTAATTCAAGAGGTTTTGAAGTAGAAATTATATTTTTTAATTTAAAGGAACTTTTTCTAAGTTTTTCTAGTTGACATGCATCACATAGACTATCTACTTTAAAATTCATTTTAGGGAGGCCTCTTACTAGATCATGTTTTGACAGTCTAGTAAGAGTTTGAAATTCAAATGCCCAAATCTCTTACGACAAATCCAAGGGTCACTTGCATTTGCCAAAAGACACAAGTTATCATTTGAAATTTTCATACTAAGAATATAAATATTCTTTTTCCTAATTCCCTCAAATATTATGGTTGAATTATTATCTTCAATGTGACACTTATCTT
This sequence comes from Allium fistulosum, assembly GCA_030737815.1. Lineage (NCBI taxonomy): Eukaryota > Viridiplantae > Streptophyta > Magnoliopsida > Asparagales > Amaryllidaceae > Allium > Allium fistulosum. The sequence goes on along the minus strand of CM060905.1, from coordinate 298,289,257 downwards.
TTTCAAATTTAATTTTATATCCTTTATCGCATAGTTGACTTATACTTAGCAGATTGTGTTTCAGATTCTTAACTAGCAAAACATTAGTAATAATAGGAGTTTCATAGTTACCGACTTTACCGACGCCGATCACATAACCTTTTGAATTGTCTCCAAAGTTAACCTGTCCTCCGTCTTTGTATATTATATCATTTAGCATATCTGGATTCCAAGCCATGTGTCAAGAACATCCACTATCGAGTATCCATTTGTTCTTTTTGATCTGCACAATTTGTTTGTTCTGGATTGATTCCTCAACTCTCATAAAGCATGATTCCTGCACATCAAACAATCTTAGTAGACAACTTGTATTTGAATATTGATTATATGCAGACTCAAGAGACAATGATGATCTAAATATTTCTAAACAAGCATTAACAAATTTCTTAAACATAGCCATTTTAAAAAAAAACTTTTTCAAATATCAGATTATGAAACTTTTGAAAACCTTGCTCTGATACCAAATGTGAGGAATGCGGATTACGGATCTTAAGGCTAGGAATAACACTAGTGGGGGGGGGTTGATTAGTGTTTATAAGAAATTACTAAATCTTTTTGAGTTTATGTTAATTTGAACACAAATGTATGTAATATTCAGACACAGATATAATCGTAGAAACAAACACAGATACATAAATAAAGTAAATGCAGTAAAGGAAAGAACACACCAGATTTTATACTGGTTCAGAGTTACCCTACATCCAGTCCCGCACAACTAAGTACGAATTTCCTTTCAAAAGAAATTCAACAATTACAACCCTCGGTTTTAAGGCTACGAGGTACACCCTCCAGAATCACAATCCTCTGGGTAGAGATACTTGATTTTCGAGCAACAAGTTCACCCAATTGATTTCTCAAGGCTACAATCACACCTTTTCTCACTTGATTGATTTCCAAGGCTACAATCACACCTTTTCTCGCTAGATAGATTACAAAGAAGCCTATAACTCTGAATAGCACTGGGATCTTGTTGAGATAGTGATATAGAATCAAACCAGAGATGATCTAGTTAGATTCAATGTTGATTTCGGTAGAGTGATGGTAGGATTTTGAATAAGAAAACGTGGAAGAAGAAGAGAAGTGAAAAACCAAAAAATCTGATATATAATTCGTTGAAACCAACCCCAAATTATAGAAGAACAACAGCCATGTCCATTCGTGAAAGGTTATGTCGAATAGACATTTCTTTTGAAATTCAAATTTTTGAATCTAACTATCACTATGTCGACATGGGGTACTAGGGCATGTCGACATCCCAAAGCATTTTTTGAAGATTTGATTTTCTTTGAAAATAACCTTTATCTTATATTAAAAACTATTTAAACTTTATAAATATACTTGACTATAGATAAAATACATAGATAAATATAGAGAATAATATATATAAAATTTTACTATAATTTTATATTTAAATCTAAGTATAAATATATTATAATTAAAAGATAGTTTAAAACAAACGAAGTTTAAAACAAGAGTTTATTAAAAACAAAAACAAAGAATATTTTAAGGCTAAAACATCTTTTTGAAAATCATTTGAAAAGATAATTTTTAAGGCTAAAACATTTTGAAAAGCAGTTTTGAAAATCATTCTGAAGTAGTTTTGAAAATCATTTTGAAGTAGTTTTGCAAGCTTCTTCCTGCAGAATATCTCATCACATCAGGACTCGAGAACTTGTACAAAACCAGGATGTTCATGGGTTTGTAAGCCACTTGTCGTAGGTTTGTAAGCTACTTGTCGTGGGTTTGTAAGCCACTAAAAAGGTAGAAATGGGTTCCATCCCAAAAGAAAAATGGAGTGAAGATTTCAGTGCTATTATGAAGTTTTAACATAATTCTAGACTCAATACTTATCTTGAAATCTTGAACTCTTGATAATCTTGATATTCTTGATACTCATGAGTCTTCAATCTTGATATCTTGAATCTCTATACCGTACAGTCTTCATTCTTGGTACCTGCATGGTTAAATCCTGCATATACATATATATCTAAACTATAATGTTAGTATTTATATTTTATAATCTTATTCTAAGGTTGTTGTCATCAAAGCCATCAACTCATGGACTAACACTCGACAACAGAATCATTTACCCAGTCTCTGATAGTTCATGGGTTAGCCCAATTCACGTTGTACCGAAATAGACTGGGCTAACTGTTGTCAAGAATGATTCAAACGAACTTATTCGAACTCGTACTCAAACAGGATGGCGTGTTTGCATTGACTATCGAAAATTAAATGCTGCAACACGTAAGGATCACTTCCCTCTTCCATTCATTGACCAAATGCTCGAACGTTTAGCCGGCCACGAATTCCACTACTTCCTTGATGGTTATTCCGGCTATAACCAAATTCCAATCGCTCCCGAAGATCAAGAGAAAACAACTTTCACGTGTCCATTTGGTACCTTTGCTTATCGACGAATGCCATTCGGACTTTGTAACGCTCCTGCGACTTTCCAACGACGCATGGTTGGCATTTTTTCCGACATGATTGAATGCTTTCTAGAAGTTTTTATGGACGATTTCTCTATCTTTGGCGATTGTTTTTCCCAATGTTTACATCATCTCGAGTTGGTTTTAAATCGATGTAAAGAAAAACATTTGACTTTGAATTGGGAAAAATGCCACTTCATGGTCAAGCAAGGCATAGTCCTTGGACATATCATCTCAAATAAAGGCATTGAGGTAGATAAAGTAAAAGTTGACGTAATTGCAAATCTACCCATTTCCAAATCCGTTAAGGACATTCGATCATTTCTAGGACACGCTGGCTTTTACCGACGCTTTATGAAAGAATTTAGCAAAATTGCTCGTCCTTTGACGATTCTTCTTGGAAAAGACGTTCCTTTCGATTTTAACTCTGATTGTATCTCTTTTTTCGAACGTCTCAAAAATGAACTCATTTCTGCTCCAATCATTTGCGCGTCTAATTGGGATCTCCCATTTGAAATAATGTATAACGCCTCAAACTTTGCAGTTGGTGTTGTCTTAGGACAACGCATCAACAAAATCCTTCATGTCATTTCCTACCCGAGTATGACTCTAAACGACGCTCAACTTAACTACACAACCACTGAAAAAGAGCTTCTAGTCGTCATTTTTGCGCTCGAAAAGTTTCGACCTTACTTGATAGGTTCACACATCACGGTCTACACTGACCATACTACGCTTCGATATCTCTTCGCTAAAAAGGATGCTAAATCCCGTTTGATTCATTGGATCCTTTTATTACAAGAGTTTGATCTTACAATCAAGGACAAAAAAGGATCTGATAATGTCATAGCTGATCACTTATCTCATCTTCCGAACGCACCATCTTCTTTGCCAATCAATGAAAACTTCCCCGATGAACAACTTCTTTTAATTTCTATCGATCCATGGTACGCTGATATAGTGAATTACTTAGTCACTAAAGAAACTCCCTCATCTTGGTCCAAACAGTACAAATGCAAATTCATGTCCCAAGTGAAAATTTTCTATTGGGACGATCCATACTTATTCAAATATTGTCCCAACCAAATCATCTGACGTTGCATTCCGGATAATGAGATCAGGAGTGTTCTTTCGTTTTGCCACGATCAACATTGCAGTGGACATTTTGGTCCTCGAAAAACTGCGGAAAAAGTACTTCAGTGTGGTTTCTATTGGCCTTCTCTTTTCAAAGACTCATTTGAATTTTGTAAAACTTGCGATCGATGTCAAATGCTTGGACGAATTTCTCGATGAGATATGATGCCTCTAAACCCCATTCTTACAATCGAAATCTTTGATGTTTGGGGTATCGACTTTGTGGGACCTTTTCCCAATTCTTTTGGAAACTTGTACATCCTTCTCGTTGTCGGTTACGTCTCAAAATGGGTCGAAGCTGTTCCTTGCAAAACCAACGACCATAGAATTGTTGTGAAATTTCTCAAAGAAAAACATCTTTTCGAGGTTCGTCACACCTCGCACCATAATCAGTGATATAACGGGACCCATTTTTGCAATCGTTCTTTTGAAACTTTAATGAAAAAATACTCGACAACCCACAAGTTAACCACTCTGTATCATCCTCAGACTTGTGGCCAAGTTGAAGTTTCAAATCGACAAATAAAACAAATCTTGGAGAAAAGTGTTAACAAAAATCGAAAAGATTGGTCTTAGAAATTCACCGACGCGTTTGGGCTTACCGTACTGCTTTTAAAACAAACCTTAGGATGTTCCCATTTTATTTAGTTTATGGTAAAGCTTGCCATTTACCAGTTGAAATCGAACACAAAGCGTTGTGGGCAATAAAGAACTTAAACTTTGATCTCGAGAAAGCTGGCGAAAACTGAAAACTACAACTCAACGAACTAGAAGAACTTAGGAACGACGCGTACGAAAACGAGAAAATTTACAAAGAAAAAACAAAAGTTTTTCATGACAAGTCAATCCTAAGAAAAACATTTTCGCCTAACCAAAAAGTTCTTTTATATGATTCAAGACTTCATTTATTCCCTGGGAAACTTAAATGAAGATGGACCGGACAATTTGTGGTACGAACTGTTTTTCCACATGGTTCCGTAGAAATAGAAAACCCCAGGGATGGATCGATTTTCAAAGTCTACGGTCATTGTTTGAAAGCTTTCTTGGAATTGCCAAATAACCAAGAGGAGGAGCTCATGATCCTTTATGAGCCAAGCTACGTCTAGTAAGAATGTTAACCCTCTTTTGTAAATATGTACATATTTTTCCCCGTTACACTCATTATATCGTGCATTGACTATGAGGACACAATCAAAATTAAGTGTGGGGTGGAGTCTCATTTTCATTTTTTTAAAGTTTCATGGCATTTTTGAATTTTCATTTTCTTTTAGCTTAAAAAAACAAAAAAAAACTCAAAATTTCTAAATCTCAAAACATTTTCTTTTTAGCATTTTGATTTATTTTTGAAGAAACACTATGGGATAAGTATAAGTTTTGGCTAATAAATTGAAATTTTTGAAAATTTATTTGTCCTAACAAAAATAAAAATGAAGTTTGATTACAAATAACAATGGTTTAACTAGTATATAGGAAGGTTCATATGTGTTAATTATGAAGTATGTTCTAATTGAAAATCTTTGTTTAAAAAAGTAGTAAATTTAAAGTAAAGGATAAAACATTTTTATCTTCTAAGTTAAATGGTGCTAAGATGATTTTGCAAAACTCTCTCTTTCTAAAAAAATATAGAAAAAAACACAAAAAAATATATAAGTAAAAAAAACATTTGTATATATGTATATATTTTTAACACCTAGAGTCATGTTTTCACTCGCCATGCTCTGTACCCTCGTCACGTAAGCCCGAAAGGCAGTGCAAGATCGGTATATCTGGCCTCAGTTTATCTTAGTTAGGTGTATGTATATAAAAATTCTTTTTAATAACGCCTACAGTCGATAAGTGTTCACACTTGTGTGTTCACGCACCATGCTCTGTATTCCCCTCACATCAGTCCGTAAGGCAGTGCACGAGTAATATATCTGGCCTCAGTTTACTTGAGTTAGGCATATGTAAATATCGTTAATATCAATAAAATTTTCAAATAAGAGAGAGTAAGCAATTGAAATCTAAGCACTACTTTTACTTATTTGATTTAACTTATTATTGAAAAAGAAATGAAAATACCACTTTGACAAACTTTCATAATCAACTAAGGATCCATTTCATAATTACATTGTGTTATCAACCTAAACGACTAGCCAAACTATAGTCTATTTGTTATGATAACTTAACTTTTGTTGGAAAGTTTGACAAGTAAAAGGTCTTAAATTTCTTGATAATGACCAGAACTTGTATTTAACTTATTAGTGTCGATTTGAAAGTAAATTCTTCATTTGTAGAATGCAAGATTTATTTACAATGGGATGAATGCAAGTTTTTGTAAATATTTTCACTTTGCATTTGGATTTTGTGGGTAGTATCCGCTGAAAACCCTCAAGAGACAACACTCGTCCTACTGGGGACACCCGGAGTTTTAACGGCTTGTTGCATACGCTCAATGCAATCGTGCTCCCTACGAAAACGGATTTATCTTAGTTTTCCTTTATTCGAGGATGAATAAAAAGATAAGTGTGGGGGTATTTGATGTGCACGTAAATGTGCATATATTTACATCTATATTTTATCTATTTTTATTTAAATAAATGACATATTTGGGTATTTTAACATGTTTAAAACCAAAATTCAATTATTTTCAAATCATCATATATTCATCTTCATTCAGCGGCAAAATGTTCATTTTTGTGCATGTGTAAATTTGAGAATTTTTAGTTGAATTTTTTTTATGATTTTTATAGGAATTTGGATGCATATGGAAGAGGCTTTTATGAAGATACATGCATGCACAAATAAATACAAAGGAATGAAGAGGGAAATAATTCACGCTCATGATCATAGAGGACCCCACCCACTTACCTAAATCTATAATTAGAAGCTAATGGACAACTAAGTGGAGGTTAAAGCATCATGCACATTTAATGATGGGTTAATTAGTGGCTAATGGTTACTTGGAGGCCATACTTCCTAAAGGGCATTTTGGGAAGCACCCTAAAAATTGAATTAGGGTTTTATGCATGTATAAATAGCCCTCTTATGTACATGTAAATACCTTCTACCTTTCATTTAACTTAGAAAATTAAGCAAGCAAATTGTAAGCTCAATGTTACATGAAATAAAAATGGCTTCCTAGCCTCTTTCTCATTTCTTTTCTACATGCTTTTATTTACTTTTATGCTCATTTTTATTCTTATGCTCTCTTTCATTTCATGTTCATAGTTTAGATTTACATTTATGCACTAGTATAGTTCATTTCCTTCTAGTAGTTAATCTTATTTTTCTTTGTTTATTCTCTACTTTATTTTATTTTCAATGTTGAAACCTTTATGTGTTGAAATGATAACAGAAATGAGAGGCTAAATCCCTATAATTTAGGGGTAATGAAACTTTCTTTTATCATGTAAGTTTCAACATAAATTTTCTATGTATGATCTCTTTTGTGCTACATGAGAAAATGGATGTTTATGTTTGTTTGTGTTTTATGTTGAATTTGATAGCCTACTTTGTTCATAACAAATAGGCTATGCTTATCTCATTAATCACAAATTGCCTCTTCATCTAAATATGATCATGGCAATGAAGTGAAGTTTTAATCAAAATTTGATGATCTATGTTACTAATTAATAGTAAATAGATCATGCTTAAACTAGATTTTGGTTTTATTTTCTATGCCATGTTTCATGAGATTTGAAAGAGTAGGACTAGAGTTGCATTATAGTATGATGGTTGATTTGTGTTAATTAATAACTCAAATAGGCCATGCTTATGATAAATACATCACTAATCCTACTTAGATTAAAAAGAGATCATCATTTGATTTTATGTTGATTTATGTGAAAAATATAAGAAAGTGGATTTGCCTATAAATTGAATTTTAATCACATAGTTTTTAATCTCAACATTTGCTTAGCTTTCTAGTTTTCAAAACAATCTCCACTTTGGTTTAATTTGATTGATTAGAAATTTAAAATCTAGCAATTCCCTGCGGATCGACCCGTACTCGCCACGTACTAACTTTTGTACGCCGTGCGCTTGCGGTTAAATTTTAATTCGAAATTTATCGGTGATTTTCTAATCCGATAGAAAACTCGTCGTTAAACAATTGATGACTTGATTTGCTATGTGCGGTTTAGATTTGAACAGTTGTCATCATCTAGTTGAGTGCATTTTGATGTGGATTGCTAATGTGATGATTTTATATACAACTTCTTGGATATCTTCTGTCTATCGTGGTCGTTGGTCTCTACCTGGGTTATCTGAACTGTTGATTGTTGATACTAGCTAAAATGCTTTTGGTTTCGGTAACTACTGCCCTTGGTTAGGCTTCCTGTCTTAGCTGGACAATGCTCTTGATCTCGGTCAACACTTTGTCTCATGCTCTCGAATAGTAAATCCAGTGCTTAAGCTCTCGTTGAGAATCGAACAATGGGTCTCATAATAACAAACCATGGAATTTTCCTCTCGAATGTACATAATTTGTAATTTGTAGAAATTATGGTGTAACACATGCCCCCCAAAGTTCACGTCATATGGTTGATATAAAGTGGACTTTGGAAAATATAGCGTCATATCATGTTGGAATACTTAGCTTGTTTTTCCATTCCCATCATCAAATTGATCCTTGTTTAGAGGTTTTGAAAATAATTTGAAATCCAACCTCTTCTAGAAAGTTTTGGAAATTGAAATTAGTGCCTAGAGGCGAAAATACCTTGATGTTATGCTCCAATCATCTAGATCTGGTCTTACATATGTATCGATTTTGAAAACAATTAATGGCGGTATAATGCCTATATTTTGCGTGTTACTATAAGAACGTGGCTCATGAAACAGCACCGGGCATGGTACTATTTGAACATGGCTCACTCTTTGCATAACACGATTTGACCATGGCTCACTCTTTTGCACAACACTCTGGATGTGGCTCACTAGGTGCGTTCGACACGGTCGTCTTTTCCATGACTCACTCTTTGCATGACATTATAGATCGTGGCTCACTATACAACACCCTGCATGGTACTGTTCGACCATGACTCACTCTTTGCATAACATTTCTGAAGGTGACTCACTAGTTGCGTTCAGCACAGCCATCTTTTGCATGATTCACTCTTTTGCACGACACTATCGGTCGTGGTTCACTATTATTGTGGATCTACCCAATGCATGGTACTACTTGACCGTGGCTCACTATTATTACGAATCTACCCAACTTTCCAATCTTATTGGGAATTTACAAAACTTCCAAATCTTATTGGGAATCTACCTAATGCATGGTACTACTTGACCATAGCTCGCTATTATTGGGAATTTACCCAATTTTCTAATCTTATTAGGAAACTACCTAACGCATGGTACTACTTGACCAAGGCTAACAACTATGTTTCTTAGCTTGAAATAAAAATATTAGTAGGGATTTATTTCTTGTGTGATAGTACAAGGTCACGGCTAAAAGTTATAAATTCTTACCCCTTGTATTTTGCTTGGAGGTAGAACCATTTTTACGGCCCATAGGCGAAATTAAGTGATTGCCGAGAGGAAAAATCATTTACTTGCCCAGAGGCGAAAGCATGGCTTTAAAACTCGCATGATACTACTTGATCAAAGAAGTATCATGGCTAAAAGGTTTTGATGCACTTTTTAAAAGTTGCATGATATTAATTGATCATGGCAATAATCACAACTAAAACGTTTGATGAAATATTTGAAATGCTTAAAACTTTAAAACATCATAGTCTCACACGACATACCTAAACTATGGCTAATAGATTAATTATTGTCTCACACTTCTGATAAAGCTTTTATTCAGGTAGTAGTCTCGTGCGATGATAATGTTTCAAATGCTCGGCATTCTAAGTTCAAGGTATTACATTGCCATCTTACTTCTTTAATCTATAAGTTCCAGGAGCGTCGACATCATGAATTATTAGGGGTCCTTCCCAATTCAGGCTGAAAGGTCCATCTACCGGATCCTTTCTGTTTGGCATTATCTTTTGGAGAACAAGGTTTCTTTTCTCAAAATTTCTAGTCCGAACTCTCTAGTTGTAGTATCGGGTCATCTTTTGAATATACTCTGTTGTCCTCAAAGTGGCATGGTCCTGGAGCTCGAGCAACAAATTCATTGACTCCTCTTGAAGCTCTATGTTCTGCTGTGTATTATACTAATACCTTCAATGAGAGGCAATTTCCAAATCAACCGGGAGCATGGCTTCAAAGTCGTAAGCAATAGAGAAAGGAGAATGTCTTGCCAAGATCTTGGTGCTTTTTCTATAAGCCCACAAAATGAAAGGTGAGTTTTCTACCCACTTGCCATTTGCCTTGTTCAATCTTTTCTTCAAACAAGCATTGATAGTTTTGTTGGCTGCTTTTATGGCCCCATTCGATTATGGATGGGCTACCGAAGAAAAACTCTTGATGATACCATGATCTTGGGAATATTCTACAAACTCTCGCTCTCGTACTGAGTGCCACTATCCATAATGATCTTATGCGGAAGACCGAATCTAGATACAATGTTCATCATCACGAACTTTATTACTTGATTGGATGTTATGGTAGCTTAGGGTCCGGCCTTGACCATTTTGTAAAGTAATCAATTGCCACTATGGCATATCTTGCCCCTCCTTTAGCAGTTGAATAGGGACCAATAAGATCAATGCCCCACATATCAATGGGCCATGGACTCATTATCGGGATGAGCTCATTGGTAGGAGATCTTGGCACTTTTGCATAAAACTAGCACTTATCACATTTTCTTGCATTGTCTAATGCATCTTAATTTACTATCAACCAATAGAAGCCTTGCCTGAGTATTTTCTTTGGCAACTTTTGACCTCCACACTAGTCTCCATAAATTCCATCGTTGGCTTCTTTCAACAATTGATGACCTTCTGAGGCCATTACACATTGAGAGTATCGAGTTGAGAATCCCATCCTATAGAGTACTCCATCTATAATGCTGAAACTTGGAGCATTATATTTAGTTTGTTTTGCTTCGGCAGCATCCGAAGGTAGAATACCCTCAGTCAGATATCAGATATATGGCGACATCCAAATTTCTTCAACTATCACTAGTGTTGTGGATTCACTTCGGGCATCTCTAGCCTGTGTTACAACTAATACTTTCTCTGGTACTTGTATGCTAGGTTTCCCTAGGATCTCGATTGGGATGAAATTAAACTCTCTTACATCCTTTGAGCTTGCATATTTTGCTAAGGCATCGACTCTTTAATTTCAGTCTCTAAGGATGCTTTCTATGTGGTAACTCTCGAAAGCTCCAAGTAGCTGCTTTATTTGCTTAACATAGAGAGCTAATCTTAGATCTCGGGTCTTATAGTAACTGAGAACTTGATTGACTATTTAGGAGTCGTTGTATATCCGAATCTCCAAGACCATAATAGAAATAACCATTCTTAATCCAAGAATTATGGATTCATACTCGGCTGCATTATTGGTTGCTGAGAAGGCGAGCTTGATTGCGAAGTAAATTTGATGGTTTTCTAGGGTTACTAATATATAACGGCACCTGCCCCTTATTCATTTGAGGATCTATCAGCATAAAGTTGCTAAGGGAGTTGTTTATTTTAGTTGTCTTCTTTTTCAACTTCATTTACAAAACTAGTGTATTCAGCGATGAAGTCAGCCAATACTTGACCTTTGTTTGTTGTCCTTGGCTCATATGATATCTCATACAGGACGAGCTCTATAGCCCACTTGATTAACCTCCCTACAGTCTTGGGTTTACTAAAAACTTATCGAAGCAGTTGATCCGTAAGGACTTTAATAGGATGGGCCTGGAAATATGGTTGAAGCTTTCTTACCGTGAATATCAAGTTATAAGCGGGCTTATAAAGGGTAGTGCTTATCAACTGGACCCAACTTTTTACTTGCCTATTATACGAGTCTCTGGATCCCATTATCATCTCTCACAAATGCTGAACTTATGGCCTGATCCGAGGCGGCCAAATAAAAAAACTGGGTTTCCCCATCTATCGGTTTAGACACCACGGAAGGAGAACTTATATGCTTTTGTAGATCTTCGAATGCTTTCTGGCATTCATCTGTCCATTTGAAAGTAACATGCTTCTTTAAGAGGTTGAAGAAGGGAATACACTTGTTGGTTGATCGACTTATGAACCTGTTCAAAAAAGCGATCTTTCCATTCAAGCTCATTAACTCCTTTCAATTAGTTGGAGATTTCATGTCGGTTATAGCTTTTATCTGATCCGAGTTTATCTCTATCCCTCTAGCACTTATTGTAAAACCTATAATTCTCGGAATGTATACCGAAGGCACACTTCTGTGGGTTTAACTTCATTGATACTTCCGCAGAACATCAGATGTCTCGGCTAGATAGGAAACATGACTTTCTTACTGTTTAGATATGACCAACATGTCATCGACATCCACCTTTGTAACACCTCATATTTTTGGTAACATTATTTAGGATATTTAATTAGCTAAATTAAATAAAATAATGTAAGATTATTAATGAATTGAGATTTGTGATTAATAGGGGTAGCCATGCCATGTTAATGAGTATATCAAAATGAGATAACATAAAATAGATAAAGGGTTAGGAAGTAGGCAGGGGAAAATTTGTAACAAGGAAAAACCTTATACCCTAAACCTTAAACCCCTTAGCCATGTATTCACATATTCATTCTCATTTGAAAATTAAAAACCTAGGGGCCGGCCACCATTTTAGAGAATTAAAGGAAGAAAAAGCTAAGGAAGAATATTAATCAAATAAAAAGCTATTCAAAGCTCAAGTCCTTAATCTCAAGCTAAGGTGAATAACCACTGCATCTCATTTTCTTATGGTTTTCTGTTTTAAGGAAAATCCGAACTTGTTTGCATGATTATGCCATGTTTTGAATGATTAAAAGTTATATATATATATATATATATATATATATATGCTTGTTGATGATTTATGCTTATTCATATAGATTTATGATATGTTTTGATATGTAAACCTTATATAATGTCCAAATTCCTTGCGATTTTTGATTTAGATCAGAAATGATATTTTAGGGGTGGGTTTTAATTTTCATAATTTTTTGAATTATTGTGGATTTTATATAAATTTTCTAGTGTAGAAAATGATTATTTGGGTATAAATTATTTACGGCTAAATAATTACTTATTTGGGTTTGAAATTTATATATGTTAGAAAACATATTGAAAATGATTTTCTGAAATTTTTGTAGAATTTTCTTAAGTGTTTTGATGAATATATAAAATTGTTTAAGGTATGAGACTTAAATGTTTTATATATTTATAAAAGGAGAATGGGTATTTTATAAATTAAATTTAGTTGTCATTTCTGAAATTATGGCAGTGTTTTAGAAAAGAAAATTAGCAACCAACAAGATTTTGACAAACATAGCAGATTAGGAAAAAGTATTTCTCTTTTAAGTTAAAGACAAAATTTACTTGTTTTTAGCCTGTTTCACCACTTTCGGCACCCTGCTTCCGACACAGATGGCTTTTGACTTAGTTCCATTGCCTCAATCACTATCGAAACCAATGTGCATGGCATCAAAGACTTGGTGCGCAGCAAATTGGAAAGAAGGTGGAAGGTATGAGGTCGAAACCTAGTTGTTCCAAAGGGGTCAAAGCGCTGCTTTGTTTTAAAGTGGAAAATGCGCCTGCTTTGCTTACAACTACATTGCTTTCGACTTAGTTTGCTTCCGATAAGGTCAAGTGGTTTAAAGAAGTAGTTTTAAAGAGGTTGGGCCTTTGTATTTAAATACATGCTTTCGACTAGGTCGAAGCCCTAAGCTACCACTTTTCTTACCTTTCGAAGTCAATGGTTTCAGAAGGTATGCTTGTTTTAAAAACTTGGGCACTTCTCCAAAGATTTCGAAAGGGTGGTTTCGACACCATGACTTCTTTACTTAGGAATAGCTTTCGAAAGGAATGCTTTCGACGCTAATGGGTTTCAGATCCTTTTGCTCTACTTGAAGGCATAATCCAAATAGTTTCGACCAAAATGGTTTTCAAAGGTTTCCATATGTTTTAATTGAACCCAAAGGCTTTCAAAAGGTTTAATGTTTTGTTGCTTTCGAAAGGGTTTTAAATAAAGGTTTCGAAGGGGTGGTTCCCCAATGATTTCGAAAGGTTTTGGAGGAAGGTTTTCCAGTGGTTTCGAAAGGTCTATGAGGAAAGGTTTTGTAATGACCTGTAAATTATTAATAATTTTATTTGTTTTATTAATATATTTAATTGAAATTTTGTGAAATTTTAAATAATAAAATTTGGAGATAAAACTTTGATATTTGGAATACGTCTATTTAAATATAACAAATGGTAAATTTTCAATTAATAATATGGAAGTTTATTTTATTGTGTAATTTTATTTCAATTTAAATCAGTTAATAAAGGAATTTAAAAGTGTTCTGAAACCTAAATATGTCATCATGGGAAAATTTATTTAGAATACTCTGAATAAGACTGCGCAATTCGTTTCGTAAATTTCGGACGTTTCTAGCTCTGTTTGGATTTTTCCGTACGGAATAGCAACGTATATCAGTGTCCGTATCGACTTTTGATAGGATGGTCATACCACCAATATCTGTATACCATTTTGACGTCTCGTCGTGCTGATCTCTGCGGTATATTCAATTCTGTGCTCGGAGTCCGGTATGCGGTGGAATTTGCGTAAACGGTAACTGTATCGGTTCACATTTGAGCCTTTGGATTTCTAATGACCGTTCATTTGTTCCAATGGTCAGAGAATGAAGGGCCACTCACCTCAATTACTTTCTAATTCAACGTTATGTCCTTTTGAATTTCGAATTAAACCCATTGCTCTTCCTTATATTATTTTGTTTGCTGATCAGAATAGAAAATATGAACACATATTACATGTAAGTTTGCATAACAGCTGTACACTTTGAATTCATTTAATTCATGCCAATTTATCTTCTCCCCTCGCCCATTTTTTTCCTTTCTCCATGACTTCTTGGCCAAGACCACCCTTCTCTGCCTCTATCATTCTCTCCTCCCACCGATCAACTGCCGAGCTCGCGCCTAAAGCCTCCCCCAACCTAGGCAACCACCACGCAAGACCGCCACCATGGATCTCGACCTGCCCCTCTCTTCCTTCCTTTGCCACTACCTGAGCCTCCACCAGCCGAACACCCAGCCACCATGTTTGCCGAGCAACACCCCACCAACTCGCCATCGCCTCACCCTCAGCCGAGGAAGCCCTTCCCACCATGCCGACCTCCTGCAGCGTCATGACTTTCCCATAGGCTCAGGCGCCTTCCTCTCCTGTCTCACCTTCCTATTTTACTTAAGGTATATATGTCTATATATTGAGTTATAATATTTTATATATATCGTGATTTGTAGTATCTATATATTTGCGTCCGTTAAGAGCTCAATTGGAGTTATAGTTAGTGGTCGAATGTTTATACAGATTGGTCTCAGCATATACTGTATCTATATTTATTTTTCCCGCAACTGTATTTATTTTACAACTTCTATTTGTTTATATATAATAGTTTGTATATGTTCATATATTAATTTTTACCGGTATGTATATATGAGTATGTTTTAAAAAAAATATTATATGTTAGTTTATACATTTTATATATATATATATATAACTGTATATGTTCAATAGTATGTTAGTTATATATATAGGCTGAATTATATATTGTTACAGTATGTTATTTTATAAAGCCTACAATATATATTTAAATGTATATATAATATGTTATTGTTAATATTTAAATAGTACTTTGATCTGAACATTGTATAGATTTATATATATGTCCGTTTATAAATCAAATGGTAGTTTTGAAATTTGGTTTTGAAAGCGAGTATGGATTTTGATTCAAAGAAAAATCGGTTTTAATATATATACAAGGGAAGTTTAGTTTGGATATATGGTCCATTGATTATTGTATGTGTTGTAGTAGATAGGTAGATATAGGTTATATTAGTATTTTCAAATATATTATGCATATAGGTTTGATTTTAATATATGTTTTAATATCAATTTTAAAATATAATTTGTACGTGAGTTTGTATATATTTATATACTAATTTATATATAGATATGTACACCAGAGTTTGGGTTCTTATTTTTTTATATATATAGAGATTTTATTTATAGGTATTTAGATTTGTATTTATTTGAAATGTATATATATTATTTTAAATATGAGTTCCAACTTTAAGTTTGGTTTAAGAAAATAATATAATAATATAATATATATTTCGTTTCAGTCTATATCAGGCAGATTCTGATCTATTTCATCAATTCCTAATTATCAACTTCGTTCGTCAAATTCGCGCCAATCTTGCTTTGCTTCGGAATTCGTGCTGGGATTCGTAACTCATTCTATTGTCAAATCTCTCTAGCCTAGAAAGGTGAGCAATCACTCATGATTAACGTTCTTATATTTATTAAATTTGATTTCAATTGAAAAGACAATTGAAATATGCTATTGTTAGTTATTTTATATTGCTATATATTCCATTATCTGTATCTATTCACTTGTGACATCTAACACCATTATCTGTTATTTATATTGATGATATATGCATGTTATATTATTATCATATATGTTATCACTCTGCAAGTTCCCTGTTAGTATAGAATTCACTATGGGTTGAAATGATACATACCCGAACGATCTGTAGAATAGGAGAAAATCGTTATGGGTTGAAATGATAAAACCAAGCTATTTTCATTGAATTGAATTTGGGATTGCGGGTTGAAATGATATATACCCGTATATATTTAAATTACGGATTGAAATGATAAATATCTGTATCACTTGACCATAGGATTGAAAATTATATACAGACACCGCTGGTCTATATATAAATATTTTGAAAATGATTTCTATGGTTTTGAAAAGAAATTTATGGTTTTAATAAATATTGATTTTAAAGATTTATTAAAGTTGATTTAATAAAGTTAATATATATATGTTTAAGTATTTATTTAAATTATATTTTAATATAGAGTTCGAAATGATTAAATAAATTAAGGTTGAAAAGATAGATTTGAAATTGTATTTAATTAAGAATTATATTTAATTAAATTTATCTGAACTTATGGAATTTGGGGTTTTTAAAGGATATGATTTTATAACTTGATTTTTGGTTTAAGATGATTTAAATTGAATATTTCAAGTTAAATAAATTGAAGGAAATATTTAGAGATTTGAAATTGGGGCTTTTATTTAAATGATATTGAATTTATTTAGTGAATATTGCAAAACTAAATAATAGTAAAATGAATTTGATATATATATATATGAAATTATCGAATTTAGTTTTAAAATGTTGAATATTTAAAGTTTTGAAATATATTGAAATTGAAATGGCTTATCTTATGGTTCAAATATGTATTTGAAATTGATTAATTGAAATGGTTTATTGAGAAACTGAATCGAATTGAAATTGATGATTTGAGATTTGATTAAATTTGGATTTTTGGAATTTAAGTTGATTTGGATCGATTTGTGAATTTGAGGAAGCTATTTTATATAAAGTAATTTTAAACTATATCTAAAACTATTTATATTTTTTTTACTTTATAAATTACTTTAATATAAACTATTTTAATATAAATCATTTTCAATATAAATTATTTTAATATAAATTGTTTTAACTTATAACTATTTTAAATAAATTATTTTATTTTATAAACTATTTTATTTTATATACTATTATTAATATCTAAACTGTTTGAAGGAAAGTGTAAATTAAAATTTGTGATGTAATTTAAATTGTAATGTAATTGAAAATGTATATATGTAGTAAGAGCTCAAATTTGTACTATTTAAATTTGTAATAAAATATTTGTTTGAATAAAATATTTGTTTGAATTTGAATTCTGTGTTATTTATTTTATCCAACAAATATTTATTTGATTATGTGAAAAATAAAATAGTACAATAACAAATACATTTAAACGAATATATATATATATATATATATGTTTATTATCATCAAACAAAAATCATATACTAGCATATTCTATAATCTCCCCCTTTTGATGATAACAAACATATATTAAGATTTTGACTCTATTAAATGTATTTGACCTTGATGAATTCCATTTTCTCCCCCTATTTCAATGCTCCTCCAACACCAAAGCTCTCCCTTCACATATGCATGAAAATAAAATAAAAAATATGCAAATGAACCTAGATGGGAATATGCAAATAAAAAATATAACTTGACTTATTTGCCAAAATCTTAACTTCTCTCTCCCCCTTTTGTTATTAGCAAAAGAGTAATAGTGTTAGTAAAATAGAGATAAAATGATAGACATTAATACAACATTAATACCTAATCGAGTATAAATATTAAATTTCAATAAAAAAATCAAAATAAAAATCATAAATACTCTGTTAGGAGCATATTCCACTTTAGAGTGATAGGGGTGATGTCGGCATATAAAACCATATAGTTGTGTCCATTTGTGGTATATTTGTGATAGGAATTTGAATACTTACTAACCATACATAACTGCTAGGACTTTTAAATGAGATTAGTACTATTCCCAAATTTAAAAAAAAATGAATTTCAAGTATCTTCTAACCACGCATAACCAAGAGGATATTTAAATGGGATTAGAATCAACTCGTCTATTTAATAATCAATTTTGATATGTGTTCCATACATGCATAAACGTGAGGACTTTTAAATGAGCATGAAAGCACATAATCTAAGATTCCAAGTAATTCACCCATGCATAACTGTGAGCACTTTTAAATGAGAGTGAATACTTTGGATGTTTTTATTGCTAATTAGATTTTTAAAAAATGAATAATTTTCTATTTAGAATACAACAATTTGACATACTATATTGGATTTTGATGAGCGATGGTCGTTAGAAATAAGATAGAAATAGAGATGATCATGGAATTTTTACCAACAAAAGTTATTATGAATTTTGTTTAAATTTTTAAAGAAATTTACTAAATATACTGTCTCAGCCATGATATATGATTAATATCAACACTCATCACATTTTTCAACAGCTACTTTACTTTTCGATAATCAGTAGGGAGTCAAATTAGTTAATGTAGTCATTTAAGATCAAATCCAAAATAATTATAAAACCAAATTTTCTAAAATGTCTAATCTGAAATGAAGTCAACAAAAAAAAAACTATTTTCTAAAAGAGGTTTTATGAAAAAATGTCTACCAATTGAAAATCAGTTAAAATGAAAATTATGCAGATATTTTATTTGGAAATGTGATGCAACTTATGAATGTCCCTACATAAAACACATTCCACTAGTAATTTTTCTATCAACTAGACTACTAGCAGAACTTGCATCTGAATACCCCTTTAAATCACAGTTATCATAAATTGGATATCATAGACCAGACCGTAAAGTTGCAACAAATAACTTATAATCATTTTACAGCTTTTAGAAATGTGATTCCGTAACGATTTGATTGAAAATGTGCACATTAACAACTAGTGAACATAGTGTCAGATCTAGAAGCAGTAAGATAAACAAATATATCCATGTTTATCTAGAGTAATCATCAACCAATACAAAACAACATCTCTTACCACCTAAACTTGCAATATCGTTAGTCCAAACAAATTTATATGAACTAGTTCAAAGACTCTAGAGGTACTTATAGTGTTCTCGGCATAAAAAGATAATTGGCCAACAATTTTGCATAAATCAGAATCATAATCAACATTCATTTCTTTATCACATAACTGGCTGATTTAAATCAGATTATGGTGTAGATTTTCAACATATAATATATCGTTCAGGATAAATATACCGTTACCTATTTTACCTTTACCGATAATTTTTCATTTGTTGCCCATTGCGATTCTGCCACCTTTGTACTAGGCTAAGGAAACTCTGATTTGTCGCCCGTCGTGTGCTTGGAACAGCCAGAATCCAAGTACCACTCTTATTTTTCCTTAGCCTGCCACCACACCTACACGAGGAAAGATTTTGTGACCTATTTGTTTTTATAGGTCCATGATTGTTAGTGACAAAAGATTCTGAAAAATATGTTTGTGTAAACCCAAGACAATCTATATTTGTTCCTTTCGGTACCCAGATTTGTTTGACTTTAAGGGATTTTATATTCGTGCCTTTTGGAACCCAAATTGGTATGGTATTCACATGTTTGGGTCTATACCAGCAATTATTTTGATTGTGTCCAATTTTTCAACAAATCGTGCACTTGGAATTGACTTGATTAATTTCGCTTCTAACACATTCAGTTTGAGTATATCCAAGTCCTTGTCTAATAGGATTAACAGTTTGTTTCCCTAATAACATATTTAGTGATTTTTCTCCTTTGGAGAATTTCCCTAAAGTTGTGGACAATTGTTGGACTTGTGTTTTGAGAGATTCATTTTCATTCAATAAAAAAGGTGCACATTTTAATAGAATTTTCTCTCCTAGTGTTTTCACTTTCTTTTAAAATTAGAATTTCATTTTCATGTGATTTAATTTTAATTTCTGATTTTTTTAATTTTTTCTTCGAATGTTGGACACTTATCACACTTAGGGCTCTTATTTCGATAGTTTTTAACCAATTGATCAAGCTTCTTATTTAGTTCTATCAAACTATCTCTTTGTGATTCTATTTTAGCATACTTCTCCCTAAGTCATTCAAAACAGCCATTTACTTCGTGAAAATATATAAGCAATTCTAAGTGAGTAAGTTTTGATACCTCGCTTGGCTCGTCATCATCGCTATCACTTATTTCTCCTCAAAGTCACAGTTTTGCCTTTTCATTTTCACTGCCAATGCTTTCATATTTATCTTCATCACTTTCATTCCAAGTGGCTGCAAAACTTCTCCTTTTCGATTTCTTTCCTTAGCTGAGTCGATTCTGAGGACAATTGGGCTTGATGTGACCGGGTTTATTGCACCTGTGACAAATGATCTTTTGCTCTTCTGAGTTGTCTAGTACTTTGACTATTCTGCTTTTCAATTGCTGATTTAGAGTTGGATTTCCGTATTTGTTGTTCCACCTTTTGAATCTCTTTATTAACAGTGCCAGTTCGGTTGCTCCATCGTCATTGTTGTCATCATCACTTTCCTTTGTACCTTTCAGAGCTATTGATTTCTTTCGCGTATCACCTCCTTCACGTTCTTCCTTGAATTTGTTTTCTAGCTCATAAGTGGTGAGATTTCCGATGAGTTCTTCAACTTTAATTTGTTTCAGATCTTTTTATTCTTGAATAGCAGTCACTTTTGCTTCAAAATTTCGTGGAAGAATTCTAAGGATTTTTTGAACTATTTCCAGCTCTGTGTATGATCTTCCAAGAGATTTTGATTTATATACGAGATTAGGAAGTCGTCCATACATTTCTTTGACACTTTCATCCTTTGCCATTGTGAAGTTTTCGTATTCACTACTGAGCATGGCAAGGCAACATTCTTTGATTTGGGAGGTTCCTTCGTGAGTCACTTCAAGTTTGTGCCAAATTTCCTGTGCAGTTAGACAATATGAGACACGATTAAATTCAATTTTATCTAATGAACAAATAATATAATTCATAGCTTTGGCATTAGTATTTTGCAATTTATTTTCTAGATCTGTCTATTGATCCATAGGTTTTTCAACTTCTTGATTATCTACCACTATAGTTGGTGTCCTATATCCGATCTCAACAATATTCCATGCATCTATGGTTTTCATAAAAATTTCCATTCTATTTTTCCACTAAGCATATACACCATTGAACATGGGTGGTCTAATTATGGACTGACCCTCAGCAAAAGCATTATTAAAAGAAGCCATTTAAAAAATCAAATTTTTAAAACAAAAAAATGGTTTTTGTTCCTAGCTTTGATACCACTTGTAGGATCGATTTCACTCTAAAGGAGGGGTGAATAGGGTGATACTAATAATAATAAAAATTAATGCAGAAATATATATATAATAATTGCAGCATAGATAATAGCAGAATAATTAAAGCAGAAATAGAACAACACAGATTTACCCAGCCGGCAATAACCTGCCTGCGTGCTGCTCCCAAGGTTTCTACTAGAAATTAAGTAGTCAGAAGCTTACACACGTAAACTTACGACACTCGCTAACGACTAACCTAACTCTAAGCTCAAAACCCTGCCACAACTCGGCCACTGAGTTGCGAATTCTGGAACTACACCACCGTAGTTCGTAACCTAGTCAGACGGCTAGAAAGTTACACGGTTTAAAAAGAAAAGAAAATTACAATTGAAAATAATCTTAAACGAAACCCTATTTGTTTAATTTAAGCCCAATAGTAAAAGATTGGCTAACAAATAATTAGAGAAAAAACTATCTCCCCTTTATTTTATTTCGTTACTTCACTTCAGCCGATTCCCTGTGTTCCACTTTCAAAATTAGGGCTTTGCTGTGTTGACTCCGCCACTTGATCTATTGCTTCGATTGAAGTTTGCTTTTGCTTTGTCAATAGCTCCTAGCTTTGATTCGCTCTCGGTGGCTTCAATTTGTCGAGCTCGAATACTTGGGTGAAATTGGTACGTGACTTTCTTTTTCGATTTCGATTTTGGTCAACCTTGATTCGAGTTTAGTGATTTGTTCTCTGATTTGTTCTAAGTTAGTATGCTCACTGATTTTAGTCACGAACTCAAATGCACGCTTTTGCCGATGATGAATATTGGGTATTTATAGGGTTTGAATCCCTTAATTATCGTTCATATATTTCTATTTGAATTGTTCGGTGAATTTTGCTTAGCCGTGATTTTTAATCGAGGGATGATATTTATTTTTGCCTTGTTCATTTCATACTCGGTTGGATTTGGTTCCGTTCTTTTCTGGCATTTGAATTTGTGATACTCTGGACTTTGAATCATGGCTTGTTAAATTCGAAACTTGTTACCCTTGTTCCATTCTTGCTGGCTTAGATTCTAGCATGACATGTTCATTTTGAAATACATTGAGTTTTTTTGAAAACTTGAATTATTTAAGCTGCTTCCTTTCGAATTGCTTCCAAGTTTACTTTGTGTCCACTACTCTATTACATTTCATCATGTACTGCCTTATATCTGACCATATGCATATGTTGTGCGTCACTGCATATATATGTATACATGTGTGTATACATATGTATATATTTGTATCGTAGTTTGTTACTGAATCTGGTTGTATTGCAATTTGGTCTGGACTACATATTAATATACATCTCTCTAGTCTGGTTGGTTCCAATCCTTGTTAGCCTTGCATCGTATTCTTTGTTTGTTGAGTCTGCATTGTTATGTGATCTTGTTTGTGGCTTTGAACTTCAAGTGCTCGTGCTTCGAGTCTGTGCATATGAGCTTTGAGGCTGTGTTGTTTATCACCATACTTGCTGCTTGTTGTGTGTACTTGTATCATTTCATGTTGAATTCACCTCTGGTTCACTTTGTTGTTGTAGTCAGGTCATGTATACATATTTTCTCTTGGAGTCTGGTTTCACATGATGTTTGGTCTGAAGCTTGTTGATTGTTTGAGATCTTTATGTTACATGTTTTTGGACTTGAGTCATTGTTGTTGTGTTGCTTCAAGTACTTGATCATTGATTTTGATCTGTCATTGGTACAAGTCCTTTCATGCTGTTTGTTGTTCTGCTCGATACTTGAATTTGAGATCTTTCGTTTAAGTCTGATTTGGTTCAGTTTCATATGCATGTTCTCTGTTTTTTGGATATGTTGAATCCGTGTTTTATGTGTTGCATATTGAACTGATTCTTTTTGATCCATGGTGTTTCTGTAGCTCATTGATTTTGGAAAACATGCACATATTCATGTATATATATGCATACATATGCATGTATGTATGTGTAGTGAATGTTACTGCTTATTTGTTTGGTCTGGTGCTCATTGATTTTGGAAAACATGCACATATACATGAATGTTACATATGCATGTATGTATCTGGTTCTTACTGGCAACATTGTGAGTTCATGTGGTCTTGTTCTGTTCTTGTATACTAGTTGTTCATGCCTTGACTTTGCATATGAGCTTGGTTGCAATCCTTTGATTCATATGGTCTTGAGTGGTTGTGTTATTGACCTGGTTGTGTATTTTGAAGACTGCATGCTCCAATGTTCATATGCACTCCAATTTCTATGCTCCTTGTTGCTTTGTGCCATATGAGGTCTTGTTACTTGTTAGTAGAACTGCTACGTTGGTTGAGTTCGTTTGTATGCATGTGTTCTTGTTCCTTGTGATTATGTTGTAACTGTTATTTGTATTGCACCTGAATATTTGCACTTGAGTTGAATCCGGCCTCGGCTTGGGTTTGACCTTGTGCTCACCTGTCCCTGCAATTTTATCAAGTGTATATCGGTGTGCACGGCCTTGTGGCATGTACAGTGATACATTGTGCATGTTACAAGTTGTTCTTGTAAAATGAATTTAAAAGAGAAATGATGATGAACAACCCAAATAACTAAGGCAAATGATATTTTCAAACACACACTTTTATTGTACACTACAAAATATTTCTTTTTCAATTTTGCTGCGTCGGTGTTTATTTTGCAGATAATTCAAATGCTGGATACAGGCTGGAACAAAGTCGAAGATAAAATACGAGTGTGAGTGAATATATGTATTGAGGTCAAAATTGTAAATTGAAATTTGTGATGTAATTTAAATTGTAACGTAATTGAAAATGTATATATGTAGTGAGAGCTCAAATTTGTACTATTTAAATTTGTAATAAAATATTTGTTTGAATAAAATATTTGTTTGAATTTGAATTCTGTGTTATTTATTTTATCCAACAAATATTTATTTAATTATGTGAAAAATAAAATAGTACAATAACAAATACATTTAAACGAATATATATATGTTTATTATCATCAAACAAAAATTATATACTAGAATATTCTACAGTATGGTAGATAAGCTTAACCAAGAACCCACATATTCAGTTACTTCCTCAAGAGTTGCAAATTCGATAAGAGGGTATGGATTGGTTAAGTGAGTATGATGCTAGGATATTTTGCCACGATAGGAAAATATCACTTAGACTCCCTTATTGTAGTGATCGGATTATATATGCCATAGAAAACCCTAACTATGAGGTGAATGCTTTGTTGAGAGTTATGGAGTTAGAGGATGAGTTAAATTGTTTTTTGTGGTTAGAGAATTTGCAAATGTCTTCGAGCCGGTAATATGATTGCTGTCGAAATGAGCCATTGAGTTTCAGATAGATTTGGTGCCTGGAGCAGAACCGGTGAGTAGACTATAAAGCAGGATGACGCCAATAGAAATGAGGGAAATGAAGGCTCGGTTGGTAGATTTGAAAGGCAAGAGTTTTATCAGACCAAGTAGTTCACCTTGGGGAGCAGCCGTAGTAATTGCTAAGAAGCTGGATGGATCGTTAAGGCTATGTATCGATTATCGTAAGTTGAATGAGAGGAAGTTAAAGAATCGATATCCATTACCTAGGATTGACGATTTGTTCGATCAGCTGAGTGGATCTAAAGTATTTTCTCAGTTGGACTTAGCGATAGGTTTTCATTAGCTTAGAGTAGCAGAAGATAGTATACCTTTGACGGCGTTTAAAACAAGGTACGGGTCATACAAATGGTTAGTTATGCCATTCGGACTCACTAATGCGCTGGAATTCTTTGTGGATTTGATGAACCGGATTTTCCGAGAGCACTTGGATAGGTTCGTGTTGGTTTTCATAGATGATATTCTGATATACTCTAAGGATGAGAAGGAGCATGAAGTACATCTTAGAGTTGTGCTTGAGATGTTGAGGAACCATCAACTAAAGGCCCAGTTTTCAAAGTGTCATTTTTGGAAGAGAGAAGTGAAGTTTTTTGGTCATGTAGTTTCAGAAAGAGGATTGGTAGTAGATCCAACTAAGATTGAAGAAGTGAATAGTTGTAAGAGGCCATAAACAGCGATTGCGACAAGAAGTTTCCTTGGATTGGCTGGATATTATCGAAGGTTCGTAAAGGTTTTTTCGTGGATAGCAGCGTCGATGACCAAGCTAACGTGAAATGATGTGAAGTTTGTGTGGACCGATAAGTGTGAGGAAGCGTTCCAGAGCCTAAAACACTTGTTGATCCATGAACCTGTGTTAGTAGTTCGGAGGGGAATCGGGACTTAGTAGTTTGTACAGATGCGTGTGGAACTGGATTAGGAGCTGTGTTGATGCAGAGAGGTAAAGTGATTGCCTACGCTTCTAGACAGCTTAGACCGCATGAAGTTAGACATCCAATGCATGACTTGGAGTTAGCCGCGGTTATTTTTCTTTGAAGGTGTGGAGATATTACCATTTGGGATAGAGGTTTGAGCTTTATACAGATCATAAGTCTTTGAAATACTTGTTCTCTCAGAATGAGTTGAAAATGAGACAACAAAGATGGCTAGAGTTTATTACTACTTATGGTTTCGGAACTGAGTGCACACCGGGGAAACACAACAAGGTTGCTAATGCGCTTAGTCGAAAGCATCAGAATACAGTGTTGGCTATGATAGCAGAATGGAAAGACTTCGAAGCGTTGTGGACTTTTAGAGTTCAGTGGAGATCCAAGGCTGGGTATAGTGGAGAATCTGCTATGTTATCTTGTTTAGAAGTTCGACCGGTATTGATTGAGAAGATTACTTCTAAACAGGAATATTATCCAGTGTTAGTTGAAAGGATCGAGAAATTAAAGTATGGAATGGAGAATGATGACTTGAACGATTTCAGTCTTGACCAAAGTGGATGGTTAAGAAAGAAGGGTAGATTATGTGTTCTGAATGTGGGAGACATAAGGAAAGAAGTTTTGGAAGAATGCCATCGTTCAAAGTTCACTATTCATCCAGGAGGAACGAAGATGTATCAGGAAGTAAAGAGAAGTTTCTTCTGGGAAGGAATGAAGAGGGATGTTGGCTTATGGGTGAAATAGTGTTTTGACTGTCAACAGGTGAAAGCCGAGCATCAGATGCCAAGTGGGTTGGTTCAGCCATTGGATATTCCGGTATGGAAGTGGGATTCTATTTCTATGGACATCATAGACGGGTTGCCAAGATCTAATAGAGAAATTGAAAGTATACGGGTCATAGTGGACAGACTGACCAAGAGTGCCCATTTCATTCCAGTTAAGTCAACTAGGACAACACCTGTTTTAGCAAAGTTATTTATGAAGAATATAGTTAGACTTCATGGAATTCCTAGTAGTATTGTTAGTGATAGAGATTCCCTCTTCACTAGCGATTTTTGGAAGAGTCTATAGGAGAGTTTAGGAACCAAGCTCAAGATGAGTACCGCTTACCATCCGCAGACATATAGGCAAACGGAAAGAGTTAACAATATCTTGGAAGACTTGTTAAGAATTTGTGTATTAGACTTCGAGGGATCATAGGAAGACCATCTACACCTAGTCATGTTTTCATATAACAATAGTTAACAGGCTAGTATAGGGATGGCACCGTTTGAAGATTTTTATGGAAGACCATGCAAATCTCCCATATGTTGGTTAGAGATCGGAGATAGATTAGTCCTTGGTCCTGATTTGGTAAGAGAAGCAGCAGAAAAGATTGAGCTGATAAGGGCGAGAATGAAGGAAGCTCAGTCTGGGCAGTAGAGCTACGCAGATAAAAGACGGAAAGATTTAGATTTCTCTATTGGAGATCATATTTCCGTCAAAGTATCACCGATGAAAGGTGTTATCAGGTTCGGAAAGACAAGGAAGTTAGCACCGAGATTCGTAGGACCGTTTCCAATTTTAAAAAGGATCAGTAAACTCGCATATAGAGTAGAGTTATCGAGTAGTTTGGCAGGAATTCACGATGTTTTCCATGTATCTCATCTGAGGAAGCGTGTTAGGGATCCAGAAACTACTATAACACCGACTGTGTTAGAAAATTTAGTAGTGGAACCAGACATGAATATAGTTAGGAAGCCTATCCGGATAATCGCGTGAGATGAGAGGAAGTTGAGGAACAAGGCAGTCAGATTAGTAAAGGTCTAGTGGAGTGATGATGCTAGAGATTGTACTTGGGAGACTGAGAGCTAGACTAGAGACGCTTATCCTGATTTGTTGATGGTATGTTTTACCTTTGATTGTTTTGTTTTGTGCCTCATAATAATTTCGATGATGAAATTCTATAGGAGGGGAGATTGTAACACCTCATATTTTAGTAACATTATTTAGGATATTTAATTAGCTAAATAAAATAGAATAATGTAAGATGAATATTGAATTGAGATTTGTGATTAATAGGTGTAGCCGTGCCATGTTAATGAGTAAATCAAAATGAGATAAGATAAAATAGATAAAGAGTTAGGAAGTAGGCAGGGGCAAAATGGGAACAAGGAAAATCCTTATACCCTAAACCTTAAACCCCTTAGTCGTGTATTCACTTATTCATTCTCATTTGCAAATTAAAAACTTAGATGCAGGCCACCATTTTAGAGAATTAAAGGAAGAAAAAGCTAAGGAAGAAGATTAATCAAATCAAAAGCTATTCAAATCTCAAATCCTTAATCTCAAGCTAAAGTGAATAAATACTACATCTAATTTTCTTATGGTTTTTGGTTTTAAGTAAAATATGTACTTGTTTGCATGATTATGCCATTTTTTAAATGATTAAAAGTTATACATATGCTTTTTGATGATTTATGCTTATTCATATAGATTTATGATATGTTTTGATATGAAAACCCTATTTAATGACATCCAAACGCCTTACGATTTTAGATTTAGATCAGAAATCATATTTTAGAGATGGGTTTCAATTTTCATAATTTTCTGAATTATTGTGGATTTTATATAAATTTTCTAGTGTAGAAAATGCTTATTTGGGGTATAAATTATTTACGGCTAAATTATTAATTATTTGGATCTGAAATTTATATATGTTAGAAACATAATGAAAATGATTTTCTGGAATTTTTGAAGAATTTTCTTAAGTATTTTAATGAATATATAAAATTATTTAAGGTATGGGACTTAAATGTTTTATATATTTCTAAAAGGAGAAGGGGTATTTTATAAAATAAATTTAATTGTTATTTCTGAAATTATGGCAGTGCTTTTAGAGAAGAAAAATTAGCAACCAACAAGATTTTGACAAACATAGCAGGTTAGTCAAAAAGTATTTCTCTTTTAAGTTAAAAACAAAATTTACCTTTTTTAGCCTGTTTCGCCACTTTCGGCACCCTGCTTTCGGCACAGATGGGTTTCGACTCAGTTCTTTCACCTCAATCACTATCAAAACCAATGCGCCTGGCATCAAAGACTTGGTGCGCAGCGAATTGGAAAGAAGGCATAAGGTATGAGGTCGAAACCCAAGGGTTCCGATGGGGTCAAAACGCTGCTTTGTTTTAAAGTGGAAAATGCGCCTGCTTTGCTTTCGACTACATTGCTTTCGACTTGGTTGACTTTCGACCAGGTCAAATGGTTTAAAGAAGTGTTTTTAAAGAGGTTGCACCTTTGTTTTTAAATGCATGCTTTCAACTAGGTCAAAGCCCTTAGCTGCCGCTTTTCTTACCTTTCGAAGTTAATGGTTTCAGAAGGTATACTTGTTTTAAAAACTTGGCCACTTCTCCAAAGCTTTCGAAAGGGTGGTTTCGACACCATCGCTTCTTTACTTAGGAATAGCTTTCGAAAGGAATGCTTTCAACTCTAATGGGTTTCAGATCCTTTTGTTCTACTTGAAGGCATAATCCAAATGGTTTCGACCGAAATGATTTTCAAAGGTTTCCACATGTTTTAATTGAACCCAAAGGCTTTCGAAAGGTTTAATGTTTTATTACTTTCAAATGGGTTTTAAATGAAGGTTTCGAAGGGGTGGTTCTCCAATGATTTTGAAAGGTTTTGAAGGAAGGTTTTCTAGTGGTTTCGAAAGGTCTAAGAGGAAAGATTTTTCCAATGTTTTCAAAAGGCAATTTTAAAGTGTTTTAAAAGAAAGATGTCTAAGGTTTAAAAGCTTTCAAAAGGAAGGGTTTTAATGGTTTCGAAAGGTTTCTATGAATGGTTTTGAAAGGAAAGTTTTGGCTTCTCAGCCTAGGTTGAATAAAGGGTTTTACTTGGTTTCGACAGAGGTGCTTTCAATGGATTCGAAAAGGGACTTTCAAAAGTTAAATGTTTTCATCAATAAAGGTTTGAGTAAAGTGTGTGTGTGTATATATATATATATATATAACATGGAGAGGTGATTTCAAGTAAAGCATAGGGTATAAGTGTTTTCCTTGTTTATGTTTGGTTTAAAAGGTTTTAAATCAATTTCAGATGAAAAGGTTTTCAAGGAAAATTTTGGGAAAGTATCCCTAAGTAAAATGACTCAGATATTAGAATACCAAATGGGACTGGTATAGGGTCGCGCCCTATACATTAGCCATTAGCCCCAGCTAATTTAGTCCAAAATTCTGGTGTTTTGGGTCTTGTCTTAGATAAGACTTATGATTATACACAGAAGGGAATATATGTTTTTATACAGATAGGTTATTGGTGAGCCCGCAAAACCATTAGGATCAAGTGACCCTGGGAGATGTTAAGTTAGGGACAGACTATCCAGAAGAGAAGTATTTAACATATATGTTAAGGACAGACCGTCCAGAACAGGTGTGTCTAACATATGTTAGATTATTTTGTTATATTGTATGGTAGGCCCGAGTCAGCCAAAGGTTAGTAGTTAGCCAAACAAAACTAGTGTTTAGACAAATAGTCCATTTGTTACCTAATATGTAAGTTTACATAAAATGCTCTACAGTCATAACCAGTTTTGGTTGCAGAATTATGATTTGCAAAAGATACGTTTTAAAAGGATATTAGTGAAGGGAAACTCATTATGCTAAGCGGCGTGGTCTCACTTAATATCGTATATCCGAGATGTATAGTATTATATACACCAGGCTTTATGTGTGACTCGAAGTTTATGTTTCCCCCCTTAAACTCTCAGATGCTCAAAATTTATTTGAGTAGGCCAAGGGTTAAAGGTTTTACTGGTTTTTAGTAGGTTGACGAATAAAGCTTCCGAAAATGAGCAAGTGGCTAACGGATAGCTATTTAGGAGTTGTTTTGTTTTCCGCTGTGTTGTATCCAAGACAATTATGTTTATATAGTACTCTGGTCAACCAAGGGTAAATCATCATATGTCGCTCTTGGCATATTTATGTAATAATTATATTTTATGAGAACCTAGGAAACGATTATGGGATTATGTAATTTGAATGTGAAACATATGTTTTGGAAATGTGATGTGAAAAGATGTTTTTGAAATCTATGATTTGGTTTCATATTCAAATTCTTCTGATATTATGGATACCATTAACATAGCTGTATTTAGTCACTGGAAGTTAATACTACAGGTGACTGCAGCATCTGTAGCATTTAGCTTTGGGCCTCTAGATAGGGGGTGTTACAACCTCCATGCTTCGACCTATTTGCTTGTTAAGCATTCGGTTGACTAACCTTTGATATGTTGCCTCTGCATTCTTAAGACCGAAATGCATTACCTTGTAGCGGAACAAACCCATATTGGTGACAAAACTTGTATGCCCTTCACCAGGTTTAAATATTGAGATCTGATTTGACTCGAAATAGGCGTCCATAAATGAAAGCAACTGATGCCCACCGGTAGCATCTACTAATTGATTGATTCTTGGTAAAGGGAAGCAATCCTTTGGGCAAGCTTTGTTTAAATTCGTAAAATCAATGCATGTCCTCCACTTCCTATTTGACTTCTTTACTAATACTGGATGAGCGATCCTCTTTGAATAGTAGACATCTCGGATGAAATTATTCTTCAGTAACCTCTTGATTTCTTCTTGTAGAGCCACATATCAGTCCTTGTCTAAAGGCCTCCTCTTTTGCCTTATGGAAGTAAACTTCGGATTTATATTTAAACAATGGCAAATGACCAAGGGATCAATTCCTACCATATCATTATGAGTCCAAGCAAATGCATCTCAATTATGCTTGAGAAAGGAAATTAGCTCTTCTTGGACAAAAGGGTGGAAATAAGTTCCTATCTTAAGTATCTTAGACTTGTCATTTTCAACAAGGCACACTTCTTCTAGAGTCTCGGTTGCCGAAGTTGTCTCGGTCTCTTCTCTTGGATCAAGATCGATCTCAATTCCTTCTTCCCATGGAACTTCTTGTACAGTATGAACAACCTTTCTCTTTCTCTTGGAAAACGTACTACTCTGCCCTCATTCTATCTCATTATATTCTCTTTGATAGCTTGATATGTAAATTAATTCTCCAACAATGGAATATTTTTTCCTTAGGAGAATTCTTAAGGATTTCTTATGGCTTCCCATAGATTTAAAAATCATGGTACTAAACGTTTCCTTAAATTTGATAGGAGTGAGTTGGTTAACTTTGACATTGTTCTCATAAGACGAAGTTTTTCCTTTATTGATCATGTTCAAGCGTGCATAATATAACTATCTTGAGATCCATTGATCTCCCCTACAAGTCCTTCACCCTTCTCGATGGGAAATTTCAAAGTAAATACTTAGAGGATACATACCCATCTATGGCATCAAGAGCTGGCTGCCTAAAGAAGGCATCGTATACCGAGTGGACGTCCATAATGACAAAAATGGTTTCGAAGATCTTATAGCGAGGGTCACTTCCAACTTTGACCATCAAATTGCATTCTCCGAGATGAATGGCTCCATCATCATTGAACCCATATATAGGAGCTTGGCTAGAAATTAGTGTGCTTTCAGGTAACCCAATCTTATTAAAAGAATGCTTGAAGATTATGCTAATAGCGACTTCGATATATACCATTATCTTTGCAACCTCTAAAAGTCCAACTTGAGCGGTAATTACAAGTGGGTCATTGTGGGGGTGACAGACACCCCGCTTATCAAGGTCGCCAAATGTAATATCCAGCCTAATCTTCTGCTTCTTCTCAAACCTTTTCATCTCATACACTAAGGTGTTTCCATCTTTGGCTTCATTAATGTATCTCTTCAAGCTGCCATTACTTGCCCCGACAGTGTAGGGTCCTCCCAAGATGACACCAACAAAATTCTGAGGGGCTGGTAATGACCTTGAAGCCGATGCCTGAGGATGTACATTTTTGTTTCCTACTGGAGCGGTGGCTCCTTGGGTATTATCATTTTTCAAGAACTGTTTAACTTTCCTTCTCTGACCAGCCGGTTGACGAAAGACATCAAAAACCGACACATTTCGGTGTTGTGATCATTCTGTCGATTGTAGCTGCAATACTTTCCTCCTCGGTTAACTTCCAGCTCTTTCCCTCATCTTAGAGGGTATGGGATTCAATCTTGAGTCACGTCGTAGACTTAAGCATAAGAATGTGTCAAGGGAGAAGTTTCTGCCACAAGAAATTCCTTCTTAAATTTTTTTGCCAGTGTGAACTTCTTATTAGCGTCATTCCATTATGGGTTCTTCTTAACAACTCCCTTAGGTTCTGCATTTTAGATTTCCCCTCGAGCTCGAAAAAAGAACTCATTCATGCACTTGCATTCCAGCCTTAGTAGATCATCCCATAATGGGGTATTCTTCTATAACCCTGAGGTGATAGTAACTAGCATCGTCTCGTCCCTCATACCCTTGCATCGGAAGCTACATCATTAAACCTTTACAATAGTCCTTTAGAGATTCTTTTCTCCTTTTTCTAAAGTCAACTAGCTGACTCAGTCATGTTCTGGTATCTTTTGAGGTGAAGAATTATGTCAAAAACTCCATAGTCAGCCGTTCCCAGGAGCTAATAGAATTCGGTGGATAACTTTGGAACCATTTCAAAATAGGCCCACTAAAAGTTGCGAGAAAGAATTTGCATTTGATCTTATCCAAAGACCGGATAGCTTGCATCTAAATCTCGTATAAAGCGATGTGATCCTTAGGGTTGAATGATCCATCATAAGAAAGTTTTGGGATCCTGAATCCTGGAGACATAGGAGCTCTCATAATTTCTTGGGAGAAAGGCTGGACCTTTCGGTGTTTCATCTCAACACCAAGGTTACATCGATCCTCTTGTAGCTTTTTTACTTGCTCTGATAATTTTATTAATAAGGCTTCCATTCCTCGATCCCCACCGAGTCTTAAGGTTTCACCATCAACACCTTGAGTTTCTGGCCTATTTTGCTGCCTTCCTCCAAAGTTTACCCTTTCAAGACTTAGAGTTAAGGGCCTCTCAAAAGGATTTGTACTTGCCAATCTTGTAGTCTCGGCTTTCATAGCTGCTTTCGTGGTCACTATGAACTCATCTTTTAAGGTTTCATTAGTAATTGGCAATTTTTTGGGTTTTCAACCAGAGGTCAAAGGATTCTTGTCCTCTTTAAATATAGCCGAAACATTCTTCTCTAATTCAGTGAAAGTGCTTTTAACTTTAGTCTGATAGTTATCTTACTGTTGTGCTATGTCAGAAATAAATTTCATCATCATTTGTTGAAATTCACCTTCGGTAAGAACTAGAGCAGTAGTATCTTCAATAATAGCTTGATTTACTTGGTTTACCTGATTTCCATCAACATTAGGTAATTCTTTGGTTCTTCATCTTGGGTAAGAGAGCGAGGGGTCTTTTGAGAGGATGCTTTTGACTTCATGCTTGATTAAGAGTTTTCAATTGTTAAATTTGCTGGACTGGAAAAGAATGGAGGTTGGGGACACTCCTTATAGCAACAAAAATGTTAGACATAATTTTTGACCGGCTAACACTCAAAAGTTTATGAAAGCTAATTCCGAAAGCAAGGTGATGATTGAAAAACTACCAAAACTATACAGGAAATAAATGCCAAAAGGAAAAAGCGACACAAGATTTATAGTGGTTCGGGAACAAGATCCCTATATCCACTCTGAAAGTTCTGCTCTAGACTTTATTGCTTATTTTGATTTACATGTACATTCGTGACAAATTCCTCCATTAATGGTCTTTTTGAGCTAAAGTTTTCTAAAATGGGTAAGAAGTACTGAATGGCAATGGGAGGTCAGAGGTTCTATTTTTCAACCCCTTTATTATAGCAGGTGGTCCTCTATTTATAGCAAATTTAAGGTTTTTCCATTGGTGCTGGTATTTTCACTTGGATTGATGACCTGGCTTACTATATGTGGCTTAGATTTGAATGCTTGTCATCATCTGGTTGAGTGCGTTTAGACGTGGATTGCAGATGTGATGCTTTTATGTTTAGCTTCTTCGATATCTTCTATCTATCCTGACTGTTGGCTCGGCCTGGGCTATTTGAGCTGTTAATTGTTGATACTTGCTGAAATTCTTTTGGTTTTGGAAACTGCTGCCCTTAGTTAGGCTTCTAGTCTTAGCTGGATAATGTTCTTGATCACGGTCGACATTTTGACTCATGCTCTTGGATAATAAATCTTATGCTAAAGCTCTCATTGGATACTAAACAATAGGTCTCTGTGATGACCACCCTACACCACTGACACGCAATATACAAAAGATAGTGCGCTACTATCATGCTGATCGATGTAAAGCAATCATCAAGGTTTGAAAAATGAAACAAATAATCACGTAATCTATAATATATCTCACGGCGCATGGAATAAAATATAATATCACAGGTATTAAAATAGAAGAGACAGTAATAACTAAGTGATCCAAATATTAGAGTACAGATACACAAAGTTATACATCATGAAATATACTTTATACAACAGAAGAAACTCATAAGACTGTCTCATACTAATACTAATAAGTAGCACTGCCAAGGCTCCACACTGTTGCACAGCGGAATAAGAATAGAAATTCATATATAATACGAGATAGCTCCATCTAGCTCATCCTCTCATAGCTACTATGTATCACCTAGACCTGCTATCTACTCTACCCATTTAAGAGCACCCAATATAATAAGTAGCAAAGCATAAAACCTCGAGTTAGACAACAGTATGCTGTGAGTGGTAAATAAATCTCAAAATACTATACAAGTCGATCATATAGTAAGGAACGAAGGTATACGAATCATACATGACATTTCCCTACAACCAAAGAGTTAGCACATAATAACATAATATGATACTCTAAGTGTCATAAAGGTGCAATACAACTAAGTATGATAATGGTTGTCCAGGTATCCCTATCTCCAATACCTATCTTCAATGACTACTCTAGAGTGATAGACCATGGAGGAGAAATCAAAGCAACCACAGAATCCATCAAACAGTCCTCACTATCACTCCATGTACTCAAGATATATGATAACTCGTATGACCATTCTACTGACGGGGACTAATGGTAATCCAGGTTTTTAGTGTACTATCTTTAGCCTGAAGCTATTACTAGACCCATTCAACCAGTCGAGGGTATATGGATAAATTAATTCGATCCCAGGTAACTTTCAACATACCCATAAGCGTCCTCACGATATCCCTACTTTGAGTATAACAAAAAACACTCCGAGTATAAATGATCCCTTAGCACACGTATCTGAGCCCTTTCCTTTGCTCTAACTAGCTTCCATTATCCTAGAGGAACCATTCTACATTCCCTAACTCAACGAATCCTTTCAACATTGAGCCGTCACTTTCGATGAACCATTCTACATTCCCTATTCTACGACTCCTCT
This sequence comes from Allium fistulosum, assembly GCA_030737815.1. NCBI lineage: Eukaryota > Viridiplantae > Streptophyta > Magnoliopsida > Asparagales > Amaryllidaceae > Allium > Allium fistulosum. The sequence continues at coordinate 298,253,191 of CM060905.1, read as the reverse complement.
TTATATCGAGCAATCTTCTTCGAAACCTAGCTCCATTCGACGTCGAGTTACCATCCGAAGAATCTAAGTTTCATCATGTTGTTACATCAGCATCAATCATCATGCGAACAAGCCAACATCTCCAACATGACCTCTCGAACCCCTATACGAACCCTCCTAAGTTCCATCCCTAAAGGACTAAGCAGGAGAGCTTGATGTAGACATCTGAACTCAGTATCGACCTCTATACTTGGCCAACTAGTGGCCAAGTTTCTTCCCATCATATTCCTTGCTTCTGGTGCCTCTTATCCATAAGTTTTGACCAAGACCTCTCTGTTCGAAATCAAGTTGTCATGTCTTAAAAGCACCCTACTTCGAATCCTAGAAATAAGTCGTCATAGCCTCAAGCACTTAGCCAATCTCCAATCCATCATATTAGGCAACCTCCACTAACTAACATCTCCCATTTCCCTAAGTCACTACTGACATGGACCAATACAAAAAAGCTCGGTACTGACCTCTCAAGTTGACATTGACCTTTATGCTTAGATAATTTAGAGTTGCAATTTGGACTACAATCTCTTTCCATGCTCCAGAATCTGCCTCCCAAGTTTCATCCAATTCCGACTAGTTTTGCCTCCGATTTGCCCAATTTCCCAATCTATCTACCTAACACTAAAACACTAGCAAACAACACCAGAGCACAACGTACAATCAAAGAATAGCATGCATATACATCCATTTACATAACCAATACGTGAGAATGTGATAATTAAGCTAGTTTTACTCTAAATCTAAGTTTTACATTTGCATATGATTGATGGAAATTACACTAGCATGCCGACATGAGTTAATAGATTACAAAACCAATTTTTTAAAAAAAATTCAAAATCTCCAATTTTAAGTCGTAACTATATATGGATATATGGTTAAAGTTAGAAAACTCTTTTTAGATCAAAGTCATGTCAAAAACAACCATTTTAACAATATAAACAAGTATAGATGAGTGAGAGGTCAAGAACCACTCACCAAACACCTAAAATACCCAATTTATTCCTTAGATCTGAAGTGGACAGCAAGGAATAAAGACCCAAATCAATAAAAATGACAATCTCTAGCTTCTATGTGCTAATCTCCTCTCTATCCAACGATTGGGCTAAATTAGTTGAACAGCCAAAAATTTAAGCTATAATAATTAATTAACAAATTAATTAAATAATAAAATAAGTTTGTGAAACTATCAGAATCAAGCTACGGGAGTTGAACCATTGTGTCCGTGGCGATTTTCTGATCAATTTCCATATATAGTTTGTCAGAATCTGAGTTAAAACGAAGAAGTTACGAAATAAACAAAAAAAAAAGAAAATAAATTGAAAAAAATAGGGTCAGGTCGACCCAAAACCAGGCCAGGTCGACCCTAGGGTCGACCCCCAAAGGAGCAAGGTCAACCTATAGGTCGACCCTCACTGGTTATAGGTCGACCCGCCTATTCCTTTGAATGCAAGTTTGTCCAGGTTAGTTCGAACACGTAGTTTTACAATTTCTTTTCCATCCTGTGCGTTCGTGCTTCCACGACGTAGTTGCACCAGATTTAATCTTCAAATCCAATGGTGTGAGATCCCTAAACTACACTATAAATAAGACCGTAGGCCTAGCTATTTTTCTCATTCAGATTTTCTCCTATTTGGGTTCATTGCCAAAGGCTAGACCCTAAATAGAAAAATTTTCTAAGGAGGAAATCTTTTTGATAAAAATATTCTACGCTCTAGAAGTGGATCAAGGGAGACCAAGGACTAGAGCTAAGGACCACATGTGAGTGTTTAATAATTATTTTAGATTTTTAAGTAATTTAAAATAATAGGTTTCTCAATAGTTGTAGTTTTTCTGCAATTTTGAGACAGTTTCTATATAAGTTATTTATAGCTAGTTTTTAAAGTTCTTTTCAGTCTACTTTATCCAGTTATTTTTATTCAACTATTTTATTCAGTTATTTACAGTTATTTGTATTTTATTTGCATCTGTTTTAAATTAGAATTTAGCCTGTAAATGTTAGTTTCTTTTTATTCCTTTTTACGCGAATAGAACATTAAAAAGAGAATAATTCACAAATATGGATTAAAATGGAAAACATTAAATTTACGGAAATTAGATGTAAAATAAGAAGAACTGTAATAAAAAGAAGATAGACTGACATAGGGAAATTTGAGACATTTGCAAGCAAGTTTATAACTAGTAGTTATAACTAAAAAGGCAGAATAGAAGAGCAACTATAACATAGGTTATAATTAAACAGAAAGAACAGAAAAAGGCTTATTTTAAAGACTTATAATTAAGTTAATAAGCAAATATAGCAGAGATAACAGAAAAGGCTTATTTTAAAATTTTAGATTAAGTTAATAAGCAAATACAGTAGAAATAACAAAAGAGGCCTATTTTAAAACTTACACTAAGTTAATAAGCAAATATAGAACAAGGCCCGTACTAACAGCATTCCCTTTAAGACTATGACTGATGGTCTCACAATAGATATGTGAGGCTGGGCAGGACCCATTCAGACTAGGACTGATGGTCTCACAATAGTTAGGGGAGGCTGGGACACGTTTATGCTAACTAGGGTAAATAAAGGGCCAATAGATAGAAGCCCAAATCGGGGGATTTGGCAAGGGGCGCAACTAGATTTTGTTTGTTAGGACCCGTACCAACAGCATTCCCTTTCAGACTAGTACTGATGGTCTCACAAAACACTTAGGTGATGCTGGGAAGGACCCTTTCAGGCTAGGACTGATGGTCTCACAATAGATTAGGTGAGGCCGGGCACGCTTATGCTGACATGGTGAGTAAGAGGTCACAAGAGGGGGCGACAGTGAGTGTGTACCAACGGTGATCGAGCGTGCTGCATCGATTAGGGTTGTAATTCGCTACTGCGTTCCAAGCGTTAAATAGGTGTCTTTTGCTGTGGACCCACAGGATGGGACTAACTTACAGTGTCACCATAGAGATAGAAGGCCGATCAACGGGTAGAATTTGGATTCAGCCTAATTAAAATAGGATTAGGATTTCTGCCTAATCACAGCATTCTAAGACAAGTGCAAACAATCACAATCAAAGCAAACAGTTAAACAGTATTTTATTCCAGTTTTATCTTTCCTTTATTTCCTTTTATACTAGAACTATTGCTAAGACTATTATCTTTATCTTGCTTAAAAATACTAGTAGTTACTTTCACTCACCAGACTTTTAGTCTAACCCATACCTCTATTTCCCCTTTTCCCCTAAAGGCTAGTAGAGGCAAGGACGGTAGACTTCGATTTATTGGAGACCCATTTGCAGAGCTTTCTTATTCTTCATGTATTCTTCTTCTTTTCATTTTTCTTTTCATTTGGCTTTTGATGTACTGGTACTTATGAGAGGGATGATTATTTTTATTGTACCCTGATGATGTGACTAAGATTGTATTTTTCACGAGACATGTGTATTTGGTTTTTAAGACATATTCTGTTTTGAAATGAAGTTTAATTTTAATTTTCTAGTTATTATTTAAATGTTTCTGCTGTTTTTATTAATTTGTCTTGTGAATCTTAGTCTTTGTAATGTTTTAGCTATACCTATAATGCACCACATTCTTTAGTGTGCCCTTTTTGGGTATACTAACGGGTGTGGGGTGTTTCACGTGGTATCAGAGCCTAAGGTTACAGAATTCCAAAAAACTTATTTTAAAAAGTAAAGTATTTTTCAAAGGTAACATATTTTAAAAGTATTTTTCAAAAAGAAACTCTTAGAAATAATTTTTAGGTAAAAAGGAGTTTTTACAAAAATCACCTCAAAGTCCAGTTCAACCTTCTTTCGATTCGTTCGAGCCTAAATTTTCTTTTCCTTGCATAGAATGGCGGACGCCCCAAACCTTCCAAAGGGTGTCCAAGTCCTTGGTTGGTTTCGTAGATACCTCCAAGCTACGACACCAGAGGTGCAAGGGCAAGCACCCAATACATCACCAGCAGGTGGAAATCCCGTTAATCCACCTGCAGCAGCCAATTTTTCTAAGCTATGCAAGGACTTCGCTAGTCTAGGAGGCAAGACGTTTTCCGACATGGAGGATTTCGTGGAGGCACGAGCTTGGTTAAGGGATACAGAGCGGATATTTGGGCTGTTAGGATTGGAGGACCCATAGAGAGTTAAGCTTGCATCTGGACAGCTGAAGGGAGAGGTTAAGGAGGTTCCTAAATCAGAAAACTCTAAGTAGCAGTGGTGGAAGAATAAGAAGGATAAGGATAGGAAGAAAGGAGGAGGACCTGTAACGACCCGAAATTTTTGACCTCAAAAATTCGACATTGATACGTTCACTGTAGAAATGCCGAGCAATCGAACGCTGAAAATTCCAGATTGTTAGGGTAAAGAAGAAAAAGAGGTAGATGAAGAAACAGAAAATAACAGCACAAAATCTCACAATCGCAGTTGAACAAAATATAATATCAAATAACAGGATTTACACAAGAAAAGCTGTAACTGTCTATTTACAGACAATATATTAGAGTACGACCATTCACAAATAAACTGGACAGTTATAACAACCTGTCCCAGAATACTATCACTACAATCTCCAATACACAGCGGAATATACTCCATACGTCCCTGTCATCCAGCTCGTCTCCTGAACTCCAGAACGTCCTTACCTGAAAATCTGTAATACTCGGTTTGACCAGAGCATTACGATAAAGTAACACCCGAGTCAGGCTGGAAACCAGCGTGAGTAAACCCATTTAACTTGAAATACTAAGGTTGTAAAGCTTCTTTGAAAACCTAGGGTAACTCGTACCTCACTACGAGTTCTTATCTTATTATAGTCAAACACTTATTTCACAAAATAATATCTAAGTACCACTATATAGTTTCAATGGTCCGGTTACTTAATTTATTCCACTCCAGCCTATTTGATTCTAAAATCAAATATAAAAAGAATTATAGATTACTATTCGAAGTGGTTCCGGATATCGCTGATATCCGATCCCGGTCTATTCAAATTCAATACCATCTTTTTAAGCCAAGTTGTTTAAGTTAAATAATTCAATTAAACTTCAGAACAACGCATTCACACAGCAATTTATCATAGATCGGTAACTTACATTATCATAGTTCAACCAAAACATTTCATATCACAGAACACCATAATTTATCAGACTAGAGATATTAATCAATCCAAACATTCAATACAATTTAATCATCCATAAGCAAGACAAATTAGATGTTCAATTCCAAATTAATTTAATTTAATTTCCAAATAAATTAAATTAATTACTTTTAAATCCTACTCACTTAACATTAATTAATTACAAACCAATTAATTAATCATCCTTTAATTAATCATCTTAATTAATTATCCTTAATTAATTATTTCTTAATTAGCTCAAGTAATTAGCCTTTAATTAATTTCATAAATTAACTATCCTTTAACCTTTAATCACCTTAATTAATTAATTATACTATAATTAATTACATTCATAAATTACCCATAGATTACTTACACTAAGTAATCATACTTTATTAATTACATTAAGTAATTATACTTAATCAATTTCATAAATGATTATCCTTAATTAATTAAACCAATTAATTATCTTAAATTAATTACATTAATTAATTATCCCTTAATTACCTTCGCTAAGTAATTACCTTTTAAGTAATTATAATTATTAATTATTCTCAAATTAATCACATTAAGTAATTATCCATTAATTAATCACCTTAATTTATGACATTAAGTAATTAACTATCCTTTAATTACTTATAATAATTGACCTTTAATTAATTAATTAATCACATTAATTAATTATCCTTTAATCATAAATTAATTAACCTTTAATTACTAATTATCTTTTAATTACTTACATTAAGTAATTAACCTTTAATCACTTAAGTTAATTAATTAACCCTTAATTACTTAAGTCCTTAATTAATCTAAGATAAACCATTATCTTAATTAATTACTTTGAAAACTTTGATAACATTTTCTTATATGTTCTAAACTTGTAAATAATTTGCTCTAAAAACCTGGATAGTAATTTACTTAGTTTTTAAAACTTGTTCATATTTTTCTTTAATTTAAAATCCTGCTAACTTGCAAAAACAAACCCGAGCCAAACCCGGTGCCTCCCCTACTCAAACCCGAGTCAAAACCCTTCTTCCCCGACACTCTCTCATCTCTCCTATCTATTACGAATATTACCCAGATACCATGCACACGCGTGCACCGTGCACACCCATCTGGCCATTTCCGACCAATGCTGCGGCCACCTACAAATCGTCGATGCTCTACTCAGTTGACCCGACCACCCAGATCAACGATACCCACTGGAAATCGAAAATGAGCACATCGAGTTCTTCTTGGAACCCAAACCCACCGACGACATCACCCGCCGCCACCTTGTACCGTCGCCAGAGACCCCGCGATCCCGTCCAGAGTTGCATCACTGTATCACGCATCGATACCCCTCACTCCGGTCATCTACGGTTCACCCACGTCGTCGCCATGCCCTTGAGAACAACGACGACCGAAACTGCTCGTTAAACCCTACTTCAACGTCGACTAGCCGCCTCGACGAACTATAAATTCACCCATCATTTTTTTCCAAGACCCTTGACCCTCAAGCATGCTCTTGCAACGAGCACGATGAACAACCACCTTTCGATCACCGGAAATTGAGCGAAATCCAATTCCCGTTCAACTCACAAATTTCCCCCAATCCCAAAGTTAAAAATTATGATATTATTATCAAAATTCAGCATTTTCGAAAACGAATCCAAATATATGATCAAAACATGAAATCTAAACAATTGATTTTCTGACTACAATTGTTCGTCACTGTTATTTCTTATTTTGAAATAAATTCTCAATATATTCTCTTGATGCCATTTTTAAAAATCTAATCTGGTTAACACTATCATATTTCATTTAAAGATTAAATCCTAAAAGTGGTTCTGGAAAGAGATTAGGATTTTTGAACTTGATTTTAGTCTGTTGAATCAAAACAGAGGCAAGTTATACAGACATGCTCAGATATTCCATGTTTATATACATGAAACATATTAATTCATACATGCAAACATTCCACAACCTTACTTCATTATCCATCACATGCAACAGAATATATTACAAATTTTAGCTATAAAAAGGTGTAGTTTACTCACCTGTATTTTGAAGACAGAGAGCAGAGCTTATTTCCTGGAACTTGATTTTGAAGCTGATGGTTGATTTTTGAATTGTAACTTGATTTGTTGATTTGAATCTACTTATGTTTGAGTTGAATTTGAATCTTACTCAGGTTGAAACTTGAAGTTGCTTTTTTTTAGTTTGATTTTATTTTCAGTTTAGAAGAAGAGATTGAGAAATGAATATGAAAATGTTTGAACTGAACACAGCCTATTCTCTCAATATTATTAATATATTTCAATTTAAAGAAAATAATTTTCCACTTGTTATTTTGCATGTTAAAAAAGGCTACAAATGTCCAAACTCTTTATTTTATTTTTCACTTATGTTTTTATTATTAATTTATGTTTTCATATATATACAAAATAAATTTAGTACATGTATAATTTTTAAAAAGAAAGTATATAAACCTTTTATTAAATCTTATTTTAATCTATCATACTTTTAAATACATAAACATTTTATCTTTAGAGTTTTTAAATATAGAATTTAACTTTAAATAGCTTTTGAAAATTATCATATTGAATTCAAATCAATGCTTCCAAATCACAATATATATACATATATATATATATATATATATATATATTATAATTAGAAATATCTTATGTGAATTTTGATACACACACACACACTTATATACTTGCATATGTATACACTTAAAATTTTCAACATTATAAAGTTTGCACATATCTATTTATATATTTACTAATTTACTATAAGATTAATCATTTCCAGATATTTAATTCAATATTTATTATAGTTTCAAATCCATTTATATATCCAGATATTTTTAACTACCAGAATTTTATTTGTTCAACTAAATAAAATAAGTATCTCAAAAGTTTAAAATCAGTTAATTATCCAATTATCTGATGTCCAAAAATCCAGGTTATCACATTCCTCCCCCCATTAAATCTTTTCGTCCTCGAAAAGGAACGAAGCAAAAAATTTATTACAATGATTATTATCAGTTAAATTACTCTTTAAACCTTTAACTCTATTTATTTTAATGTTTCAAAACACTTTAAAAATCTACATAATATTATCAAAATAGTTTTATAAAAATACTTGGAAAACATTTTGAAAATATAGAATACATTTTTAGTGAGAATGCTCTGGAAATCATCACCCCCTTAGGACTCAAGGCAGAACCACCCCGTCGATCTCCTACTAAGTTTCAACTCTAATGGGAGCGCCTTTTTCTCCACAGCCATTCTCAAAACATTTTATACTATACACATATAGTATCTTTCAAATCATACTCTTTATATGTATCACATATAAACCTCCTTTACACAAAATCGATATCCCAAAATCGATAATTCTCAAACTTGGCTTTTCAAATTTCCAAAATTTGCTTTTTCCCAAAAATCAAAAGCCTTTCAAAATCAATGGGTTCCAAAAACCTTTTTCCCAAAATCATTCTCATAAAATCATTTATATATATAGATATATATAATCTTGAAAAATCTTTGGATCACTTCATACTTATATAAATTCCCTTTTATACTTCAAATAATTTTCAAAAATCTTTTCTTTTGGTTATGGATTCAACAAGGGGATGTTTATCATATGTAACGAATATATATAACTTTATTTATGCCAAATCAAATATTTATGTTTGATTTCTCTTATAAAGTTATTTACCATATTACTTACTTTCATAAAGTGAACTTCAATTATAAAGATATCCATCTTCCACTTTTATTCATCATATATTTCTCAAAATATACTTTTCTTTTCAAAAAATCATTTTTACATTCTTTTTTTTAAATCATTATATAAGAAAATAACAAGTACGCTCTCATATATATACACTCAACTCATTCTAGGGTACTACTGACCTTATCTTAATGAGTAACCCACCAGAGCCAAGGTTCTCGCTTAACCTTCAGCTCTAATACCAAATGTAACGGTCGACGACAGCGGCCATATAACGACCAGCTGTGGCTCACAATGGTACCCTAAACTTGCTTTTACGGCCAGCCTTTCGACTTCTTTACCTAACCGGTTAACCAACCCCTCCATGGGGACATGTTGGGGGCAAGAGTCTCCCGTTCGCCACCAAACGCGAAGCGAGAACCCCCTATCACGTTGTATTAAGCAAGGTCAGTCATATTCCAGAAAAAGAACATTCATGCAAACATAATTCAACATTTCCATATAGATTTGTCACATGCAATTGATTAAAACTGTTTTTAAAGGAAAGGTTTACTCGCTGTTTAACTTTAGAACAGAGAACAATGTCTTGCTTTGAAAAACTGCTAGTTTGACCTTTAAACTACAACTTGTTTTGCTTGTAATTAGCTGAGTTGATCCCGACTCTAGCCTTGCTTAAGTTTAAAAACTTGGTGAAGTTGTTGTTTGGGTTTCTTTATTTTGATTCTGGTTTTAGTTTTTAGAAAGAAAGAAAAGAGTTGAGAAAATAAAAATGAGTGTAACTCTATACAGCCTTGTTTCTAAACAATTTATATTTCAATTTAGAAAAACAATTTGCCACTTGTTATTTTGCTTGTTAACAAAGGCTACAAACGTCCAAACTCTTTATTTTATTTTTCACTTATGTTTTTATTATTAATTTATGTTTATATTCATATATATACAAACTAAATTTAGTACATGTATAATTTTTAAAAAGAAAGTACCTTTAGAGTTTTTAAATATAGAATTTAACTTTAAATAGCTTTTGAAAATTATCATATTGAATTCAAATCAATGCTTCCAAACCACAATATATATACATATATATATATATTATAATTAGAAATATCTTATGTGAATTTTGATATACACACACACACACACTTATATACTTGCATATGTATATACTTAAAATTTTCAACATTTTAAAGTTTGCACATATCTATTTATATATTTACTAATTTACTATAAGATTCATCATTTCCAGATATTTAATTCAACATTTATTATAGTTTCAAATCCATTTATATATCCAGATATTTTTAACTACCAGAATTTTATTTGTTCAACTAAATAAAATCAGTATCTCAAAAGTTTAAAATCAGTTAATTATCCAATTATCCGATGTCCAAAAATGTGGGTTATCACAGGACCTCAAAAGCAGATCAAGAAAGGCGAGAAGTGTCATAGTTGTGGTTTGGTTGGGCATTTTGCAAAGGACTGTAAGAAGGGCTCGATGAAGGGGAGGTGTTACAATTGTGGGCAACCTGGTCATCTTAGCAGAGCTTGTCCTCAGAGGACAGGGCAGAGAGCAGGCGCACCTACAGCGCAAGTGCAGGCTTTGGATGTAGTACCCTCTAGGAGTGAACCGGATAGAGGTAGGAAAGTCTCTGTAGAAGGTTAGATTTCTATTTCGAATTTTCCTATTCGGACTCTTTTTGACTTCGGAGCATCGCATTCTTTCATTTCTAGTTCCTTAGTTGATTGTTTGCACTTAGATATTTCTCTAGTTATAGACCCTATAGTTGTTTCAAACCTCATAGGAGGATCGGCACAATTATCTATGATTTGTAGGGGTTTGAAAATTTTAATACTAGGCGTAGAGTTTGATTGCGATTGGGATTTTCAGGATATGGGATGATTTTGGGGATGGATTGGCTATTAACTTATGGAGCGATATTGGACTACGAGAGGAGAGTCATCAAATTAGAGACATGCAGCGGTAGGACTCTCGAGGTTTCTTGCGACCCATAGGGGTCAGACATGTTGAGCTTCCTTTATTCCCTTGATTCATCACTAGAAGAGTTAGATTCTGTTCCAGTCGTTAAAGATTTCCCAGACGTTTTTAAGGAGGTTAGGGGACTAACCCCTAAGAGAGAGATCGACTTTAGAATCTATCTGAATGACAATGCAAAGCCAGTCTCATTACCCGTGAGACATATGACTTCTAGGGAGAGGAAGGAGTAAAGTAAGCAGATTGGTGAGGTATTAGAGAAATGCTTCATTAGACGGAGCATATCTGAGTGGGGAGCGCCAGATGCCTTCACTACAAAGGCAGATGGTTCCCTTCGACTTTGCGTAGACTATAGAGAGTTGAATAAGCTCACAAAGAAGAACTGTTACCCACTTCCTAGGATAAACGATCTTTTCGATCAGTTGGTAGTCTCTTTAGTATTTTCTCAACTTGATTTGGCTACTGGATTTCATCAGCTTAGGGTCGCTGACGATAGCATATATAAGATAGCATTTAGGACACCCGACAAATTTTTTGAGTGGTTGGTTATGCCGTTTGGGGTAACCAATGCCCCAGCCTATTTCGTAGATTTGATGAGCCGCGTTTTTTGAAATGTCCTAAAAAGTTCGTTGTAGTATTCTTGGATGAAATTTTGGTGTTCTCCAAGAGTAAGGAAGAGCATGCTATTCATCTTGAGGAAGTTCTTTGTACACTTCGTGTTCATCAGTTGAAAGAAAAGTTCTCGAAGTGTCACTGTTGGCGTAAGGAGGAGCATTTCTTAGGGCATGTGGTCTCAAGAGAGGGTTTAGCTGTTGATCCCGCTAAGATAGTAGCGGTGCAAGATTGGAAGGTCCCCAAGAATGCTACCGAAGTTAGAAGCTTCCTAGGTTTGGCTGGTTATTATAGGAAGTTTATCAAATATTTTGCTAAAATTTAAGCACTGCTTACTCGCCTCACTAAGAAGAATACGACATTCATGTGGGACGTAGATTGTGAGGATTCCTTCACAATGCTAAAGAGGACCCTTACTAGTGCACCAGTGTTAGTTTTACCCGATCGAGCTAAGCCTTTTACAGTATGCACTAATGCATGTGGGATGGGTCTTGGGGCAGTATTAATGCAAGAAGGAAGGGTAGTATGCTATGGAAGTAGATAGTTGAGGACTCATGAGAAGAACTACCCTACCCATGATTTGGAGTTAGCTGCTATTGTTTTCGCTCTCAAGTCTTGAAGACATTACTTGCTAGGAGAGAAGTTCGAGCTTTTCACTAACCATAAGTCATTGAAGTACCTATTCTCACAGAAGGATTTAAACTTGAGGCAGTAGCGTTGGATGGAGTTTTTAGCATCATATGACTTTGAGTTAGCTTACACCCCTGGTAAAGGGAACGTAGTTGCGGATGCGTTAAGTAGGAAGAGAGCAACCCTTAGTCCAATGTTCGTGGAGTGGAAAAGCATAGAGTTTATTTCCCCCTTTGATTTTATGCCCTCTACGGACATTACCCCTGGATTATTAGCAGCACTTGAGGTTAAGCCTACCCTCATAGATCGGATGGGCTCAAGGCAGCGAGAGGATTCAGAGCTTATGGATATTCTAGAGAGGATTAGCAGAGGAGAGGTCTCTAGACATATCTAATGCTATTTCATTGATAATAAAGGGTGGCTAAGGAGAGATGGAAGACTTTGTGTCCCCCGCACTAGTGATTTGATGGGAGCTGTTCTAAAAGAAGCACACCATTCCCGAATGACTATTCATCCGAGTGGTGATAAGATGTATAGGGACATGCAGAGAGTAATTTATTGGAGTGGCATGAAGAAGGATGCAGCAGAGTTTGTAGCTAAGTGTCTTGTATACCATGCAGAAGCCCAGTGGATTGCTTCAACCATTGGATGTACCCGAATGGAAGTGGGATAATATTTCGATGGACTTCATAGATGGTTTACCCCGATCTAGGAAGGGGAATACCAGTCTTTGGATGATTGTAGATCGTTTGACTAAGAGCGCCCACTTCATTCCGGTCAAGAGTAAGAAGACAACACCTTATTTGACATCCATATATGTTCGTGAGATAGTCCGACTTCATGGAGTTCCCTCTAGCATAGTGAGCGATAGAGACCCTATCTTTACTAGTGAGTTTTGGAGGAGCTTGCAAGAGACTTTAGGGACGTAGCTTAGATTGAGTATGGCCTATCACCCTCAGATGGATGGCTAAACGGAGAGAGTTAATAGAGTTCTTGAGGATTTATTGAGGATGTGCATTCTTGATTTTGGAGGAACTTGGGAGGAGTATCTTCCTTTAGTGGAGTTCACATACAATAATAGTTTTCAAGCTAGCATTGAATGGCACCTTTTGAAGCTCTTTATGGATGACCTTGCAAGGCGCCTTCATGTTGGTTGGAATCTACAGAGAGATTGCTACATGGTCCCGACATGGTTAGAGAGACTTCCAAAAAGAATGAATTGATTAGGAGAAGAATGAAGAGGGCCTAAGATAGGCAGAAATCCTATGCAGATAAGCGGAGAAGGGATATTGAGTTTGAAGTAGGAGACTTGGTTTTCATTAAGGTATCTCCACTAAGAAAGGTAGTAAGATTTGGATCAAGTGGGAAACTTGCTCCCAGGTTCGTAGGACCGTTCCCCATTATGGAAAGAGTAGGGAAGATGTCATATCGGATAAAGCTACCGGAGAGGCTCGCAGGAGTTCATGATGTTTTCCATGTTTCGCACTTGAGAAAGTGCTTACATGATTCAGCAGAGGTAGTGGAACCTAGTCAACTTGAGGAAGTTGAAGTGGAGAAAGAAGTATCGGTTCATCACATTCCTACCAAGATTGTTGGACGTGATATCAAGAAGCTTAGAAATAAGGAAGTCCCTTTGGTTAAGGTGCAGTGGGGAGATTGTATTGAGGACGCTACGTGGGAGGCTGAGGAGAAAAATTTGTACCTCTTACCCATATCTTTTCGATAGTATGTTTTGAATTTCCTTTTTCCATCTTTAGTTTTGAATAGGTTCTTTCCTTTAGTATCCTTTGGGAGGGTAGATCTTAGGATTTAACCTATGGATGGTAGGACTGAATGTAAACATGTTACTAGAAGATATTATGTATGATGGATGCTAGTGGTTGTAAGTGTTTGCTAGTGGATACTAATGGACGCATATATATACACTAGGCACTATTATCTCTTAGGGATTGGCCTAACTAGGTCACCAAAGCTTATGTATATAGATGTGTGCGCATTTGCATTTTATTTTTATTTTCCATGGTTGCTATAAATGGATGATTATCATATTATTGTTGCATTTGGATGTTGATTGTAGCACGCATATAGAACTATCAGTTATCATTAGGAAATTTGCATTCATTTGGATACATGGCACGGACATGATTGCATAAAAAGGAGGTTGATTGAATCAGTAGACCGTCTAATATTTTGCATTAGTTAGGGACATTGACACTACACTATTTTCATATATATATATATATATATCATAAATTGCATTAGAAAACTTAAGGACAATGGATGTAATGGATGGTGGTTGAGTATATGGTTGTAGAATTCGGATTAAAATATTTATTTCATTCTTCTGTCCTTAGAGATTTCGGGGACGAAATCCCTTAAGGAGGCGAGAATGTAACAACCCAAAATTTAAGCTATAATAATTAATTAACGAATTAATTAAATAATAAAAAAAGTTTGCGAAATTATCATAATTGAGCTACGGGAGTTGCACCATTGTATCCGTGGTAATTTTCAGGTCAATTTCCATATATAGTTTGTCAGAATCAGAGCTAAAACGAAGAAGTTATGAAATAAACAAGAAAACAGAAGAAAAAAAATTAGGGTTAGGTCGACCCTAGGGTCGACATATAGGTCGACCCTTACTGGTTATAGGTCGACCCGCCTATTCCTTTGTACGCAAGTTTTCCCATATTTGTTCGAACATGTCGTTTTGCAATTTCTTTTCCATCATGTGCGTTCGTGCTTCCATCTGACGGTTCCCAGTGAGCCTATGACATGGTTGCACCAGATTTAATCTTCAAATCCAACGGTTTGAGATCCCTAAACTACACTATAAATAAGACCCTAGGCCTAACTATTTTTCTCATTTAGATTTTCTCATATTTGGGTTCATTGCCAGAGGTTGGACCCTAAATAGAAAAAATTTCTAAGGAGGAAATATTTTTGATAAAAATATTCTACGCTCCAGAAGTGGATCAATGAAGACCAAGGACTAGAGCTAAGGACACCAGGTGAGTGTTTTGTAATTATTTTAGATTTTTAAGTAATTTAAATAATAGGGTTCTCAATAGTTGTAGTTTTTCTGCAATTTTGAGACAGTTTCTATATAAGTTATTTATAGCTAGTTTTTAAAGTTCTTTTCAGTGTATTTTATTCAGTTATTTTTATTCAGCTATTTTATTTAGTTATTTACAGTTATTTACAATTATTTGTATTTTATTTTCATCTGTTTTAAATTAGAATTTAGCTTGTAAATATTAGTTTCTTTTTATTCCTTTTTACGCGAATAGAACATTCAAAAGAGGATAATTCGCAAATATGGATTAACATGGAAAACATTAAATTTACAGAAATTAGATGTAAAATAAGAAGAACTGTAATAAAAAGAAGATGGACTGAAATAGGCAAATTTGAGCCATTTGCAAGTAAGTTTATAACTAGTAGTTATAACTAAAAAGACAGAATAGAAGAGCAACTATAACATAGGTTATAATTAAACAGAAAGAACAGAAAAAGACTTATTTTAAAGACTTATAATTAAGTTAATAAGGAAATATAGCAGAGATAACAGAAAAGGCTTATTTTAAAAACATAGATTAAGTTAATAAGCAAATACAGCAGAAGTAACAGAAGAGGCTTATTTTAAAACTTACACCAAGTTAATAACCAAAGATAGAAACAGGGCCCGTACCAACAACATATCCTTTCAGACTAGGAATAATGGTCTCACAATAGTTAGGTGAGGCTGGACAGGACCCTTTCAGACTAGGACTGATGGTCTCACAATACTTAGGTGAGGCTGGACAGGACCCTTTCAGACTAGGACTGATGGTCTCACAATAGTTAGGTGAGGTCGGGAAACGTTTATGCTAACTAGGGTAAATAAGGGGCTAATAGATAGAAGCCCAAATCAGGGGATTTGGGCAAGGGACGCAACTAGATTTTGTTTGTTTGGACCCGTACCAACAGCATTCCCTTTCAGACTAGTACTAATGGTTTCACAATACAATTAGGTGAGGTCGGGCAGGACCCTTTCAGGCTAGGACTGATGGTCTCACAACAGATTAGGTAAGGCTGGGCACGCTTATGCTGACAGGGTTTGTAAGAGGTCACAAGAGGGGGGCGATAGTGAGTGTGTACCAACGGTGACCGAGCGTGCGGCATCGATTAGGGTTGTAATTCGCTACTGCGTTCCAAGCGCTAAACATGTGTCTTTTGCTGTAGGACCCACAGAATGGGACTAGCTCACAGTGGCACAACAGAGACGGAAGGCCGATCAACGGGTAGAATTAGGATTCAGCCTAATTAAAATAGGATTAGGATTTCAGCCTAATCACAGCAATCTAAGACAAGTGCAAACAATAACAATCAAAGCAAACAGTTAAATAGTATTTTATCCTAGTTTTATCTTTCCTTTATTTCCTTTTATACTAGAACCATTGCTAAGACTATTATCTTTATCTTGCTTAAAAATACTAGTAGTTACTTTCACACACCAGACTTTTAGTCTGACCCACCGCTTTATTTCCCCTTCCCCTATAGACCAGCAGAGTCAAGGACGGTAGACTTGGATTTCTTGGAGACCCATTTGGAGAGCTTTCTCATTCTTCATGTATTCTTCTTCCATTCAGTTTTCTTTTCATTTGGCTTTTGATGTACTGGTACTTATGAGAGGGATGATTATTTTTATTGTACTCTGATGATGTGACTGAGATTGTATTTTTCATGAGACATGTGTATTTGGTTTTCAAGACATATTCTGTTTTGAAATGAAGTTTAATTTAAATGTCCAGTTATTATTTAAATGTTTTTGCTGTTTTATATATTTATCTTGTGAATCTTAGTCTCAGTGATGTTTTAGCTATACCTATATCGCACCACTTTCTCTAGTGTGCCCTTTTTTGGTATACTAAGGGGTGTGGGGGTGTTTCATTAGTAAAGAAAATATGTGGTTTTTGCTAAAATTAGGGCTAATGGAGGTTTGGATCTGTTTTGGGGAAGAAGAAAATGATTTAGGTCAGTTCCTACAGCCTCCTATTAGTACAAATTTCGAAGTGGGTTAGTAAGCCTAAGCACGGGCTTAGTAATCTACCCATTAAAACTGTCAGTAGGAACCAAAACCTAAAACTGCAATATGTTTGAAATGTTAAGTCCGTTTTTCTATTATGACCACTCTATGTAATGGGAAACCTGCATCCTGAAGTAGTGGAAGTGGTTTAAGACTATTAACCCGAAAAATGGGTCAACACCCTACATTGAGCGTGAAAGCACCAGCTCCGTTCTTATAGAGCAATAATATAGAAGATAAATGTAAAAAAGAGTAGAAATATCTAAAAGACAAGAAGATTTTTATAGTGGTTTGGTTGTTAATGAAGCCTACGTCCACTTTATAACTTTCTATTAACTGACTGCTGTTACAAGTTGAATCGGATTACAATATGTTTGAATCTTCTAAGCTAGATCAAGTCACAAGTATAAGAGTTTACTGGAGAATAACAGTGAACCCCAAGATGACTACTATGTGAGAGGAGAAGAGTGAAGAAAAATCTCTGTAGAGTTCCCGCAGCAAGTCTAGAAGAAGATCCTCTTTATGTTGCAGGTAGAATTATATTTATAGGCACAGAAGAACAATTGGGCTAAGCTGCTTTGCCCGAAGCCTACACTCGATGATACAAAGTTTCTTTGAAAATTTCATAACAATCCAACATAATGTGATGGATCGCTAGCGATCCAAAGGGCACGAATCGCTAGCGATCCATGTACTTATGGAAATTTTGGGCTTCATCCTTTGGGTTGCACTCCTTGTCTTATGTAGGTGCACTCCATTATATTTCGTAGCTAGTTTCCTTGTTTTGATGATGATTCGTGCACAGGTTGGGTTGAACTATGACAAGAGTCGGATGGGTTTTCGCTTCTCAAAGTTGGTTGCTTAAAAGGCTATGAAACTTGGCAAATGTACTTAGAAGAGATATTGATTCATGATGCAAGAGGCTTGAACGACCCATGAAGCTTCCTTATGGATCGCTAGCGATCCATGGATGATGTATCGCTAGCGATCCATCACCTTAGTGGATTTTTTTGGTTATTCTTCTTGAGTGCATTTGGCTTGTTCTTTTGGATGTCTTGTTCAAGTTTCAAGTCATTCTAGCATAGTCCCTAAGTTCTAACTCCTACTGAATTCTGTTGGGTTAAAAACTCGGTTAATAGAGACCCTAATTCGGTTTCTATCAAAAGTTATAGTCAAACAAGAATTTCATGGTCAAAATGGTCACATAGAAATTCGACAAAAATCATAGATGTGGAAGATGTCCCTAAGAGTCACTTTCCAAAATCTTAGAGTCATACAACTTCATATAAATAACATAGAAATATTTTACGACCCTTCGATAAGTAAAACATAGGCCGTAACACTCCCCCCTTTAGGAATTTTGCCCTCGATATCCCTAAAGAAATACAAAAAATTAATCATAGTTACCCTGCATGCCTAACAATCATGCATATCATCAAACTTGTCAAACACGATACCATGCAATCAATAATATAAGTAAACCTATCCTAGCATGCGGGATACTAAACTACCATATATGATATCGAAAGTGAAAGTAAATATGATAAACAATGGGCCTTACCATGTGAAGAGCTCCTGAAGTATGGGCCTCATACTCTCCTCGGTTTTCCATGTGCACTCGCATTCACTTTTACCCCATTGGACCTTCTCCACCATTTTCCTCCTAAGCTATTTCGTATTGCGTCTGACAATATGAACCGACGTATGAGACCTCAAAGCTTCTGGTTCAATCTCGATATCATCAAATTGATCCGGGGAAATCATCATGCCTGAGTCATGCACAAACTTTGTCATTTTCATACATAAGTTGACCCTATATGCTAGATTCTCAATCCTCTCTACAATCGGAAAAGGATCTACAAATCTTGATGCCAACTTCCCCTGCTACCAAATAAAATAAAAAAATTCAAAGGAAATTTTTTTCATGAATACCATATCTCTGGTACAAAATTCTAAATCACTACTCCTACTATCAGCATGACTCTTGTGCCTATCTTGTGCAACTTTCATCTATTACCGAATGAACATTATCTTTTCTGAGGTCTCTCTAATCATATCTGGCCCAAATATCAGTTACGCACCCGCTTTCCACCAGCATGAAGAGGAATTACACAGTTAGCCATATAATGCTTCATATAGTGCCATACCGATACTAGACTGATAGCTATTATTGTATGTGAACTCTACCAAATGCAGTTGATAATTCCACGAGCCTCCAAAATCAAGAATGCAAGATCACAAGATATCTCTAGTATACGATTCACTCTCCCAGTCTGCCCATCTGTTTGCGGATAATAAGTTGTACTAAGATGTAGCTCGGTACCCAATGCCTCCTATAAGCTCTTCCAAAACCCACTAGTGAATAACGGGTCACGATCGCTCATAATGCTCTTTGGCACACCGTTAAAATCATACAGTCCATTACACATACAACTGGCCAGTTTGGCTGCCGTTCTACTTGACTTGACGGGTATAAATCTAATTCTCTTGGTCAATCGATCGACTATGACCCAGATGTTATCATACCCTGCTCGAGTCCTTGGTAGTACATCAATGAAATCCATCAATATCTGCTCCAACTTCCATGCGGGAACTTCAAGCAGTTGCAATAGGCCAGTTGGTTTCTTTTCCTCTACCAAGATGGATGTCCCGACGTCCTTCTTCATCCCCTCCTACTATTGGTCTACATTATATCATGATACATCTTGTTACCACCAGGATATATGGTCAACCAAGAATGGTAGCACTCTCGTAGCACCTCGTCTTGCAATTCATCAACATCGAGAACAAACAATCTCCCATCCTTACGGAACCAACATTCTCGGTAAAGTCCCTATTACTTTATATCCTTATACCTTACTCCTCCTATTTTTTTCATGATCTCTGTCAATCTAGCATCTCACTTCTGACTGGTACCGATCCGATCAATGAAAGTAGGTCTAATTATCAAGCTTGCCAACATCTCTGACTCTAACTCGTAATGAGGTCTAAAGTCATAACCAACAATATACTCTAATTGTTTCCACTCTAGGAACATCTCCCATAAACTGGCATGCCCTCCACTCAATGCATCAGCGACCACATTCCCCTTACTAGGCGTATAAGAAATGCCAAAGTCATGGGAGGCTAAGAATTCCAACCATCGCTGCCGTCGAAGCTTGAGATCCTTCTAGGAGAAATGGTACTTCAAGGATTTGTGGTCCATGAACAGCTCGAACCTTTCCCCTAGTAAATAGTGCCTTCAAATTTTCAAAGAAAACACTATTACCGCCAACGCCAAATCATGAGTTGGATACTTCTTCTCGTTTAGCTTCAACTGTCGACTAGCATAGGTGACAACATTTCACTTCTGCATTAATAACGAACCTAATCCAGTATTACAAGCATTTGTGTATACTATCAACTCCTCATTTCCAATCGGAATGATCAATATAGGTGCGCTCGTCAACCTCTTCTTTAGACTCACGATTTCCTACTCACATCTTGCATCCCAAGTAAAAGTCTGATTTTTCTTTGTCAAATTGGTTAATGGCGCGACTATCTTTGAGAAATCCTTGATAAAGTGTCTATAATATCCCGCCAGTCTTAAGAAACTCCTCACGTCGGTAGCATTCTTGGGTTGGCTCCAATCCTGAACCGTTGTCACCTTGGCAGGATCTACCGTGATGCCCTATTTGGAGATTACATGTCCCAAGAATCTCAATTCCCTTCTCCAGAAGTGACATTTTGAAAACTTTGCTTTTAACTTGTACTTCCACAACACTTCGAGTACAATCCTCAAGTGCGCCTTATGTTCCTCCTCTGTCCTGGAATAGATCAGAATATCATCTACGAACAAAAGTACAAATCTGTGCAGCTGATCTCTGTGGACACGGTTCTTGAGATCAACAAATTATGCCAGAGCATTGGTTAGCCCGAATGGCATAACTAACCACTCATGGAAGCCAGATAGCGTACGAAATGCGGTGATCGGCACACTCTCCTTCGCTACCCTCAATTGGTGAAATTCCGTAGCCAAATCCATTTAGGAGAACAACTTCGCACCATGGAGCTGATCGAACAAGTCATCAATACATGGGAGTGGATAATTGTTCTTCTTCATCACTTTATTTAGGTCACGATAATCCACACACAACCTTAGAGAGCAATCTGCCTTAGTAGCGAATACTATGGGTGCACTCCACTCAGATATGCTCCTATAAATGAACGCTCTTTTTAACAGGTCATTCACTTGCACCTCTAACTCCTTCTGCTCTCTAGGTGCCATATGCCTTAAAGGCATAACTATAAGTCTCTCCGTCTAGTCTATAGGGAATTCGATCTCCCTATGTGGTGGTAATCCTACCACCTCCTCAAATACGTCTGGATATTCCTTAATGATAGGCATAGATAAGAACTCATCATGTGGAATCTCAAGCGAATATAGAAAGCTAACCATAACCCTATCCTCTAGTAGACAGCCAATCACTACCGTTCACCTTTCCACAGCCCCAATTATCACCAATGGCTTCTCACAATCCACTGCTGCCGCATATTTCCTTAGCTAGTCCATTCCCAAGATAATCCCAAATCCAACAAAATTTAAAACAAAACAATCACAAACAAAAGAGCATCCATGACCCGATAAGACCAAACAATACACAGGCTAGTGGAGCCTTCAACTGGGTTCATCACAATCAACGGTCGGTCAACAATTTCATATTTCAATCCTAGTCTATCTACTAGGTCAAAAGATATAAAGGAATATGAAGCCATGGTATTGAATAAAACATGTAGAGGAATATCATAAATGGAAAGCATACCTTAAATAAAAATTCCCTTCCATTTCTCTTTCATCGAGGGAGCACTAGACGAAGTCGAAATAGCTTCTAAAGTTATTCGTCCTCGAATAAAGGAAAAACTAAGATAAATCCATTTTCGTACGATTGCATTTAGCGTATGCAATAAGCCGTTAAACCTCTGGGTGTCCCCAGTAGGACGAGTGTTGTCTCGTGAGGGTTTTCAGCGGATACTACCCACAAAATCCAAATGCAGGATGAAAATATTTACACAATGCAAGATTTATTTACAAGGAGATGAATGCGAGCTTTTGAAAATATTTACAAATGAAGGATTTATTTTTAAATTGACACAAATAAGTTAAATATAGGTTTTGGTTATTATCTTGAAAATTTAAGTCATTTTACTCGTCACAATTTCCAACAAAAATTAAGTTATCATAACAAATAAACTATAGTTTAACTTGTTATTTCGGTTGATAACAAATTGTAACTATGAAACGGATACTTAGTTGATTATCAAAGTTTATCAAGGTGGTATTTTCATTTCTTTTCAATAACAAGTCAAATCAAATAAGTTAAAATAGTGCTTGGATTTCATTTGCTTACTCTCTCCATTTTTTTTCTTTTGAAAATTTTATCGATATTAACAATATTTACATATGCCTAACTCAGATAAACTGAGGCCACATATATTACCCATGCACTGCCTTGCGGACTGATGTGAGGGGAATAAAGAGCGTGGCGAGTGAACACACAAGTGTGAACACTTATTGACTGTAGGCGTTATTAGTAAAATAATTTTTATATACACACCTAACTCAGATAAACTGAGGCCAGATATACCGATCGTGCACTGCCTTTCGGGCTTACGTGAGAAGGGTACAGAGCATGGCGAGTGAACACACGAGTGTGAACACATGACTCTAGGTGTTTATTAAGAAAATATATAGATATATACAAAAAAATTCTTTTGTTTTTGTTTTTGTTTTTTTTAGGGAGAGAGTTTCGCAAAATCATCTTAGCATCATTTAACTTAGAAGACAAAAAAATGTTATATCCTTTACTTTAAATCAACCACTTTTTAAAACAAAGATTTTCAATTAAGATATATTTCATAATTATCACGTATGAATCTTCCTATATACTAGTTAAACCATTATTATTTGTAATCAAACTTCATTTTTATTTTTGTTAAGACGAATAAATTTTCAAAAATTTCAATTTAATAAACCAAAACCATATATTTATCTTATAGTGTTTCTTTAAAAATAAATCAAAATGCTTAAAAAAAATTGTTTTTGGGATTTTTTTTGTTTTTAAAAGAAAACGCAAAATAAATCATGTAAAAAAATGAAGATGAGTCTCCCCCCACACTTGATTTTGACTGTGTCCCCACAGTCAACCCAAGTGGAAGGAGAAAAATAAAAATAAAAACATGACCTTTATTTAAATGAAAATTAACGGTATTTACACGTGATCATAAAGTATATCGTCAAAGCGTAAATGAAACGGTCTTCCAAAAACCGATTCATTTGCCTTATCAAGTATACGAGACACAGCTTAAGCTCGAAAAACCAAATCGTAAACGACTTCAAAGTTGAATGTTGATTTGGAAAAATGAATGTCGTTTTATTGAAAACCGTACGAGTTGTTTTATTTTCGATGATTTTCGGGGTTGATAGAATAATTGGTTGAAATTCAAATTTCTTATCACCAAATTGAAATTCAATTTTATCGCTGAAAACTTCTTCAAAATTATTGAATTCAAAATCAAAATGGTGATTTAAATCTTCCCCGTTGGAATTTAACAACTCGTCATCTAAAAGTCCAAAAAATTCGTGTTCATTAAATTCGTCTTCCTTTGTTGGATTATCAACAACTTTATTGCATAAATCAAGTTCAAAATTCAAAGTTGTTGTATTCAAATTTTCAGAAAAAGGAATATTAAAATTTAAATTGAGTTTCTCGCCCTCAAAAGAATTGAAATCCAACTCAATTACCAAATTTTCAACAACTTCATTAAGGTTATTATTTTCAATTTCAAAAGTTGTTATTTGAAAATCGTCGATTTGGGTAAAAGATGGATTATTACTTAACTCGTCACACGTTGGGATTTGATTTTGTTTCTCACGTTGTTTCATATATGTTTCAAACAACGAATCCGTGTGATCATCGTAAATTTCGTTCATTTGCTCAACAAAATCCAATTTATAGTTATTAGCATAAGGATTTTCACTTTGAAATTGTTGAGGACAAAAGTTTTCAGTTGTAACATGGTTAAGATTATTCCCATCGCCAAATTCATTTGAAAAGTTGTTTCCATTTTCATTTTGAGTTTGAAATTCATTTTGGAGTTCGAAATTGAATTGGCATGGGTTATAATCCAAATCGTTTGAATTTTGAATTGAATTCAAATTTTGAAATCCTTGACTTGAGTTGTTATGCAAATATGAATTACACAAATCATTTATCATTTGATTTTGTTGTGTAGAGATTTCAAGTAGAGATGAAATGATATTTTCGAGATTCGAGGGTTGTTCGTCATTTTGAAAATTTTGTGGTTCAAAACTCGAATCGTTTAAACAATAGTTATTGTTGAAATATCCATAAGAATTTGGTGTGAAATTATATGGATTATATTGATTTTCACAACTATCGTAGAATTCAAGTGAATATGGAAATTCAAACATTTTCAAGAACATTTTTGGTTTTTTTTTATAAAGGAAAAATATTTACAAATAAAATTTATTTTTCAAAAGGGAAATTGATTTTTTTTTTTTGGTTTTTCAAATTTTTTTTTGTTTTTGAAAAGGTTTTATAATAAAATTTTTATTTTGGTTTTTCTAAATTTTTTTTTGGATTTTTGAAATTTCAAAGAAAAGGATTTAAAAATTTCAAATGAAAAGGAAAAGGAATATTTACAATTTTTGTTAGATTTGAATTTTGAATTTTTTTGTTGTTTTTTTTTAAATATGCATGATCTAATGAAACTAAATGAATGCAGTGGTTAATTACAAATGATTTATCCTAAGTTAACCCAAAATTGTATAATCACACATTGTCTTAATTCAACAAGATAGTTCTCAGCCAGGTAACAGGCATGGGTTATCGGAGCACCACGAATCACCGTAGCAATGCAGCCGAAGGTTTAAGTACCTTCAGAGGAACAACCACTATAATATTTACGAATCACCGTAATATTTATAAATGGTTATTACTCTCCCGTAGCCTAGACACCGAGAAATTAAATTGTTCAAAGAAGACAATTTGTCAATATACAATTATGCGTTATAGATGTCTAACCGTTATTAATCAAATTCTAGGATGAAATGCAAAGCAGAAATTAAACGTGTATTAACAATGCAACTACAAATGAATTTTTTTTTTGAATTTTCTTTTATAAAATGCAAGCAAACGACAATGCAAGGCAAATAAAAACAATATATATAGCAACCAAGCAGTTTTTTTTGGCAAGCAAAGCCAAACAATTATTTTTAGCAAGCAGCTCCTTTCCTTTTCTGCTTTTGCAACCTGAAAATAAAAACAAGATATATATACAGTTTTTTTTATATTGAAGAAGAAACTAAAATAAATGAAAAACAAAACAAATTCAAAACAACCCCCGTTTTTTTGGAAGGGACAATTTTTTTTTTATGAATTTTTTTTTTGAAAAGGAAACTTAAAAGTAAAGTTTTACTTAAAAAAAAAATTTTTTTTTAAGAGAAAGATAAAAAGGTAAAACAATTTGAAATTTGTTCTTTTTTTTTTGGTAAAACAAATTTAATCTAAAAGAAAACAAACTAACTAAAAAAAGAAAAAGAAAAGATTAAAACAAAATCAAGTAACACTGGCCCGGCCC
The DNA here is from genome assembly GCA_030737815.1 of Allium fistulosum. Classification (NCBI taxonomy): domain Eukaryota; kingdom Viridiplantae; phylum Streptophyta; class Magnoliopsida; order Asparagales; family Amaryllidaceae; genus Allium; species Allium fistulosum. The sequence goes on along the minus strand of CM060905.1, from coordinate 298,227,400 downwards.
AACTTAACTTAACAAAACTAAAGCACTTCCACTTATAATCAAATAAACGATACAGCAAATCTTCCACCTTCCACAAATCGATTTCAATTTCGCAAATCAAAACCAACAACAACTTGTTCGCATTCACTTGGAATGGAGGTCAAATGTTCGATGACAAGGCTTTTTGGTTGCTCGGTGGTGTTCGCAATTTGAGGAGGATGTTCGATGAAGTGATGGAGGATGGAAGAAGACGATTCAGTTTGAGTGGTTTGATTGAGGTTCGTTCTACACTCTTTCCTACTCTTTTTTTCGATTTGAAAAGAAATTGGATGATGATGGTTGGTCACTGATTTGCAGGGGGCAGAGCGATGTTTGATTTGTCGATGATTCAAACTCGGTTGATTTGGGGTGTTGTTCGATGTTCTATGGAATGGAAGTCGAGTTGTGGTCTGCTGGGTTCAAGTAGTGTAGAAGCTAATTGCATTGGTTATTGGTTGTGATGGTCAGTGAGCGGGGCGGGGGGGGGGGGGGGGGATTTGCAGTTTTGGAAACGATGTTGTAACAAGCAACAATGTCAGTTGCAATAGTGATGGGAGAATGGCATGGTTGTTTTGGTAGTGGTGATATGATGGTATAGCTGTATGATGTAACAACAGCTGTGGTCTGAATTGTTGTAGCAGTGATGATATTTGGTGCACAGTTGTATGTGATATGGTGAAGGTCAGTGGTTTGTAGCTTGATGGAGAGGAGTTGTATGTTGAATGGTTGTGTAGGAGGCAAAGATCAATACAGCATTGAGATGGTTGTTTGAGACAGAGCAGGTTGTGATAAATTGTTGTATGCTGGTTGTTGGCTGAAGATATTGTAATTAGTGAATGAGTGGGGTTGGTTGAGGAGTGTTAGTGACTGGAAGTTCTGGCAATTGTATGATGTTGTATGATGCTGTATGATACAACAAGGAGTTATATTGGGCAGTGCAGTTGCGGTGATCGGAAGAGGTGGTTAGAAGAATGTTGTCTGTTGTTGACAGTTAATCTCAACGATCACTAGAGCGCTAAGCAATTTTTTGGGCAAAGTGATCCTTTCTCTTTGAAGATGCCTTCTATAAAGTTCAGCTACCAAAAGAGAGTGGCGAGCTTGGGATTTTGAACCTTAAACTATGGAATATCGCTGCTATTTCAAAACACTTCAACCATATATTATCTCAAAGTAGCAACTTATGGGCTAGGTAGGTGAGCAAGAACCTTATCGAAACAAAGAATTTTTAGTTAATCTTCACCTCTTCCACTGTTGGGGGCTGGAGAGTGGTTTGAGAACAGCAGTTGTAATGACAGTGAGATGATCGTCGGAATAACTGTATGTTGAAACTGTGGTTGAAAATGTTGTTGAAACTGTACAACGATGAAGTTGAAACCGTGTTGATTTGTGTAAGAGAAAGAAATATGATGGAATGCGGTGTTCGAGTTGTAGGCAGTGAATTTGAAAAGGGATTGAGGAGTAGTTGTATATGGCTTTGTCTAGAAGGTGTACAGGGAGGTTCGATTCAGGGGGAAAAGTAAGATGGTGGTTGTTTGGAGTTGTAGTAGTTGAAATGTATATGTAAATGGTCTTGTGTTGCAGTGTTTTGTGATGGTGGGTGAAGTCTCCACTTGATGTATGATTATGGTCAGAGGTAGGTAAGTGAAAGAGTGATAAGTGTGGCTTAGCAGAGGATTGAAGTGGAATTGAATGGTTATGGTTGAGGAACAGTGGATGAAGTGTAATTGCTGGCAGTACTGTGGTTTGTAAATGACAGAAATGCAATGATATGCAGGCAGAAGTTGGCAGTTTGAAATGTATATGAATGTGAATGGTAGTGTGCTTGTTGAATTGTACAGAGGTGGTAGATATGGAGATTGTTGTCAGATTATTGTCAGTAGAGATGCGCTTGCGGTTTGGCTTGCGAAATGTTGAAATGGTGAATGGTGAAGGAAACTGTGAAACTGTAGTGAATGTGAAGATTTGTATAAAGTGTGAAGTTGAACAGAGCAGCAAATGCACTGTTTTAATGGTGAATGTGTATGTTTATTAGAGGGGTTGCAAGTTGAAGCAGTGGTTTGTATATGGGATGATGTATTGACTGTAGCAGGGTTGTGATAGGTAGTTTGTATATGGTGGTTTGTGTGAAGGTTAGAGGAGTGGTTGTAGTGTGAGGATGATGGCTTCAGGGGATGGTAATGGTTTAACTGTGAAGTGAATTATATGGCTATGATGATCAGAGGAGTGAAAAGTGGAGGTTGAAAGTTTCGGTAAGGGGTAGTAAGAGGGAAATGATTGACAGAGGTTAGGGACAGTGGTGTGTATGTGCACAACTATGAGGCAGAGGAGAGGAAGTGAGGGATGGTTTGTAATTCGATTGACAGGGGGTAGAGGAGGAGGGAATTAGGCAGTAGAGGTTGTGATTCTGGTGATATGGGAAGTGAACAATGGTGCATAGAGATTCACAGTGCACTGTTGCACTGTTGAGTAGAAAAGCAGTTGTAAAAATTTTAAATGTAATTGCAGCCGAAAATTGTAAAAGGAATTGAAATGGAATGAATTTTTTTATTTTTCAATTGAAGTTTTGTATATATATATATTTTTTAAATATGAAATGCAATTAAACAAAAAACAAGAAAACAACAACAAACACACAAATTTTTTTTTAATGCAAACAAACACAATACAAAAAAAATCAAGCAACAACTAATCCGAAGAATAGAAATTAAAAATCAAAGCAATTCCCCGGCAACGGCGCCAAAAACTTGTTCGACAACGGATTTTCTATCGGTTTAGAAAACCGTCGAACGAATTTAGAAATAAAATTAACCGCAAGCGCACGGCGTACTATTGAAGTACGTGGCGAGTACGGGTCGATCCGCAGGGAATTGATGATTTTAAAATTCTATTCAATCAAATTAACCAAAGTTGAAAATGTGATTAGCTAAAAATGAGAAAACTAACAAACTAACAACTACAATATGAATGAAAACTATGAGAATAAATTGACAATTTAGAGATAATTCCACTCTCTAGATCACATAAATCAACAAAATGAAGTTATGATCTCTCTTTTCTTGTCATTAGTGTAATTAGTTGATGTGCTTATCATAAGTATGGTATATTCGTGCTATTAATTAGCACAATATAAACCATCAAACTATAACACAACCACTATTACACATTTAACGCTCATGAAATATGACAACAAAGTTGAAAGCAAAATCTATTTTAAGCATGGCCTATTAACTATTGTTTAGAAATATAGGCCATCAAATTTTAATTTCAACAATCACTTCATTACCATCATCATATGTAGATGAAGAGGTAATCATTGTTTGTGATTGTTTAAGCATAGCCTATTTGGTGTCAACAATATAAGCTATCAAATTCACATCAAAAACAACAAGTTAAACCACTTCATATTAAGCACAAAAAGAGAGCATAAACATCAAAATGTTGAAGCTACATGATTAGAGGCTTCATTACCCCTAAATTGAAGGGATTAGCTTCTCATTTGTGTTATCATATCAACACTTGTAGCTTGCAACATGAAACTAAAAAAGAAGGAGAATGAAAGCTAATGGAAAAGAAAACTAATTAACAAGAATTAAACTAATCTACTTTGCATGAATGTAAACTACACTACTAACATAAGAAGAGAAGAAGCACGTAAATAAAAGAGAATTAACATTGCATAAAAGAAAGAAAAGAAAAATTACAAGAAATAAAAATGGCTAAGTAACCATGAAAAGAGAAAGAGAGCTTTCTTTTATTTTTAAGCTAAAAACTAACTAAGAAAGACTAAGGGAGGAGAAGATTACATGAAACATAAGGGGTATATATACAAGTGTTAAACCCTAATTCATATTTTTGGGGAATGCCCAAAATACCCTCTTAAGAAGTGTGGAGGCCAAGTAATCATTAGCTTCAAATAATACTCATTTAAGTGTACATGAAGCCATTAATTCCATAAGCATGTGCATTAGCCTCTAATTTGAACATTAAGGTAGGTAGGGTCCTCCATTATCTTCAGTTTGAATTATTTCCATCTTCATTTGTTCTCTTCACTCTTATGCATGCATATATCATCATGTAACCACTTGTAAAATTCACCAAATTTCCTACAAAACAACATAGAAAATTCCAAGTAAATTTTCACAATTTAATAAATGCATAAAAATGACCATTTTGCCCCTATATGAAGATGAATATGTGACAATTTCAAATAATTTGAATTTTGGTTTAAACAAGTTAAAATACCCAATATGATCATTTATTTAATTTAAATAGATTAAATATAGTGGTAAAAATATGCACATTTACGTGCACATCATAAAGCATATGCCTTCACAACCTGTTTCTGCTGCAATGGTTCCGAATAATTCTTCAATATTTGCGTACGCCTTCCGCGGTTGCAACACTTCTTCTTCCAATCGATTTTGCAATCTTTGATCAAGTGACCCTTATCTCTACAACCAAAGCAAATAGGATCCACCTTAGCCTTCTTTTGAGCATTCTTCTCCTCATTCGTTCGTCGAGACTGCTTCCTCTTTCCAAAACACTTCTTCTTGCCTCTACTACTTTGTTGTGGTTTCGGCTCTTCCTTAACAACAATAGCTGATTTTGACTTGAGGTATAAAATCTTCTGGTGAAGAGCTTTCTCGACGTGTTTCTCAAATGGCTCATCGATATGACTCACTAGCTTCTCCCCTAAATAGTCATCCAAACCCATAATAACCTTCTCGTTCATCCTCAATGAAGTGTCGATAAAAGACACTCATACTTCGGCAAAGCATCAAACTTAGCAATGTATTTAGAAATAGACATATCTCCCCGCTTTAAATCAGCGAATCTCCTGAATATCACTGACTTCTAAGCAGCCGGAACGAACTTCTCCTCAAACTTGGCCTTGAACTGCTCCTAAGTGAACTGATCCTTGGGAGTAGCAATAGTGATGGCGTTCCACCAGTTTATGACACGCCCTTGAAGTTGTCTAGAGGCTAGCTTCCTCCTTATGGAATCATCAATCTCCATATCATCAAAGATAGGTTCGTAGGTATCCAACCATTCCTGCAATTCGATGGAAGACTCCATTCCAAGAAATGACTTGCTTCCCAAAGTAGAGTAATCTTTGCATAGCTTGGCAAAGTCAACCCTTAGCGCTTGAACTTAAGAACCACCACCAACAGCAACATTTGGAGCGGTCACTTGGGAATTTTGAAGCATGTTTTCCATCATCGCATTGAACATGGCTTGCAAGTTAGGATTTGTAGCCTCCTAAACTGCTCCTTGCTCAACTCCAGAGATGGAGTTCCTAATAGTGTTTCTTGTTTGCCAGCTCATCCTCGATCTTTAACAAGAATGATCAATCTCTCAAAAAGAAAACTGTGCTAATGGTATTCGTGTGTGCATGCGACTTATATACTATATATACTACTATATAGTTTTGAAATTCAAAATATATAACAAGTATGCACTCTCGTACACACACACACACACACACACATATATATATATATATATATATATATATATACATACATACTCTCTCGACTCGGCCTAGGGTGAGAACTCCTTCCCTAAATCTACTGAATCATGTTATCCTTTAGGTTAATCAACACAACCTAAGCGTTGATACCAAATGTGAGGACTACCCTACACTACCAGCACCCAATATATAGAAGATAGCGCGTTGCTGTCGTGCCGATCGATGTAGAGCAATCATCAAGTTTTAAAAATGAAATAAAACATCAAAGAATATGTAGTATATCTCACGACGCATGGAATAAAATATAATGTCACAGATATAAAACAGAAGAGACAGTAATAATTAAGTGATCCAAATACCAAAGTATAGGTACATAAAGTTATACATCATGAAATAAATTTTATACAACAGAAGAAACTCATAAGACTATCTCATACTAATACTAATAAGCAACATTGCCAAGGCTCGACAGTATTGCACAGTGGAATAAGCATAGAAATCCATATATAATATGAGATAGCTCCCTCCAGCTCGTCCTCTGTGTAGCTACTACATCATACCTAGACCTGCTATCTAGTCTACTCATTTAAGAGCACCCGAGATAACAAGAAGAAAAGCATAAAACCTCATCAAACAACAGTCTGGTGTGAGCAGTAAATGAATCTCAAAATACTATACAAGTCGATATAGTAAGGAATAAAGGTATACGAATCATACATGACCAGTCCCTACAACCAAAGAGTTAGCACATAATAATATAATATGCTACTCTAAGTGTCATAAAGGTGCAATACAACTAAGTATGATAACGGGTGTCTAGGTATCCCTATCTCCAATACCTATCTTCAATGACTACCCTAGAGTAATAGACTATGGAGGAGAAATCAAAGCAACCATAACATCCAACAAACAATCTGCACTATCACTCTACATACTGTGGATATATGATAACTCGTATGACCATTCTATTGCCAGGGACTAATGGTAGTCTCGGTTTTCAGTGTACACTCTTTAGCCTGACGCTGATACTAAACCCATTCAATCGGTCCGTGGTACATAGACGCATTTAACCGATCCGGGTACCTTTCAACATACCCATGAGCGTCCTCATGTTACCCCTGCTTTGAGTACAACGAAACACTTTGAGTTTTAGCGATCCCTTAGTATGTTTATCCGAGCCCTTTCCTTTGCTCTAACTAAATTCCATTATCCTGAAGGAACCATTCTACATTCCCTTACTCAATGAATCCTTTCAAAATCGAGCCGTCACCTTCGAGGAACCATTCTATGTTCCCCATTCTACGACTCCTTTCAACATAGAGTCATCTTCTTCGGAACTTTACTCCATTCAACGTCGAGTTACAAACGAAGGCTCTAAGTTTGATCATGTTGCTACATCGCGATCAATCATCATGCGAATGAGCAAACATCTCCAGCATGACCTCTCGAACCCTTGTACCAACCCCTCGAAGTTCCATCCCCATAAGACCAAGCAGAAGAGCTCGTTACCGATATCTGAACTCGGTACTGACCTTTGTACTTGCCCAACTAGTAGCCAAGTCTCTTCCCATTCAATTCCTTGCTTCTAGTGCTTCTTGCCCATATGCTTTGACCACAATCTTTCTAGTCCAAATCAAATCGCCCTTCAAAGCACTCTAATTTGAATCCTAGAAATAAGTCGTCATAGCCTCAATTACTTAGCCAATCTCCAATCCATCACATTAGGCAATCTCTACAGTTATCGTCTCCCATTTCCCCAAGTCACTACCGACATGGACCAATGTAGAGAGCTCGATACCAACCTCTCAAGTCAGTATAGATCTCTGTGCTTAGAGAATTTGGATTGCAATTTGGACCACGAGCTCTTCCCATGCTCTAGAATCTGCCTCCCAAGTTTGGTCCAATTCCGACCAATTTTGCCTTCGATTTGCCCAATTTCCCAACCTATCCACCTAACACCCAAACACTAGCAAACAAAATCAAAGCACAATGTACAATCACATAATAACATGCATATACCTCCATTCACATAACCAGTATGTGAGAATTAGATATTTAAATTAGTTTTACTCTAAATTTAGGTTTTACATTAGCATATGCATATGAATGATGGAAATTACACTAGCATGAGGATATGAGTTAATAGATTACAAAACCCATTTCAAAACCATTTTAGAACCTCCAATTTCTGGTCATAAGCATATATGGATAACAGGTTTAAGTTACAAAACCCTTATTAAATCATTTTCATGTTAAAAAATAATCATTTTAACTGTTTAAACAAGTATTGATGAGTGAGAGGTCAAGAACCACCCATCAAATACCTAAAATACCCAATTTCTTCCTTATATCTAAGGTGGACAGCAAGAAAGAAGGACCCAAATCAATTAAAATTATAATCTCTAACTTTTATATGCAAATCCCCTCTCTAATTAATGATTTGGCTAAGATTAGTAAGGAAAAGATGTTATTATTGATGAAATTAGGGCTAACGGAGGTTTGGGTATTTTTGGGGAAGAAGGAAATGACTTAAGTCGGTTCCTACAGCCTCATACTAGCACAAATTTTGAAGTGGGTTAGTGGGCTTAAGCACGGGCTTAGTCAATTACCCATTAAAAAGTGCCAACAGTAACCAAAACTCAAAACTGCAATAATTTTCAAATAACAAGTCTGTTTTTCTTTTATGACCACCCTAAGGAATTGGAAACCATTATCCTAAAGAAATGAAAGTTGTTTGAGACCCTAATTCGGCTCCTATCAAAAGGTATAGTCCAAACAAGATTTTGTCAAGGTTAAAATGGCCACATAGAAATTCAACAAAAATCATAGATGTGGAAGATATCCCTAAAAGTCGCTTTCCAAAATATTAGAGTCATATGACCTTATATGAATAAATAAAAATATTTTATGGTCCTCCGATACGTAAAACATAGGTCATTATAGTCTCGAAATTACAAGCTAAGGAACTTTCCTCTCGAATGTTCATAATTTGTACTTTGCAGAAATTATGGTGTAACAGCTAGTTTGGCTGTCATTCTACTTTACCTGATGGGTATAAATCTGGTGCTCTTAGTCATTCGATCGACTATGACCCAAATGTTGTCGTACCCTGCTCCAGTCCTTGGCAGTCCATCGTTGAAATCCATCGAAAATTATTCCCATTTTCGCTGAGGAATTCTAACGGTTGCATCAAACCACTAGGCTTCTTTTGCTCTGTCTTAACCAACCGGCAATTCATGGACTTCGAGATGAATGTCCTAACATCTTTCTTCATCCCTTCCCAATAATAGGTCTGCTTCATATCACGGTACATCTTGTTATCGCCAGGATGGATAGTCAATCTCGAAGGATGGCACTCATAACACCTCATCCCTTAACCCATCAACATCAGAAATGATCCTCCATTTTTATGAAGCCAACTATCTCGGTCAAGTCCATACAACCTCATCTCCTCAGACTCTACCCCAGCTTCGTGCTTAACAATGATCTCAGCTAATTTGGCATCTCGCCTCTGACTAGTACCAATCCGCTTAATCATAGTAGGCCTGATAGTCAAGCTCACTTATATCTCTAGCTCTAGCTCGCATCTTAGTTAGAAATCATGACCAACAATATACTACAGCTGCGTCCACTCTAGGAACATAGCTCCCAAGATGGTATGTCTTCTACTCAATGCATCAACAACTACATTCTCTTTTCCCAATGTATATGCAATATCAAAGTCACAGGAGGCTAGGAACTCTTACCATCGCTGCTGACAAAGGTTAAGATTCTTATGCTAAAAGAGGTATTTCAATGATTTATGGTAGGTCGACAGCTCGAACCTCTCTCCTAAAAGATAGTACCATTAAACCTTTAGTGCAAACGCAATCGCTGCTAACCCCAAATCATGGGATAGGTATTCCTTCTCATGTGGATTTAGTTGTCGACTGGCATATGCAACAACTTTTCCTCTCTGCATCAATACCGCCTCCAATTTGGTACTACAATCATGAGTGCAACCGTCATATCTTCATTCCCGCTCGAAATGGTCAATATTGGTGCACTCATCAATTTTTCTTTCAGACTCACAAATGAATGTTCACATCTCGCATCCCAAGTAAAAATATGATTTTTTTTTCATGAACTAAGTCAATGGCGCGACTCTTTTGGAGAAGTTCTGGATAAATCATCTATAATATCCACCTAACCCAAGAAACATCTCACGTCCATAACATTTTTGGTTATAGTCTAATCTTGAACCGTTGTGACATTTATAAGATCCACGGTAATGCCCTGCTTAGAAATAACGTGACTCAAGAATCACACTTCCCTCCTCCAGAAGTGGCACTTCAAAATCTTTTCTGTCAGTTAGTACTCTCTCAACGCCTCAAGCACAATACTCAAATGTGTCTTATTTTTCTTCTCCATCCATGAGTAAACGAGAGTATCATTGATGAACACAAGCATAAATTTATTTAGTTGACACCTGAAGACACAGTTTATGAGATCAACAAAATATGTCAGTGCATTGGTCCGTCCGAATGGCATAACTAACCACTTATAGAAACCCGACGGTGTACAAAACAATGTAATCGGCACACCCTCATTCGATACTCTCAGTTAGTGAAATCTCATCGCAAGATCTAACTGAGAAAATAATCTAGCATCATGAAGCTAATCGAACAAGTAATTAATACGTGGGAGTTGATACTTGTTCTTTCTCGTCACTTTGTTCAGCTCAGGTTAATCAACACATAGTCTGAGGGAACCATCTGCCTTCATGGCAAATACAAGTGCTCCCCACATAGATATACTTCTATAAATGAAACCTCATCGCAATTGGTCATTCACTTGCACATCAAGCTCTCGTTGCTCTTTAGGTAATATCCTCCTTAAAGGCACCACTATCGATCTAGCGTCTTTAACTAAATCAATACAGAACTCGATCTCTCTATGTGGCGGAAGTTCGATCACCTACTCGAATACGTCTGAATACTCCCTAGAAATAACCACTATTGATAACTCATCATGTGGTATATCAAGCGAGCATAGAAAGCTAACTATTACCTCATCATTATGTAGGCAGCCTAACGCTACTTTCTTCCCATCATCTAGCTCTATCGTCGCCAATAACTTCTCACAATCCACCATCACTCCGTATCTATGAAGCCGGTCCATACCCAGAAGAATAACAAATCCTATGAAACCCAAAACAGAGCAATCACAATCAAAAGAACATCCATGACTCGATAAGACCAAACCATAACAAACCATACAAAGACTAGTGGATCCTCCAATAGAGTTCGTCACAAGCAATGATCGATCAATAATTTTGGGTTCCAATCCTAATCTATCAACTAAGTCACTAGATATGAAGGAATGTGAAGCCCCAGTATAAAACAAAACACGTATGGGAACATCATAAATGGAAATCATATCTTGAATAACGATATTTTTTCCCTTCTCTTTCATCGATAGAGCATTCAAGGAATCGCAACTACATTTATAGCATATGCTTTCACCACTTGCTTCTACTTAGGCAACTTGGGACAGTCTTTCTTGTGATGCCTAAATTTATTGCAGATGAAACCCTTTTCCCGTCAGCTTTGCAGTCTCTACTAAAGTGACTCCTTTCCAAGTAGTTATAGCAAATCAGACCGCTTTTGATCTTCTTCTTCTGGTCCACTTTGTTCTGAAACTGCTTCCTCTCGTTATTCCACCTTTCTTGCCTCCTCCGCCTAATTGTGGCTTTAGCTCTTATTTGGGAACAACATCTTTTGACTTCGAATAAAGACTCTCATGTCTCCGAGCCTTCTGGACTATCATCTCAAAAGTCTCGTCAATATAGCTCACGAGTTTCTACTACAAGCAGTCATCCAAGCCGATGATAAACTTCTCATTTTTCTTTAATGGAGTGTCGACGAAGGACATCCCATATTTCGATAGGGCGTTGAACTCAGCAGCATACTCAGAGACAGTCATATCTCCTTACTTCAGATCCACAAACTTACGAAAAGAGACCGACTTATGAGCTGCAGATAATATCTTCTCATTGAGTCTGGCTTTAAACAAGTCCTAAGTAAGCTGATCCTTAGAAGTAGCAACCCTTACTACAATCCACTAGTTTATAGCTCACCCTTGAAGCTATCGGGAAGTTAATCGCCTTTTTATAGCATTATTTAGCTCTAGGTCATCGAATATCCTTTCACATGTGTCATGCCAATCGTGTACTTCCAACGTTGACTTCGTTGCTTGGAATGGTTTGCCACCAAGACTTGCAAAGTCATTGTTCAACTTAGTGAAATGGGCTTTGAGAGCCTTCACTAGAGCACCACAATCGACAACAACATTCAAAGCGGCTACCTAAGCATTCTGTAGGATGTTCTGCATCATGGTATTGAACATGGTCTGCAAGTCGAGATTAGCAGTTCCCAAGCCAACTCCTTCTTCGACTCTATAGATGGAGTTTTTAGGAGAATTCCTTCTCGGACGACTCATCCTTTAAACTGTAATAAGGATGATCAGTCTCTCTATAGAGAATTCTACCGAAGTAGCACTTGTGTGGGCAATTCGACTTCATAATACACACACACACACTACTATATAGTTTTGAAAACCAAAATATATAACAAGTATGCGCTCTCGCATATATACACACTTTCTTTCTAGTTTAGGGTGAGAACTCATATACTATCTCTACTAGATCATGGTATCCCTTAGGATATGCTATGCAACTTATGCTCTAATACTGAATATGACGACCACCTTACACCATCGGCACCAAATAATGTGATAACCTGCGCTGTAGAGGGGGCCAGCCGATGCGGGGCGATCATCAAGATTGTAAGGTAAAGTAAATCAAATATAGAACCTGCCGTATATCTCACAATGCATTGAATAAAATACAATAGCAAAACATGTTGGATATAAAATAGGCGAGATAGTAATAACTGAATGAATAACAAAAATCATAGTAAATAGATCAATACAGTATACAGCATAAGTGATAGAGTTATAGGTCACATAATAACTCGTAAACAAACTATCTTGAAAAAATAAAGGCACTAGTAAGCTCCATAGTGTTGTGCAGCGGAATAGCAAATCATAAAAAATGTAGTGATACGAGAGTGTGATCTCCTGCTCATCCTCCGTCTAGTTCCACGTCCTCACTAGACTCGATATCCCTAATCTATTTATTTAAAAGTACCCGAAATTGTAGGAAATAAAGCATAAAATACTGAGTCAGACAATAATCTGGTGTGAGCGAAAATCTCAAATTCTATAAAGTCAATATATTAAGACAAATGGTATGGAGAATCATACCTGAAATGTACTTGCATCCAAACATACATAAGATATACACTACTCTTTATCATAGTCATCATGGGTATACTATACATCAAAGTGCAAAGGGGTATCTAGATACCTACATCGATTATATCTACATCGTGTGAAATCCTTAAGGTGATAAACAACCAAAGGAAACATAGCATCCATCATCCATCCTCACATTCACTAACTTAGTGCGTTGGATATATGATACTCATATGACCCTATCGCATAGTCAAGGACTAGTCAACATATCGGTTTCTCAGTACTCGAAGCCATGCACTTAATAAGCCAGAAACTAGATGTCCATCACACTCAGTCTAGAGTAAAACAGATTGAAACATCGTGCGATTTAGGGCACATTGCAGTCCTAAGTGAGCGTCCTAAAATACCCCTGCTTTACGAGTACACTTCGAAACCTACAAATATCAATGATACCTTTTCATACGTCATCCGTAGCAGAGCTTATCCTGGAACTGTCCTTACAACTTCCTTTGAAAGTCGTTGTGGTTGCGAATTATTCGAGATAGTCATCGCTAGTCATACAATACCATCGTTTATTCTATAGCCTTCCTCCAAAAGTTCCTTCAATCTGACTCGTAGTCACCTACTATACATCTCGAAGTACAACTATCCATTGTCGAAGCCATCACTTCCCTTCATGGAATCATCATCGTCAAATCATGTGTCGTCGTTGTCGAAAATCATTATCGAACCTTATGGTTCGGTACCGACCCAAACCTTAGGTCAAAAATGAAAAGTATGACTCAAAACAGTTCTTGTTTTTCCTCGATACCAATCAAAGCTACCCTCGAGCCATGATCGCCACCGATTCAAGCTACCCCAAGCTATGATTAGCACCTATCCAAGCTACCCTCGAGCAATGATCAGCACCTATCTAAGCTACCCCCGAGTCATGATCATCAGCGACCTAAAACACTCCTTGTATCGATCGGTATCGATCCAAGAGTACCACAGGCAAATTTCTTCCTTCCCTTCACCGATCCATACTACCACCGAACCAAGATTACAACCAACCCATGCTACCATTGAACAATTATCACCAACGATCCATGCTACCATCGAACCATGATCACCATCTATCCAAGTTACCCCTAAGCGGTGATAATCAATCGGTCCTTGGATCAGTACTTAATCAAGAGTACTGATAGGTATCAATCCCACACTTTACCAATTTTTGCCTTCCCTTCACCGTTCCAAGCTACCAACGAGCTATGATAACTATGGATCCAAGCTACCCCCGAGCAATGATAACTACATATCCAAGCCACACATCTATCTTCTTTTGCCCATAACTCGAACAAACGAACTCCAAACGGCTTGAAACTTGAAACATAGCTTTAGGGTATCCATCTTGACATACCTTATGGATCTCATGTCAATTAGATGACTTGACTTTCTTGGGTCATCACCGATCCACCAATACCAATCCATCTTGGTCCTTAAAACTAAATCACCATTCGATCGATGTTTTCAACCATTCAATAATCATACATTCAAGCAATCATTACATACAATATATCCTAACAAGCATACTCCACATACATCAAAACGAGGCCTAATTCTAAAGAAGAAAATCCATAAGAACAAGGAGATCTATAAGAACACGGATTTCACAAATCTTTTCCAAATCAATTGAAATTGAAATATGTGATTAGTTAGGGTTAAGAACATGTTTTAGGATCTAAAAAACATTTTAAAACATCATTTTTATACACATAATGATTAATTGGTAAGTGAGTGGTCCTACCCACTCACCTAAATCTAAAGAAAATCTAAATGTGCATAAATCTCGAGATGAACAGCAGCTCCAATTGATCTCTAACAACATATCTCCAAATCCAAATGCTAATCTTGCTAATCTCTCCTTAATGAGAAGATTTGGCTAAATAAAGTAGGGATTATGGTAACTCTTTGGCTAAGAGATGGTTAATGTGGGGTTTTCTCTCTATTATTGGGAAGTGTGAAATGATAAGATGAAGTCCCATGAGCCCCATCCCCAAGCTAATCCCAAAATAGGCTTTGGGTCTAACCACTAACTCACTAATTACCCATTAGGTTGTCCAAAATCAAGTGAAACTTCAAATAGCCATAACTCACTAACGGTTAGTCCGTTTTCCTATTATGGTCGCTTTACGGAAATCCCGATCTAATGGAAGTGGTTTTAGACCTCAATTAGGCTCCTATTAAAAATTATAGGCCATACAAAATTTTCTAGGTCAAAATCGTCCGATAAAAATTCCAAGGATGGAAAATGCCTCTAATAGTCATTTCCCAAAGTCATAGAATCATAAGACCCTCAATAAAATAGTATATTATAATACTCTGCGATCCTCGTTACATAGAATACGGGTTACTACACCAAGAGTGCATGCTTTATTCCTGTTAAGTCGACAAGGACGACACCAAGTTTGGCAAAGTTGTTCATGAAGAATGTTATGGGGCTTCATGGAGTACGGAGTAGCGTTATAAGCTATAGAGATCCTTTGTTTACAAGTGAGTTCTAAAATAGCTTGTAGAATGAATTAGGTACCCGGCTGAAGATGAGTACCGCTTACCATCCACAAACTGATAGGCAAACTGAAAGAGTTAATAAAGTACTCAAAGATTTATTAGGTGGTTATGTACTAGACTTTAGAGGGTCATTGGAAAATCATTTTCATTTAGTTGAATTTTCCTATAATAATATTTATTAGACTAGAATATGAATGACACCTTTCGAAGCACTTTACGTAAGGCCATGCAAATCAGTTGCATATTGGCTGGAGACAGGGTATAGACCAATACTTGGTCCAGAAATGGTGAAAGAAGCGACTAAAAAGATTATATTAATCTAAGCAAGGATGAATGAAGCTCAATCAAGGCACAAAAGTTACGTAGATAAAAGGCGTAAGGACTTGGAATTCTCAATTGGAGATTTAGTTTTCATAAAGGTATCACCGATGAAGGATGTTATACGATTTGGAAAGATGGGAAAGTTGGCACCTTGGTATGTTGGTCTGTTCCTATAATAGAGAGGATCAGGAAACACGCTTATCGTATTGAGTTATCAAGAAGTTTGGTAGGAGTCCATAATGTTTTTCACGTATCTCATTTGTACATGCATGATCTAGAGACTACTATAGAACCAATGGCTTTAGAAGATTTACTAGTGGGGCTTGACATGACTATCATTAGGCGACCTATTCATATAGCTGATAGTGATACGAAGGAGTTAAGGAGTAAGGTAGTAAAGCTGGTAAAAGTCCGGTGGAGCAACTATGAGAAATACTGTACTTGGAAGACTAATGTTAGAATTAGAGAGACTTATCCTAATTTATTTTGATTGTATGTTCTATATTACTGTATAGACTTTTGACTAGTAGTTATGACTAATATTGTTGCTTTTATGTGCTTCTAGCACATGTTTGTATGATTGATGTGCTTGTTCTTGTTTACCTTATCATAATTTCGAGGATGAAATTCTTTAAGGGAGGAGACTATAACACCACTAATTTTTATATAGAACAGAATTTGAATATTTAATTATGGGATAATTAAATAGGATGTTGAAAATGTGGTATTTGCTTAATTAATTGATTAATTAAGTTGAGTTTGTCTTAATAAATATAACAAACAGAATGATTTAAAACAACAAAATTTAATAAACATAAGAATAGTAGGGTAGAAGAGGAAGATAGTATATTCTTCCCTCTTCCTTATTCATTTTCACTTCATTCTCAAAACTAAACTGAGAAAACAAGGTCGGCCACTATTATCAATTAAAAAGAAGGAAGAGTTAAGATGAAAAGTAGCTAAAGCAAATTCGAATAATTCAACAAGATTAAAAGGTGAATAATATTTCCATCTCATTTTGTTGATGTGTTAGATTCGGATTAGAATGTAAATCCATATTTTTTATTGTTAAATATCATGCCTATGGATTGAATGTATATGAGTTTATGGATATTTAGGAATTTGAGATATTTTCATAAAGGGTTTTAATGTGAAAAGCTAAGTTTTTTATCTTAAACTATTCTAAAATTTTGATAAGATGTTCGAATTATTAGTTTGGAAATGAGATTAAAATTTCATAATTTTTGGAATTATTATGAATTTATTATAAAAATTTTAAGGAAGAAAATGGTTAATTTTGAAATTTAATTATTTAAAATATGAGGAATAATGATTTTGATCTAAACTTTTAATATTTTTTTAAAAAGGAAAATATTGATTTTTGGGAATTTTTATGGATTTTTTCCAAAAGATCACAATGATATATAAGTTGTTTTATGCAAAAAGAGCATGTTTGCAAAATGTAATGAATATAATTGTAAAAAAAGTTTCCCTTTATAAATTCTTCAATAATTCCGAAAAGATTTATATTGCATAATAAAATTTTAATAAATAATCTTGGTTTGGTAAGAAGTTTATACTTTTATAGGCAAAGGAATAGTTTTGTAAAGAATTACAAAAATGTCATTATAACCCATGAAAGCCATCACTTTTAACTCATGATAGCTATGTTTTCCAGCTTTCAAAAGCTTACTTTAATAACATGTGATGGCTATTGCTTTAACATGCGATGGATATCTATTTTAAAATACGACTTTTCTTTATTAACTCAATGCACACAAAAGCTATTTGTTTTAACCCATGATAGCTTTGTTTTGTTAACTCACGAAGGCTATATTTTTATTAACTTATGATGGTCGTATCTTTGTCAACCCACAAAAACTAAAAATTTGTCAAGGGCTAACAACAATTTTCATAAAATTTTTAAAGCTATGTTTTAAGGCGCGATGGCTTTGTTTTGTTAAGGAACGATGGCTCCATCAGAGTTAACTCATGAAAGCTACTTTTAAGGCTTGAAAGCCATATTTTTTGAACACACTAAAGCTATGTTCTGTTAAGGCTCGACCATTATATTTTCTTAACATACGAAAGCTGTATATTTTGCCAGGGAATGATGGCCATGGTTTTCAAGGCACGATGGCTATTTATTTTGATAGGCGATAGTCTATATTTTTAACTCGTGAAAGCATGAAATTCATTAAGGTGCGATAGCCTATATTTTTAACATGTGAAAGCATGGAATTTATCAAGGCAGGATAACATACAGTTTTGAAAGAAATGTTAGCCATTTTATAACCATGGATATATTTTAACTCAATGTTGGGCTAAACTTTTGTTTAAAAAATGGATGATTTTGTTAAGTATTTCATAAGTTTTCAAAGGAAAGGAAGGATGCTTTAGCCTATTTGTAAAGAAGTTTAAAAAGGGAAGACTATTGCTATGAAAAAAGTAATTTTGTATAAATTGGCAATCACATTGAACATATATTTTGATGATTGCTAATGTGGTATATGTTAATCTTTGTGCTTTGATTAGTATTATTGCATATTACAAATTGTTGACATGCTCACCTATGTGTTAAATGCTATTGTCCAGCATTATGACCTTTGGGATTTGAGAACTTATGACAAGTTAGGGTTGTTCCAGTAGTGGGTATTGTCAAACTTAAATTCCTGGGTGAGTAGAATTGCATCTAGGAGATCGGGAAGATCAAATTGAGTTAGGATGCCCTAGGCTGATCAAAAGACATGTGTAATGACCCGGAATTTTATCACTTGATTTTTGGAATATTTAATTAGACAAATATTCGATTTGGGGTTTTTTATAATAAAATCTAAGTTTCAAATAATTGTTGAATATTTTTTATGATGTATGTATAATTTAATTTATAGGATTTTTCCATAATTTTTAATTTGAAAAATAATTAAATTTTCATTTGACACTTTTTACGGTAAACGTTGGCATTTTTGGGATTTAAAAGAATATGTTAACTTGTCTATTTTATTGTTGTTTTGTGATCGCGTTTCAATTTGTACACGACCATATTTTATTTTCTCTTGATTGCGGCACGTAATCGGATGCGATATGGTGAGGTAGGGTATTGGAATTTATTTAATATCGAACACATATACAGTACATAGCAGTTTTTTTTTCTTCTTGCAGCAGCCACCTTATTCTCCTGTTTCTCCTTCACCTTAGCTGCCATTGTCTCCCCTGCCATTGTCCCTTATGTCCCCTTGTCCACTGCCTTCTTTAACAAGTCCCAGTATGTGTGTGTGTTGTGTATATATATGTTCACGCGTAGGCAAGGAGTACTTCTACTTCTTTTTATTCTTACTTTTGTTTTGCGTAGAAATGAAAACAAACTCCACCTTCTCTCATTCAAAAATCAAAACCTCACAAACCATCCACTTTTAGCCTCAGCTTTCAACTAAGAAGTTGATCGTCATCCTCTTTAGTTTTTTTTAAATTGATCGCATTCAATTTCATCAAGAATTGAGCGAGATATCCCAATATATAAGAAGGGGGAAATATTGTTCAAAAAATTTAAAAATTAAATTCCGTCAATCCAGGTCGAATTGATTGACGCCGTTCACATCGTTGGAGCCATAGGGAGATGTAGTATTTTTAGTGATGTTTCGACGGAGTTTCGTGATGATGGTCGATGTTCATCGCAGACTAGGGTTAAGGATAATCGGATTTATAAGCGGCAATTGGTGAATCAGGGGTTGTGGTTGTGTTTCTAGTCATGTGGGGCTTCGGGCGGTCGTTTTTAGTAAGGTATGATCTTCATTTGGTGGTCATGACATTCAAAGGGTCGAGAGTAGGTGATGGGGTCGCCACGAGATCTGGTGATGTAGACTAGTGAGGGTGATGTCGAGGAGGTAGAGCTTGTCGAATGGAACTTGTTCGTGGCCTTGGATCGTCGTTTGGTGGAGGAATTCAAATGTGCATGTGTGCGTGCATGATGGAGGCTATAGGAGGCATTCAATATGGAGGAGGAAGAAGGCACTGTTCATTTCGGGCTGGCATGCGTTTGGGCTTTGGCTCAAAGGAATTTGGGTTACGAAATTGAATTGGTTATTTAATTTTATAATTTAAATGTCAAATCTTTGAAATGTTATATCTCGCTCATATTTAATATGTTTGCATTGGGTTTGCTTTAATGAGCACAACACTTTGATATAAATTGTTGTAATTTTGGTATAGTATAATTTAATGATAAATTAATACTGGCTAGTTATATTTACATCAATTTGGATAATTACATAGTTTAATTAATAATACTTTCATGGGTGTTATCTATTTAGCCAAATAAACACCCTTATATTAAAGTAAATTGAATAGAGTAATTTGGACACCTGTTTAGACGAATAAAAACACCGTTCCACTAACTAAATTAATTTGACATTTAATTAGCATAATAAATCCCCGTTCAGCTATTTTATAGATTTGGACATCTGATTATATGTTGTTAATCGATATGCCAATTTGAATAAGTAATGTGTTAAGCGATGATGGATAATTGTTTACATGGATGTTGATTATGTAAATGCCAGTAATCAACTTGGTGATATGGTAACTTGTTTAAGTACCATTATGATCGTTAAGCCTTTTTCATATTTGAAAAGTTAATTATTGATTTGGTAGTTATTTTAAGAATAATTATTATCTATTATAAGGTATTAAGGAAAATTATTATTTTGTAATAAGAATTAAAGAGTAAGACTATTTATTAATAATGTTTTAAAGATAATTAATAATTGTTTTTAATAATTATTTAAAGTTAATTATTTTATTAATATGATTCTTAAAAGTTATTTCTTAAAGTTACTTAAGAATATTTAATTATTTTTTTAAAATGTTTTAATTTAATTATTTACTTAAAGTGATTTAACTATACTTTAATTTTTAATTAAAGTTATTTAATTATATTGATTTAAGTTATTTAATTATATTTATAGGTAAATTAATTTTCATATTAATATTAGTTAAAAGTTAAAAGTCTTATTATCATACCGTTAAATATTTTTTAAAATTTTATTTTTATATTATTAAAATGTTTATAGTTTATTTTATTGACGTTAAAGTTTTATTTATTAAAATTAAAAAAGTAAATTGTTTGTCAAAAGTGATTGGAAAAAAATGGTGTAGTGTTTTGGAAAGGGAAGTTTTATAAATGGTTTGAGATTTATAAAAGAGTACCTTTCTAAATAAACATAGAAATCTATAAAGAGGTCTTATAAATAGATTGGGAGATATTTATAAAATAAAGAGATTTGGAAAGAAATGGTTGATTTTCATTGCGTAATTCGAGGGGCAGGGATTGCCTACATTTTATGGATTCGCTAGAATAGCGACGTAACCATTGAGTAAACTGTGATCCATGATTAATACAGAACGGTACATTCCATATCTATTTTCAAACGTTTTCAAGTATTTTTCAAAGAAATAGGTTGTAAATATACTTATTCCAATGAGATAAGTATATGAATATTTTAATAAATATTCTGGAAGAGATTTAATTAATGGAAATTAATTAAATGAGGCTTAGTGATTCCCATGGGAAATGTAATCTTTGTTTTGAATGTTTGTTTATCAGATAGTTAAATAACGGACTATCAAATCTTGGCCTAAATATGTAATCCTTCTTAATTTTGGTGGTATGGAAATTTTCCCTTCTTAACACCGAAGGATTTTAACTCTGGAAAAACCTAGGAGAAACACAGGGATTATATGGCATAGTTACCGCCGGTGGTGCTACACTATACGTATAAACTCGTTTTGTTCTTCTAGGACAACTGATAAGGAGATCCGTCCACTTAAATGGTGAGGAAGTAATCCCCGCTCTTATGTATTATCTTATTATTTCTTAAAGAACCGGTACTGAGCATTTTAGCAAATCGACAATTGGTTTTTGGAGCGTCGGGAAGCAGTTAGAGTGTACTCATAGGAGATGACTCAGAACCATAACCACTCTAAATTATATACAGTTCTATGGAGGAGTTTCATGATATATTGAGATGTTGGAATTCATGTGTGGTTTCGAGACCCATTGGAGTGTGGGAATCCATGTGTGATTCCATGATCTATTGAGATATGGGAATCCATGTGTGATTGTGAGACCCATTGGGGTATTGGAATTCCATGATCTGTTTTGATGGTGGTGCATGAGCTGGAATACCGGATATAGCCTTACTGGAGATAATGACTAAAACCAGAGACAGAAGACATAGCCAGTAGAGTTGGCAAACCCATATGGTGCAGTCGGCTCCACCTAAACATTATTTATAGTTTTTATGCATGCATGGGACGATGCACTCAGTCTTAGTGGGACCAGCTATGTTTTTCCTATGGTACATCACTAGGGATGTATGCTACTTCAAAAGCGTATCTCTGATCCTTGTGCAGGAGGACCATTTCTCAAAGTACGGAGAGCACCTCCATGGAATCCTATACAATTAACGAATGCGCCTTATCAGTTTTTGATTATATACCTAGTATTGTTGTGATGTACACTCACGAGCATCACAGCTACTTGATTATTATTATTTTCACCCTTAGACATTATTATAATATCATTGGATTTTTTGAGAGAAATGTTTTGGTTATTGTAAGGTAAAAACCCGTCCGTGTTTATGTACGGCGTGGTCTTACGAGATACCTTTATTTTGAAAAGTTTATTAAAAATTAAGAATCCATTTGATTGTGTTTCTCACACTGGTTTTACCAGACTGGCCCGGTCGTTGTTTTCCTATAATGCTTGACTCAGCCCGAGCATATTTTCCAGATTTAGCTGGATACTTTGGAGCTTTCAGGAGACGAGCTGGATTCTGCAAGACGTATTCATGTATCTTATATTTTTCCGCTATTTTGTTGTTCTTTATTCTGTCTATATTTATCCAAAATTGTAAGGACGGGTTGTTATAACTGTCCAGGGTTGATGATAGGGTAGTTTACTCTAATTTGTGTTATGTATGTATAATAAAGATGATTTCTTTTTGCAAAGATCTTATGTATATTATATATTTAGCTCGTCATAATGTGAGATTCTGTTCTTTCTTTTCTTTCTTTCACCCCAACAATCTATCTTTCTAGCACTTGGATATTAGGGATGTAATACCGTGGATGTATTAGTGTTGATTTCTCAGGGTTGAAAAGATATGTTGTTACGCAAATGATATTTTAAAACCATATTTTAGGTGGATATTGGGTAGGGCCACACCCTATCCATGACTTGTTAAGCCCTCGATTGGTCATGTTTGCAATTACAATGCATAAGGCTTTTCCTATTAAGGCTAAATTTTGGAGTTATGCATTTAAAAGAACTCATAGCAGTTTGTTCACCTACGTTTTTCTCCTACCATTCTTAGGAGACTATGTTATTTTCACCTACCATTTTTAGGAGACTGTTATTACTCTCTCCTACCATTCTTAGTAGACTGTTGACCTTTTTTCTTATCGATCTTAGGAGAATGTTGTTATTATCTTCTAAATGGACTAAAAGACCATTGGATCGTTTGATATATCTTGGCCTGTGTCAACCAGGTAGATTTCTAGTTGGCCTAAGAAAACAAATATAGGTTCATAGTGACCCTGGAAAAACTATGTCATTGAATGGACCATTTTATAGGATTGGGTAATTATGGGAATATGTAACCCTTTGACCCTTGTGAATGATGGACATCATTTTAACTCATACATGCATGATATGTTATTGTTGTTATGATTATGTTCTAATCATTTTTGGATGTAGGATATGTTATGGATGACATATTGTTTGATAGGTTAGTAAAGGAAAACCTGTTCCACTCAGTGCATGATCTCACTAAGTACCTATAATTTTGTTTCAGATGGACTAATATTATTCACTCCAGACTTTTTGTCTATCCTAAAGTTTTTGATTTTCCATTGAACTCTTGGGTACTCAATTTGATATTGGGTAGATTTAGAGTAGGGTATTCAGGTTTTGACGAATAAACTTCCGAAGACGTGCATGAGGAAAGCTACTATTTAAAGTTTATTTCTATTATGTAGTAGTTTAACTACTTTTTATTGTTGTTGTATGTATATAATGGTGGGTATTATAATCGTGTAAGTATCACTTTTGGGGTTATATACATAATCATTTTATTTTGTCTGAATGATGTAATCGTGGGGTTACGAGGTGAAATTTTAATGAATTTGCAAATTAATGAATGAAATTATTTTTTGAAAATTTGTAAATTCTCGCGATCTCGATGTTAATAAAATAGTAACAGATCTCATTTTGTCACTGGAAAATAATGTTAAAGATGACTACAGCATTGCTAATATCTATTTTTGAGCCTCAAAATAGGGGATGTTACATCTAAAGTTACCGCATGGTATTATTTAGACCAATCGCAAATTGACAATTATAGCTGTTGTACATTAATCCTTCACATCTCTTATTTTAAGCTGTCACATGTCGATAAATTATAGACGCGTTGATACCTGAAGCTTTCGCATGTTGACCTTTTTAAGATGTTATATGTTAACATTTTAAAGCCATCGTATGTCTAATTTTTAAGCTATTGCATGTTTGTAAATTATAGCTATAGCATGTTGACACCAGATTCTATCCCAGGTTGATCTTTTTAAGCTAATACATATTAAAATTTTATAGCTATCGCATGTTAAGTGAAAATTTCATAATTAACTTGAAATTTGTTTATTACCATTAAAAGTAATTATTTTATGCCAAAACCCATTATATGTCAATTAATCATTAGTTTACCTTAATATTTACAGTTCTCCTTTCAGGAATTATTAACTACTTTACTAATTATTTACTTGAGTACTCTGTTTGCGCCAAAATTGGTCACAAACACCCAATTGCCGATGAAAGCACCCGTTCACAATCACAGATCACAAATAGCAAGTATGTAGAGAATATAAATATGAAGAACACTCAAAATTTAAAAGGAACGTAGTAGAAACACAAGATTTATAGTGGTTCGGCGTTGTAGCCTACGCCCACTTTGAAGAGTTGCTGTCTTATTGATTATAACTCGCTGGTTATAGAGGTTTACAACAGTACAACCGAGTTACAACAATGATTCTGGCAGAGTATCGGCGTAGAAGAGCCAAAAGATCCCTTTTCTAAAGCTCTTGGTTTGCTATTTATAGGTGTGGGCTCAAATATCTCGCCTAGATCTTGGAAGACTCCTTCTCTCACGTGGGTGGGCCCACGTGATCCATCCCCTAAAATTTCGACTCGATCCATGATCGATACATACCAAATTCATATCGATCCAAAATTTCTCATTTTGGGTTGGGATCGATCATGGACATTCTTGAGCTTGTACGCAAGCTCCTGTGAAAATTGGGTGCCATTTGGACTTATAGATTGTGAGATATGATCGATGCAAGTTTGGATCTTCAATGTGGAAGCGAGTTTCATTATCGATACGAACTAAATTCGTATCGATCCAAAATTGCTCTTTTTCGGTTGGGATCGATCATGGACATTCTTGAGGTTGTACGCAAGCTTCTTTGAAAATTTGGTGGCATTTGTACTTCCGTTCGAGGTAATATGTGACCGTTCGAGGTCAGGTGCCATTCAAGGCGAACGGTGACCATTCGAGGTCGGGTGCCATTCGAGGCGAACTGTGACTGTTCACGATCGGGTGCCATTTGAGGCGAACTGTGACCGTTCACGATCGGGTGCCGTTCGAGGAGAACTGTGACCGTTCGCGGTCGGGTGCCGTTCGAGGCGAATTGTGACCGTTCGCGGTCGAGTGCCCGGGGGGAATTTAATGCCAGATTTCACGTTCGAGTGAGTTTCTGAATCATTCGTTATGGCGGTTCATCGCTATCTTAGAGCATGCCTAAGGACCGTTCGTGATCCCATACATGTGTAACTGACTTGGTCGTTATGGAATTATGAATACTAGAATTACATTCAAATGAGTCTTACAATAGAAATGTCCAAATCAATCAAGTTCAAGTGCAAAAAATTAAAAAACAAACAACAAAATAAAAACAGACACATCAAAGTGCAAACACCCCCACTGTCGTAGTTCATAGTCGTCTCAGAGCATGCTTGAGGACCATTCGTGACCCCGTACATGTGTAAGCGATTTAACCGCGCTAGTGCAAAGTTTGCGACTTATTGGTCATTATTTCAATCAATTTATGACAAGCTGATGCCTTGATCCTAAGCCATCCCTAGTTGATGCAGATGGCGGTCGCTCCTGTTCCGCCGTCGATGCTCGCCTTTTCGCATACTGTAGTAGAAATCCATTCCAGATATGTCCTTCAACTTCATCCCTCAAATGCCTGCAATCATTCGTACTATGCCCGCTTAGCTCGTCAAATAGGCAGTACTTGTCTGATTTCTTTTCATTGTTGGTTGGATCCCTTCTCATTGGCCTCCAGTAGGGAACCTGCCCACTAGTGTCTTGATATATTCGCTCCAAAGTCTCGCTCAACTCTGAATAAGAAGTGAATCTTGGCTCCTTTCGCGGCCACCTCGACTCATCAAAACTATTCTTTGCCTTTTGTTTTCCTTTGTCCTTATTCGAATCTTTTCCAGGTAGGTCTCCGCCTTTAACTGCATAAGCTTCAACTTCACCTCCTTCCTCTCTCTCAACCTTTGCATCCTCCATCCACATAAACCTTTCCGCTTCATTGTAAAACTCTCCCAGATCCATAAGTGGATCCCTTCTCAGTGAATTCTTGAATTCTGTTCCATCAGCTATTCCAGGCACAGCTGCCATCAAAACCATGGATGGATCTGGGCGATCCACCGATGTTGCTGCTGCGTTAAATCATGTCAAAAAGTTCCTCAGAGACTCCCTTGGTTTTTGTTTCAGTGTTGTCAAACTCATTACATTCTTGGGCCTTGATATACGAACTCTGAACCGCCTCATGAACTTTTCAATCAACTCGGTCCACGTTCCAATCGAACCGCTCTTCAGTTGCCTGAACCATAATGCTGCTATGTTTGTCAAATATAGCGGGAAGCATCGGGCCATGACTTCCTCTGATGCCGCCAGTACTTCCATATGCCGCATATACCTCGTCAGATGAACATCAGGATCTGTCCTCCCATCGTACATCTCTAGTGCTGGTAGCTTGAATTCAGGTGGGTTCCTAGCCTGCCTGATTGCGAGGGCAAAGGGGCTCATGTTCACGTCTTCTAGATCTCTATTCACTAGTCCTCCCCTCATGGCTCGTCTGACCATCTCCGCCAATCTGTCACTGTCATCAAGTGGGGGTCCTTGTCTGTTGTCTCCGATCTGCCCCTTGAGTTCACGAGGGAATTCTTGAATATGCTCTCCTGGACAAGCATCCATTCCTCTATCAATGCCGTGTTGCACAGTTCCGCCTGGTATCCTGCCAGGGATTGGATCTATATGCTCCGGGGGCGTTCCCCCTAGCTCGTGGACTACTCCTGATGGTCCCACTCCATTCTGAATCCCGGTTGCTCCATGCTCCTGATCCCTACTTCCTGTAGTTGTGTTTCCTTGATTTTTCACTCTAGCTTGTCCAATCTGCTAGAGTAGGTTCTGCATCATCTCTTCTTGTCTTTTCAGCATTCCTTCCTACATGGTTTCCATCATCATCTCCATCTCGTCTCGAGTGATGAAGACTGAGGCCTGATTCGCTCCCGAGGAAGCCTCCTGACTCCCTTCATGCTGACTCCTATCTACTCTTGGTCTCCTTGCCGATTGCTTCACCATATCTTTCCAGATCCAAGTCCTTAAGCTTTTAAATTCAAAATCCAAGCTGTAGGATTCCTGAGTTCAACTCTCAGTGAAAGCACCAAAATGTTTGCACCAAAATTGGTTACAAACACCCAATTGCCGATGAAAGCACATGTTCACAATCACAGATCACAGATCACAGATAGCATGTATGTAGAGAATATAAATATCAAAAACACTCAAAATTTAAAAGGAAAGCAGTAGAAACACAAGGGTTATAGTGGTTCAGCGTTGTAGCCTACGTCCACTTTGAAGAGTTGTTATTTTATTGATTATAACTCGCTGGTTATAGAGGTTTACAATAGTGTACAACCAAGTTAAAACAATGATTCCGGCAGAGTACCGGCGTAGAAGAGCCAAAAGATCCCTTTTCTAAAGCTCTTGGACTGCTATTTATAGGTGTAGGCTGCAAATACCTCGCTCAGATCTCGGAAGACTCCTTCTCTCACGTGGGTGGGCCCATGTGATCGATCCCCTAACATTTCAACTGGATCCATGATCGATCTGTACCAAATTCGTATCGATCCAAAATTGCTCAATTTGGGTTGGGATCGATCATGGACATTCTTGAGGTTGTACACAAGCTCTTGTGAAAATTTGGTGGCATTTGGACTTGTAGATTGTGAGATATGATCAATGCAAGTTTGGATCTTCAATGTGGAAGCGAGTTTCATGATCGATACAAACCGAATTCGTATCGATCCAAATTGTGCTGTTTGGTTGGGATCGATCATGGGCATTATTGAGGTTGTACGCAAGCTCCTATGAAAATTCGGTGGCATTTGTACTTGTAGATTGTGAGATATGATCGATGCAAGTTTGGATCTTCAATGTGCAAGCGAGTTTGTGAAGCGAGTTCGAGAAGCGAGTTCGAGAAGTGAGTTTGTGATGCGAGTTTGTGAAGCCATTTTGTGAGGCGAGTTTGGGAAGCGAGTTTGGGAAGCAAGTCTGTGAAGAGAGTCTGGGAATCGAGTCTGGGAAGCGAGTCTGGGAAGCGATTCTGGGAAGCGAGTCTGGGAAGCGAGTTTTGGAAGCGAGTCTGGGAACCGAGTCTGGGAACCGAGTCTGGGAACCGAGTTAGGGAAGCGAGTTTGCGAAGCGAGTTTGCGAAGCGAGTTTGGGAAGCGAGTTTGGGAAGCAAGTTTGTGAAGCGAGTTTGTGAAGCGAGTTGTAGAGGTTTTTCTTGATTTTGATCGGTCAATATCTCAAGCATACGAACTCTGATTGGCTTGAAATTTCGAACATTGGCTTTCACAGCTTTGTTAGTCATACCATATCGATCGTGGCTCGATCCGGACTCTGGCAAAATTTACCAGTATCCATAATGAACCTGTGTGTAGTCGATCTTCAGGAAAGACTGTTCTTAGTTTCCAGTTAATTCCTTTATGTCACGGCCTTGCCAAAAGGCGGGATAACATTTCAAAATGTTTGTTCATCGACTATGCTTTATTTTAGTCTCATGATCATGCTTACTACCTGTGAAAATCTAGCTTTGACCATTGTGTAGTCGATTGGGTTAAATCCACATGTATGTTGCCTTGCCAAAAGGCGGGTTAACATACTCATTCGTAATTAACTCTTCCCTTTGCTATATAATTTATATTAATTAAAAAATGCATTGGAAAAATCCCCAAAAATTCTCAAAAATCCGATTACTTATCTTTTACATCTTATAAAAATTTCAAGCCAAAATAATTGTTTTTATATTTTAAATAATTAAAACCTGAAATTAAACATTTTCCCAACTTAGAAAAATCACTGAAAATCTAATTATTTTCAAAAAAATTTGAAATTAAAAGACTTATTCAAAATAATATCCTAAACATCATAAAAAAATTTCAAGTCAATTGGAGAAGATTTGATTCTCATTTTACCCTAAACATCTCAAAAATCATTATCATTAAATTCCGAAACATGAATAGATATTTTATATTCTTCTTAAACTTGTTCATTATCTTTCAATCATCATAAATACGTAGAATTCTAATCCAAACAGGTTTGGAAGGTTTAAGGAAAGTGTTACCCACCTAAGTTTGGTAAAACTTGATTAAAAGTCCTTCCTTCTTCTTAGCGATGAAAACTTCATTCCTTTATTTTGATATTCCTCTTATTCTTTTTAAAAATTGCCAGCCTTACATGTTCCTTCTAGTTTATTTTTTTGTGAGGAAGAGAATGAATGAGAAGATGGAGAGTTAGGGGATTAGTAATTTGAGCTTCGGCTAAAATCTCATTTTAGATTATTCTTACTAATTCCATAACTCTTCATCTTATATTCATTGCTCATTCTATTAAATCACTTGTCTTAATTATTATTATCTCATAAGGTATTTTGGTTATTGTTAAACAAGAAAGTGGTAGAAAATGCCAATTGAAAAAAAATGAGAATAGATCTAACAGAATCAAGTAGAAATAGCAAAGAACACACGATTCTTATAGTGGTTCGACCAAAATTCATGCCAATGTCCACTTTAATATTTTTAGATTTGGATTCATCACAAGTATAAGAGCTTTACAATGATTTTAGATCTAGACAACAAAATGTGCTTGGATTTGATAGCATTAAGTGACAATGGTTTAGGTAGAGGCTAAGAGATGAAGAATATGGGGGCCAAAGATTAAAAGTCCTCTCTATGTTGCTCTAGCCCTTCTATTTACAGTTGAATCATCCACCATAGTCACCAAATTGTGAAAGAATAGGGAAAATTTTCTAATTTCGAAAAATAGGGAGGGGAACACATTAAACTAAAGAGAAAAATCACGTCGTTATCGATCACAATTATGGTGGATACAGAGCATAATGCTCGTCATGGTAACATGAACTCCTTAATATATTTTTAAGTCTCAAACCTCCAAAGCCCAGAAGTGGACCCCTCTTAGTAGATGTACCAGGTACTGACCGCAATTGTGATCGGTACCAACCATGTTGTTTTTCCCTTTTTTCTCCAAAATTTCTAAGTTACTTCTCCTAGCCATTCCAAGCATGCCTCAAAGCTCTTGATCCATTCCGTCTTCGTCTCGACATCCAGATTAACTTACAAACTGCTCGGTTCAAACGCTGGATAACGGTTATTTATTTGTTTAATTGATTCCATATATCATGGTACTGCATGAGATGTAACACAAAACCGATCAATCGATTGAACAAAAATGGTTAGTTGACTGACACACTATAGCCAACTTTGGTTACAGCTAGCCAATCGACTAGACGAGGTCAATCAGTCAACTGACCTCATTGAAAGTTGACTAGTTGATTCTGACAAGTCGACTATTCTAGGCCAATTTGGCAAGTTTTCTCTTGACCATAAAATCTTGCACACTCCCTCGATCAGTCGATTGATATCCCTACCAATCAACTAATCTCCTATAGGGGAACCAATCTGGACCTCGATGGGGTGAAATTCCCCTGATGGATATCAACCCACCTTTCTATTATTCTCGAACATCATCTTGGCAATCAGCGCCCCAATGTTTATGCCCGTTAGAATTGTGACCTTCTGCCTTCTTGAGACATCTCATGCTGGATTTTATGCCATCGACGGTCTGCCATGAGACGAATATTACTAGAAGGCAATTCGATTAATTGTCCCAAAACTCAAACACTTTACGAATCATATGAATATTATGTGCTCAACCAATAATATGACACAAATATTAACCAATAACTATCATTCTCCAGCAATACTAACAAAAAATGCTATTATTCATTGATTGCATTAAAGTTAGTTTATTTATGTAATTAATGACCTAAGTTCATTGTTTCAATTTAACATACTTCAATCAAACAATGCAAACCCATCATTCAACAAGGAGCAAAGCACTCATGGCTCGGCCTTAACCTAACAAAGTAAATAAATAAGCACATAAGCATATATGAATATTAGGTAGAGAATCATTCCCACTCACCCAAGCAAGTAAAAATCCTCAAATTAGCTTGAAATCAACTCTTGGAATCCCTCTATCAAAAATTCCAATTAATTCTTTGATTCTAGGGAAATTTGGCTTTTGGGTAGTATAGAGAATGGTCTCGCTTGAATTTAGTGTATTTTTTGGTGAATTTCGATGAAGGGATGAAGGAGTTATAAAGAAAGGAAAGTGAGCTAGGGCTTAAGGAAGATGGAAAAGATTAAGAAGGAAAATGTGAATAATTAGAAAGTAGGGCTACTCATTTCTGCATTTTGCTTCTTAAAGATTTTCCATAACCTATTTACTTCCGTTCTTTGATTCCTCAAGTTTTATAGGATTTTCAAACATAAAAAACATTCTAAAAACAATTAAACTAGTATCGTATCCTAATTACATCTTCTTAAAAAATCTACTTTTAGACATAAATTATTTTAACTCAATTAAATCCGTTTTAACTCAATAAAATGGTTTAAATCCACACATTACACTTTTCCAAAAGTACTGATCGTTACATTATCCCCCTAAAAAGGAATTCATCCTCGAAATTCTTAAAAGTGTAACAAGGTAACTCTTAGCATAAACATAACTAGCATACAACCACAATAAGCAAGAACAATCAAACAAGTTCTACATAATCTCATGAATGTGATAGAAGAAAACAAGTGCTACAAAGAAGAATGAATCATAGCAGTAAATACTCCCTGTGGGAAGTTCAAACTTCTTCTCTTAGTTCCCAAGTGTTATCCCATGTGTTACCACTTCACTAAACCTGTACAAGCTTGACAACCTTCCTTCTAAGCCTCTTCGTACTATATATGCCCAATAATATGGAGAGGACCCTTGTCCTAGTTGGCTCAGGTTCGACACTTACAACTTCAAGTTGACTCGGCACTTTGAAGACACTAGAATCATGCATGCTATTGCACAAATGGGATATATGAAAGACATTATGCACCCATACAATCATTTTCGGAAGTGTGACTTGATATGTAAGCTTACAAATCCATCCGACAACATGGAAACGTCATACCAATCTCGGTGCCAACTTACCTGAAGCATGGTATCAAAACCACTTTTCTCAATGGAGAAACCTTCATAAAAAACAAAATCTCCTACCACAGACTCCAAATCGGCCCATCTTCTATCGGCATGACATTCTCACTGATCTTGTGATGCTTTCATTCTCTTACAAATTAGAACAATCTTTTCTTAAGTCTTTTGAATCATATTCAGCCCAAGTATCAATCAATTGGTTTTCTCCCACCAACATAATGGAGATTTGCTCAGCCTCCCATACAAAGTTTTAAATGGCGCCACGCCAATACTGGATTGAAAAATATTATTATATGCGAATTTTATTAAGGGAAAGTGATCTTACCAGGATCCCCCAAAGTTGAAAATGCACGATCATAATAAATCCTCAATTACACTATCTACCCTCTGTTTTCCAATCGGTTTGCGGATGGTAGGCAGTACTCAAATTTAATTCTGCTCCTAAAGCAAGTTGCAATTTCCACCAACACTTGCTAGTCAATGATGGAACTCTATCGATCATGGTAACCTTTGGAATCCTATGCGCTCACATAATTTCCTTCACATACAAAATGGCTAGAGATATAGAAGTTTGTTTGGATTTGACTGACACAAAGTTTGCACTTTTAGTCAATGAATCAACAGTGACCAAAATGCTCACATTACCTCTTCTACTTCTTGGCAAGCAACTTGGCTTCTTTTGCTTTTCAAGTCATGCATTCTTAATAAATTATAAGACATCATGCTTCATACTCTTCCAATAGAATAACCGCTTCACATACTTGTACATTTTATTGTCACTGGTATGAATAGTCATCTTAGAACGATGGCATCTATGAAGCACTTCATCTCTAAGCCTATCAACATCGAACACGCATAACCTCCCATCCCTAGGAACCAACCATTTTGGTCAATACTAAACCAGGCCATTTCACTAAAATCAACTACACTTCCAAGTTGCACAAAACTTCTATCAAATTAGTATCAGGCTTTTGACATGATCTAACCCGCTCGACTAGAGTGGGCATTACTTCCACGTGTACTAACTACCCAACCTCAAGTTCGCCTACAGGTCTGAAATCAAATACCGAAACAAGTTCCAACCTTTTCCCTTCCATTAACATACAATACTACATGCATCCTACTAAGTGCATTCGCCACCACATTCCCTTTATCGAGAGTGTCAATTATACTGAAATCATAAACAGTAAGAAACTCCAATCATTATTGTTGGCAAAGATTAAGATCCATTTTTGGAAAATGGTACTTCAACGATTTATAATCCATGAACTAATCAAACTTTTCTCCCAACAACAAATGCCTCCAAGTCTTCAATGCAAACTTAATTGCCGCCAACCCCAAGTCATGAGTAAGATAATTCATCTTGTTCAATTTTCGTTGCTAACTTGCATAAGCCACAATCTTTTCCTCTTGCATCAATACTACCCCGAGACCCATGCCATATGCATTCATGTAGATAATAAATGGTTTTCTACCTTTTGGAATGATGAGGACCGGTACACTAACCAATAATTTTTTCAACTTAGCGAAAGCATGCTCACAACGGTCATCCTAAAAAAATGGTTAATTCTTTAAAGTTAAACGAGTAAGAGGGGTAGGCACTTTTAAAAAATTATTTATAAACTTATGATAGTACCTAGTCAATCTGAGGAAAATATAGATATCTATGGTAATCATTGCTACCATCCAATGTTACACTATAATTAGTTTACTTGGACCTACCAAGATCCCACGCTAGGACACAACATGATCCAAGAATCATACTTCTCGACCGCAAAAGTGATGTTATTAAAATTTAGCCTTCAATCAGTGTTGTCTCAAGACCCCAAATACCACTTTAAGGCGTGACTTTTGCTCTCCTTTATCTTCAGAATATACCATGATGTTATCGGTGAACACGAACAAAAACTAAATATTTCCCTGGCTAAACAAGACAAATCAAGTCAAGAAATGTATGGTGCTTTAGTCAATCCAAACGGCCTAATCTTTAACTCAAAGAACCCGTCGAGTATCATAAAAACAATTTATGGCTTACTGTCCTCTTTTATCCCCAATTAAAGAATCCCCATCGCAAGATTTAATTGTGAGAAATTTTTGGCCACTAGTTTGTCGAACAAGACATCTATGCACAGCAATGGATAATGTTATTTTCAGTTAACTTATCTAACTCTCTATAACCAACGGAAAGCCTCAACAAACCATCGACCTTAGTAGCAAATAAAACCGATGCCCCCAAATTTGAAGTAATACTTCTCATAAAGCCCTTCTTTAAAAACTCTTTGGTTTGCACTTCCAATTCCCTTCCCTCTCTCGATGCCATGTGCCTAATTAGCATAACCACCACCTTAGCTTTCTTCTCAAGATTGGTAAGGAACTTAATCTCTCGATAGAGAGGTAAACCCCTAGCCTCCTTAAACATATCGGCAAAATCCTGGACAATAGGAACTAATGACAACTCATCGTGAGAAATGTCTAATGAATGCAAATAGCTACTCATGACATAGCTCACAAAGCATGTTAAGCCTTGTACTTTTCCACTTCCTTCTCTAACCCATCGCCCGTCGCAATTAAGCATATCTTGTGTTCACTCTTCCAATCCATATCTAAGGTAAGATTGTAAATAAAGAAACTAAAAATAAATGCATCATAAGAAAACTCCAACCAGTTTTTCTCTAATAGGAAATTTTGGCAAACCATATTTAAAAAAGTCAAACCCTAATGGGATTTTCCATAATAAGTGGTTTGCAAACAAATTTTAGAACAAAATGCAGGCTATCAATAGATTGATTAGATATGAAACAATGGGAAGCCCCCGTATCAAAAAGAGCTCGATTATGTGTATCAAAAATAGAGAACAAACCTTATAAGATGACATTCTTCCCTTTCACTTGAGTCGTAGGTCCACTTGAGCTCCGAGCACTCTGAAAACATAGACAATTGTCGGACTTCCTTTAGAATGTAACGACAACCTTTTTTGTAATGCCCAAATCGGTTATCAATAAAACACTTGCACTTTATGAAATCCACTTTGTAATCCTTGGCGATATGCCCCTTAAAACTGCATTTTCTACATATGATCTCACTCATTTGGTTGCCTTTTGTTGTACATTTTTACCCCTTGTCCCTTATGCTTCAATTGGAAATTAGGTTTTACTTCGGCTATTGCCGCTACCTCTACAACTCTTTTAGACCCCTCATAGAGAATAGACATCTCTACAAAATTTTCAAAAGTCGCTCCCGTAGCACTTTGACCAAAAACTTGTGTTTTAAGAATCGGGTTTAAACCCCTTGCAAACATGGAAACTTTATTTAATGGAGTGTAGATAAGATCCATCCAAACTTTGCTATAGCATTAAACTTGCACACATAATCACGCACCAATATATTGCCTTAGAAAGGTTTGATGAACTCTTTAAACTTAGTTCCTCTCTCGATCTCTAAAAAGAATTGAGTCCTAAATTGGGGCTTGAAGTCATCCGAAGTACCACTTCTACCTCAATAATAACTACTTCCAACCAACTTAAAGCTTCCTCTTAAAGCTTCCTCTTGGAGATGCCATGAAGCAAGCCTATGCCTTATTATGCCAATAGATGCTATGTTATTGAATATGCAAACAAAATTTTTGATCCAAGCTTGGGTCTCAGCAAAAGTCTTTGTATAAAAGTACGACATACCACTTAAGCCTATGAATCTTGTCACATCCTTGTAATTTAACTGTCGATGGCATTGACAAAAGTGCGGCCTCATCGACCATGTCCCCCATCGAAAAATCCAGAACCATCCCTGTAGGAGGGGTAGCCCGTGCCATAGCTACTAGGTGTTATCGAAACCAAGAAGGCTTCTTGGATTCATTGCTAATAATTGCAATTTCTCCACCTTCTGTTGCTCTTACATATCATCTCATAGTTGCTTATTTTAAAGAAGTATACATTAGCGACTTCCTAGAGAGCAATGAAATACACGGGACGAATGATGAATACTTAAGTAGTTATATGGTATGAATATACAAATGCACTCACTCAATGTTGCCTAAGTTTTTTATCAGGATACCTCTAATACCAAATGTAAAGACTCAACATTCATTATACCCAAAAATCCATGCACAACGACACCAATATCCCCAATTACCAAAATGATTAATCTTAATGGTGGTAAAGAGAAATAAATAAAGCATATCTATCATATGTTCGTACAGAACTCACAATGGAAGGGCAAACTTCAATAATAATATATACGTGTGTAAAATTGTCAATGTCATAATAATACAAAGAAAATAGGTCTATCATCATAATACATAACACTCCAAACATATGGAACTCAAATAATACAACATCCAAAATAATATGTCTTATATAAATGATAAACTCTAACATGCCCATATACCAAATACAAGATATAATAATAGCAATATATAGATATGGCTCTATTACCTCTGGCTAGTAATGTCTTCCTAAATCTCTAGTTCGTACCTACTCAAGTAATGGATAAAAAGGAAAACATAGAGAGGGTCAGACATAAAGTCTCATGAAAAGAAAACTTCAGTACTAAACATGATATCTCCTACACTAGTAAGACATGAATAATATACTAAGTGGAATCGCTGAATATCTAGTATACGTAAATCAATTGTACATATAACAAACAAGCAAGAGCTTTAAAGTAATGCCATATCATGCGAAGCCCTACTCTTCTTCTACATCTAACAAGTTAGCTTATGAAAAGTAGTGCTAATATAACCATCGAGGTTATCAAACAAAGGCATATGCAAACACACATGCATATGACAACTAGCTAAAACTACAAGTATTTGAAACCAATACTAATGTGTCATACGTAAAACCTTAATACTATGGTAATATCATATCGTAATCCTCAACATATATGAATCTAATACTACAAGTCATAACGCCTTTCCATCGAACTACTATACTTTGGACAAAATAAGGTGGTTACCATTGCTTTATAGCGGTTAACGATATACATGAGTACCCTGATCTCTCACCGACTATCGCACTTGGTAAAAGCTATGGCTGATCCCTAGCAGTCCTGAATGAAAATAATAGCGCTAAGCTATAGCCATAGGCCTTGGGTGTGAGTAGCATCATATCGTACTCAACTCTGATCCATGTGTCTTTGATATCCTAATGATCGAATACCAAAGTCAAACCAAATGCTAAAACCATATAGAAGTCATGCCTAGCACAACCACTAGTTGTCTCCTACATAGGTCATTCGAATCAATCAACCTAGGACTCATGGTCGAATAACACTTTTGTTCACCTCCTGATTACCATTTATTGTAGTTCATACCTAAAGTCTTGCTCTAGAGCCACACAAGTTCATATGCTAGATAATACCAATAAATTACTCCATCGTCATAATGGACCCCACGAGCCTCGTTCAAGTTGACGAAGTCTCACCCGACTGCAAAAACATAGAGGAAACCAAATTTCCTAACACATAACTGATCAGTCGAATGAATAGAAATGGTCAGTCGACTGAGTTCCTATATACCCTTTTAGTAACAACCAACCAATCGACTAGTCAAGGTCAACCCAGTTAACCGATGTCATCGATAGTCAATTGGTTGATGGCCACTAATCAATTGTTTTATGGTTGTTTTGGCCTGTTTTCTCTTGGCCATAAAACCATGCACCCTTTCCCTCAATCAGTTGACTAATACCCCCAACCAGTCAATTGATCTACTATATGGGAGCTAATCTAAAATTTGATAGGGATAAATTCCATTATGGGAACACATCCTATCTTTCTACCATGCTCGACCATCATCTTGATGCCTAGTTGTCATTCCCTATAGAAATATGACCTTGCACATACCTACCACATCTTGAGCTTGAGTTCATGCCATTGATGGTCCATAAGGAGACAAATACCAATAGAAGACAATTCGATGAATGGTCCTCGAACTGAAACACTTTACTAATCATACAAATATGAAGTGCTCAACAAATAATAAGACATAACCGTAACCCAATAGTAATCATTCCCAAGCAACACTAACAAAAAATAATATCAATCATTAATTTCATTCAAATTAGTTCATTTGTTCAATTAATGACTTAAGTTCATTGTTTCAATTTAGCATTCAATCAATCCATTTAGCATGCCTCAATCGAATAATCCAAGCCAATTATTCAACAAAAAGCAAAGAAATCATGGCTAAGTCCTAACCAGTAAACCAAAGAAATAAGAATAATAGAATAACGTAAGTCATATAAGGTAGAGAATCATTTCCACTCACCCACGCTAGTAAGGATCCCCAAAATTTTCAATCAATTCTTGAAATCCCTCTTTAAGAAATTCCAAAATTAACCCTTTAATTCTAGGGAAATCCGGCTTATGGGTATTGTAGAGGACACTCTTTCTTAAATTTAGTATATTTTTGAGTGATTTTTGGTAAAGGGATGAAGGAGCTATGAAAAGATGAAGGTGACTAGGGCTTAAGGAACATGAAGAAGATGAAGAAGGAGGCAAATGAAAGTAGTGAGAAAGTAGGGCTTCCCATTTCAGAATTTGTCTTCTTAAAGCGTTTATCCAACTTATTAAGAAGTTTGTCCCTCCCAACTCAATTCTTCCATTCTTTGATTCCTTTAAGACTTGTAATCTCTTCAAACATAAGCGACATTTCAAACACAATGAAACTAGTTTCAGACCCTAATTCCATCATCTTAAAAAAATTCAATTTTTACGCTTAAAATTACTCTTAACTCAATTAACCCTGTTTTGAATCATTTGGTTTAAATCCATACATTACACATTTTTAGAAATCCAGTTCTTTACATTGAAGGAGTTCATGCATTTTGTTATCTATGAAATTCCATGGTTGTCATCATTGAAAGGGATGATTGTTATAACCCTTAACATTGAGTTTTAATGATAACAACCACACAAGTTGTGTTGTTGACTGTTTACCAAGATTATGTAGGAACAATAGTAAAAAGTGTGAAACAATGTGAACAGACACCTCGACTCATGAACATAAGTACACTATAAAAGGTACTGATAAATTCTAACATGTTACTTAATCTTATGCTTAAGAAGATCGTTAACCCTCCAACCCACCACAACATCATATCTTATTTTGTATCATTGATCAATCATTTAGAACTTTGGAAACAAATGTTTTAGAAAATTTCCTTATCTATATCGACATATGTATGAGGATATGTCACTATATATTCCCAGATTTCTAGTTTTGATTTTAATATTTCAAAAGACACTTCAAGGTCACTTTTAACTACTATATATTGACATATGTTTAAGAATATGTTGATATACTTCTGCTAGTTGTGAATCTTCAAATTAGAAACTAAACTCAAACGGCCGTATCTCTTTTTAGACGGTTTTGTCTGTAACAACCCGGTTTGGAGCATAATATAATAAATATAATTAAATAAAATTTTGTGAATAAATTGGTAATTTTGAAACAAAGATACTGATTTTTGGAAATAAACTGACATTTTGAGGAAAATGATTATTATAAGTATAGAAAATGTCTTAAATGGAATTAAACAGATGAATAGTGGATAAATGAAGTTAAAAATATTACACTGGAATTTATTTGAAATAGATTTTTGTTAAAAACAAATTGGTAATTGTTTATAGGGAAAATACTTAAGTACGGTATTAATTATGGAATATTGGTTTAAATTTCATATTTAAAGATAAAAGATGATTTTATAGGTTAAAATCAATTAAGAATTAATATTTGAGAAAAAAATTATAAATATAAATTTAAATGTAAATTATTTTTGATGAATGAATTACTATTTAAAGATATTTTTCCGTATTTAAAAACCAAAAATGGTCATCGAAAAATTATTTTGAGCCAAATAAAATTTGAGAAACTTGTTTCTATGAGTTGAAAATTTTGTACATGGCTAAAGTGATATTAAAACATGATAAAATATGCAAGTATGAATTATATTAAGTGAGAGTAAATTTTCTATATTTAAATTGGGCTTTTTTAGTAGATAATGAGGCCTAAAACACACTTTATCGTCTCTACCAGCCAAAGAAAGGAATTTTCCTTCTTAAATCATTTGTAAACTTAATCCTAAAAGCTCTTAACACTTCCTAATGGTAGCCTAGAGAAATTATAAGAAAAAAATTCACCTTTTGTAGAATCTTTAAAAAGAAATTTACAAGGTAGATACTCCTAATCGTTTTAAACACACCAATATTACTATTTTATCGTTGAATAACGAATTTTAATACATTTTTAGTCTCAGGCCTATAGAGATTTAGATGATTTTGTGATCATTCAGAGTAAGAAAGAGAAGGATTCTAGCTTCATATTAAAATAATGTGAGTGTAACCTTGTTCTTGTCTCTTGCATGAAATTTATAATGCTTTATTCTGCTATATATGATGAATTTTGGTTTGTTTTTGCTTGAATTGATAGAGAAATAGAATGATATGAATGATTACAATTCATTTTTTTACTTTGTCTTGTTAATATGAAAAACTAACTTATACAAAATCACTCAATTGCAAGTCTATATATTATTAAACTGTTGCATGTGTTTACCATGTTAATTTCTCACCAAAGCAGGTCACACAATGCTGGGAGTATGTTAGAAACTTGGTTGGAGTTGTATGATTTTTCCTAGAGAAGATGCTCCAAGATTCTACCTTACTAGTCAGTCGGTGGATTCCAGACCAATCAAGCCAGACCTAAAGCAGTAAGCTCCAAGTAGGTTGCATTTTGATTGTTAATTTTTAAAATTTTTATTTTAAAACTTAATTTAATAACTTATATAATTTTTGATAAATGTATATGTTATATGTGTTTGGTATAAAAAAATATTTTAAATATAAATAAGGGTTTAAAATATAGTGAAAATTAGGATCTAGCCCTTATTTTCAAACTTAATAGTTGAAAAATTCTTCTCAAAAACTATTATTACAAAACATACCTATCAAAGTTCCAACGAAACTGTGCATTTAAAACTATACATATTTGTAGTTTAAAGTGCAGATATGTCAATTTAAAATGCAAATATGTGCAGTTCAAAATGCACATATTTGTAAAATAAATATTTGCAATGTAGACTGTAAATATTTAATGTGAAGAATGTACATTATTGTAGCGCAAAGTGCAAATTTTCATTTTATAAAAATGTGCAATTACAGCTACAAATATTTGCAATGTAAAATGCAAATATTTGCATTTCTAACTACAAATATGCACATTTTAAAATGCAAAGTTTCATTGGAAAATTTAACTGGGGTGTTTCTTGAAACTTGTTTTAAAAGTGAATTTGAAACTTTTAAGGGTGTTTGAAAAAAGTCCCAAATATATATATGTATATGTATATATATATATATATATCTGTGTTTGTGTATGTGCGTGTGCGTGTGTGTGTGTATAGACATACAAGTGTGCGTGTGTGTGTATGCATAAATGTGTATGTGTGTGTATAGACACACACTATTTAAAGACCAAGAACTTTTGTAGAATAATAGATAGTTTGAAATTTCTTTTATCGGTATTCATATAAACTGAATATCCTTAGTATATATTTTGTTTATAAATAATATTAGTTGGAATAGCTTTTGATGAAGTATATTAGTAATATATGCTTCAATTATACAATGTTTCATGTTGAAAGCTACTGAGTTATTATTAGATGCAAGGTGTATGTTATATTGAATAAATATCCCTGACATATAGTAGCCATAAGTTGGTTGAACTCTCTGAAATATGATGTTATGTTGTATATGAATATGTTATGTTATGACTATAGTGCCTCACCCTTGTTATCCACTTATGTTACATGATGATGTTATGTTATATATGGACATAATGCTTTCTCATATGATATTGTATTAATACTCATTACTTATCTCATATTATGTGGTTATGTAAATTATTATGATAAATGAGCATGAATATGTGATATTAAACCCTTAAATGACATTGGGATAAATAAATGACATTTTGGGGATTTTCGTCATAGTGAGGTTGTTTGTTAATAAATAAATGATGATGAATGATCGGTATGAGGTGAGCTATTAGGTATCTAGTATCCATCCTAGCTAGATTGATTCGGGGTCACTCTTCAAATCATGGTGATAGGATCCACCGCCATTATAGTCACAATGATCTTTCACACGGACAAAACCACGAGGATAGGCGCTAATGTTATGACGATGACGAGATAGAAATTGGGTGATATATATATAAGATGCAATGAGGAGCACCATTACACTTTATCACGTATGAAGCACAATGAAACATGGGTGGGTATAATTTAGCAAGTGTGTGACATATATAGTTTTCTTAAACATATTGCATATACCCGATAGACACATTATTATGCTATGTACCCTATTACACTCACAACTAGTTTTTAGCCTGATTTGAGGTTTGTTACGTATGTAACAACCTCGGGTCAAAATGAGGTTGTTTGCAGAATATGTGCTTTTAGTCGTATTTCTATTTTGAGATGTGCATTGAGGATGGAGCAACAGACGTTGGTGTTATATCATATTTGTTACATATGAGTTATATTTTGTCATGATGTAGTTCATATTGTGGTTGTTTATGGTTGTTTTGTCTTGTCATGCCCAATGATGATGTAGTTGTGGTACTAACATATATATATATGTATGTATGTATGTATGTATATATCTATATGTATATGTATATGTATATGTATATGTATATGTATATGTATATGTATATGTATATGTATATGTATATGTGTGTGTATGACATCTATGATGTATATATTACATTTTGACTGTTCTCGCTACTCAATTTTGTCCGGGTTATGTTATTTATATACGTTTAGTATGTGACTAACATGGTCCCTAGGAACTTGTATACAGTACATTGTGCAAAGATGAATTACATATTATTTCTAATTTTTATGGTATTAAGACGTATCCATGTTGGCCCATGGGAATGTACATGAGAGATCACTCTTATCGTGTCCTTTACTCCATACTATTAGATATTTTATGCTCTCTATTAGTATTGGTAATGGTCTGAGGTGTCACAAATTGGTATTAGAGCAAGATTTGAGTATATCAATAATGGGAACATATCTGGCCTTGGAGGAGTGAGACTTAGAAAGTTACCTTGTCATGAGTGACTTGTATATTTTATATACAAGTTAAATAGGGTTCTTAGAAATGGACACTAGGGTAGTATATGTGTATGTATATATGTACTACTATGTGTATTTGTTATTAGATTTCTTATATATATCTAAATGTATCTCATATCCCTTTTATAATAAACGTTGAATGTTTGTTTGGCAATGAGTGTCGAAGGCCTTGGCAGACCTATAACTATTGCATATAGCAACCTACCTAGCAGTCAATCCAATAGGTCAAGTAGTTCTAGAGTCCTCTTGACCATGGTGCAATGGATAAAGATGAGGAATGTACCGTGCATGTGTGTAGTTGGAGCTCGGAATCTGAACCCACATTTACACTTTACTATGCTTTGTAGTGATTGTACAAGTCTAGGAGGCATGTTGTTCCTTAGGGAACAAAAGATTTATAGGAGTGCACTATTGGTTGAGGACCTACGAGTGGAGATTTGACGATTTAGGCCTTTTAGACCAAGAGAAGACGAAGCTTGCATCATGTCTGCTACAGTTAAGTGCATTAGATTGGTATGATGCATCGAATGTAGAGATGTCTAAAGAGAAGTTCAAAATACATCTTCTCTCTGAAACCGAGAAAGCGACATTGCTTAGAAGATTTATAGATTTGAAGCAAGGTGGTTCTTACATGCAAGACTTGTGAATGAATTCAACGCATTATCTAAAATATTGTCTATCACTC
The DNA here is from genome assembly GCA_030737815.1 of Allium fistulosum. Classification (NCBI taxonomy): domain Eukaryota; kingdom Viridiplantae; phylum Streptophyta; class Magnoliopsida; order Asparagales; family Amaryllidaceae; genus Allium; species Allium fistulosum. The sequence continues at coordinate 298,183,234 of CM060905.1, read as the reverse complement.
ATTAGCACATCTGTCAAAAGGAATGAGAAATTTATTTTGGGGTTAAGAAATGACCTTAGAGACAGATTACTTACTTAGCTTCCATTTCTATTTGAGGAGTTAGTTTATACAGATTTGAGATTTGAGAGGGTCCATGAGACAAATTCATTGGCAGATAGGCAATCTTCCATCATTTTCAAAACCAAAAGGAAAGTATTTTTTTCTAGAAGAAGAATAAGAAGTACAAATGGAACGAGCAGCCATTCTAGCTTAGATGGCATGGGCAGAAAAAGGTTCATAATAGATCTCAAGTGGAATGCTATGCTTATGCAACAAAAGGGCATTATGCTAATGAATGTAGCAGTGCAAGCCAAGATCCGTTCAAGAAGCGCTTTAGCTATAATGGAATGGGGCACATCTCAAACAAGTGTAATAAGCCAAAGAAGAAAGCTTAAGGGAAGCTTTTAGTCATCGAAGGTCTAGGAAACTCCGAATAAGACAAAGGAAAGCAAGCGATTGTTTTGGAAGGTACGGTCTTACTTCATAATATATCTATACTTATTCATTTCAATACAGGCACCTCACATTCATTGTATAGAAAGAGCTAGTAGAGAAGTTGAATTTGAATGTTACCTTATTGGTCACTTATCTTAGGGTAGCTAATTAGATATGTGGTTACTCTACTTTGGATATGAAGTGTTGTGACATCACGATTTTCTTATATAGGTATTCTTTCATATTTGACTTACATATGATTGATTTTTTTGGATCGGTGTTATTATTGGATTTGGCTGGCCCAAGCCTTATCTGGCTTGATTATTATATGCAAAGTACGTTTTTACTCTTCATCATCCAGATTGTTCTGATCGTATATTCATTGCACTTGAAGAATCATAAGCTAGTTTAGAGTTTTCTTTATATGCCTTGGTATCTCAAGGTGATGAAAAGGAGAAGATTCCAACATTTCAAGATTTTTCTAATATATTTGAACTATCACTGGCTCACCACCTCAAAGGGCAGTGTAGTTCAGGATTGATCTTATTCCTAGTGCATAACCATTCAATACGCCGCCTAACCTTATATGCTAGAAGGAAATGAAAGAATTAATGTGGTAATTAGAATAGCTTTAGCAAAAGAGCTTTATCCAACCTAGTAGCTCATCATAGGGTGCATCTACTTTATTTGTTAAAAAGGCAGATGGATCTCTTCGTCTCTTTATAGATTATAGAAAGATAAATGATCTTACTTTAAGAACAAATATCCACTTTCGAGAATATATGAATTATTTGACTAGTTGAGTGGTGCTAAAGTCTCTTTTTAGCTCGATCTAGCTACCAATTTTCACTAACTCTAAGTTGAAGAAGGTAGTATTCTTCCCACCACATTCAGGAATAGATATGGCTATTATAAGTGGCTTGTCATGCCATCTAGGATGACAAAAGCTCCTATATATTTCATTGACCTGATGAATTGAGTCTTCGGAAGCTATCTACATAAATTTGTTCCAGTCTTTATTGATGATATCCTTGTTTATTCAAAGTCAGAATAAGAGCATGTTATTCTTTAGAGGATGGTAATATAGACTTTGCAAATTCATTTACTTAAAGCTAAATTCAAAAATGTCATTTTTGGTAGAAATAAGTGAAATTTTTTGGGCATATGCTTTTAGATAAAGGCATTTCAGTGGATGCAACCAAAGTATAAGCCATTCAAAAATGAAAGAGGCCAGAGTTAGTGATTGTGATTTGTATTTTCTTGAGGTTAGCATGGTATCATAAGAGATTTATCAAAGACTTCACCAAAACTTCTACCACACTCGCTCACTTGATACAGAAAGGAGTGAAGTTTATTTGGTTAGATAAGTGCGAGGAAGCTTTTTAAAAGCTAAGGAGTTTCTTTTATAAATTAAGATCTAGTAGTATATACAAATGCTTCTGAGACATGTCTTTATGTTGTGTTGATGCAACGAGATAGAGTAGTTCAATACACCTCAAACCGAATGAGATTGGTACGCCACTCATGATCTCGAGCTAGTTGTTGTTGTGTTTGCATTAAGGCCGTAGCAACAATTTTTATTAGGTGGGCGGTCTATTTTCTATGCCGATGATAAGTTGCTGAAGTACTTATTTTCTCAAAGAGATCTAAGTAGGCAGGAATAGAGATTGCTCAAATTCAAAGTTGCATATAATTTTGAGATTCAGTTCACTCCAAGTAAGGAGAATAGAGTTGCACATGCCCTTAGCAGAAAGTATAAGGCAATTTTTTCTTTGATTGTGGAAGAGTGGAGAGTTCTAGAGTTGTTATCTTCTTGTGGTATTCAGTTTGGGAGATTGGATGACTATACAGCTATTGTTCTGATTTTGTAGTTTGCCCGAGTTTACTTAATCGAATCCAGACTAGTTAAAAGGATAATTCTATAATAAAAGATTGGATTAGTCAGTTGTAGGAGATTCTAATTATATCAGTAGATTCAAGCTTGACTCAAAAGGTTATGTGAGATATGGTGAAAGGTTATGTATTCCTAACATAGCCAATCTAAAAAAGTGATATTGGATGAGTGTCACAAATCCATGTTCGTTGTACATCTAGGCAAAATGAAGATGTATAAGGACATGAAAATGATGTATTATTAGGAAGGCATGAAGTAATACATAGATGAGTATGTGAAGTGAAGTATTACATGCAAGTTAATGACGGGCAAGCATTAAAAGCCCAACAGGCTACTTCATCCTCTTGAAGTACCAAAGTGGAAATGGAAACATGTATGTATGAACTTTCATTTTAAATTGTGCACATATATTAATATGCAGTTAAATCATATTGGTCTAGTAATAATCATAAATATCCACTTTGTTTCAGATTTCTATGGACTTTATCGATTGGCTTCTAAGATCAAGGTAAGACAATGAAAGCATTTGGGCGATAGTCGATCTACTGACCAAAAGTTTTCATTTTATTTTGATTAGATCGAATAGAGCAATAGAGAGTCTTTCTATGCTATTCACTAAGCACATCATTCGATTGCATGGTATTCTGGGCAGTATAGTATGTAACTGTGATCCTTTATTTACTAGTCAATTCTGGCAAAGTTTGCAAGGGTCTTTAGGAGTTCAAGTCAATCTGAGTACAATATACCATCCACAAACAAATTTGCAGACTGAGAGAGTCAACCGGATATTTGAAAATCTTCGTAGATTTTGTGTTTTGGAGTTTGGCTGTTCATGGAAACGCTATTTTCATTTTGTCAAGTTCCCCTATAACAATTGTTTCCAAACTAGCATTGGCATCGCACTATTAAAAGTCTTAAATGGCAGGCCATGTCGATCTCTACCATGTTGGGCAATAACCAGCAACAGACTTGTATTGGATCCAGACTTGGTTAGAGAGACAATTGAGAAGCTAGATATCATCAAAGTAGGGATGAAAGAGGATGTAGAAAAGCTACATTGACAATCATAGAAGAGACCTCGAATTTGCTATAGGAGATAGGGTGATTGTGAAAATATCTCTTATGAAGGGCATAGACATATTTGGAAGATTTTGCAAACTCGCTCCTCGCCTTATTAGTCCTTATCTTATCATCAAGCTAGTATGTCCCTTGGCTTATAAGTTAGATTTTCCAGATTATTTATTATATTTCATGATGTCTTTCACGTTTCCTAACTATGGAAATTGATTCAGGACTCGGTTATTATTCTTGAGTCGAGGCAGCTCTGAGATTAAGATTTGCAATCTTACCTGACATAGACCACTGAGCCTTTGTGTATTATAGACTCCAAGCTGAAGAGATAGAGGAACAAGAGTGTTACATTTGTGAAAGTTCAATGGTTAGGTAACCCTAGAGATTATTTATGGGAGACTAATGAACTAATATGATGGACTCGCCCTTAGTTGTTCCCAACTCATTCTAGTTGGTTATGAATTTATTTGTTTAAATTTGATTATATGCTTTGAACTAATCTGAGTGCGTATAAATGTATAAACATACAGGGAAGTTATGTGCATGCTTTGGTTAAAATATGTCATTTTGGAATTCTCCCTATATAGTGAGGATGCAATTTATTTAATGGGGAAGTTTATAATAACCCGGTTAGGAGCATAATATAATAAATATAATTAAATTTTTAGTGAATAAATTGGGAATTTTGAAATTATAATATAGATGTTTGAAAATAATTTGAGATTTTAAGGAAAATAATTGTTTTAAATTTGGAAAATGTCTTAAATGAAATTAAAAGAACGAATAGTGGATAAATGGGAATAAAAATATTACTTTGGAATTTATCTAACATAGGTTTTTATTAAACACAAATTTATAGACGTTTATGGGGAAAATACTTAAGATTATATTAATTATTGAATAATAGTTTAAATTTCATATTGAAAGATAAAAGATGATCTTATATATTTCCATCGGTTTAAAAATTCATATTTGAGGAGTAAAATATAAATTCAAATGTAAATAATTTTTGATGAATAAATAATGATTTAAAGATATTTTTCAAGATTTAAAAATAGAAAATGGTTATCAAAAAATTACTTATAGCGAAATAAAATTTGAGAAAGATGTTTTTATGAGTTGGTAAATTTTAACTTGACTGAAATTATATTAAAACTTGATAAAATATGTTAGTAACAATTATATTAAGAGAGAATGCATTTTCATTATTTAAATTGGGCTTTTTGGGTACAAAATGAAGCCTAAAACCCATTATATTGTCTTAACCACCCAAGGAGAGGCATTAAACTTCTCAAATCATTTCTAAACATAATCCTAAAAACTCCTATCACTTCCATTGATAGCTTAGAGAAACTCTAAGCAACAAATTAACCTTGCTAGCAATTTTAAAAGGAATTTTCTATGGTAAATGCTCCTGATCGATTCTAACACACCAATATTACTTAGTTATTGTTGAATTTTGAATTTTAATACATTTTCAATCTTAGGCTTATAGAGGCTTAAGTGATTTTGTGATCTTTTGGAGCAAGTAAGAGAAGAAATAACTTCATATTGAAATTATTTTAGTGTAACCTTGTTTTTGTCCCTTGCATGCAATTTGTAATGCTTTATTCTACTAGATATGATGAATTTAGGATTGTTAATGCTTGAATTTGTTGAGAAACAGAATGATATGATTTCTTATGGTTTATCCCATACTTTGTTTTTATAATATGAAAAATCAACTTATACAAAATCACTCATTTGGAGGTGTGTATGTTGTCAATTTGTTGCGTGCATTTACTATTCTAAATTACTCACCAAAGTAGGTAACACAATGTTTGAAGTTTGCCAGAAAACTAGTTGGAATAGTGGGATTTTATGAATAGAAAATGCGCTAGGATCTTGTTCTAGTGGTCGACCAGTGGAATCCAAATTGGTCGGCCGATCGAGCCAGACTTGGATCAGTAAGCACCTAGCAGGTTGTAGTTTGATTGTTGGTTTTTTATATTTTTGTTTTAAAACTTGTTTTAATAAGTTATATGATTTCTGAAAAAATTTATATATGTTTAGAATATAATTAATATTCTACAAATTTGTTTTTAATATAATAAGGGTTCGAAATATATGTGGTGTATGTATTCTTTTAAAAGAGAAAGGACTTTTGTATAATAGTAAATAATTTGAAATTGATTTTATAAACATTCATGTAAACTAAAATATTTTCCATACATATTTATATATAAAACATATTAGTTGAATATAGATTTTTGATGAAGTACAACAATGAATGTGCTTAAATTATATGACGTTTCATGTTGAAAGCCATTAAGTTACTATGTGATGCAAGGTCTATGTGATATATATTGATATGAATGAATGTCCCTGACATATGGTAGCTATAAGTTGTTAGAACTCTCCTGAATATATTATTATGTTGTATATGAATTTGCTATGTTATTAATATAGTGCCTCACCCCTATTATCCACTTAAGTTACATGATGACATTATGTTATATATGTATATGATGCTTTCTCATATGATGTTGTATTGATAATTGTTATAGAGACCATGATACATATTTATGTGACTTGTTATGATGAATGAGCACGAATATTTGATATGAAACCCTTAAATGACATTGGGATAAATAAATGAGATTTTAGGAATAAATGTGATAGTGCGGCCTTTTGTTGATAAATAAATAAGCGGTAATAATTGATCAATACGAAGTGAGTTACCAGACAGGCTAGTATCCATCCTAGCTGGACTAATTGGGTTAGCTCCTCGAATCATAGTGATCTAATCCACCGCCACTATAGTCCAAATTATCTGTTGCACGGAAATAACCATGAGGACAGACTCTAATGTTATAACAATGATGGGATGGAAATAGAGTGATACACATAAGAAGCACAATGAGGAGCACCAATGATGACTAGATGCGATGAGACAGATGGCACAACCAATATATCGTGTGTGGGCACCCACAACAACTGGTCAAGAGGTATACCGATGAAATAGGCCATGATATCCTTATTTCGATACACCATCTATTATAGTGAATATGAGTAGGCTTCACTAGTGATTTAGATACATCGTTTAGACATATCACATATATCCGACACATACTTTATTATACTATATGCACTGTTACACTCACAACTAGTTTCTAGCATGACTTGAGGTTTGTTATGTATTTAACAATGTCAGGTCAGACTATTGTTGCCTACAAGATGTATGCCTTTATTTGTATTCCTGTTTTGAGATGTGTACTGAGGATGGAGCCACAATCATTGGTGTAATATCATATTCGCAGCTTATCAGTTATATTTTGTCATGATGTAGTTCAAGTTGTGATTGTTTGTGGTTATATTAGACTTGTTTTGTCACTTCATGCTTAGTTAGGATGTGGTTATGGTATCAGTATTTTTGTATTTGGCACTTTAGGTCATTTGATTTTTTCAACCATGTATATTTGTCTGTATTTTAAGATGTCCATGTACTTTAACATCTATTATGTAGATATTATATTTTTATCATTTTGCTAGTCTGTTTTACTTAAGTTATGTTATTTATATATTTTCAGATGAGTGATTTACTCAGCCCTTGGAAACTCACGTACATTGCTTTGTACTGAGATGAGATATGTACTATTTTTGATGTATATAGCATTGATATGTATATACGTTGGCCCAAGGGAATGTATAGAAGAGATCACTCCTATTATGTCCTTTACGATGTACTATTGGACAATATTACATTCTTTGGTATTATAGGTACTGGGTCGGGGCATCACAATGCCTCTTCCACCTCTATATATAGATCGTATATTTCGAATTTTCCAAGTGGTTGTGTGAGAGTAGTGGAGAAAAGTGAGAGTAACGAAAAAAATGAGAAAAATATTTTTAAATCTTGCTTTTCCCAACTTAGTTGATGGTTTTCACTTATGTCAATATTATTCCTTTTGCAAATCCGTTTATACTTTCATTGGTATTTTTCATGGATTCACAAACCACAAAATCAAAGATTCTAAACTTCAATGCTTAAAGTTCTCGATTTTTGTTTCATACTATTCTAGTTGAACTCAAACTCTAAAAATTATGAGCAGGCTTATAGGATCATCATACCGAGACTATAAGACATTGTATTCAATATACAATATCTTATAGCTATTACTATTATAATATTAGATGTTTCGTACCACCTGTTAAAAGCAAGAATGGCAAGAAGCTAGTTGTGACTTTCCACCCAAGGAAAGTTAAGATGGTACGTGTTTCTTGCCACCCATGGAAAGTCAAAAAGTCTACTGTATCTCACCACCCATGGAAAAATGATTACATGGTGTTTTTGCCACCCGAAAAAAGAAAGTTGGGATAGTCATAATACATAAAGAGTTATGGGATGGGTTATAGGATGGGATATCAAACTAGTATAAAAATCAACTATGTCACTTACTTATTGCATTTACGGTACTATTTTATTTTGATTTGATTACTACTGATTGTTTGTGACGAATTAGATATATGTCTAATGTTGCAATTATTTATTTAATCATATATATTAGAAACACTTATCTATTTAATACAATATATATAGTTAAGTATTGAATAAGTTATCAATTTCCCTGCATTAACATATTTAAACACATGTTACATGCTTAAAACATTTGCAAAATTTGGTTAAGCCCTAAGATCCCGATTTGTCAATATTTGGGGCTATACCAATGTATTTTGGTGCTAAGGAGTATCAAAATGCAACATTGATAACAATAAATACAATAAATGTTCTCCTTTTAAAATACCTTTTCCCAACACAAAAGGCATACCACTTTTGTTGAACTTTCCTCATTCCAACCACAATCTAAATACCTTTTTCACATGTCTTTCTCACTTCATAAAGAAGCATCATGTGTCTTTACATTATACTTATTTCATTATTGGTTTGCTTTTGCCCCTTTAGTTTAGGGATGTGAAAATATTGAAATGCACATGTAAATAATGCTCCAAAATAACTTTTCAATTATTATGATTTTGGTACTTTTCAAAATTCTTTAGGTAAGAAGCTATATAAAGTGGGGTTTTACACCTAATGTATTGGAATATTTAATAGTTTAAAATTTTCTAGTTTAGAGTAACTAATGTACAACATAAAAAATATTTTAAAATGAACAAACTAATGTAAAAATCATACCAATTATTACCAAAATCAATAGTCTAACCTGCCAATTAAACACCATCAACAACAAAAATCTATCCAAGTACCATATAAATCCAAACTAACGTGAAGTAAAAATAGCCAGTGTATTTAATGTGGTATAATCAAAACGGTTTATATCCACATAGACCCGACAATTTCTGTTTTCACTTCACTAAGTTATAAGAAGAGTATATAATCACCAAATTACAGATTAGATGTTATAATAATGTGATGAATCTCTCTAACTCAATAAGATGCGAAGAGTTGCAAATATCATTCAAAATAATTGAGAACCCATATATTAGAGAACAATGGAGTTAGAGTTTTCAATTTCTATATGGATTTATGGAAATCTCTCCATAGGGAAAAAAGGTAAATAAGAAGATTTGTATATGCTCCATAATAGGAATGGTTGGATAAGAACAATAAATCAGCACTATTGAATTTTTGGAGCAGGGTCCCAAAATATACCACATAACATTTATTATAGTTGTTCAAACATAACTATTTAACCATTGGGAGGTTAATTTATTGACCGGTTATTCTAGAAATTAAATTTGATGTATCGATAGTTTAAACAACTAACCGCTTATGTGTTTATTGTACGTCGACTACTTAATTTTTTGTTGCACTATTCTGATCTACGTGTTGACACTTCATTTCTTTCTAAACATAAAACTTCATATCTCTCGATTAGTAACTCCAAATACACTCTTGTTACTTCTTTTTCAAAGCTCTTAATCTCCCTCATCGACATAATATACAATTTCATTAAGACGTATTTAAATCATTAAAATTCAACATAAACAATCAATTGTCACTTGTATATTAATAATAATTTGGATTAGAGCTCTATGAATTTTGGAATTGGATTCTACCCTAATATCATATTTTTAAATGAAAAGGAAAAAAATAGAAAAAGTGTAATTGAAAATAACAAAGTAAAATATTGTTATTCTCCCTTATTTCCTAAAAGTGTTTGAAGGTTCCGCAACAAGCTCATAATTATTAATTTATTAATTATAATGTACAAATTCAAATATTACTTAATTTTCTTACATTCACTATAATTCAGTTAAGAAACAATTTAGAGACACTTATGAGAACAAATACATTAATACAACGATTAATTATTTGCATAATTTTCTAAAATACTTCGTGTTTGTATCGTAAATGACTTAACGTCCAAGAACAGATCCAGTAGAGCCTAGGATTCTAAGTGTGATCCTAATGCTAACTTTTAGAAAGTAGGATTTTCGATCTTCAAATAGTTTAAATTCTTATTTTAATTAAAATCATAAATCATAGGATGATATACTAGAAAGCAAGAAGTATAATGTAAAAAAAGTAAATGAGCACAAAATTTTATAGTGTTTCGACAGTTCTGGCCTGCATCTACGTTATATCTTTTATTATGAGTCTTCAATTTACAATTGTTATAATGCTTTATCAGGATTAGTGACAACAGTTTTGGGTTGCTAGATATGTGATTTGCAAAGCTATAATGTCGTAGATCTTGAGGTTGCTTTGCCATAACTCGATGTTGGATGGTGAATTGGGTGCTTGAAGGAGATTCGATATAGTTTGGATCATTCCTTTTGGTCCAAAATTGCTCTAATAATTTGGTTCGTCTAATTTGTTTCGGTAGTATCTAGTGCTCCTAACTTTTTGTCATTACTATTCATCCTTAGGGTATGTATAGGTATGTAGATGTGAAGAATTATATATAACCGGCTTAATTCTGTTAAGTAAGATTAGGTTCGATTTGTTTATAGTTGGTTCACTGGCTCCACTAGCGAACCGTTTTTCCTCTCTGGTGCTTTTTCTTTACTGGACAATTCTTGATGTTCTATTCTGAATTGATCTTCTTTGTGCCATAACTTCTTTGCTTGAAGTTGGAATTGAGTGAAACTTGGACCATAGCTTCATACCATGAATAGAGCACTTTAATGCCCTTTGATATTTAGTTTAGGAGAAGTAGATACGATCTTTTTAAAGAGGCACCTATATCAGTTAGGTAGTGGACTGATTTTAATATGATCATATCGTTCGATATGTAGCTCGGATTGAGATGCGGTTTAGGCCGAAGTGCATATCCTAACCATAAAAAACAATTTCAACTAGTTTAGGTTTGTTTTGAAATAATGCCAAAATTTCCCTAAAAAGTTTCCCCTAAAGTATATTTACTGGATAAGAAGAATGCTTTACTTGAGACCCAACCTGTAATGATCTGCCTTTTTTACTCCTAAAGACGACACTAAATACATCCACGATATTCGTGTGTCGTCATCTAGGTGTCCAAAAGACATTCCATTGAGGTAAAAGAAAAGAAAAGACAAGAAGAAAGAAACACATAATCTCACAATGCAAGAAAATCATATATAATAGAACAAATGATAATACATATGGTCACATCCAAAATAAAACATCAGATTTACAATAGGTACTAACTTCGGCCAGGGATAGTTATAACTGCTTGCCCACATAGTGCTGATACATAACTATAACATATAGCGAAAAAAAACAAAAATTTAGATAATGTTGAATCCTCCAGCTCCATGTTCTTTCAAAATGCATCTGCAACAACCTGGACTACTTAACTACTAAAAAATTAGAGAGCCCAAGAGTTTAAGGGAGAGAAAGAAAAACACCGGGTCAAACATGGATCTGGTGTGAGTAAACTCAAAATAACTGAATTGTTGTACTTAAAAGACCTTTTAAAAATAAAGTGTATCTCGTAAGACCATGACACACATAAACATGGATTGGTTTTTACTTTACGATAACTGTGATGACCCCACCGCTATGCCCAGTTTAGCAAAGAAAATTACAAGTAATGTCGTCTGCTAATCTGCAGAATACGGCTGGTTAAGGGCGATCAAATGTGAATATATCTTTATACTAACACTGACACGTCTTATTTATCTTACTTCTGAGGATCTGAACTGAAAATTTGACGTGTGCAGTATTAATACAAAATTCCTCAGAGCCGTAAAGGATATAGAACATCCATACTTAAAATCTCCAAAGAAATAATCATCAATAATGAAATAATAACGGTAGTCATCTATCAGTTTAATATAGTGACACGTAATCTACTGAAAGACACCTGCTACATAGAAAGGAAGACTACTGAAAGAGACTGCAGATAAGGAACACCGCTCAAAGAAAAGAGCAGCCGTGTACCTAATCTGTCCTATGCAAATTTACCTACCGAAAGAGGTAAACATAGTCTAACTGTATAAAACAAAATAAACTGATAGGTTGTAGTATCTATAGACTATAATGCATGTAAAAATCTACCATATGAAAGAGACAGCCGTATTTACACCATAATAGATCTTTCGAAAGAGATCTGCCAAACCGAATCTAAAAATGTATCGATTCTCAAATCGATGAAAAATGAGTTATCTTCTCTCGAGGATCTATCGGTCTAAATCCGAACACCCTAAGATAATACAACTCTAAGTGTTAATTACTATCACTCCAGTAATCACAAGAATTTAACTAACTGTCCCATATCAGATAGTAAATTCAAGTATTTACTAAAAGCTAGTAAATTACACTTAAACTCTATCTAACAAATTTTAGTAATAATCTAAAGAATTATTCAAAGTGTCCCATACCACCCGACAATTCAATCGTTAATTAAAATTCTTCGTTTCATAGAAAATCATGAAATTCAATAGAAATCCAATTAAAGCATGCATAAAATAGCCAGAAGCTAAGCACAATAAAGGCCAATAATAGTTTATAGTTTGAAAGCACTTAATATAATTTTATCATATAAAAAATGATTTCTAAAATATTTTATCTAAAAATTCACTTTCAAACTTCTCACCTTTGTTAATCTATAAACTCATATTTAACAGCAAAAGTGTAAAAAGGATTTTTACTTAAAAATAGAATTTCCTTATTTAAAAATCTATATAAATATGTATAATTACTTATAATACATATATATATATATTACTTTCAATAATTATTTATAAACTTAAAAATCTCATTTTGAGAATCATTTAAAAAAAATTGAACAATATAAATCCATCTAAAATTCAACATCTAGAGCCAACATCGCTCTGTAAAATATAATTCCATAATATGGAATTATTTAACGACTCAAGTTGCTTTCCAATAACTCCGGTCACACAAACAATGTATGTCTTTTTATATAAGTTAATAAAATTCAATCTGTAATCGAACGGAATTCCGTTTGCAAATTGACTTCTTTCAGTTCACATAACAATCCATATATCACCAACAACAATTTTTCAATATTTCAAACCAACAATTCATTCAAACAATATAATCAATTCAACCAACCAAAGCAATCGATTATTGGGATAATTATATATATAGCAAACAATGTAATAGATATATACATGTGTGAGTTAAAATAGATTAACTCACCCAATCTAACTTTCAACATCCAAATATTATTCTCAATAAGATATAGAATTCGTGAGTTTTTAACAACTCACCTTAATCGTTTGTTCCAAGTATCCAAGTCGTTGATTGAGCCTTCACCATCAGCAATGCGTTTTCAGTCATGCCTGAAGAATTTCTACACACTACAAGCATTCCTGAAGCTGCTCGACCACAAACTCAGACCCATCTCTTTTCACCTCGAAGCTTGCGTGACTTTCGACAATCACCAGTCGCCGTCGACCACCATGCCGACCCAGACTCCTGTGCTTTCGGCCTGAAACACTATGCGCTTGCAACCATCACCAAATTCGAGTGCTCAAAGCCCAACCCCGAAGTCATGCCTGCCCTTCGCAGCTCCAGGCTTCGCGCCTCCGTGTTCGCACATCCGCATCAGCCCTAACGCCTTCGACCATGCACCACACTCCCTTGCTAGCACGGTGCTTGGTCACGATATTTATTTGATCGCTATTTTTTTCTTTCGATCGACAAATTCGATTTTGGGGGTTGGGGTATGCTAATGTGGACAAAAAAGGTTTGGCAATAATGAGTACAGGCTAGGTCATTAGAATTAAACAAAGGAGCGGGTTTTGTTTGAATGGGCTGGCTTTTACTTTTCCGTTTCTATTTTTTTTCCTTTAAGTAAATCTTGTATTGATTTGTAATTCCATTCCAGTTCAATTTAAATTGATTACACTCCATTTTACAAAATATATATGTATTTGACAACTGCACAATTTCATTCAATCCAATATTAGTTTACTCTATTTAATTATTCGTTGAACTAATATAAATAAACACTAATACAAAACAGATCAGTTGCTTCGCCTCATTTGTGTCGGTTGTCCATAAAACCGACACAAATAGTGTAATTTGTGTTGGTTGTTTATTAACAACCGAAACTATTGACTTATGGGGTAAGAAGAAAATGTTAAAAATGTAATTTGCATCTGTTGTTCTTAAGAAACCAACACAATTGAAGGGAAGCAATAGATTTACTCGTGTCGGTTGATTGAACAACCGACACAATTAAATACAATAGCATCGGTTGTCCAAAAACCGACACCATAGGCACACAACTTTTCCCCCCAAATCCATTTCAACCGCCCCATCTTTTCCCGCGAACCCTAAATTTTCCTCTAAAATTTAGGCCATCACGTACCCGGCCGCGTGTATTTTTTTCAAACCCCAAAAACCCTTTTCCGTTTATTTTCTCACGTATTCAAAATCACGGCAGCAGGCGATTGAAAATTTAGGGTTCATTTTCGTCTTCGTGCCGTTCGTCGTCCTCCTTCGTTCGTGCGTGCTTCTCTTCTCAAATTTGGCAAGGTACATCCCTATTTCTACTTTGTCCAATTTATTGTTTGTTCGTATGTCCTAAATTGTTTTGCTGTCCTATATTTTGTGCGTGCTAATAATTTGAGCTTTATTCGTGTTTTAGGAGTTTTGTTGCTTGAAGATTAGCTGCTTCTCGTTGTCTTCGTCGCGTCTTCGTGCTTCGTCGTAATTATGTGAGTTTTTCAAACTCACGCAACCTATTAAAATTCTTGGAAGAAAGCATCAATTTATTTCGTTTGTGTAAAAAACAAAATAAATGCGATGATTTAATTGGCTTTGTTTTTATTTGAATTGTTGTGTTTGTGTAAAAAACAAAATAAATGCGATCTTTCAATGCCTTTAAAATTTTCGGCCTGCTGCTGTTTGGGTTAAATGCACATGTATTGTTCCATTAAAATTGTCGAGTAAATATTATATACAAGTATTATACTTGTATATATATATATATATATAAATCCATCTCGATTACTTTGGAAAAATTAGAACCGCTGCTGCCCATTTTTGTTGTGGAAATAGTGGCTATCGATATAAATTGAGTGATTATATATATACAAGTATTTTTACTCGTATGTATATATATATATATATTTCATCTCTAGTTGAAAATTTGAGATTGCTGCCCCTCTTGTTGGATAAATTGTGTTGGTACATTGTTGTGTATTCTTATTGCAATTCACATATATATTTATATATACATGAATTTGCAAACGGAAAATGTGAGCTTTGGTCGAACCATTTTATAAGTGGCAGCCCATATGATTGATACTGTCATATTATCTCGGCTGTTACATTGCTACTATAGTCTGCAAAAATATTATGGCCCTGTTTTTGTGCATACAAAATCGTAAATGCCATTTATTGTTTCAAATGCCATACACCTATAATTGAACTTGCAGTTGTTTGTTGATGAGCCTTATAGCTCTGTCGTTTTTCCTTATTGTGATTGCACCTTCTACGTGCATGCATTCTTGTTACAAGTGATCCTATATCTCATTGCCTCATGTTAAAAGTGCAAATGCACTTCACGTTGGGCTACTGGACTGTTGCATACGTCCCTTTTTAGAGGGAAGGAAATTGTTGTCATTGGAGGTGATTCTGCCATGGAAGAGGCAAATTTCTTGAGAAAGTATGGTTGGAAAGTTTGTATTGTTCATAGAAGGGATACGTTTAGAGTGTCAAAGATTATGCAAGTTTGAGTTTAACTTGGAATATTTGTTTGTTTCTGGTAAAAAAAATTCATGCGAGATATCTACAGGGCTATAATGTGAATATACCCCCATACTCTGGTATTTCTAAAATACCGGAGCTGGAATCTAAGTCCCTGGATAGCATACTTATACCTTGTTTGGAGTTTAGTGACATGGATTTAATTACCAACTGTTTAGCTATAATCTAACAACTGCTAGTTATATATTATTAAGAAATTGAATAACCTTATGTCAAAATATATAAGATTGCAATAGTTTATGTAAAATTGAAAGCCTAATTTTGGAGCCTGCTTGCATCTATTGTTAAATATTTAGTGAAGATGTTGAATTAAATTGGAGTTTTATTGGACCAGTGGTATGCTTGTTTGCAACTCTATTAGTATCCTGCCATGGCAACAAAATTTAGAGGAATGGTGGCCTTACACTCCACTTGATTCGTTAAGACATGCATAACAGTCAAAATGCATTAATTAATCAAAGCATTCTATTTATTTTCAACCAATCTGTATTTCTCATACTTAACAAGTTTGAGTTTAGCATTGCTAAAGTATTCAAAAGTCAGTGTCAAGTTTAGCATTGCTTAAGCATTCAAAAGTGAGTTGACACTGAAATTGAATGTGTTGCTCATTTTTTGTGATCAATCTCTAGAAGTTGCTGATAGCAAGTTGCCCTGTTCTTCAAAAAGAGTGATATTTGAAATATGATTACTGATTCGTGGAAAGGTAAAGTTTCTTATTTATGCTACATTTCCTTGCACATGTTATCACTTTCAACCAAATAAGATTACGGTGTATGTAGCACACTTTTTTCAGAAAAATTGTGTGAAGTTTGCGTTACACTTCTCCTAACATTAGATGATTAAATAATGCGGAGGTCGTTTACAGAAAATTACCCTATGTGTAAGTTATTATTAGCATGTACAAGTGTTTTGACAAAATGCTTTGATCAGTAATACAATTATGTAAATTTCGACACTCTCACCTTCGGTGATAATAGATTACTTGAAAATAATAATAAAAGTTCAAAATATTAGTTAGTACTTGGTAGGAAAACTACTTTGGTATTTTGTGTCTTCATAAAAGTTCAAGATCAATTTTAACATTATTATTTAAATAACAAAAACTATTTATTTCATCCCTTTTAGGAATGACCAAGATTTCCCAATTGGCCAACTCTTTAGGTGTTGCTTCTCCTATTCATGACAGTATTCAAGATACACACGCATGCTATGATGAATGTGCATCTTTTATGCTCGAAAAAGTTGCCAGGGGTTCCGGTTCGTTGGTTGTTGCAACACACAATCTTGAATCAGGTATAAAAATTTTGATTCGATACTTTATGTTAATATAATTGCCTTCAAAAAAATAAAAATAAACAAAAAAGAATAAAATATTATTATTTTATATCAAATTAAATCTCTTGCTCTGGTTCAAAGGGTTAAGAACAATGATGTGCACTTTAGCAAGTATTGAACAGATGACATAAATGTTGTTCAGTGTTGTGATGTGTATTCAGTGGAGAACAATGAACATATGATCTAGGCTAGAATCCTGCCTCTTATTTTGAAATCAAAGTAAATCATTCACTAATTTGAAGTTTCCCCCCTAATTTGTACTTTTTAAATATCATAAAAAAAGACATTTGCTGCAGCTGTCATTCTAGACTAAGTTCATGTGTGTATCACGTGTAATGTACATGATAAAATGATTTTGAACATATCTCTAATATATACACCTCAAGCCTGATAACCTGATTATACTATACAAATTACCTACTTGCATGACATTACAACAAATGCTAATTATAAGAACAAGTTATATTTGGCCTCAACAGGAAAAGCTGCTGCATCTAAAGCAGAAGAGCTGGGAATAAGCAAAGGAGATAAAAATTTACAGTTTTCACAATTAATGGGAATGGCTGATGGGTTGTCATTTGGATTAAGAAATGCTGGATTTCAGGTAAGCAAATACCTTCATATTATACATTAGCTACATTATAGGTATATTTCGATCAGATCATTGCTGCAATGCTAGTTAGAAGAAATCAAATGCCAAGTCTTTATTTACTGTTCAGTTCATGTATTTGAAGAAAAACTTGTTTGTTTTTTCATTTTTTTTTAAAAAACTTAAAAACAAAGAAATATGGGGAGTCTATGTTTAAAAGCAAATGCCAAGTCTATGTTTTTTCATTATTGTCTTTTGTATAACAATTCTCTTAATTGCAGGACTTTGTACGAGACGGTTCTTATAACCAACAAGAGATAGACGAGGTTCGAGAGAATTTAGCTAGTTATATCATGTATAATTGGATGTAGTTGTTTTTTGTTGTGTACGCTGATCTTTTATAACGTACGTTGGTATTTTGTTATGTACGTTATGTTTGTGATAGATTATATTCTATTTAATTCTGTAAACAAGAATTATGTTGATGGATAATATAATTATATTTTTTGTTCAATCAGTTCATAGTAACGTTCGTTTATAAAAAATTAAAATTCAATTTCATACTGTTTTTATAATCTTAAACGGTAATAATATATTTTTTTGCTTCAGATATAACTTGTGTCGGTTGTTACTTCAAAGGGAACCGATACAACTGCATATCAATTGTGTCGGTTGAAAAAACAAACATAACCGACACAAATATCAATCATTTGTGTCGGTCGTCAATAAGGAACCGACACAAAACAAGCAACAGTTGTGTCGGTTTTTCTTAAAGGACCGACACAATAAACGGCGGTTTGCTTCACTATACAAGCTGATTTGTGTCGGTCCTATTAGAAAGATCGACACAACTGTTCATAGTTTTGTGTCAGTTCTATATTGCCAACCGACACAAATAATTGATATTTGTGTCGGTTGTACAACCGACACAATAGAAAAATGTCTTTTGTGTCGTCTTCATTTGAGTCGGTTGTAAAACCGACACAACAGGGGTTACACAACCGACACAAATGACCAGTTTTGTACTAGTGAAACTTATTCATTTTCGTTAATTTATCAATTTTAGTGAATATCGAATATTTTTTTTTTCATTTATTTCAATTATACAAAATTATTTGTACTTTAAAATATTTCATATTTATTAACACATTTATTTGGATTTTAATATATTATCTAAAATGAAGTTTATTAACTAAGTCACCTGTGTAAGGAGAGCTTTTTGCAATTTCACAAATATAATATAAACAACATACGTCGACCACACGTTCGGAAACACAATATATAGCAATATTTCTATCGTTTCTGTATTTAATCTAAAATCGTACCTTTATTTAGCATTTTAAAGCAACTTACATTGCTATTAGGGGTGCATAAGCGAGCAAAAAGCAGGTTTACGCCGTATTCCAATCCATATAGCCTTCTTGGATCTATGCTTAACTCAAGTTTGAATATTTGCCACGTATAATGAGATAAGATAAGCATGCATTCATTTAATAAATAGTCAATCATAATATTAATGTATAAGTCATTTTACGATAAAGAGTTCAAGTAATAACACATAAAATTGGATGATGATTTCAAAGAGTGTATTGTTGCCTAAAGTGTTAGCTTCGTCAAACAATTTTCGAAATGCAAAAATGTGGAGTAGAACTTGAACCATGAGGTTTTTTTTTCCAAAGATAGACAAATCTGGTTTGAATGATACAAGTGTACGTCCACTTTTGTAATTCACATTTTTGAGCTAGGAAATGATAAATTTTGCGAAACACTTAAAATAAAAGTTATAGCTTATAGCCTTATCTTTCTGGAATGGGAAAAATTGTCCAAATCGAATAAACCATTTAGAGGTTATAACTAAATGAGTTTAGCTTAGTTTATAATAAATTTACACTTCAGGACGGAAGCACCTATTTTATTAACTCATGTACAAGTGAATCATTCCCTTTACATCAACATATAAAATTGTGAAAATAACAGTGGATGAAAGAAAAACAAAAGAATAGTGAATTGTTAACAAACTAACATAAAACAAAATATAAGGTCATATAATCCGTCAATCTTTTATGCCTGAACTATATAAGATCTTACATATATAAATATAGAAGCATTGCATTTGCATTCATTAAACATACTCATTTCGATATTCACAAGGTATCAAACTCATCCAAATTCATATAGTCAAATTATCCATACTTAGGATTTAAATTCAAATTTAATGTAAATCCAATTAATTTCAATTTAAATTAATTTAATTTCATAAAAACTTCTCTTTAAATATATCTTGAGAAAAGAAAAAATTGGACAAACTCAAATGCACCTTATTCATCATCAAAGCAAACCGCATATGATGAGAAGTCATGGCTTCAGTTAGGCCTATACTATTGAAATACCTAAAGCTATTTGTAAAAATTTCTAGCAGTCCATAATGAGATATATATTGGTTATATGATAGATGTTAACCATTTTGTTTGAATTATATGCATGAAAATAGATATGTGATTAATTTGTATTTAGATACTACACTTCCAGGTTTTGTTATATGTACTGTTGAGAAAAGTTAAATGCAAAAATTAAATACAAACTGAATATGTAGAATCTAGGCTAAATGAGATCAATTCCACTATTCAAGGCTTACAAATTTATATATACTAAACACATTTCAAGGTAACATGAATGAAGTCATATTCCGCGAAAATATGTCTAGAAAACCCATCTTTTAAATCAAAAATTCGAACTGAGAATTTTGAATTTAGCTCCCAATATTCAGCAACCTATCTACCTTTGTTGTATTGAATGGAGTCAATTATACAACACTAATATATACGATGCTTGATAAAGAGGTAAAATTGTTGAAAATCTAATAAACTTTCATTATGTTAATTGTTAATTATTAATGGGTTTTCAAACTAAAATCAATTTTGCAAGTGATGGCTCGAGATCTGCTTTAATTTTCGTTACGCATGTATAATTGCATTTTTTTCCTCAGTAGCCCGCTGCTGTTGGAGGTGGCAGCCTGCTGCTGCCGTTGGTTGCAGCAGTTTTTATTCCATAATTTTTTTTCCTTTCAAATGTTATCATATATTGCATTGAAAAACTCAGATCAAAACTTCAAAAACAATAAACAATAAACAATCATCAAAACTATGTTCAAAGCCACTCAAATTACCTAAGCACCATGCTCCACTTCCGCTATTTATACTCGTACCAACACCGTATACACTCATATCTCCCTTTGTAACTTCACTCAAAAGCTTAACCTAAATACACATTTTTCAAATTTTGCAAAAATAGCTTAAAGCAATTTGCTGCTCAAAACAAACACATTACTTATTTTATTTATTAAGTATATTTTCAAATTCCAAATTTAATTAGATACATATTATTTATCATTTTATATTTTATAACTATTAATTGTGTAGACATTTTTATTATTTCCCAGCGATTCTATTTTGTAGAAACCGCTAGCTTTTATTAATAATTGGATTCGTCCAAATTCAAATAGGATTATAAATTCTTAGAGTGATAATGTCTTATTCAATTATAAATTTTAAACTAAGCATAAACAAAAATAAACATTGATGCAAACAACATACATTTTAACCAAATAATTAAACAATCGCCTTCAGGAGAAAACTATTTTCAGCTTCCGCTGCGCACTCTGATCGCTAACAAATCAGGACACAACAATTTGATTCTAAGACATCTAAGGTCTCATTTATGCTATCTAATAATTTTACTCTTTACAAAAGTGAGTTCCAATTTTAAAACCATTTCCATAGAAAAAATTTGTATAGAAATTCCAAAATTCTACAAATATGTCCCGATGATTATTCCCAATAATAATTTATATTTATATCCTAAATAGGAATAAATTATAAGTTCTACTCTGCACACTCAAGGGATGGGACTCTAAGTCTTACTAGGTTTAGATCTTGACTTTGTGTCAATTATATTCTATAATGCTCTTAATACAGCTCTGATACCAAGCTGTGACAACCCCACCGCTATACCTAGTTTAGCAAAGAATATTACAAGTAATGTCGTCTGCTAATCCAGAGAATATGGCTAGTTAAGGGCGATCGAATGTGGATATATCTTTATACTAACACTGACATGTCTTATTTATCTTTTATTTAAGGATTTGACTTGAAAATTTGACGTGTGCATCATTAATTTAAAGTTACAAACACACATATTAAAAATATTCAGAACAGTATATAATATAGATAAACCAGAAGCAGAGTCACAGATTGCAACAGACTAATATACAACTTATTTCATAATAAGATGCGAGTCTACAAAATGTAAAAATAGACTCACTCTCATATACATCATATCTCATACTCTATATCAGGTATAAAATGATTACTAAATAATTTACATGACATAACTAATATATGTCAATATACATAACAATGATGTAAACTAAAACTGACAAATTAGTTTTCTCCGAAGCTAACACAAAATCCAAGAGTCAATGAGTACCTGTACCTGTAAAGTCTCGGCCTGACCCGAATATTAAAATAATAAATGGGTCAGACTATATCTAAATAAAAGGTGAGATACTAATATCATAACTTTATGACTTAAAATGATAACCCATATAAAATATGACAAACAAACAATCATAAGAAGGCATATTAATTAAATTCACCAGTTTATAAATCCATAAATGACTTAATTATAAAATAAATCATCTCAAAATATGCCTAAAACCCAAAAATCCAAAAAGGCATATCAAACCAATAAATACTAATCTCAAAATTTTGACTTAATAATAACCAAATAAGTCATAAATAAAATATGCCCAAAATAAATACTCAAATAAGGCATATCTAACAAATCACCATCTCATAAATACATATCAAGTCTCAATAGACTATTATCACAAAATATGGTGACAACCAATTCAAAATTCCTCAGAGCCATAAAGGATACAGAACATCCATACTAAAAATCTCCAAAGAAATAATCATCAATAATGAAATAATAATGGTAGTCATCTATCAGTTTAATATAGTGACACGTAATCTACCAAAAGACACCCGCTACATAGAAAGGAAGACTACTGAAAGAGACTGCAGATAAGGAACATCGCTAAAAGAAAAGAGCAGCCGTGTACCTAATCTGTCCTATGCAAATTTACCTACCGAAAGAGGTAAACATAGTCTGACTGTATAAAATAAAATAAACTGATAGGGTAGTATCTATAGACTACGATGCATGTAAAAGTCTGCCTTCCGAAAGAGAGAGCCGTATATACACCATAACAGATCTTTAGAAAGAGATCACCTTACCCAAATCTAAAAATGTATCGATTCTCAGATCGATGGAAAATGAGTTATCTTCTCACGGGGATCTATCGGTCTAAAATCCGAACACCCTAAGATAATACAACTCTAAGTGTTAATTACTGTCACTCCAATAATCACAAGAATTTAACTAACTGTCCCATACCAAATAGTAAATTCAAGTATTTACTAAAAGCTAGTCAATTCCACTTAAACTCTATTTAACAAATTATAGTAATAATCGAAAGAATTGTTCAAAGTGTCCCGTACCACCCAACAATTCAATCGTTTATTAAAATTATTTGTTTCATAGAAAATCATGAAATCCAATAGAAATTCAATTCAAGCTTGCATAAAATAGCTAGAAGCTAAGTACAATAAAGGCCAAAAATAGTTTATAAGTTGAAAGGAATTAATATAAATTTATCATATGGAAAATGATTTCTATAATATTTTACCTAAAAATTCACTTTCAAACTTCTCACCTTTGTTAATCTAAATACTCATATTTAATAGCAAAAGAGTAAAAAGGATTTTTACTCAAAAATAGAATTTCCTTATTTAAAAATCTATATAAATATGTATAATTTCTTATAAAATTTATATATATATGTATATGTATATATATATATGTATGTATGTATATTTCATAAAATTTATCAATCTTTAAACTATTTTAAAAAATCAAATTTTAAACTTTTTTCTCAATTTTTTTTAAAGAAAAATTCTTTATATACGTAATAGTTATATATATATTTTTTACTTTCTATAATTATTTATAAACTTAAAAATATCATTTTGAGAATCATTTTAAAAAAACATTTAAACAATATAAATCCATCTAAAATTCAACATCTGGAGCCAACATCGCTCTTTAAAATATAATTCCATAATATGGAATTATTTAGCGACCCGAGTTGCTTTTCGATAACTCCAGTCACATAAACAATGTATGTCTTTTTATATAAGTTAATAAAATTCAATTTTCAATCAAACGAAATTCCTTTGCAAATTGACTTCTTTCAATCCACATAACAATCCATATATCACCAACAACAATTTTTCAATATTTCAAACCAACAATTCATTCGAACACTCTAATCAATTCAACCAACCAAAGCAATCGATTATCAGGGTAATTATATATATATCAAACAATGTAATAGATATATACATGTGTGAGTTAAAATAGATTAACTCACCCAATCCAACTTTCAACAACCAAATATTATTCGTAATAAGATATAGAATTCGTGAGTTTTTAACAACTCACCTTAATAGTTTGTTCCAAGTATCCAAGTCGCTGATTGAGCCTTCACCATCAACAATGGAATTTCTACACTCTACAAGTACTCTTGAAGCTGCTCATCCACAAACTCAGACCTATATCTTCTCACCTCGAAGGTCACGTGACTTTTGACAATCACCAGTCGTCGTCGAGCACAATGCCAACGCATACTTCTCCGCCTTCGGCTTGAAACCCTGCGCGCTTCCAACCATACCAAGATTCGAGTGCTCGAAGCCCAACCCTGAAGTCGTGCCTGCCCTTCGCAGCTCCAAGCTTCACTCCTTAATGGTCACACATCTGCATCAGCCCTGACGCCTTCGACCATGCGCCAAACTCCTTTGCTAGCATAGTGCTTGGTCGCGATATTTATTCGATCGCCATTTTTTTTTCTTTCGATCGAAGAATTCGATTTTGGGAGTTAGGGTATGCTAACGTGGACAAAAAGGGTTTGGGAATAATGAGTACAGGCTAGGTCATTAGAATTAAACAAAGGAGAGGGTTTTGTTTGAATGGGTTGGCTTTTACTTTTCCATTTCTATTTTTATTTTATATTTTTCCTTTAGGTAATTCCTGTATTGATTAGTAATTCCATTCCTATTCAACTTTAATTGATTACACTCCATTTTACGAAATATATATCTATTTGACAACTACACAATTTCATTCAATCCAATATTAGTTTACTCTATTTAATTATTTATTGAACTAATATAAATAAACTTATTCATCTTCTTCAGTTTATCAATTTTAGTGAATATAATATATAGTTTTTTTCATCTGTTTCAATTGTACAAAACTATTTATACTTTAAAATATTTCATATTTATTAACACATTTATTTGGATTTTAATATATTATCTAAAATGAAGTTTATTAACTAATACAAATTTACTATAATAAAAGTTCTTTATTAAATAGCCTTTAATTGAATAATAATTTGATTCCAAAATAATAATTACCCCAACAGAATTCGAATACTATTATTTTAATTAAATTTGTAGAATATTACGACTTCGAAAACAGGGTTGTTATAATAACCAAACCATTTCAAATAGAAAATCCAGCGATATTATAATAATGTCTAGGGTTTAAAATAAATATGTAACATAGCTAGAATGCTTGCATCTCACATTCCAATATATTTGGGCACAACTAAGTCCGTAAGGCATTTATTAGAGAATGGATTTTATACAATGACAAGGCTACTAGGGTATCGCCTACCATAGTACACCTCTAGAAAAATGTACCGAGGGTCTCACATGGACCCCTCACCAAACCGGACCGGCCTACCCATTACTAGATGGTATCGAATATGTCACCTCCCCAGTTGTGATCAACAACCGTACTAGCGTCGCAAGCGTACATAAATCCATAAATATCGATCTAGATCGGGTGATGACCATACCCTAATGGTAGTGAATCACATAGCCCAGCCACATATCCTCTATTTTAGTCATAACCAGGTATGAGGCTTGAGGCTACGTTATACCTTTTATATAGAAATCCCACATGGAATGCTAACATAGACAACAATGCAATGACAGCATTCATCCATATAAGTTGTTCAGGATATGAACTATGGCGCCCCACCTCTATACTCACGCTAGCCAAGGACACTACGGAGTAATGCCATCGACTAGCGCGAAGAATAAGGTTGTTGAGGAGCGACCATCTGTGTAATAGCCTTGTGCGAGCACCGATATGTCAGATAGTATAACATGCATTTCATTTCAAGAGGAAATACGACATACCAAATACAAACTCACCACACAGTGGCTAAGTGGACTTCGAAAACAAATATAGAAATAAACATAACACAAATCAGTCACAGACATTCATATCACAAAGGCGGAAAAAGATATGAATATAACACATAAAAGTGTACATCAAAATAGTGGTCATAGAAGAGCCACTACATCACAAAAGAATAGATACAAGTGCTAGACAAAGAATAATTATACATCAAGGAGTCTCTATCTCAAATGTATAATAACAAAAATTATTAAGCTAAAGTAGTTAGCCAAAAGAATCAGATGACAGACCCTGATAAGAAGTCAAGTAGAAGTACTTGAAATACCTCGATTTGACCCGAGTATTATTTAAGATGAAAATAATAAACGGACCAGTCTAGCTATAAATATCAGATAAAGTAATATAGGATAAGAGATATGACCAAAAACGTATGATAACAAAAATGTCATACTGTGTCAAGTATACATCAAATAACAACGAAAATCATACAATATCTCAAATTATCTCGAAACTCCAAGAAGAATCACATTCTTTAAATTATTCACCAAAACACAAATATTGGCAAAATATATCAATGCCAATCGCATAAAAATTGGTGAAACACAAATTCCAAAAAT
Organism: Allium fistulosum; assembly: GCA_030737815.1. Classification (NCBI taxonomy): domain Eukaryota; kingdom Viridiplantae; phylum Streptophyta; class Magnoliopsida; order Asparagales; family Amaryllidaceae; genus Allium; species Allium fistulosum. The sequence continues at coordinate 298,156,754 of CM060905.1, read as the reverse complement.
CACAACAAGAAATCCAGAAACCACAGAGGGGGAGGCCTATCACAAACGGGAAGATGAAAACTCCGAACACGTGCAACATAAACGGAATGCTATTCCATGGGTCGCTAACCCAACAAATGAACCGAACATCGACGCACCCTAAAAGATACGACTCATGCACAGATTCAGTCGTGGTACAGTTCCCCACGCGGATAAATGAGCCGAACATCGACGCACCCTAAAAGATACGACTCATGCACAGACTCATTGAGACGATTTCTCCAAGAACGGTCCGAAGACCACGGGTCGCTACCCCGCCAAATTTTGAGCCGAAGCTCCCCAAATGGGTTTTAATCCCCATACCAACAAAGAGACATCGCTCAATCGCTAGTCTAAATCACAAAATGATCATCAATGATCGATAAGTGTTAATTACACTAAGCTAGTAAATATAAGAGTTTAGCTTCATATCCCATAACCACTAGCTTAACTCAAATATTTACGAACAAATTGTAGACTTCCACTCGAAGTTATATGTAAATTACACTAAGCTAGTAAATATAAGAGTTTAGCTTCATGTCCCATAACCACTAGCTTAACTCAACTATTTACGAACAAATTGTAGACTTCCACTCGAATTAAGTGTAAATTACACTAAGCTAGTAAATATAAGAGTTTAGCTTCGTGTCCCATAACCACTAGCTTAACTCAAATATTTACGAACAGATTGTAGATTTCCACTCGAAAATTGTCACAAGAGTTTCAATCGAACAAGTCCAAAAATTAACCGACGAAGTAAACGCAAGCGTTTCATACCACTTGTTTTGCTAAGCCGTTTAATTAGATTTTCTCGTACGAATGAGGTAAAGGTTTGTGTATACTAATAGATTAGAAAACGGTTTTATAAACGAGCTTTGTATTAAAAATAGAGTTGAAATCATCTTTGTAAAATAGTTTAAATATTTACTATTAGTATAGAATCCTTTGCATTTAAAAGTGACAAATCACAAAATGATTGTAGAAACAATCAATCACAAAATCCACAGTCGAAGATGTGAATTAAATCCAAAGAAATCGATACTGAATCCATCAAAATGGATATTCTCAAAAATTCCGAAAAAGAAGTCATCAAAGTCAATAATAAATGATAACAATAAATAGGATAATCACGAATCGATAAAAATTGGAATCTCGAGCTAAATAGGGAAAACAGGCAAAATAGAGCAGGTCACATACTCCAGACGTCTGCAGTATATACTCAGACGTCTGCAGTAAGTTTCATGAAATTCTCTGGAACAAACTCCAGACGTCTGGTGACGAACATTTTTTCTAATAAACGACTATATTCTGAAAGGTTGCGAAACTTTAAACAAACTACGATCCGCAAGACTTTCAACCCCAGCCCTATAGGCTCTCCGAAACACCACCAAAAGCATGTTCATAAATCAAAGCTAGGATTTTCAAAGTTTTAACTTCAAAACACCAAAAATTGAAATGTTCACCAAATCAATCCAAACCAAAATCAAATGAACATGTAAAGGTGTTAGGAATTCATACCAAGCAATCAAGGATAGTTATAGACATAGATGTGAGATAAAAATCTCACTTTTAAACCCAAAAACGAAGAAGGAGAAGCTTGATAGCAAAGGAAGATCAACCAATCAACCACTTCAACTCAAGAAGCTTGAATCTAAGCTCAAAAGAAGAACATTTCCTAAGTTAGGTTTAGAAAATTTCTGAAATCAGAGAGAATGAGTTGGAGAAGAAGAAGGAGTACCAAAGCTTTGCCTTGATTTTGGAGCAAGAATTGAAGCTTGCAAAAGGAAACTAGGGTTTTGAATTTCTAATTTCTCATTCCTCTCCCCATTTTCAGTTTTGCTTAAGTGTTTGAGAAAATAGAAATGAAGTGAAGAGGAGAGGAGAGGGCTGAACTAGGTTATAGAGTGAGTTAGGGTGAAACCCAAAGTCCAATAGAAAATAGCAAAATTCAACTTACTCCAAATATATCGATGTTTATACTTAAAAGAGTCGCAAATGCCATTTTGGACCCAATGGAAGTGATCTCGAGTCCCAATTCGACTGTTTGCAAAAAGTAGCTTTTCGGACCTTAATCCGATTAATGATTCTATATTTAAATAAAATATTTAAATATTCAAAACTTTAAAATATGCGGGTTGTTACAGACTCCCCTCCTTAAAGAAATTGCGTCCTCGCAATATTTAAGAAATAAATAAGAAGTAACAACAATAAAAGCATATCAACACAAAGAGAAGAAATTTGAAATAAGAAGTTCACCTTAAGGAGCACGAGAGAGCAAGTCCGGATGTGCTCGCTCGATGAATTCTCTGGATTCCCACGAGCAATCCTTAGGATTTGAGGACCATTGAACTTTCACAAGAGAAACATCTTTATTTCGAAGGCGTTTGACCTCTGAAGCAATGATTCGAATAGGTTGTTGCTCATAAGTCAAATTAGGCGAGACTTCAATTTCTTCAATAACACCGGGCTCAAGAATAGAATCGGAATCTCGAAGTCATTTCCGTAGTTGAGAGACGTGGAATACATCATAAATATTTCATATTTATTAACACATTTATTTGCAAAAGGCTCTCCTTTTTTCATGGATGCTCCCTCCATCCCTCCCGTCCTTTTATCGTCCTCTCCCGTACTTCTTGCGTCCATTCCCTCACCTCTTCTGTCATCTCCATCTTGTCTTCATCGTCCTGCTCCTGACCCACCTCCTCCGCCTCTGCCAACCGTACTTGAAGTCTGTGTTCCTTCCTCTTCTTTGGTACTTTTGCCTTCCTCTTCCTCCCTTCCTCCTCTACTTCCAACTCCTGCTCAACTGTCCTAAACTTCTCTTTTCAAGCATAAACCGAGTAATGCGGGGAAGTACATTCTAGTTGAGATGACCCCTGAGTTCAAGAACAAGATTTTGATTCCTCCTTCCATTGTTATTGATGCTGGAGCTCAAATTTGGAGTAACTATCTAGTCGGTTTCTTCCTTGATAAGCCTCTTTCATACACAGCCGTTATCAATTACCTGAAAAAATATTGGAAACTGAAAGGGTCCATTAAAGTTCGATCAAATGGGTTTCTGTTTCTCTTTCTTCTGTCCTGTGATGATGATCGAAACAAAATATTGTAAGGTGACCCCATAGTTATGAAAAACAAACTCTTTATTGTTAAGCAATGGGATCCATATGTTGGAAATGCCTGTGAGAGTATCTCATCTGTGCCGATACGGGTGAAATTCTCCAATATTCCTATGTTTTCTTGGTCCCACATTGGAATAAATTGGTTAGCAAGCAGATTAGGTAAGCTGGTATGTATGGATGAATCAACGGAGAAATTGGAGAGGCTTTCCTTTGCTAAGTGTTTAGTTGAAATTAAGCCTGATCAGAATTTGATTGATTCCTTCCCTGTTCAGCTTCTTGATGGTGGAACTCAAATCATTAAAATAGAATATCAACGGAAACCTGATATTTGTTCTAGTTGTTGTATTTTTGGGCATTCTGTGTTTAACTGTGATAAACTTAATAAGGTTGAGGTGACAGAGAAGTATGAAAAGAATGATAATTCTGTTGAGGACAATGTAACTGAGTCTAAAGCTAACAAGATTGATGCTGGTAAATCTTTGAGACAGAGGAAAGGAAAATGGCAGGTAGTGAATAAAGGCAGAAGTCGGAGGAAGATCTTTTCCAAGTAGAAAGTCAGTAAGGAGGTTTCTCATGATACTGTTAATTCTGGCAAAATGTTAGTGAATGACAGTGAAGTGATTGAGGAAGGGGAAATATGTAATGATTCACATGCTAAGTCAGTTAATGTTACTAGTATGTCATCTTTACATGGTAACTCTAGTTTGCATGAAGATAATGGTTTTAGTGTCCTTTCAGATTTGGTTATTGACTCTGAAGTGGATGATGGTAAACTTATTGATGTTGAGAATGACTTTAATGGTCCTGCTAAGTTGAAGGATATGAATGACAACATAAAGAAAGCTTCTGGAAGTAATATTAAAACAAATTCCCCCTTTATGCAAACAACACTGAAGGAAATATTGTTTCACATTTGTCAAACTGCAAAAGCAAGCTTGCTGTAAACATCCTCTAACCATCTAATGAATTATCTTTATCCCTCCTTCTTCCTACCTCTAGTCCAAATATGAAATCTATGTCCCTATCTCCAACCAATTCAACAAAAGTTATCTCTTGTGCTACTGAATTAATTCCTTCTACCCAAACTGAAACTGTGCACGTATCTGCTATGCACGTGCACCCCTAGTTGGAGACATTACACAATGCTAATGCTATCTCTCCTTCAACTAATAATTCTGTTGCCATCCTGGAATCTGAACATCCATATAAACATATTCAAGCACCCCTAGCATGGAAACCCCCTCCTCCTCCTTCTCCTCCTCCTCCTCCTCCTCCTTCTCAATCCCTTTCCTCTGTGAAACCTTATTCTAGCAATGCAAAAATGTTGCAATCAACAGGTCACATTCCTTCTTGTAACTCTAAATCTCTTAAAACTTCTCTCCATTCTATATTGGATCTCAACCCGAGTGTTGGATACACAACATCCCCTACCTTTCCTGGTGGTAATCTCAAAACCACCCCTCTAACCAGGGGTAACAAAAAGAAACTCCTTCTTAACCAAATTGTTGATTAATATTGAACAACATTGGTGTTTGGAACATTAGAGGAGCCCACTCAAAGATTAAATTAAACCAATGCAAAAACTTAATTACCTCTCATTCCCTTTGCATGCTTGCCATTCTAGAAACCAAGCTGAATGCCCCTCTGTCTTACAAGGCAGCTACTTACATTAACTCGTCTTGGATAATGATAAATAATCTCGCTGAAGCGCCTTATGGTAGAATTCTCGTTCTATTTAACCCCTCGGTTTTGTTATTATCCCCTATAATTTCCACATCCCAGCTCATTCATTCGCACTGTCTCCATATTTCTTCCTCCACTTCCTTCTACATTACTATTATTTATGGTCTAAATTCAGTCTCTGCTCGACAATCCTTTCATAATCTCCTACCTTCGTTTAGACAGGAAACTCATCCCTGGTTTGTTTTGGGAGACTTCAACTGCTCTTTTCAGTTAACTCATAGACTTGGTGGCAATCCCTTGTCTCTTCGTGAAATCAGACCCCTTAATGATTCTATCTCCCAATCTAACCATATTGAAATCCCTTCAGTTGGTGCCCCATTCTCTTGGAATAACTCTAGAAGATCTTCTTCACGTACCTTTTCTAAAATTGACTTCTCTTTTTCTAACCGGTTTGCCCTAACTAAATGGCCTAATATGTCTAACCTCCTCCCCATGCCCGGCCTTTCTGATCACTCTCCTCAAATCTTATCATTTGGTGCTGCCATGAAGAAAAGAAATTCAAATTTTAAATTTTTTAATGCTTGGGTTCTTCACCTTGAATTTTTTCCAATTGTTAATAAAGCGTGGTCCTCGCATTCTTTTGGTAATCCTATGTTTATCTTGCAGTGTAAGCTTAAAGCTATCAAAAAGGAATTGAAATCTTGGTCGTTGAGTAAATTTGGCAATGGAAACATGGCTTCCTCCACTCTCTCTCTCAAACTTCTTCAAGTCCAGGAGGCCTTACTGTCTGACTCCGCAAACATCGATCTGGCGGGCCAAGAAGCAACCTTATCATCTGATCTTTATGAGGCATTAAAGCAGGAAGGTCTTATGGCTAAACAAAAGACTAGAATGGAGTGGTTCAAGGATGGTGATAGGAACACTTCACTCTACCATTCCTTTCTAAAAGCTAAATAATCTAGAGATCTAATTAGTACACTTTTTGACGACAATGGTGAGTACATCACTGACCCTTCTGCTATTGCTAACATGTTCCTTGATTATTTCAGCAAGATGCTCGGCAACAGCAATGAATTCTCTCCTTCGCTTGAGCTTCTTGACTCGGTTAGTCTTCCCAAAATTTCTCCTGCAGAAAATGTCATGCTCTGTGCAGCAATTACTGATGCTGAAATTAAAACTGCGCTGTTTTCCCTCAATTCTAACTCTATTGGTGGTCTAGATGGATTCAATGCCTTTTTTACCTCCTGCTGGGAAATTATTGGGCCTTCATTTGTGAATGATGTTCATAACTTCTTCAACAAATGCAGAATGATCGGTTCAGTTAATGCTACCAATATTGCTCTTATTCCTAAAGTGAAAAATGCCTACCATGTCTCTGAATTTAGGCCAATATCTTGTTGTAACACCATATACAAATGTATATCTAAGATTATTGCCAACAGGCTAAAGTTAGTATTGCCTAACATCATCTCCCCTAATCAAGCAGCCTTTCTTAGTGGTAGAAGTATCCTTGATAATGTCTTGATGTCTCACGAACTTCTGAAGGGTTACAACTCTTCTAATATTTCTCCCAGAGCCATGTTCAAGCTTGATATCTCCAAGGCATTTGACTCCTTGCAGTGGGATACTGTTGTTAGAATAATAGGGCTAATGAATTTTCCTCAACACTTTGTGGCATGGATTGAAGCTTGCGTCTCCACTGCTTGGTTTTCTATTATGGTGAATAAATGTAATGAGGGATATTTTCGAAGTAAACAAGGTATTCGGCAGGGAGACCCTATGTCTGCCTACTTATTCATTATGGTGATGGAAGTTTTAATGCAAATTCTTATACAAAAAGTTCATGATGGTAATTTCTTGGTTCACCCGAAATGTAAGAATCCTCTCATTACCTCTCTTATGTTTGCCGATGACTTGGTTATCTTTTTCAAACCTACTATGATGGCTGTTAGATCCATCATGGATGGCCTTAACAAATTTTACAAAATCACTGGCTTATCGATTAATTATTCCAAGTCTGATCTGATGATAGCTGGAGTGAGTTCTGAAGTGATTAGCCATACTACTTCCTTCTCCTCTATCATGCAACGTGCTGATACTTCCATGTACCTCGGTATTCCTCTGGCTACCTCTAGAATTTCCTACTCACAATGTATCCCTCTTTTTGAGAGGATCAGTGCACGTCTTGCCTCGTGGACTAATAGTCTGCTTATTCAGGCTGGACGTCTAACCCTTATAAACTCTATTATCTTTTCTATGTCAGTGTACTAGGCCAGATCTTTCATTCTACCTACCAAGCTGATTGACATGATTAGGCATGCTATGTCTAATTTTTTCTGGCATGGATCTATTAACTCAAATAAGCTATCTCCTTGTGCTTTCTCGAAGCTTGAAATGCCTAAGTCCAAAGGTGGACTTGGAATAAAAAATATTCTCCAATGGAATCGTGCTGCCATGGTGAATCACATTAACAATTTCCTGAATCATAAAGATAATATATGGGTGCAGTGGTCGCGCAAGCATATCACTGGCAACAAGAATTTCTGGACGATGGCTATTCCTCAATCTTGTAGTTGGACTTAGCGTTGTATTCTGAAACTTAGATCTGTGATTCTTCCTTATGCTAAATGTAAAATTGGTATCGACGGTCGTGTGTCATTCTGGCATGACCCTTGGGTGAAGTCTGGTATCATTCTGAGTCAGCTGCTTACCTTCAATGACCAAGTTCAAACTGGTATTTCCACTGATGCTCTAGCAATTGACTATCTTACTGCTGGTAGTGTTGCCCTTCCTTTCTCAAGTAATCAGTATGTTCGACAGTGCTGGAATCTTCTGCATGGGCTTCATATTCCATTATTCCCGCATGATGGTCTAACTTGGTCATTTAGTCAAGACTGTTACAAGATTAGTGGCATGTACAAGCTTCTGGTTTGCCATGTTTCCTCTGTTACTCTCTGCTGGCATAAAAGAATTTGGCTCAGTCATAACACGGAGAGGCAAAACTTGTTTCTTTGGAAGATTTTCTCTAATTGTTTGAAAACAAAAATTAAGTTGAGATAGAGGGGTGTCATCATTGACACCTCTTGTAGTTTTTGTCATTCGGCTGATGAAGACACTCTTCATTTGTTTTTCAGCTGTCCATTTGTCTTCACGTTATGGTGTTCTATTAAAACTATCATTACTGGAAGGACTGCTGCTGTGATCAGTGAGGTTGAATGGGATCTCATTTACAAAGCAACGAGATGGAAATGTGAATCAACATTTGTTCTACTGTTTTCACTTAAAATCTTCGTTTCTATGATCTGGGATGAGAGAAATGCAATCATATTTACAGGAAAAAGGAAATCTCTCACCCAGTTGAAGAGTGGTATTATTGAAGGAATGAGGAATGGTATCTGTGCTTTTGTGCATGTGTTTGATCCAGATTTTCTTAATTCTCTTCTCTGATCCTTGTGTGGCTGTCCCGCTGTGTCCCTGTGTTGACTGTTTTTTGTGTTTTTTTATTTTTCCCTTATTAATATGCCTGTCCTTCCTTGTCGTCTTGTTTCTATGTTTCTTGCTTACCTTTTTGGTAGCTTTGTTTTCCTCTTCATTGTTGTTCTTCTTGGTATATTAATAAAATGGTAGGGGTCCATTTTTTAACCCAACTGGCCTTGCCAAAAAATTCTTTATTAAATAACCTTTAATTGAATAATAATTCGATTCCAAAATAATAATTATCAAAACCGAATTCGAATACTATCATTTTAATTAAATTTATAGAATATTACGGCTTCGAAAACAGGGTTGTTACAGACCTCCCCCCTTATGAAAATTACGTCCTCGTAATTTCTTATAGAAAGACGTCAAAAACATATGCAAACATTAACTCTCTTCGAATTTTATTATTAAGTTGAAACTCGATCAAAACCTTAAGTAGTTGACATTAGAATCAAACTTACCATATGTTATAAATTTAAATAGATTCATTTATTAATTTCCATTTCTTCGCATACGAAAATTTACTGAAAATTTTCTAAGTGTTAAAATATTTGGAAAATTTTGGCGGAGTCTCCTGTGTAAGGAGAGCCTTTTGCAATTTCTCAAATATAATATAAACAACATACATCGACCACACGTTCGAAAACACAATATATAGCAATATTTCTATCATTTCTGTATTTAATCTAAAATCGTACCTTTATTTAGCGTTTTAAAGCAACTTACATTGCTATTAGGGGTGCATAAGCGAGCAAAAAGCAGGTTTGCGCCGTATTCCAGTCCATGTAGCCTTCTTGAATTTATGCTTAACTCAAGTTTGAATATTTGCCACGTATAATGAGATAAGATAAGCATGCATTCATTTAATAAATAGTCAATCATAATATTAATGTATAAGTCATTTTACGATAAAGGGTTCAAGTAATAACACATAAAATTAGATGATGATTTCAAAGAGTGTATTGTTGCCTAAAGTGTTAACTTCGTCAAACAATTTTCGAAAATGCAAAAATGTGGAGTAAAACTTGAACCATGAGGTTTTTTTCCAAAGATAGACAAATCTGGTTTGAATGATACAAGTGTACGTCCACTTTTGTAATTCACATTTTTGAGCTTGGAAATGATAAATTTTGCGAAAGACTTAAAATAAAAGCTATAGCTTATAGCCTTATCTTTCTAGAATGGGAAAAATCGTCCAAATCGAATAAACCATTTAGAGGTTATAACTAAATGAGTTTAGCTTAGTTTTTAATAAATTTACACTTCAGGACGGAAGCACCTATTTTATTAACTCATGTACAAGTGAATCATTCCCTTTACATCAACATATAAAATTGTGAAAATAACAGTGGATGAAAGAAAAACAAAAGAATAGTGAATTGTTAACAAACTAACATAAAACAAAATATAAGGTCATATAATCCGTCAATCTTTTATGCCCGAACTATATAAGATCTTACATATATAAATATAGAAGCATTGCATTTGCATTCATTAAACATACTCATTTCGATATTCACAAGGTATCAAACTCATCCAAATTCATATAGTCAAATTATCCATACTTAGGATTTAAATTCAAATTTAATGTAAATCCAATTAATTTCAATTTAAATTAATTTCATTTCATAAAAACTTCTCTTTAAAGATATCTTGAGAAAAGAAAAGATTGGACAAACTCAAATGCACCTTGTTCATCATCAAAGCAAACCGCATATGATGAGAAGTCATGGCTTCAGTTAGGCCTATACTATTGAAATACCTAAAGCTATTTCTACAAATTTCTAGCAGTCCATAATGAGATATATATTGGTTATATGATAGATGTTAACCATTTTGTTTGAATTATATGCATGAAAATAGATATGTGATTAATTTGTATTTAGATACTACACTTCCAGGATTTGTTATATGTACTGTTGAGAAAAGTTAAATGCAAAAATTAAATACAAACTGAATATGTAGAATCTAGGCTAAATGAGATCAATTCCACTATTCAAGGCTTACAAATTTATATATACTAAACACATTTCAAGGTAACATGAATGAAGTCGTATTCCGCGAAAATATGTCTAGAAAACCCATCTTTTAAATCAAAAATTCGAACTGAGAATTTTGAATTTAGCTCCCAATATTCAGCAACCTATCTACCTTTGTTGTATTGAATGGAGTCAATTATACAACACTAATATATACGATGCTTGATAAAGAGGTAAAATTGTTGAAAATCTAATAAACTTTCATTATGTTAATTGTTAATTATTAATGGGTTTTCAAACTAAAATCAATTTTGCAAGTGATGGCTCGAGATCTGCTTTAATTTTCGTTACGCATGTATAATTGCATTTTTTTCCTCAGTAGCCCGCTGCTGTTGGAGGTGGCAGCCTGCTGCTGCCGTTGGTGGCAGCAGTTTTTATTCCATAATTTTTTTTCCTTTCAAATGTTATCATATATTGCATTGAAAAACTCAGATCAAAACTTCAAAAACAATAAACAATAAACAATCATCAAAACTATGTTCAAAGCCACTCAAATTACCTAAGCACCATGCTCCACTTCCGCTATTTATACTCGTACCAACACCGTATACACTCATATCTCCCTTTGCAACTTCACTCAAAAGCTTAACCTAAATACACATTTTTCAAATTTTGCAAAAATAGCTTAAAGCAATTTGCTGCTCAAAACAAACACGCAACTTATCATAAAATTTGCTATTTTTAACTAGTTATGCTTTATCAATTGCCAGCATATCAGACTTGACGAATTCAATAGATGCAAACTTAGGATGTCTCTGGCATTGTGTAGATTTTCACTAAAATGGAATGAACTTCATCCAGTAGTGAAGTGAATGTTAATTCACTAAACAATTTTCAGAAATTTATTTCAAAACAATATTCATCAAAAAAAATTGTTTAACAACTTTACAGTATTCAGGATGCTTATTAAAAAGAAAGAAAGATTCCAACTTTTTCTTCTTCATGCTCAAAATGGCTCAAAATTCCCACTATTAGAGAATGAGGAGCACGAGGAGAAGAAAATAAAAGTTAGAATCATTTCCACTTTTTTTTCATGTTGTACATACTAGACAGATGCCCTTGGTACAAAGCATACAAGATTCAAAACAATGAATTCTAACCAAATTACTAACCATACCAAAAAACATAATTGCAACTTTCACGCTTATCTGGTCAGGATTTTTAGCACAAATTAGGGCGAAGCATTGCTTTAGCAAGAATTAAAACCTACTAATAATCTGAACTAACATACAAAATACAATCCTGCTGCTGTCTAATAAAAAAACCATCAAAAGGAAAATTGCAGAACTACACCGAGCGATAGTGTTCTCTCTACAGGAAAAAAGTCAAAACAAAATAGTTAATAAAAATCAACTTCATTTATAGTATTATTTTCTTTCCAAAACATTTTTTTCAAACTATAACTAATATGTTTTCTTTAAAATTTCATTTCCTCTTCGAAACATCTTTTTCAAAATATATTTATTACATTCATAAATGAATTATAGTTTCATTTCAAACTTCACTTAAATTAAAAATTCATATAACTAAGTTATATATCACTTTACATTTTATTCAAATATAAATTCTAACATCTATTACAAACACAATACAATATTCACAATTGTTTAAAAGTACCACACCCAATTTATTTAATATGCATCTTTGTAAATGAATATATATGATTTTACAAATGTCAAATTTATTTTATATATAAATCCAACTCTCATTTTACATACTTTATTTTATTTATCAAAATATCCTAAGGAATCTGCTTCAAAATATAATTTATACACTTCTATAAAATATTATTTTACCTTCAAAATAGTCTTTCCAAACTTTCTACTTTATTATGTATAATATTTAGCTTATTCAAAATTCTATTTACTTTACAAAAATATTATATACTTACTAAATAGTATTACTGAAAACATTTTATTGTCCAAAACATTGTGTGAATGTCTCGTACTAGTGTTTAGGAATCTATATCGATAACATTGATCAAGCGCATCGACCAGAATTCTTAAAGCACTCAACGGGCAATTTAACACAAATTATTTTCTACAAGATATACATATATCTTCTGGTATTTTATACTTACATCAAATATTGCTTGCTTAAAATAACATTATCAATGCTATTCATATATATCCTTTATCACAAAATTTGATCCAATTTAATATTTGCTTTTATAAAAGTTCTTTCAATCCATTTCAAAATTTAAGTAAAATAATTCTTAACAAATTTCAATTCCACTGTGCATCTTGATATTTATTGGCTCGTAGCAATAATTACAATTTCATTTTATATAAAACAAAGGTTTTCAATTTCCTTTGCGGTAACCACACTAATGAAGATACCGTAATGTTTAATAGTTAATATCGAGCGGGTTATAAATTTTCAAAGGAAAATTCCTAATCAATATTAATTCAACAATTATTTAGAATTTTCAAAACAATCAAACATCCATTAACCAATCAATTTTTTTTCCCATTACTTATTTTATTTATTAAGTATATTTTCAAATTCCAAATTTAATTAGATACATATTATTTATCATTTTATATTTTATAACTATTAATTGTGCAGACATTTTTATTATTTCCCAGCGATTCTATTTTGTAGAAACCGCTGGCTTTTAATAATAATTGGATTCGTCCAAATTTAAATAGAATTATAAATTCTTAGAGTGATAATGTCTTATTCAATTATAAATTTTAAACTAAACATAAACAAAAATAAACATTGATGCAAACAACATACATTTTAACCAAATAATTAAACAATCGCCTTCCGGAGAAAACTATTTTCAGCTTCCGCTGCGCACTCTGATCGCTAACAAATCAGGACACAACAATTTGATTCTAAGACATCTAAGGTCTCATTTATGCTATCTAATAATTTTACTCTTTACAAAAGTGAGTTCCAATTTTAAAACCATTTCCATAGCAAAAATTTGTATAGAAATTCAAAAATTCTACAAATATGTCCCGATGATTATTCCCAATAATCAATTTATATTTATATCCTAAATAGGAATAAATTATAAGTTCTACTCTGCACACTCAAGGGACGGGACTCTAAGTCTTACTAGGTTTAGATCTTGACTTTGTGTCAATTATATTCTATAATGCTCTTAATACAGCTCTGATACCAAGCTGTGACGACCCCACCGCTATACCTAGTTTAGCAAAGAATATTACAAGTAATGTCGTCTGCTAATCTAGAGAATACGGCTAGTTAAGGGCAATCGAATGTGGATATATCTTTATACTAACACTGACATGTCTTATTTATCTTTTATTTAAGGATTTGACTTGAAAATTTGACGTGTGCATCATTAATTTAAAGTTACAAACACACATATTAAAAATATTCAGAACAGTATATAATATAGATAAACCAGAAGCAGAGTCACAGATTGCAACAGACTAATATACAACTTATTTCATAATAAGATGCGAGTCTACAAAATGTAAAACTAGACTCACTCTCATATACATCATATCTCATACTCTATATCAGGTATAAAATGACTACTGAATAATTTACATGACATAACTAATATATGTCAATATACATAACAATGATGTAAACTAAAACTGACAAATTAGTTTACTCCGAAGCTAACCCAAAATCCAAGAGTCAATGAGTACCTGCACCTGTAAAGTCTCGGCCTGACCCGAGTATTAAAATAATAAATGGGTCAGACTATATCTAAATAAAAGGTGAGATACTAATATCATAACTTTATGACTTAAAATGATAACCCATATAAAATATGACAAACAAACAATCATAAGAAGGCATATTAATTAAATTCACCACTTTATAAATCCATAAATGACTTAATTATAAAATAAATCATCTCAAAATATGCCTAAAACCCAAAAATCCAAAAAGGCATATCAAACCAATAAATACAGATCTCAAAATTTTGACTTAATAATAACCAAATAAGTCATAAATAAAATATGCCCAAAATAAATACTCAAATAAGGCATATCTAACAAATCACCATCTCATAAATACATATCAAGTCTCAATAGACTATTATCACAAAATATGGTGACAACCAATTCAAAATTCCTCAGAGCCATAAAGGATACAGAACATCCATACTAAAAATCTCCAAAGAAATAATCATCAATAATGAAATAATAATGGTAGTCATCTATCAGTTTAATATAGTGACACGTAATCTACCAAAAGACACCCGCTACATAGAAAGGAAGACTACTGAAAGAGACTGCAGATAAGGAACACCGCTCAAAGAAAAGAGCAGCCGTGTACCTAATCTGTCCTATGCAAATTTACCTACCGAAAGAGGTAAACATAGTCTAACTGTATAAAATAAAATAAACTGATAGGGTAGTATCTATAGACTACGATGCATGTAAAAGTCTGCCTTCCGAAAGAGACAGCCGTATATACACCATAACAGATCTTTAGAAAGAGATCACCCTACCCAAATCTAAAAATGTATCGATTCTCAGATCGATGGAAAATGAGTTATCTTCTCACGGGGATCTATCGGTCTAAAATCCGAACACCCTAAGATAATACAACTCTAAGTGTTAATTACTGTCACTCCAATAATCACAAGAATTTAACTAATTGTCCCATACCAAATAGTAAATTCAAGTATTTACTAAAAGCTAGTTAATTCCACTTAAACTCTATTTAACAAATTATAGTAATAATCGAAAGCATTATTTAAAGTGTCCCGTACCACCCGACAATTCAATCGTTTATTAAAATTATTTGTTTCATAGAAAATCATGAAATCCAATAGAAATTCAATTCAAGCTTGCATAAAATAGCTAGAAGCTAAGTACAATAAAGGCCAGTAATAGTTTATAGTTTGAAAGCACATAATATAATTTTATCATATGGAAAATGATTTCTATAATATTTTACCTAAAAATTCACTTTCAAACTTCTCACCTTTGTTAATCCAAAAACTCATATTTAATAGCAAAAGAGTAAAAAGGATTTTTACTCAAAAATAGAATTTCCTTATTTAAAAATCTATATAAATATGTATAATTTCTTATAAAATTTATATATATATGTATATGTATATATATATATGTATGTATATATATTTCATAAAATTTATCAATCTTTAAACTATTTAAAAAAATCAATTTTTAAACTTTTTTCTCAATTTTTGTTTAAAGAAAAATTCTTTATATACGTAATAGTTATATATATATTTTACTTTCTATAATTATTTATAAACTTAAAAATATCATTTTGAGAATCATTTTAAAAAAACATTTAAACAATATAAATCCATCTAAAATTCAACATCTGGAGCCAACATCGCTCTTTAAAATATAATTCCATAATATGGAATTATTTAGCGACCCGAGTTGCTTTTCGATAACTCCAGTCACACAAACAATGTATGTCTTTTTATATAAGTTAATAAAATTCAATTTTCAATCGAACGGAATTCCTTTGCAAATTGACTTCTTTCAATCCACATAACAATCCATATATCACCAACAACAATTTTTCAATATTTCAAACCAACAATTCATTCGAACACTCTAATCAATTCAACCAACCAAAGCAATCGATTATCGGGGTAATTATATATATACCAAACAATGTAATAGATATATACATGTGTGAGTTAAAATAGATTAACTCACCCAATCCAACTTTCAACAACCAAATATTATTCGTAATAAGATATAAAATTCGTGAGTTTTAACAACTCACCTTAATCGTTTGTTCCAAGTATCCAAGTCGCTGATTGAGCCTTCACCATCAGCAATGCGTTTTCAGTCATGCCTAAAGAATTTCTACACTCTACAAGTATTCTTGAAGCTGCTCATCCACAAACTCAGACCTATATCTTTTCACCTCGAAGCTCACGTGACTTTTGGCAATCACCAGTCGTCATCGAGCACCATGCCAACGCATACTTCTCCGCCTTCGGCTTGAAACCCGGCGCGCTTCCAACCATACCAAGATTCGAGTGCTCGAAGCCCAACCCTGAAGTCATGCCTGCCCTTCGCAGCTCCAGGATTCGCTCCTTAATGGTCACACATCTGCATCAGCCCTGACGCCTTCGACCATGCGCCAAACTCCTTTGCTAGCACAGTGCTTGGTCGCGATATTTATTCGATCGCCATTTTTTTTCTTTCGATCGACGAATTCGATTTTGGGAGTTAGGGTATGCTAACGTGGACAAAAAGGGTTTGGGAATAATGAGTACAGGCTAGGTCATTAGAATTAAACAAAGGAGAGGGTTTTGTTTGAATGGGCTGGCTTTTACTTTTCCATTTCTATTTTTATTTTATATTTTTCCTTTAGGTAAATCCTGTATTGATTAGTAATTCCATTCCTATTCAACTTTAATTGATTACACTCCATTTTACGAAATATATATGTATTTGACAACTACACAATTTCATTCAATCAAATATTAGTTTACTCTATTTAATTATTCATTGAACTAATATAAACAAACTTATTCATCTTCTTCAGTTTATCAATTTTAGTGAATATCATATATAGTTTTTTTCATCTGTTTCAATTGTACAAAACTATTTATACTTTAAAATATTTCATATTTATTAACACATTTATTTGGATTTTAATATATTATCTAAAATGAAGTTTATTAACTAATACAAATTTACTATAATAAAAGTTCTTTATTAAATAGCCTTTAATTGAATAATAATTTGATTCCAAAATAATAATTATCCCAACAGATTTCGAATACTATTATTTTAATTAAATTTGTAGAATATTACGACTTCGAAAACAGGGTTATTATAATAACCAAACCATTTCAAATAGAAAATCCAGCGATATTATAATAATGTCTAGGGTTTAAAATAAATATGTAGCATAACTAGAATGCTTGCATCTCACATTCCAACATATTTGGGCACAACTATGTCTGTAAGGCATTTATTAGAGAATGGATTTCATACAATGACAAGGCTACTAGGGTATCGCCTACCATAGTACACCTCTAGAAAAATGTACCGAGGGTCTCACATGGACCCCTCACCAAAACCGAACTGGCCTACCCATTACTAGATGGTATCGAATATGTCACCTCCCCAGTTGTGATCAACAACCGTACTAGCGTCGCAAGCGTACATAAATCCATAAATATCGATCTAGATCGGGTGATGACCATACCCTAATGGTAGTGAATCACATAGCCCAGCCACATATCCCCTATTTTAGTCATAACCAGGTATGAGGCTTGAGGCTACGTTATACCTTTTATATAGAAATCCCACATGGAATGCTAACATAGACAACAATGCAATGACAACATTCATCCATATAAGTTGTTCAGGATATGAACTGTGACGCCCCACCTCTATACTCACGCTAGCCAAGGACACTACGAAGTAATGTCGTCGACTAGCACGAAGAATAAGGCTGTTGAGGAGCGACCATCTGTGTAATTGCCTTGTGCGAGCACCAATATGTCAGATAATATAACATGCATTTCATTTCAAGAGGAAATCCGACATACCAAATACAAACTCAAAGCTACCACACAGTGGCTAAGGGGACTTCGAAAACAAATATAGAAATAAACATAACACAAATCATTCATAGACATTCATATCACAAAGGCGGAAAAAGATATGAATATAACACATAAAAGTGTACATCAAAATAGTGGTCATAGAAGAGCCACTACATCACAAAAGAATAGATACAAGTGCTAGACAAAAGAATAATTATACATCAAGGAGTCTCTATCTCAAATGTATAATAACAAAAACTATTAAGCTAAAGTAGTTAGCCAAAAGAATCAGATGACATACCTTGATAAGAAGTCAAGCAGAAGTACTTGAAATACCTCGGTTTGACCCGAGTATTATTTAAGAAGAAAATAATAAACGGATCAGTCTAGCTATAAATATCAGATAAAGTAATATAGGATAAGAGATATGACCAAAAACGTATGATAACAAAAATGTCATACTGTGTCAAGTATACGTCAAATAACAACGAAAATCATACAATATCTCAAATCATCTCGAAACTCCAAGAAGAATCACATTCTTTAAATTATTCACCAAAACACAAATATTGGCAAAATATATCAATGCCAATCGCATAAAAATTGGTGAAACACAAATTTCGGAAATCACAACAAGAAATCCAGAAACCACAAAGGGGGAGGCCTATTACAATCGGGAGCATGAAAACTCCGAACACATGCAACATAAACGAAATGGTATTCCATGGGTCGCTTACCCAACAAATGAACCGAACATCGACGCACCCTAAAAGATACGACTCATGCACAGATTCGGTCGTGGTACAGTTCCCCACGCGGATAAATGAGCCGAACATCGACGCACCCTAAAAGATACGACTCATGCACAGACTCATTGAGCCGATTGCTCCACGAACGGTCCGAAGACCACGGGTCGCTACCCCGCCAAATTTTGAGCCGAAGATCCCCAAATGGGTTTTAATCCCCATACCAACAAAGAGATAGCGCTCAATCGCTAGTCTAAATCACAAAATGATCATCAATGATCGATAAGTGTTAATTACACTAAGCTAGTAAATATAAGAGTTTAGCTTCATGTCCCATAACCACTAGCTTAACTCAAATATTTATGAAAAATTGTAGACTTCCACTCGAAGTTAAGTGTAAATTACACTAAGCTAGTAAATATAAGAGTTTAGCCTCATGTCCCATAACCACTAGCTTAACTCAAATATTTACGAACAAATTGTAGACTTCCACTCGAAGTTAAGTGTAAATTACACTAAGCTAGTAAATATAAGAGTTTAGCTTCATGTCCCATAACCACTAGCTTAACTCAAATATTTACGAACAGATTGTAGATTTCCACTCGAAAATTGTCACAAGAGTTTCAATCGAACAAGTCCAAAAATTAACCGACGAAGTAAACGCAAGCGTTTCATACCACTTGTTTTGCTAAGCCGTTTAATTATAGTTTCTCGTACGAATGAGGTAAAGGTTTGTGTATACTAATAGATTAGAAAACGGTTTTATAAACGAGCTTTGTATTAAAAATAGAGTTGAAATCATCTTTGTAAAAGAGTTTAAATATTTACTATTAGTATAGAATCCTTTGCATTTAAAAGTGACAAATCACAAATGATTGTAGAAACAATCAATCACAAAATCCAAAGTCGAAGATGTGAATTAAATCCAAAGAAATCGATACCGAATGTAACGACCCAGTATTTTCAACCATTCGCATCCATTATAAGTGTATAGGTAGACACTCATGCCGGAGTTGAATTGCTCAAAATACTGCGTTGTAAATAAAATTTGGCAAAACTTAGCATATACGGTAAATAAAATAAATACAGATCACAGACACAGAGTAATATAACAATACTGCAGCGGAAACAAAGGATAGTAGTTCATGAAGCTACTATATATATATAACAGAGTTAAACAAGATACAACAGAGGTCTCGAATACAATAGATGTCTCAATACAATAATCAAATACCAGATCTGAATACATCACTGGATCGACGGAATAACTGAAAGCAGGATCGATAGATAGCTGGATCTCCAAGCGAAGCTCCAACTCCAAAGGTGAGTCTCAAATGCTGTATCACTCAGTCTGACCCGAGCGTAAAGCAAAACACAAAACACTCGAGTCAGGATTAACATTCTTATATTAATAAATCCAACTCAAGTGAAATATCAACTGAAATACAAGTAACTTAAAGGATGTTTGGGATAACCATCCCCTAAGGATCCGTTAAACTATTTACTATGTAGTAATATTCGCTATTATAATAGTGTCTAAATAAGTAAAGTATAATCATATCGGAAAATAGCGTTAAGGGGATGGAGAACCTTAACGCGGTCGGATCTTAAAATCATAATCGTAGTAAAGCTCGATATGGTAGGTGACACGGCACAACTAGGCAATGCCAGGGTAGATATACCAATTACGCACACGGACTGATGGATACGCATAGCAGCCACTACCGTTCCACCTCGAACAACATTCCCAAATCGGAGGATGGCCATCTAGTCAAATCACAAGTAAGAGTATAATATCGAAGAAATGCGTCCGAGAAGAGGTGCTACCTCACTGGTCCGAGATCGCTCCTGTTTTAGCCACCTTATGCCAACTCACGGGAGTTGGGTCCACGTAACATACCTTAAGAACGTCGCCACCATCCTACTTCATTCTGGAATCTCCACCGCGTACACGGTTGTCAAAGTGGTTTTCGGTATCGACAGAGAGTATGTCCATATCCGATCCCGGTCTCTTTGCAACCAATCGTTATTATAACACCGTGGTCATTTCAAATAGTTTATACTTCAAAACCAAAATATCATTATCATTTCAAAACCCAATTCAATACGATATCATTTCATTTCAAATATATCCATTTTTTTTTTATATTACTTTCCAAAGTTATAATGCTTTCGAAATCATAGTTTGGAAATCACAGTATTTTTTGGAAATCATAACACTTCCCTTTTTAACAGTCTAGACATTAAATTTTTCGTTATAAAATAAATTAGTTTCCTCAAATTTCACAAATCGATTCAAATTAACTCGAATTCCAAAAATTTAATTTAATCAAATCTCAAATCATTAGTTTCAACTCGATTTAGCTTCTAAATAAACCATTTCAATTTATCGATTTCAAATACATATCTGAACCATAAAATAAGTCATTTCAATTTTTAATATATCTCAAAGCTTTAAATATTCAACATTTCAAACTAAATTCGATAAATTTATATACATATCAATTTCACTTTACAATTATTTAGTTTTGAAATATTAACTTAACATTTCCATTATTTTTGGATACACTTTCAATTTACAATTTTAAATAAACAAAATATCTCATTTAAATATTATACGTTTGAAATATCCATATAAGTCACCTTTTCAAATTTTCAAGTTGTAAAACACTTCTTTAAATTTCAAATTTCAATATTTCAAATCAAACTTATTTAAGAAAAATTCTTAAATAAATATAATTTCAATCAATTTCAAATCATTATAAATTCTATATTTGAAGATATAGATATTAAATAAATACTTAAACATCTTATTTATCAACTTTATTAAATCAACTTTAATGAATCTTTAAAATCAATATTTATCAAAACCATATATTTCTTTCCAAAACCAAAGAAATCATTTTCAAAACATTTATATATAGACCAACGGTGCCTGTATATAATTTTCTATCCTATGGTCAAGTGATACGGATATTTATCATTTCAATCCGCAATTTAAAACATATTCGGGTATATATCTTTTCAACCCGAAATCCCAAATTCAATTCAATTGAAAATCGCTTGGGTTTATCATTTCAACCCATAACGATTTCCTCCTATTCTACAGATCGTTCGGGTATGTATCATTTCAACCCATAGTGATTCTATACTTATAGGGAACTTGCAGAGTGATAACAGATATGAAAATGAAATAACAATAGTAATAGGCAATATATCATCAATATAAATAACAGGTAATGGTGTCAGATGTCATAGGTGAACAGATATAGATAATGACATATATAACAATGTAAATAACTAACATCAGCATATTTCAATTGACATTTCAATTGAAATCAAATTTAATAAATATAAGAATATAAATCGTGAGTGATTGCTCACCTTTCGAGGCTAGGAAGATGAACGGGAAAAGAAATGATTTGTGGATCCAAACACGAATTCCAAAGCGAAACAAGATGGGCACGAATTTGACGATCAAAACTGATAGCTTGTAATTGACGAAATCCAATCAAACTGGATTGATGAAGGTCAATGGCATAAGTGAACTCATATATGTAACTATATATCTATATACATATAACAAATTATATGAAAACCTATTCCAAATTCAAACGCATATTAAAACCTTTATAATATGGAAAAATCAGTGTTAGATTTAAACATATATGCATATATCTAGATCAAACTCTATATATACCTATATGAAATTTAAAACCAATTGAACCATTGTATTACATTTCAAAATAATATTTATTATGAAAACCAACATTACTAACAGGTTATGATTTATACAAGTACATACACTTTATATTAAAACGTATGTATATTAGAATTAAGACAATATATCCTATATGTATACTCATACCATTTGTACATGTGTTACCTTTCACAAAAACTCGATGTCAAACCCGATAGTATGCATATATAGGAAATATATACCAGTATAAGCCTTACAGCCGCATACATATATAACATAAGTGAATGAAATGGATGTATATATATAATATATGTGAGGAAAATCCATGCTTATTCTTAAATTACTGTAACTCGTTTATAATGCATACAGTCACTACCCAACAGATTAGATAAAATTTATGTAAACCTATAAATTATAACTTAATAGATAGTTTGTACTTGTATAGACTAACACATATATATTTTTCATAGTATTGCATCTTTATATAAACGAAACACATATATACTATATAAATACTTCTCTGACAACTTCCAAAAGCAAGCCAAACTGTTATGCTTTTCTATGAAATTATATAACATTGTGTAACAAAATATATACCAGTTTAAACATATATACATAAATATAAGTATACAAAATAAAGCAACTGTAATATAGGAAACTATATTAAACCATCTTATATATTAACATATTATAACTAAACCATATTTATTCACCGATTATAGAACTTAGATAAAAAAAATATAAAAATTTAATCAATACTTAAGCCATGAAGTTTTGAGCTTAAAATGCCTATATACCTATATAAAATCATAACTGTATATATTATAAAACTCAACAGAACCCGACATACTATCAATATCCTAATGTATATACAAAACAAATAAACAATATATAAGCTAAGAAAAATCATTATGTATAACATTATTAATAAAACTGTTTCAACTACAACATACTTTATATAACATTTAACATAATATATATGACATATAATATATTGTAACCTGACAGGGAAGATGTATATGAACCAAACATAACAAAATTTATGAACTTATATGAACCATACCCAAACTTATATAAACGTAACCCATGCACTAATATATAAAAACTGTAACTATAATAAACTCACCTAACCAACGTATTAAACTAATATATACTATAGAATTTTGTACAGATAGTATAAAATATACTTACCTACTAAAGCATAACATAGTACTGTTGGTTATATAACTCACAACTAGGCATATGAACATTGTATATATATATAATAACTTATATAAACTTTAAAAAATATAACTACATACCATACAAATCCATGAACAGAGAAAGTGATGTGGTGGCTTCAGCAGAGGTCTATAGGGTGGCGAAGTCGAAGAGAAGAGGTGGCTTGCGTGCAGCTGTGAACGAGGCCGGGAAAAAGCATGGAAGAGGAGGGTTCACGTGGAGATGGGGTTCAGGCGGGTCGGCCAGTGGGTTGCTTTGGAGTTTCTGGCGGTGGTAAGAGAATGTCGAAGATGGTGATGTCATGGAGGAAGTGGGATCGATGTCTGCGATGGCGGATGGCGATGTGAATCGTTGCAGGGCGTGCGGAGGAAGGCTGATTGGCGTGGGCTGTCACGTGGAGTGGGGAAGACGGGGTCGGGCTCGAGAGAGGAGTGGTGAGTGATGAGGTCTCGGGTGGAAAACGGGGGAAAGAGGAAGAGCAATTGAAATGAAGGAGGTGGCAGGCTAATCTAATACAAATTTAGATTCGAAGAGACAGATCCGAGAAGAATGAAAAGGAGAAATAAATGGGCTAGCGTTTCGGTCTAGGAGAGAGTGATTCAACAGAATTTGAAATAATGGAGATGTAACCGATGACCATTGAATCAGCAAAAATTATCAAAGCAATTTATTATATTGCTTGGCCTGCACGTTCAAACTTGAAAAAGGCAAACGAAAGCTAACGGTCACAATTCAGGGTACCGGTACGACGCACTGTTTTATTGTTTCTATCGCGTACCGGACCTCAAAATACAGAGTTGAATATACCGTAGAGGTCAGCGCAACGAGACGATCAAAACGGTACACAGATATTAGTGGTACGGTCATCCGATCAAAAGTCGATAACCGGTACCAGAAATGCTGCTATTTTAACAGAAATAAGATAAACTGAGCAACAGAAGTCTAAATTTTGAAAACGAAAGATGATGACCTACTCAGAAGATGATTTACAAATTTTCTATGTAAAAATATTTAGGTTTGGAAAAACGTTTTATTATCATCAAATTTAACTGATTAAATTGAAGTAAATTTACGCGCGAAATAAATTTTCATATTTTCGGACGAAAATTTACCAGTTGCTATGTTTAATTAGACGCATTCCAAAGATCAAATTTATATTTCAAAATTTCACTGTTTAAAATGTCACAAAATTCAATTAATTAAATAAATAAAACAACTGAAATTTGCGGGTCGTTACACTCTCCCCCACTCAAAACTTTTCGTCCCTGAAAAGGAAGGAGGTAGGAGGGTAGAGGCAACCAACAGAAAAATAGATTAAAAGACAAGATAAGGCTATTAATTTAAACATATAATTTCAAATTAACTAATTAATATTTAACAATTTGATTTAATCCACTGAGTTCACTTAAGTTAAATCAATTCATCTATTTCTGAATTCATTTCCTTATGTCTAGTCATTCTTAATTAACAATTTCTAAGTTATCAAATTTGTATAATCATTTATTATACTCATGTTTTATTCGACAAATTAAATTCTTTTATTCCAAATTATTATTAAGTTTATTCCACTTAATATGTCCTATCACATATATTTAAACCATATAAATTAATTTAAATCATAAAAATTTCAATTTAAATTACTTTATATTCAAAATTGATTTTAAATTCAAGGTATTCCTATAGGTTAATCTAATTTCAATTTTGTTAATTCTTTCAAAACAAATTTATTTGTCTTATCTATTATTCAATTAAATTACTATTTTATTTCTCTCTATTAACATCTTTAAAATAAAATTTAAGTATATAACATTTATTATAACACTCAAATCTTTCCTTATAAAGTCATTTTATATTGTATATTATCCAATTATATTTTTAACTTCTGAAAATTTTGGGTAAGTTATGTTGAGATGTAATGGAGTATAATACAATATAAGATTTTACAATTCAGTTATTCCTAGTTAACTATTTATCCAAGAATTTTGACTTTAGTTTATAATTGAAATCATCTTTAATCTAAAATTTAAGAATTTAAATCTCCGATTTACTTCAAACAATTTAGAGAGATATATATAATAATATTTATATAAAATTTAATTTAAAATAAGATACTTATATATATAAATCAAATTATACTGAAGAAATTCAAATCAAAGTATTTTTTCAAAACAAAACCGTAGCAAAGCTACATAATAGTCTCTCTACCTCGAAACTCGAAAATGAATGTCGATGATGCGGCCGTCATCACCGAAATTATTTTCCAGCGACAAAGAGAAGAGCACTGGTTTAAACATTTAAAATTCTTTGAAAATCATTTTATTCGGAAATACTTTAAATAATATACATTTTAAGACTTTAAAACAAAGTTTGAAATCACCAGAAATCTAATTCTTAAATTCTTAATTTAAATTCCTTTCAATTCCAAATAAATTTATAAACCACAATTTATAAATTCATTTATATGACAATAAATGATAATCAAATATTATCATTTCAAACAGCCAATTTTAATTAACTTATTAAATCGTAGATTTTTTTTTTATCATTTTAAAATAAAATCATACAAAATTTATTTCATTTACCAAATTTTTAAAATTATTGTGTCAGTTTGCTCTGTTCAAGTGTTTTGGAAATCCTATCGATAGCGTTGATCAGACGAATCGATCGAAAACCCAAATCAACATCAACAACTCAAACAACACAATATATAAAACATTTTAATATTAATACAAATACCAATACACTCCCTCACACGATGATTCCAGAATTGGATTCCGACAAAAGGATAGAGATCCAAATATAGGGGGACTCTAATCAAAGAGAATTCTAATCTAAAATAGATAGGCTCGAAATGAAGGTTAGATGATTGCATTTCAAACAGGAAGATGGATAAAGTTGTATAAATCACGGGCAACCTTAACCGGGTCAACCGTGACTTCATAGATAAGATCGAAGTAGAATTCTGAAGCAAATTGACATTCGATTACCAGAGGTAGAATTCGGGTATAGCATAAGATAACAGCATCGTAAACCGAGGATACAGAAATCTCCGGTGAATCAATACCGATTATAAAGGAGTTTCACTCCAGTACAAATTATTCGAAGATTGGCTAGACCGCCGATTTTATTATAGAGATCATTCGAAGTGGAGTTATGGGATACTCAAGAATCAGAAGACACGAATGGGGAGACACGAATGTACCTGGAACCGAAATGAACGTTCCAAAATTCAAAGGAACCAAGTCAAAGAAGAAGGAATTCAAGCTCGAACGAAAGTGATTCTGTAATTGAATTTACTACATATGCTGAGATTTGCCTAAAACCAGAGCTCTGATACCACATGTAACGACCCAGTATTTTCAACCATTCGCATCCATTATAAGTGTATAGGTAGACACTCATGCCGGAGTTGAATTGCTCAAAATACTGCGTTGTAAATAAAATTTGGCAAAACTTAGCATTTACGGTAAATAAAATAAATACAGATCACAGACACAGAGTAATATAACAATACTGCAGCGGAAACAAAGGATAGTAGTTCATGAAGCTACTATATATATATATAACAGAGTTAAACAAGATACAACAGAGGTCTCGAATACAATAGATGTCTCAATACAATAATCAAATACCAGATCTGAATACATCACTGGATCGACGGAATAACTAAAAGCAGGATCGATAGATAGCTGGATCTCCAAGCGAAGCTCCAACTCCAAAGGTGAGTCTCAAATGCTGTATCACTCAGTCTGACCCGAGCGTAAAGAAAAACACAAAACACTCGAGTCAGGATTAACATTCTTATATTAATAAATCCAACTCAAGTGAAATATCAACTGAAATACAAGTAACTTAAAGGATGTTTGGGATAACCATCCCCTAAGGATCCGTTAAACTATTTACTATGTAGTAATATTCGCTATTATAATAGTGTCTAAATAAGTAAAGTATAATCATATCGGAAAATAGCGTTAAGGGGATGGAGAACCTTAACGCGGTCGGATCTTAAAATCATAATCGTAGTAAAGCTCGATATGGTAGGTGACACGGCACAACTAGGCAATGCCAGGGTAGATATACCAATTACGCACACGGACTGATGGATACGCATAGTAGCCACTACCGTTCCACCTCGAACAACATTCCCAAATCGGAGGATGGCCATCTAGTCAAATCACAAGTAAGAGTATAATATCGAAGAAATGCGTCCGAGAAGAGGTGCTACCTCACTGGTCCGAGATCGCTCCTGTTTTAGCCACCTTATGCCAACTCACGGGAGTTGGGTCCACGTAACATACCTTAAGAACGTCGCCACCATCCTACTTCATTCTGGAATCTCCACCGCGTACACGGTTGTCAAAGTGGTTTTCGGTATCGACAGAGAGTATGTCCATATCCGATCCCGGTCTCTTTGCAACCAATCGTTATTATAACACCGTGGTCATTTCAAATAGTTTATACTTCAAAACCAAAATATCATTATCATTTCAAAACCCAATTCAATACGATATCATTTCATTTCAAATATATCCATTTTTTTTCATATTACTTTCCAAAGTTATAATGCTTTCGAAATCATAGTTTGGAAATCACAGTATTTTTTGGAAATCATAACACTTCCCTTTTTAACAGTCTAGACATTAAATTTTTCGTTATAAAATAAATTAGTTTCCTCAAATTTCACAAATCGATTCAAATTAACTCGAATTCCAAAAATTTAATTTAATCAAATCTCAAATCATCAGTTTCAACTCGATTTAGCTTCTAAATAAACCATTTCAATTTATCGATTTCAAATACATATCTGAACCATAAAATAAGTCATTTCAATTTTTAATATATCTCAAAGCTTTAAATATTCAACATTTCAAACTAAATTCGATAAATTTATATACATATCAATTTCACTTTACAATTATTTAGTTTTGAAATATTAACTTAACATTTCCATTATTTTTGGATACACTTTCAATTTACAATTTTAAATAAACAAAATATCTCATTTAAATATTATACGTTTGAAATATCCATATAAGTCACCTTTTCAAATTTTCAAGTTGTAAAACACTTCTTTAAATTTCAAATTTCAATATTTCAAATCAAACTTATTTAAGAAAAATTCTTAAATAAATATAATTTCAATCAATTTCAAATCATTATAAATTCTATATTTGAAGATATAGATATTAACTAAATACTTAAACATCTTATTTATCAACTTTATTAAATCAACTTTAATGAATCTTTAAAATCAATATTTATCAAAACCATATATTTCTTTCCAAAACCAAAGAAATCATTTTCAAAACATTTATATATAGACCAACGGTGCCTGTATATAATTTTCTATCCTATGGTCAAGTGATACGGATATTTATCATTTCAATCCGCAATTTAAAACATATTCGGGTATATATCTTTTCAACCCGAAATCCCAAATTCAATTCAATTGAAAATCGCTTGGGTTTATCATTTCAACCCATAACGATTTCCTCCTATTCTACAGATCGTTCGGGTATGTATCATTTCAACCCATAGTGATTCTATACTAACAGGGAACTTGCAGAGTAATAACAGATATGAAAATGAAATAACAATAGTAATAGGCAATATATCATCAATATAAATAACAGGTAATGGTGTCAGATGTCATAGGTGAACAGATATAGATAATGACATATATAACAATGTAAATAACTAACATCAGCATATTTCAATTGACATTTCAATTGAAATCAAATTTAATAAATATAAGAATATAAATCGTGAGTGATTGCTCACCTTTCGAGGCTAGGAAGATGAACGGGAAAAGAAACGATTTGTGGATCCAAACACGAATTCCAAAGCGAAACAAGATGGGCACGAATTTGACGATCAAAACTGATAGCTTGTAATTGACGAAATCCAATCAAACTGGATTGATGAAGGTCAATGGCATAAGTGAACTCATATATGTAACTATATATCTATATGCATATAACAAATTATATGAAAACCTATTCCAAATTCAAACGCATATTAAAACCTTTATAATATGGAAAAATCAGTGTTAGATTTAAACATATATGCATATATCTAGATCAAACTCTATATATACCTATATGAAATTTAAAACCAATTGAACCATTGTATTACATTTCAAAATAATATTTATTATGAAAACCAACATTACTAACAGGTTATGATTTATACAAGTACATACACTTTATATTAAAACGTATGTATATTAGAATTAAGACAATATATCCTATATGTATACTCATACCATTTGTACACGTGTTACCTTTCACAAAAACTCGATGTCAAACCCGATAGTATGCATATATAGGAAATATATACCAGTATAAGCCTTACAGCCGCATACATATATAACATAAGTGAATGAAATGGATGTATATATATAATATATGTGAAGAAAATCCATGCTTATTCTTAAATTACTGTAACTCGTTTATAATGCATACAGTCACTACCCAACAGATTAGATAAAATTTATGTAAACCTATAAATTATAACTTAATAGATAGTTTGTACTTGTATAGACTAACACATATATATTTTTCATAGTATTGCATCTTTATATAAACGAAACACATATAAACTATATAAATACTTCTCTGACAACTTCCAAAAGCAAGCCAAACTGTTATGCTTTTCTATGAAATTATATAACATTGTGTAACAAAATATATACCAGTTTAAACATATATACATAAATATAAGTATACAAAATAAAGCAACTGTAATATAGGAAACTATATTAAACCATCTTATATATTAACATATTATAACTAAACCATATTTATTCACCGATTATAGAACTTAGATAAAAAAAATATAAAAATTTAATCAATACTTAAGCCATGAAGTTTTGAGCTTAAAACGCCTATATACCTATATAAAATCATAACTGTATATATTATAAAACTCAACAGAACCCGACATACTATCAATATCCTAATGTATATACAAAACAAATAAACAATATATAAGCTAAGAAAAATCATTATGTATAACATTATTAATAAAACTGTTTCAACTACAACATACTTTATATAACATTTAACATAATATATATGACATATAATATATTGTAACCTGACAGGGAAGATGTATATGAACCAAACATAACAAAATTTATGAACTTATATGAACCATACCCAAACTTATATAAACGTAACCCATGCACTAATATATAAAAACTGTAACTATAATAAACTCACCTAACCAACGTATTAAACTAATATATACTATAGAATTTTGTACAGATAGTATAAAATATACTTACCTACTAAAGCATAACATAGTACTGTTGGTTATATAACTCACAACTAGGCATATGAACATTGTATATATATATAATAACTTATATAAACTTTAAAAAATATAACTACATACCATACAAATCCATGAACAGAGAAAGTGATGTGGTGGCTTCAGCAGAGGTCTATAGGGTGGCGAAGTCGAAGAGAAGAGGTGGCTTGCGTGCAGCTGTGAACGAGGCCGGGAAAAAGCATGGAAGAGGAGGGTTCACGTGGAGATGGGGTTCAGGCGGGTCGGCCAGTGGGTTGCTTTGGAGTTTCTGGCGGTGGTAAGAGAATGTCGAAGATGGTGATGTCATGGAGGAAGTGGGATCGATGTCTGCGATGGCGGATGGCGATGTGAATCGTTGTAGGGCGTGCGGAGGAAGGCTGATTGGCGTGGGCTGTCACGTGGAGTGGGGAAGACGGGGTCGGGCTCGAGAGAGGAGTGGTGAGTGATGAGGTCTCGGGTGGAAAACGGGGGAAAGAGGAAGAGCAATTGAAATGAAGGAGGTGGCAGGCTAATCTAATACAAATTTAGATTCGAAGAGACAGATCCGAGAAGAATGAAAAGGAGAAATAAATGGGCTAGCGTTTCGGTCTAGGAGAGAGCGATTCAACAGAATTTGAAATAATGGAGATGTAACCGATGACCATTGAATCAGCAAAAATTATCAAAGCAATTTATTATATTGCTTGGCCTGCACGTTCAAACTTGAAAAAGGCAAACGAAAGCTAACGGTCACAATTCAGGGTACCGGTACAACGCACTGTTTTATTGTTTCTGTCGCGTACCGGACCTCAAAATACAGAGTTGAATATACCGTAGAGGTCAGCGCAACGAGACGATCAAAACGGTACACAGATATTAGTGGTACGGTCATCCGATCAAAAGTCGATAACCGGTACCAGAAATGCTGCTATTTTAACAGAAATAAGATAAACGGAGCAACAGAAGTCTAAATTTTGAAAACGAAAGATGATGACCTACTCAGAAGATGATTTACAAATTTTCTATGTAAAAATATTTAGGTTTGGAAAAACGTTTTATTATCATCAAATTTAACTGATTAAATTGAAGTAAATTTACGCGCGAAATAAATTTTCATATTTTCGGACGAAAATTTACCAGTTGCTATGTTTAATTAGACGCATTCCAAATATCAAATTTATATTTCAAAATTTCACTGTTTAAAATGTCACAAAATTCAATTAATTAAATAAATAAAACAACTGAAATTTGCGGGTCGTTACACCGAATCCATCAAAATGGATATTCTCAAAAATCCCAAAAAAGAAGTCATCAAAGTCAATAATAAATGATAACAATAAATAGGATAATCACGAATCGATAAAAATTGGAATCTCGAGCTAAATAGGTAAAACATGCAAAATAGAGCAGGTCACATACTCCAGACGTCTGCAGTATATACTCAGGCGTCTGCAGTAAGTTTCAGGAAATTCTCTGGAACAAACTCCAGACGTCTGAGCTTTACTGCAGACGTCTGGTGATGAACATTTTTTCTAATAAACGGCTATATTCTGAAAGGTTGCGAAACTTTAAACAAACTACGATCCGCAAGACTTTCAACCCCAGCCCTATAGGCTCTCCGAAACACCACCAAAAGCATGTTCATAAATCAAAGCTAGGATTTTCAAAGTTTTAACTTCAAAACACCAAAAATTGAAATGTTCACCAAATCAATCCAAACCAAAATCAAATGAACATGTTAAGGTGTTAGGAATTCATACCAAGCAATCAAGGATAGTTATAGACATAGATGTGAGATAAAAATCTCACTTTTAAACCCAAAAACGAAGAAGGAGAAGCTTGATAGCAAAGGAAGATCAACCAATCAACCACTTCAACTCAAGAAGCTTGAATCTAAGCTCAAAAGAAGAACATTTCCTAAGTTAGGTTTAGGAAATTTCTGAAATCAAAGAGAGAATGAGTTGGAGAAGAAGAAGGAGATACTTACCAAAGCTTTGCCTTGATTTTGGAGCAAGAATTGAAGCTTGCAAAAGGAAACTAGGGTTTTGAATTTCTAATTTCTCATTCCTCTCCCCATTTTCAGTTTTTCTTAAGTGTTTGAGAAAATAGAAATGAAGTGAAGAGGAGAGGAGAGGGCTGAACTAGGTTATAGAGTGAGTTAGGGTGAAACCCAAACCCAAAGTCCAATAGAAAATAGCAAAATTCAACTTACTCCAAATATATCGATGTTTATACTTAAAAGAGTCGCAAATGCCATTTTGGACCCAATGGAAGTGGTCTCGAGTCCCAATTCGACTGTTTGCAAAAAGTATCTTTTCGGACCTTAATCTGATTAACGATTCTATATTTAAATAAAATATTTAAATATTCAAAACTTTAAAATATGCGGGTTGTTACAGACTCCCCTCCTTAAAGAAATTGCATCCTCGCAATATTTAAGAAATAAATAAGAAGTAACAACAATAAAAGCATATCAACACAAAGAGAAGAAATTCGAAATAAGAAGTTCACCTTAAGGAGCACGAGAGAGCAAGTCCGGATGTGCTTGCTCGATGAATTCTCTGGATTCCCACGAGCAATCCTTAGGATTTGAGGACCATTGAACTTTCACAAGAGAAACATCTTTATTTCGAAGGCGTTTGACCTCCGAAGAAATGATTCGAATAGGTTGTTGCTCATAAGTCAAATTAGGCAAGACTTCAATTTCTTCAATAACACCGGGCTCAAGAATAGAATCGGAATCTCGAAGGCATTTCCATAGTTGAGAGATGTGGAATACATCATAAATAGCAGAAAACTGAGCCGGTAGTAAAAGGCGATAAGCCATGGGACCAATGTGTTCGGTGATGGGAAATGGGTCAATATATCAAGGTGCTAATTTTCCCGATCGACTGAAACGCACAACACCCTTCATAGGTGAAACACAAATAAAAATCTGGACCTAAAACCAGCTTCTCACCGGCTTCAAGCCAACACAAAGGAGATCGGCATGGCCTTCCGAAGAGTGCACCGAAAGGTACCATACCAATACAAGATTGGAAGCTATTATTGGAAGAAAACTCAACAAGAGAAATATGATCTTCCCAACTTCCACCAAAATCAAGAACACATGAACGAAGAAGATCTTCAAGAGTTTGATTCACATGCTCGGTTTGTCCATCGGACTGGGGATGATAAGCGGTGCTAAAATTAAGCTTTGCTCCCAAAGCTTTTGAAGACCTTACCAAAATTCACTAGTAAAACAATGGATCACGATCGCTAACAATAGAAGTAGGAACTCCATGCAATTTAACAATTTCCTTGACATAGAGTTTGGCCAAAATAGGTATGGTCCGATTGGACCGAACATGTAACGACCCTGAATTGCGACCCGGTTTAAAATTTTTAAATCATTTATTTAGTGTAGAAATTCGAATTTCCACAAACAACTTCCATTGCTATTCAAATTTCATATGTGGAATGCATCTAGATAGACTTAGGCGTACGCCAAATTTCGTCGAATAATATTGAAGTTATTTTCGTTCGTCTCATTTGCATATTAGTTTAAATTCTAAGTGTAAATTATCCATTGTCCGAATCCAAATATTTTTCACAATGTTGCATAAGAAAAATATTTTTAACACGACGTCGCATTTCGTTTCGTCAAATTCCGCTTTTATTTGCTAGTTAAATTGTTCGCGCGAACAAATGATTCAATTAGTAATTAACAACTTTGCAAACAGTGTCGAATCATCAATATCTTCATACCGTTGTGTTCGGCTCGTCGTGCTGATCAAAACGGTATATTTATCTGCGCCAATCGGAGTTCGGTGTTGCAAGTTACAATTGTTTAACGGATTTGAAACCTGTCCGTTACACAATTAAAACCAGTGTCTATTGGGCTGCACTGGGTGGAATTCGAAGCATCTTCTGGTCAGTAATTACCCTAGGAAACCAAACAGTTTCTTTGAGTACCGAGGCAATCAATAGGAGACTTTTGATTTTCTGCACTATTCAGTATATATTGGGTTCGATTCATATTTCATTCGTTTGCAATCTCTAACTTCTCTGGTACGTAGCTCATTTTCTTCCTCCTCTTCATAATTCTCTTTTATTAGTTTGTCTTTCCCCCCCCCCCCACTAGCAAATGAAACTCCCCTCCGACTCACGTCTACCCTCGACTGCCCACCTCCCTGCTCCCACCGCGCCTTTGGCAAACAAGACCCGCTCCATCCAACTCCCTCCGCCAGCGACCCAGACCCCAACCCGAACGCACGGCCTCAGCAAGCCACCCATTGCCGCGCCTTCCCTGACTCCGCCCCCTTGTCGCCTCATCCCATTGAATAAAATGGATTGACAAATTTAATTTGAGGAAATTTGTAATTTGATTTAGGAAAATTTAAAGTTAAATAAGTTGAAAAATTGAAATGAGATTTAGAAACTAGTAAAATTTTAAGATTTAATAGTTTCAAAATTTATTAGATTTGTTAGATTAAGATTTAAACATGGTTTTAATTAAATAGATTCGGAACTTGTTATAAATTTAATTTGAGATTAAGTGAAATTTGACTTAAGTGGAATATAAAACTAACTAAAGTTTTGTGGATTTAATTTAGTGATAATTTAAATTTAAAATGATTTTAAATTTAATGAATTAATTAAATCATGATATTGTAAACTTGAATATGAATTGAGTTGATTTGAAACTCGTAAATAAACTTATTTGTGTTATGTAAATCATGGAACCAAATAAATGAAATTGGATCTCTTTAAATAGAATTTAACTGGATTTAGTAAATAAATCAAATGAAGCTATTTTGCTGAAAAGGAATTTAGTTAATGAAAGTGATTTGATCGAATTTATGATTATATTTATTGTAATGGGGAATGTAAATATGAATTGAAATGAATAGAATTTGATTTAATGATTTTGAACTAAATTGACCATTAAATTGAATCCATTGATTATGAACTTAATTTAATAAGTGAAATTTGGATCTTATTAAATTGAACATGAATACATAATTATATTGCTAACTCAAATGTTTGAACTAAAATTTCATTTGAAAATATGATTTTAAATATTTGAAATAAATTGAATTGTGAAATGTCAAATTTTGGAAGTCAAATTTGCAACTTGACTTTTGGACTTTGATTTGTTTAAATTTTTAACTAAATGACCATCGGTGTAATAATGCGAAGTTATTAAAGAGACCGGGATCAGATATGGACATACTCTTTGTCGATACCGAAAACCACTTTAATAACTAATATACGCGAAGTGTTGATCCAGAACGAAGTGGATGGTTTTGATGAACGCGTTGACTGAAGAAAGAGAACGATTTTGGATGACCCCTGACATGACTAAAACAGAAGCCGCACCGGGCCATTGAGGTTCGCCATCTCTAGCGGACACACTTCTTCGATACCTTATCTAATTCATATGTGATTCGATTTGGGTGCACCCTTTGATTTAGGAGTGTTGTTTCGCGGTGTTGAGGTAGCTACTGGCTATGCTCAACATCAGTCCGGATCACGCAACTAGTAGTATCCTACTTGGTATCGCCTCATGTACCTTGTTATACTGATTATCCTATTCGCGACCACTACGATTTGTTTTGTGTTATACCTATGGGGTACCCTCTGATAACCACTGGTTTACGGTGGGGCTTACGGTGCTGTATAGACTATGGCATTATAACATGTGTTAATGGGGATTATGGTAATGCCTTAACGCTATTTTAATATCGTACTTTACTGATTAGACATTATCTACCTATCGTATTCTATTTTATATATAGATAGTTTATCGGATCCTTAGAGATGTTTATTTTATTCATCTTTGAGTTATGGACTTTATTCCTTGCAATTGATTATCTTGTATAAGATTTTGAGTCCTGACTCGAGTGTTTCTTTTGTATATGCTCGGGTCAGTCTGAAGCTATCCAGTTGCTGATCAAGGTTGGTTGAAGATGCTGAAGACTTAGCATTTATCTTTATCAGTTTATTTCTATTCTAGTATTGATATACTAGTCTGTTGGACACTTATGTATTTCCTTTTAGTCACTTTATGTTGAGACATTGTTGTGCTTCCTGTAGTAGCTTCATGAACTGCTATTATGACGATGTATTTTCCGCTGCATTATTCTGTGACTGTTCTGTGTCTGTGATGTTGTATTGATTCTCATTTACATTTATGTATTTATAATCCCATAATGATTCGTGTTTTGTATTATTTAAGTTGACATGTGTGGATTATTGTCAATTTAAATGGTCCAAATATACGGGTTGTTACAGTTGGTATCAGAGCTTTGGTTTCCCTAAAAAACCTTAGTTTGGGGTTATATAAACTCATTAGAGATAGGGTAGCAATACCATAGAATGAGGAGAATCGATTCAATATCCAAATCCTTTCAATTCAAACTTCTTTTGATTCATATATTAGACTTTCCTTAAAGTTCTATGATTTCTATCTTTGGTTCTAAATCTCTTTTGGTATTTCAGGATGAGTACCAGAAGGAACAATAGAGGAGGAAGAGGCAATGGTCCTGCCCAGGTTGCACCTGCCGCACTAGCTCCAGTCAAGTTCACCATTCTTAGTAAGGAATACTCACAGCTTGGGGGTATTAAATTCTCTGGATCCGAGTGTATTATTGAAGCTCAGCAATGGCTCAAAAGCTTAGAGAAGATATTTTCTGGTTTGGAAATCACTGATGCTCAGAAGCGTCAGCTTGCTGCTTGGCAACTTCAGGATGCCGCACAAGATTGGTGGGAATCTGTTACTTCTCGTATCGAGGAGAACGCCATCACTTGGGCCCGGTTTAGGTATAAATTTGTTTGGATTTCGTAGTCAAAATTTCTTCCTTCAATCTTTGGAATGTTATTCATCTAGTCTATCTTTTGATTAGGACTTTCTCGGCACAATGGATGCCAGCTGCTGGGAAAACCCAACTTTATAGAGCTTTCATGGATCTTAAGCAAGGCAGTATGACTTTTTCTGAGTATGAGAGGAAATTCAACGAACTCTCCAAGTTCACACCTGGCTTGATTGATACACCACTTCTGAAGAACGAGAAATTCATTTTGGGAGCTAGACCAGAGTATTATGACCTGCTTACTAGCCACACCCACTGCACCTTCACAGAGCTTGTTGACTATGCTCTTAGATATGAGGCAAAGCCTAAGGGACCCACCGCCAAGGCCACTCCTACTCAGTCCTTTTCTAGCCAGCCCGGAAAGACGAAGATGAACTTTGATCAACAAAAGAAAGTTTGGCAAAAGACTACAGGATTGGGATATGCCCATAAAAGCCCAATCGACCTTGCTAATATCACTTGCTTCAAATGCGATAAGAAGGGTCATTATGCTAATACCTGTCCATCTACCGGAGCTGCTATCCCACCACCTTCTCTGACTAGGAGAGATTTATGCCATGTCTGCCTCCAGCCTGGTCATTTCAAGAAAGACTGCCCAATGCATAAGCGTGGCACCACTTCTGGAGTATTTGCTATCACCACACCTGCACCATCTGCACCACTGGCCCAGGATGACCAAGGTACCTTATGGTGTACTTTTTCATTACAAGATTTACCTATTAGAGTATTATTCGACACTGGCGCTTCCCATAGCTTCGTATCTATTGATCTTTGTAGTAAACTCAAATTAGAACCTACTTTTACCACTACTTCCTTATGTGTCTCCAACCCTATTGGAGGACTTGCCAACCTTAGTAGAATTTGTAAAGAGGTTGTACTTATGTATGGAAGATATCGATTCACTTGGAATTGTTATGTGCTTGGCTTCGAAGCATTTGACATCTTATTAGGTGCCGATTGGTTAAGAAAATTCGATGCTGTTATTTCTTGCAAAGCTCGTTCTGTTTCTCTAGTCAGTGACAAGGGTCTACCACTTGTCATTTAATGTAAATCACCTCAGAAATATGCCGGAAGCTTCATATTCTCTCTTGATGCTCACCCGGATGATCTTGACTCCACTCCTATTGTTCAGCAATTTCCCGATGTATTTGGAGAGGTCATCTCTCTACCGCCTAAACGGGAAATCGATTTCCGCATTGATCTTATTCCTGGAGCTACTCCCGTAGTTCTCCTACACCGAAGGATGGCTCCTAAAGAAAAAGCTGAACTAAAAACTCAAATTGATGATCTATTTGCTAAGGGTTTGATTAGGAGAAGTTGTTCTGAATGGGGCGCCGCAGTTGTATTTGTCACCAAATCAGATGGATCTCTTCGCATGTGTGTTGATTATAGAGAACTAAACAAACGCACTCTCAAAAATCGCTATTCGATGCCTCGCATCAACGATTTATTCGATCAGCTCCATGGAGCTAAAGTCTTCTCACAACTTGACCTAGCCACTGGGTTCCACCAACTCAGAGTAGCAGAAGATAGTATCCATAAGACAGCTTTCCGTACCGAGAACGGATTCTATGAATGGTTGGTTATGCCGTTCGGTTTGACCAATGCCCCTGCTTATTTTGTCGACTTGATGAATCGAGTCTTTCATGATGTCCTTAACAAGTTTGTTCTTGTCTTCATTGATGATATTCTCGTCTTCTCCAAAGATGAGAAAGAGCATGAAACACATCTCCGTTATGTATTGGAAACTCTCCGAAACCATCAGCTTAAAGCCAAGTTCTCTAAATGCCACTTCTGGCGAGACGAAGTGAGATTCCTTGGCCATATTGTTTCAAAAAATGGGATTTCAGTCGATCCAGCTAAGATCGCCGTAATCAATGTAAGTTCTATCTTATTCGTTGTTCCGTTTCAAACAATCTTATCTCCTTTTAATTTGAATCAATTAATCTACAGGATTGGGAGACTCCTAAAACTCCTACAGATATTCGTAGTTTCTTGGGCTTAGCCGATTATTATCGCAGATTTATTGAGCACTTTTCCCGGATTTCTGCCCCACTTACTGCTTTAACTCGGAAGGATGTTAAGTTTATTTGGAGTGAGAAGCATGAATCAGCTTTTAATGAGTTGAAGCGCAAGTTAACTTCAGCACCTGTTCTTGCGGTAATTGATGGAAGTGAAGGATTAACTGTCTATACAGATGCTTGCCGAGAAGGTTTAGGCGTTGTCCTTATGCAAAATGGAAAGGTTATTGCTTATGTGGGTCGTCAGTTGAAGACCCATGAAGTAAACTATGCCACACATGATCTTGAGCTTCTTGCAGTTGTATTTGCTTTGAAATGATGGAGGCATCATCTTTTGGGAACCAAATTCGAATTATTCACTGATCATAAGTCCTTGAGGTATATCTTTTCTCAGAAGGATTTGAACCAAAGACAAGTCTGATGGCTCGAATTTATAGCTGCATATGATCTCGACATCACTTATACTCCGGGGAAAGCAAATGTCGTAGCAGATGCTTTGAGCCGCAGCAAAGCACTGTCTTGTTGTAATCTTGTTGAAGGCATGTTATTTCAGCTCGTTATCTCTCCATCTCTTATGGATCGCATCAAAGCTAAACAATATGAGGACACTTTGCTCTATCGTATGAAGGAGTTAGTTCTTGGTAGAGTTGGAAATGCTGACAGTAAAGTGGGAGCACAAGTAGATTGTAATGGAGTTCTGAGGATCGACAACCGTATTTGTGTTCCTAATGTTGATGGATTGAGACAAGTAGTACTTAGAGAGAATCATCAGTCATCGCTTTCATTCCACCCCGGTGTCACTAAGATGTATCGAAATATGAAGCGTTTATATTGGTGGAGTGGGATGAAGAGAGGTATTTCTATATATGTCAGTAGATGCACCACTTGCCAACAAGTCAAGGCCGATCACTAGAGGACTGTCGGTTTACTTCAACCCCTAGAGATTCCGTGTTGGAAATGGGATCAGATTTCTATGGACCTCATATATGGATTACCGAGGACCAGAAAAGCTAACGAGAGTATATGGGTGAATGTTGATAGGTAAACCAAATCTGCTCACTTTATTCCTGTTAAGACCACTCGTACTGCTTCGAGTTTGGCCGAGATTTATATGAGAGAGATTGTTAGACTTCATGGAGTTCCATCTAGTATTGTATGCGATAGAGATCCTTTGTTCACTAGTAAATTCTGGAAGGCATTTCAAGACGTCTTGGGCACTAAACTGAATCTGAGCACGGCTTATCATCCTCAAACAGATGGCCAAACAGAGAGGGTGAATCAGATTTTGGAAGATCTGCTCCGAGCTTGCATTATTGATTTCGGTGGATCTTGGGAAGACCATCTCCATTTGGTTGAATTCACTTATAATAACAGTTATCTGGTA
This sequence comes from Allium fistulosum, assembly GCA_030737815.1. NCBI lineage: Eukaryota > Viridiplantae > Streptophyta > Magnoliopsida > Asparagales > Amaryllidaceae > Allium > Allium fistulosum. Next base: position 298,115,701 of record CM060905.1, on the reverse strand, counting down.
AATCAAAAATTTCAATTTGAACAACTAAATTTGAATTGAAATTTAACTATCTTTATAATCAGGCGAGTATCGATATGGCACCGTTCGAAGCTTTATATGGACGGCCATGCAAATCGCCGGCTTGTTGGATTGAGCCCGGAGATCGATTAGTTCTTGGTCCAGATATGATTATGGAAGCATCCGAGAAGGTTAATGAGATCGGAAGGAAGATAAAGACCGCACAAGATAGGCAGAAGAACTATACAGATAGGCGGAGAAGGGATTTGGAATTCCAAGTTGGAGATGAGGTATTTCTTAAGGTATCACCTTTGAAGAATGTTATTCGATTTGGCCGAAGAGGGAAGCTCGCTCCTAGATTTGTTGGACCATTCACTATCACCGAGAGGATTGGTACACTGGCATATAGGGTCGCATTACCAGAAAAGTTTGAGGGCATGCACAACGTATTCCATGTTTCACATCTCCGGAAAGTCGTGCGTGATCCATCCATGACCATTCCTATTGCCAAGTTAGATGAAGTGGATATTGAGCCAGATTTGACTATCGAAAGGAGACCACTTCGTATAGTCGATCGAGATACGAAGCAGCTTAGAAGGAAATCTGTTAGCCTAGTCAAGGTCCAATGGAGTCCTGATGATCGTGATTGTACTTGGGAAACCGAGAAGAGTATTCGGGATTCTAATCCAGAATTGTTTGTGGAAGGTAAACTCTATTCTATATTCTATATTTTATTCGATAATCTATTTTATATCCATCGTATCTCTTCTATCAGTTCTTCCACTCTTTGCCTTGTTCCTTTTCGAGGACGAAAAGTTTTGAGTGGGGGAGAATGTAACGACCCTGAATTGCGACCCAGTTTAAAATTTTAAAATCATTTATTTAGTGTAGAAATTCGAATTTCCACAAACAACTTCCGTTGCTATTCAAATTTCATATGTGGAATGCGTCTAGATAGACATAGGCGTACGCCAAATTTCGTCGAATAATATTGAAGTTATTTTTGTTCATCTCATTTACATATTAGTTTAAATTCTAAGTGTAAATTATCCATTGTCCGAATCCAAATATTTTTCACAATGTTGCATAAGAAAAATATTTTGAACACGACGTCGCATTTCGTTTCGTCAAATTCCGCTTTTATTTGCTAGTTAAATTGTTCGTGCGAACGAATGATTCAATTAGTAATTAACAACTTCGCAAACAGTGTCGAATCATCAATATCTTCATACCGTTCTGTTCGGCTCGTCGTGCTGATCAAAACGGTATATTTATTTGCGCCAATCGGAGTTCGGCGTTGCAAGTTACAATTGTTTAACGGATTTTAAACCTGTCCGTTACACTATTAAAATTAGTTTCTATTGGGCTGCACTGGGTGGAATTCGAAGCATCTTCTGGTCAGTAATTACCCTAGGATACCCAACAGTTTCTTTGAGTACCGAGGCAGTCAATAGGAGACTTTTGATTTTCTACACTATTCAGTATATACTGGGTTCGATTCATATTTCATTCGTTTGCAATCTCTAACTTCTCTGGTACGTAGCTCATTTTCTTCCTCCTCAGCATAATTCTCTTTTATTAGTTTGTCTTCCCCCCTCCAGCAAATGAAACTCCCCTCCGACTTACGTCTGCCCTCGACTGCCCACCTCCCTGCTCCCACCGCGCCTTTGGCGAACAAGACCCGCTCCATCCAACTCCCTCCGCCAGCGACCCAGACCCCAACCCGAACGCACGGCCTCAGCAAGCCACCCATTGCCGTGCCTTCCCAAACTCCGCCGCCTTGTCGCCTCATCCCATCGCCGACTCCACTGCCCACCCGTAGCCCACCAAAACCCATCAAACCCGAACCCCTGGCCATCACACTTCGCCTGAACCCACGCCGCATCACCGCGCGCTTCCCTCGACCCCACCCTACCAGCAACCGCTCGACCCCACCCTACCAGCAACAGCCCGACGCCGCCACCAAACCCGAATGCCTCGCCTAGGCCGCAGCCGACTCTTCCCTGCACTGCCATTTTGTAAATGAATATATATACAGTTTTGATTTAAATAGTTTTATAAGTTACAGATTTATATTTCGTTCTAAAATGGGTTTTAGTTTTAAAAAAATGTTGTATATATATAGTTTTGTAAAGTTACATTTTACATATATTTTAGTATATAAATAAACAAGGGTTACAGTATCTCATACGTTGTTTCGCTTGTTTGACAGTTGTAGCTGATCGGGGATCTCAGGCCTGGGCTTCCATCTACCTTATTTGCATCTAGTTGTTTGGTATGGTTTATATATATACAATAGATATATACATTGTATTAAACTATTGTTGAATGATCTTTTTGTTTGATTTACAGTTCGTGTTCGTATTCGTGCTTGTGTTGTCTATCTAGTCTATTCATTTTCGTGCTTCGCGGTCATCTTTTCTAACCACGCAAGGTGAATATTTTATTCACGACTCGATCTATTATGCTATGATAATCAAGTGATAGATGTTGTTAATATTAATTTGGATGTGGAAAATGGTTGATGTTAAAATTGTTCACATAAACTGTTAATTGCTATACAAGTTAAAATTGAACATTGTTAGTATTTAAATTTGTTAAATTTACACCATGTATTGTTTAATTAGATTTAACGTGTTAAATTGTGATTTGATGTTAGTTTACGGTAAACAGTTGTGACACTAAATTTGTTATGTTAAGATTGAATTTGTTAAGATTAAATTGTTAATTGAATCACATGAAATGACGATGTTTAATTCACGAAATAAATTAAATTTGTTATATGATGTGTTAAAATATTTAAATAGAAATAAACCATTGATTTACATGAAATGATAGTGAAATTCCATGCATGTATTTTGTGCTTATTTGAATTTACATCGTTTATATATTTAATTGAATTGCAAGTTGCTTGTTAGTTTAGAATCACTATGGGTTGAAATGATACATACCCGAACGGACATTAAAATAGGGATAAATCGTTATGGGTTGAAATGATAGACCTGAACGATTTATATTGAATGATATTGGGTTGAAATGATAAATATCCAATTAAACAACTTGGCCCAGGATAGAAAATTAAAAATTATTTTGAAGTTGAAATCTATTTGAAATTAAGGAATGAACTTAACAATTTGTTTTGAAATTAAGTAACGAACTTAATGGATTTAATTGAAATAAATTAATGGATTTAATTTAAACGTATTAATGAATTTATTTAATTGAATAAAATGGATTGACAAATTTAATTTGAGGAAATTTGTAATTTGATTTAGGAAAATTTAAAGTTAAGTAAGTTGAAAAATAGAAATGAGATTTAGAAACTAGTAAAATTTTAAGATTTAATAATTTCAAAATTTATTAGATTTGTTAGATTAAGATTTAAACACGGTTTTAATTAAATAGATTTGGAACTTGTTATAAATTTAATTTGAGATTAAGTGAAATTTGACTTAAGTGGAATATAAAACTAACTAAAGTTTTGTGGATTTAATTTAGTGATAATTTAAATTTAAAATGATTTTAAATTTAATGAATTAATTAAATCATGATATTGTAAACTTGAATATGAATTGAGTTGATTTGAAACTCGTAAATAAACTTATTTGTGTTATGTAAATCATGGAACCAAATAAATGAAATTGGATCTCTTTAAATAGAATTTAATTGGATTTAGTAAATAAATCAAATGAAGCTATTTTGATGAAAAGGAATTTAGTTAATGAAATTGATTTGATCGAATTTATGATTATATTTATTGTAATGGGGAATGTAAATATGAATTGAAATGAATAGAATTTGATTTAATGATTTTGAACTAAATTGACCATTAAATTGAATCCAATGATTATGAACTAAATTTAATAAGTGAAATTTGGATCCTATTAAATTGAACATGAATACTTAATTATATTGCTAACTCAAATGTTTGAACTAAAATTTCATTTGAAAATATGATTTTAAATATTTGAAATAAATTGAATTGTGAAATGTCAAATTTTGGAAGTTAAATTTGCAACTTGACTTTTGGACTTTGATTTGTTTAAATTTTTAACTAAATGACCATCGGTGTAATAATGCGAAGTTATTAAAGAGACCGGGATCGGATATGGACATACTCTCTGTCGATACCGAAAACCACTTTAATAACTAATATACGCGAAGTGTTGATCCAGAACGAAGTGGATGGTTTTGATGAACGCGTTGACTGAAGAAAGAGAACGATTTTGGATGACCCCTGACATGACTAAAACAGGAGCCGCGACGGGCCATTGAGGTTCGCCATCTCTAGCGGACACACTTCTTCGATACCTTATCTAATTCTTATGTGATTCGATTTCGGTGCACCCTTTGATTTGGGAGTGTTGTTTCGCGGTGTTGAGGTAGCTGCTGGCTATGCTCAACATCAGTCTGGATCACGCAACTAGTAGTATCCTACTTGGTATCGCCTCATGTACCTTGTCATACTGATTATCCTATTCGCGACCACTACGATTTGTTTTGTGTTATACCTATGGGGTACCCTCTGATAACCACTAGTTTACGGTGGGGCTTACGTTGCTGTATAGACTATGGCATTATAAAATGTGTTAAGGGGGATTATGGTAACGCCTTAACGCTATTTTAATATCGTACTTTACTGATTAGACATTATCTACCTATCGTATTCTATTTTATATATATATATAGTTTATCGGATCCTTAGAGATGTTTATTTTATTCATCTTTGAGTTATGGACTTTATTCCTTGCAATTGATTATCTTGTATAAGATTTTGAGTCCTGACTCGAGTGTTTCTTTTGTATATGCCCCGGTCAGTCTGAAGCTATCCAGTTGCTGATCAAAGTTGGTTGAAGATGCTGAAGACTTAGCATTTATCTTTATCAGTTTATTTCTATTCCAATATTGATATACTAGTCTGTTGGACACTTATGTATTTCCTTTCAGTCACTTTATGTTGAGACATTGTTGTACTTCCTGTAGTAGCTTCATGAACTGCTATTATGACGATGTATTTTCCGCTGCATTATTCCGTGACTGTTCTGTGTCTGTGATGTTGTATTGATTCTCATTTACATTTATGTATTTATAATCCCATAATGATTCGTGTTTTGTATTATTTAAGTTGACATGTGTGGATTATTGTCAATTTAAATGGTCCAAATATACGGGTTGTTACAGAACGGGAAGAAAATGGGCGGATTTTGTAAGTCTATCTACAATGACCTATAGGCTATCATGGCTCGAACGAGAATGGGAAAGACCGTCAATAAAGTCCATGGAAATTTGATCCCACTTCCATATTCGAATTTCCAAAGGTTGCAATAACCCACCGGGCCTTTGATGCTCGGCCTTAACAAGTTGGCAAGTCATGCAACGCTTAACAAAGTTAGCAATATCGGATTTCATTCCATCCCAATAATAAAGTCGCTATTATTACCGGGATGAATGGTAAATTTAGAACGATGAGAATCTTCTAAAATGTCTTTACGAAGATCACAAATATTTGGCACAATAAGTCTACCAAATTTTCGAATGCCACCACGAGCATCGATTTCAAAATCTTTCAAACCATTAACCTTATTTTGATCCCTACAACTTTGGCTAAGAAAAGCCAATTCGGGATCTTAATTTTGAGCTTCAAGGATGCGGTTCAAAAGAGAAGGATGAGCCTCAAGGCTACAAAAAGCAAAAGATGAACGTAAATTGGATTCACAATCTCGAATCTTATAAGTGGATAAGGTCTCGAGATCATTCCATTCGGACATCAACAAAGAAACATCCGCTGTTGCTCTCGGCTAAGGGTCTCGGCAACACGATTACCCCTTCTCTGGAGTACAAAGAAGGTCAAGATCATAAGATGCAAGGAACTCGAGCCAACGTTGTTGACGTGAATTATGTTCCTTTTGAGAAATAAATGCTTCAAAGATTTTTGATCGGTGTAGAGAATAAATTTCTCTACCAAAAGATAATGGCGCCAAAAATCTAAGAGCGGAAACAATAACCGCGAGCACTAGATCATGAGTGGCATACCTAGTCTTGATAGGCTTTAATTGTATAGAAGTTTAAGAGATAAAACGTTCCCTTTTGCAAGAGAACGACACCAAAACCAATACGACTAGTATAGGTATAAACAATGAAGTCTTGGTTCCCTTCGGGAATCGCAAGAATAAAAGCATCGGAAAAGAGTTCCTTTAACCGATCCTCTTTCCCGAAAAGCTAAAACTTTCAAAATTATAATTAACTTTATGTAATCATCTTTTTAGAAAAATTTACTTTTTATAAGTCAATTTATTGTGTTTGATTGTCTCATCATAGCGTTTAGGAGATTCCTATCGATAACATTGATCAAGCGCACCGACCAGAATTCTTAAAGCACTCAATGGGCAAAATAACACAAAATCATCTTCTATATGATAAACATGCCTCTTATAAAATTTACAAATATTCTTTGCTCATTTTAAGAACAAAATCCAATCATACTTATAAATATCTTATTAAAAAGATTTGCAAATTTTAAATTGTTATTTTCATCCATAATCAAATAAATACAAAAATAAACTAATCGAGATATTCGTAGAATACTCGATTCACAAAATGGATGAAATAAGGTAGAAGGTTCGCCATACCGAATGACATAACGAACCAAACACAAAAATCACAACGAGTGTAGAATGCGGTAAGAGGGTGCTACCTTCCGCAACTCGTAGCTGATGAAAACCGGTGGCAAGGTCGAGGTGAAAAGACCTTAGCACCACACAATAGATTGCTTAGGGGATAATCCTAAGACAAACTCAAAAATACCGAAAAATTCACAAACTACTTGAATGAGAGAAATTACACTTTCCTCATCAAGTGGGTTTAAAGAATAAAATGATGTCACCGAATTGGAAATCAAAATCTTTAAAAACAATAGAAATCTGCTTAACAGATTGAGAATGTCGAAGATAAATAGTCCGCTCAGGACATAGGATGTGGGCTTCACAAATATCAAGCCAATCCTTTCTCAAAAAATCAATTTCGAAGCCTAAGTAATGCATAACATGCAAATCGGCTCGAAAAGAATAATCACACAAAATAATCTCGACATTTTTCACAAAGCAAATCGAGTGTTGCGGATTCATCGATTGAATTCGCAATTGTCAATGAAGTCACCAAGCCCATAATATTAAAAGAGAAAGAATCATCAAGTTCTTTTGATATAAAATAATGGAATGAACCTAAATCAAAAAGAACTCGAATAAGATAATCACAAAACAAATATCGTCAAGGGTCGAATGAGAAATAAATAGCTTGAACAAAAGAAGTGCAGTAGAGTCTTGCACAACATTCAACTTTCCCTTTCTCCTACTTTGAAGTTTGGGACATGAAGATAAAAGATGACCCAAACCTTTGCAATAGCGACAAGAAAAGGGTTTTGGACACTTATTTGCATAGTGATCCTTAGAATTACAATTGTAGCATCCTCCACGATTAGGGATTGGAGTCTTTGCTACTGAAGTTGCCAACCTCCCTTTCTTGTTGGGATTAGGGCTTTTGAACTTAATGTGTCTCTTCTTGTTGATGTTGAAGTTTTGTTTGGCATCCACAACTTCAACATCACTTTCTTTATCGGCCTCTTCTAGTCGAAGAGTGATATCTACAAGCTGATCGAAAGGCACTTCTAATTTCAGAGGTAAAACCTTTTCAGGGTTCTTACTCAAAGCACAGATAAACCTTTGATTCTTTACAAGATCCAAAAGTTGTTGGGCAGACATAAATACGCCGTCCAGAGAAGGACTACTGGATGGACCGGCGCTGGGACTGCCAGGTCTAACCATTTCTCTTGTTTAAGAAAGAAAGAAAAGAGAAAATAAAGATGTTAATCTCAGAATGAATATCAAACAAAATTGATTGATAAAACAAGGCATCATAAAAAGAAATAGGATAGAATGGTACGAAGACTCGAATTAAATCCTATGGCACGATTCCTAAGAAACACTTAGGACAATGATCCTTGCTAGATTATTCTACATTGTTCCGAAGTTTGGCTCTGATACCATGCTGTGACGCCCCACCTCTATACTCACGCTAGCCAAGGATACTACGGAGTAATGCCGTCGACTAGCGCGAAGAATAAGGCTGTTGAGGAGCGACTGTGACGCCCCACCTCTATACTCACGCTAGCCAAGGACGCTACAGAGTAATGCCGTCGACTAGCGCGAAGAATAAGGCTGTTAAGGAGCGACCATCTGTGTAATTGCCTTGTGCGAGCACCGATATGTCAGATAGTATAACATGCATTTCATTTCAAGAGGAAATCCGACATACCAAATACAAACTCAAAGCTACCACACAGTGGCTAAGTGGACTTCGGAAACAAATATAGAAATAAACATAACACAAATCAGTCAAAGACATTCATATCACAAAGGAGGAAACAGATATGAATATAACACATAAAAGTGTACATCAAAATAGTGGTCATAGAAGAGCCACTACATCACAAAAGAATAGATACAAGTGTTAGACAAAAGAATAATTATACATCAAGGAGTCTCTATCTCAAATGTATAATAACAAAAACTATTAAGCTAAAGTAGTTAGCCAAAAGAATCAGATGACAGACCCTGATAAGAAGTCAAGCAGAAGTACCTGAAATACCTCGGTCTGACCCGAGTATTATTTAAGAAGAAAATAATAAACGGATCAGTCTATCTATAAATATCAGATAAAGTAATATAGGATAAGAGATATGACCAAAAACGTATGATAACAAAAATGTCATACTGTGTCAAGTATACGTCAAATAACAACGAAAATCATACAATATCTCAAATCATCTCGAAACTCAAAGAAGAATCACATTCTTTAAATTATTCACCAAAACACAAATATTGGCAAAATATATCAATGCCAATCGCATAAAAATTGGTGAAACACAAATTCCAGAAATCACAACAAGAAATCCATAAACCAAAAAGGGGGAGGCCTATCACAAACGGAAGCATGAAAACTCCCAAACACGTGCAACATAAACAGAACGCTATTCCATGGGCCGCTAACCCAACAAATGAACCGAACATCGACGCACCCTAAAAGATACGACTCATGCACAGATTCGGTCGTGGTACAGTTCCCCATGCGGATAAATGAGCCGAACATCGACGCACCCTAAAAGAGATGACTCATGCACAGACTCATTGAGCCGATTGCTCTACGAACGGTCCGAAGACCATGGGTCGCTACCCCACCAAATTTTGAGCCGAAGCTCCTCAAATGGGTTTTAATCCCCATACCAACAAAGAGACATCGCTCAATCGCTAGTCTAAATCAAAAAATGATCATCAATGATCGATAAGTGTTAATTACACTAAGCTAGTAAATATAAGAGTTTAGCTTCATGTCCCATAACCACTAGCTTAACTAAAATATTTACGAACAAATTGTAGACTTCCACTCGAAGTTAAGTGTAAATTACACTAAGCTAGTAAATATAAGAGTTTAGCTTCATGTCCCATAACCACTAGCTTAACTCAAATATTTACGAAAAAATTGTAGACTTCCACTCGAAGTTAAGTGTAAATTACACTAAGCTAGTAAATATAAGAGTTTAGCTTCATGTCCCATAACCACTAGCTTAACTCAAATATTTACGAACAAATTGTAGACTTCCACTCGAAGTTAAGTGTAAATTACACTAAGCTAGTAAATATAAGAGTTTAGCTTCATGTCCCATAACCACTAGCTTAACTCAAATATTTACGAACAGATTATAGATTTCCACTCGAAAATTGTCACAAGAGTTTCAATCGAACAAGTCCTAAAATTAATCGACGAAGTAAACGCAAGCGTTTCATACCACTTGTTTTGCTAAGCCGTTTAATTAGATTTTCTCTTACGAATGAGGTAAAGGTTTGTGTATACTAATAGATTAGAAACGGTTTTATAAACGAGCTTTGTATTAAAAATAGAGTTGAAATTATCTTTCTAAAAGAGTTTAAATATTTACTATTAGTATAGAATCCTTTGCATTTAAAAGTGGCAAATCACAAAATGATTGTAGAAACAATCAATCACAAAATCCACAGTCGAAGATATGAATTAAATCCAAAGAAATCGATACTGAATCCATCAAAATGGATATTCTCAAAAATCCCGAAAAAGAAGTCATCAAAGTCAATAATAAATGATAACAATAAATAGGATAATCACGAATCGATAAAAATTGGAATCTCGAGCTAAATAGGCAAAACAGGCAAAATAGAGAAGGTCACATACTCCAGACGTCTGTAGTATATACTCAGACGTCTGTAGTAAGTTTCAGGAAATTCTCTGGAACAAACTCCAGAGGTCTGAGCTTTACTGCAGACGTCTGGTGACGAACATTTTTTCTAATAAACGGCAATATTCTGAAAGGTTGCGAAATTTTAACAAACTACGATCCACAAGACTTTCAACCCCAGCCCTATAGGCTCTCCGAAACACCACCAAAAGCATGTTCATAAATCAAAGCTAGGATTTTCAAAGTTTTAACTTCAAAACACCAAAAATTGAAATGTTCACCAAATCAATCCAAACCAAAATCAAATGAACATGTAAAGGTGTTAGGAATTCATACCAAGCAATCAAGGATAGTTATAGACATAGATGTGAGATAAAAATCTCACTTTTAACCCAAAAACGAAGAAGGAGAAGCTTGATAGCAAAGGAAGATCAACCAATCAACCACTTCAACTCAAGAAGCTTGAATCTAAGCTCAAAAGAAGAGCATTTCCTAAGTTAGGTTTAGGAAATTTCTGAAATCAAAGAGAGAATGAGTTGGAGAAGAAGAAGGAGATACTTACCAAAGCTTTGCCTTGATTTTGGAGCAAGAATTGAAGCTTGCAAAAGGAAACTAGGGTTTTGAATTTCTAATTTCTCATTCCTCTCCCCATTTTCAGTTTTGCTTAAGTGTTTGAGAAAATAGAAATGAAGTGAAGAGGAGAGGAGAGGGCTGAACTAGGTTATAGATTGAGTTAGGGTGAAACCCAAACCCAAAGTCCAATAGAAAATAGCAAAATTCAACTTACTCCAAATATATCGATGTTTATACTTAAAAGAGTCGCAAACGCCATTTTGGACCCAATGGAGGTGGTCTCGAGTCCCAATTCGACTGTTTGCAAAAAGTAGCTTTTCGGACCTTAATCCGATTAACGATTCTATATTTAAATAAAATATTTAAATATTCAAAACTTTAAAATATGCGGGTTGTTACATGAACAAACTAAAGACACTACTTCTACGACATCCTTAGGATTAGTAGTAAGTAGTCCTCCATCTTCGATTCCATCATCCTTAAGATGTCTCTAATTCGAATGCTTGTGCCAGTTCGAAGTGGGTTGTAGATAACTCATGCTTATCCGATCCCTGTCTCTCTGAACCAACAATCAATAATTTTAAAACTAGTCAAGTTATCGATAGTAGACAGACCACTATCTAGGTGTAAGTATAGTTTGCATATGAAAAATAGGACATCCTATATTTATCACCACTTTCCGATTGACTATTCCTTAATTAACAATGAAGTCAGACAAGTTACAAAACTATCATTGCCTCGATATGTATTCTTATTTCTCGGATAGAGACGAGTTCTCATACCTCAAAATTTGATGTCAAGTATACGATGAAGTACCTTCCATATACTTAATTAATCACGTCCTATTTATCGAAATTAACTCTCTTATACTTATCACGTTTTCACATTACAACTTCTCTATCCCTCGCCTAGAAACTCTAGTTCTAGATCTCATAGATAGAAGAAAGTCTATTCATCGGTTTTTAGTGCTAAATACAAGATGACTTACTTTCCACAAACGTGTCAACATTTCAGCACAACTTATCAGCAATTTGTTTGATGTTACTTAATGGCATAGACAAAGAAATCCCTTATATTTAAAACATTCTTTTAAAAGATAATTGCTTTTAATCAAAACCTGATCTTTGAAGCAAAGCGCTTAAAATTTAAACCTCTTATTTAAATAATTAAATAAAATTTTGGAAATATACTAAATTTTTTAAATCTCCCTTTTAATACTTTAAACATATTTAAAAGACTTTTCAATAATATATAGGAAACCCTTTTCCTTTTACGTAAAAATTATCAATTTTCAAACCACATCCATGACAATTATCGCTATATGGACCATAACTTTTAAAACTTGTTTTATAGATCACAGTAGTTTTTGAACCCTTTCTTTCTGTATTTTAAATTATTTAATATCTTTGTAAAAAGGTTTGAAAACAAAAGTTAAGTTCGGAAAAAGAAAACATTCATAGGAAACAAGGTAGTAAACTAGTTTAAAGAAACACAGAATTCTCAATGTCGAATAAAAACCAATCCAAGTAAGTTAACTATACCAAACAACATTCAACATTTATATACATAAGCACACATATATAAAAATGTAAATAACATCTATATGGCAAGGAAAAGTTATCACTTACAAATCATTATATATGCACTTCGAAGTGTGTCGTAGAGACCTATTCGCCACGAACACTTCGACTTCATTTCAAGCCCCCTTCAAAATTATCAATTATGTCATTCGCTTTCAAGCAAGAACCGAACCGAACAATAATCATTACGAACACTTATGAACATAATTAATCAAAAAAGATTATTATAACAACCAGTAAAGTTTTAAACTTGATTTTTAAAATGAGCTTTACTCACCTAAACCACATGAATTTAATCAAAACTACCATAACTTTTTAATCGACACACGGGCCTAGCTTCTTTTCTACCAACTTGCTTTTTAGGGCCTTGGGGAGGGTTAAGTGGCTTGGCCTTGATGCTAGAAAGGCTCGACCATGGGAAAAATGGAGAGTTTTGGGTTCTATTTTTGAAGAATAAGTAGTGTAGAGAAGAATAAAAGTGATTTTAGCTACTTGTTTATGGATTAAAAGCAAAAAGAGATATTTTCAATTAAAAGTTTTTGACAAGCCATGGAAGAAGTGGAAAAGAGCATCGAAAAAAGGAAGATAAGAATTGATAAATGAAGAGAAATGAAGTAAAGTGAGAAATGAGAATGTAGAATTGTTTTTTTAGAAAATGGAAATTGGAAATAACCAAAATACCCTTCTTATTAACAAATACCCTTCACCAAAATGGTGACACATCACCCCCCCCCCCTCTTCATTGCAACACAAGCACCCACCCTCTACACTTCCGTCACTTCACTTCTTTTGGTAATGTGCTAATTTCTTATAAATATAAAAGAAAAGTCCGCTCTCTTTTAATTAAATTGTAACAACCTAAAATTTTCAACCATTCGCATCCATACATGTCGGATTTGAATTGCTTAAAATATCAGATTGTTAATTTAAATTTGGAAAAACTCAGCATATACAGTAAATAAATAATCACAGAATCACGGACACAGAGTAATATAACAATAGTGCAGCGGAAACAAAAGAATAGTAGTTCATGAAGCTACTATATATATATAACAGAGTTAAACAAGATACAACAGAAGTCTCGAATACAATAGTCAAATACAAGATCAGAATACATCACTGGAATCAACTGAATATCTGAAAGCTGGATCTCCAAGCAAAGCTCCAACTCCAAAGGTAAGCCTCGAATACTGGTATACTCGGTCTGACCCGAGCGTAAAGCAAAACACAAAACACTCGAGTCAGGATTAACATTCTTATATCAATAAATCCAACTCAAGTGAAATAACAACTGAAAATACAAGTAACTCAAAGGATGTTTGGGATAACCATCCCCTAAGGATCCGTTAAACTATTTATATATAGTAGTTTACGCTAAGTAGATAATGCCTATCAGTAATATAAAGTATCAAAATAGCGTTAAGGCGTTACCATTATCCCCCTTAACACATTTTATATAAGCGTCATAGTCTATACATCACCGTAAACTCCACCGTAAACTAGTGGGCTATCAGGGAGTACTTCATAGGTATAACATGAAACAAATCGTAGTGGTCGCGCATAGGGATATGAGTATGACAAGGCACATGAGGCAATACCCAAGGTAGTGAAACGACCGTTTGCCTGATATGGACTGGTGAGAACGCATCGCCGCAACGATCGCAACACCGCGAAACAACACTCCCAATTCAAGGGTGCGCACCAATCAAAAACTAGTAATGAGTAGTTTACGAAGAAGTGTGTCTGCTAGAGGTAGCTAATCTCACTGGCCCGGCACGGCTCCTGTTTAAGTCATTTCCAATTTGACACAAGTGTCAAGGTCATCCATTATCGTTCTCTTTATTTAAATCCAGCAACGTCATCATTCCAACCACTTCATTCTAGATCACACTCCGCGTATAATAGTTATGTGATATCCCGGATTTTCGGACATCAAATAATTGGATAGTTATCTGATTTAAATTTTAAAAATACTGATTTATAAATTTAACAAATTTAGATGTGATAATCTTCAGTATAAATTATTTAATATTTGACAAATTCTACTTTTAAAACAAATAATAAAGTGTTGTTATATATATATATATGTATATATATGAGTTGATTGTATATTTAATTAAAATTTGAATTTGAATTGGAAATTCAAAGAATAAATATCTTAAAATTAAATTGGATATAAAATATATACATATATATAAAAACATATTTATGCATAAAATTTACAAATGTAAAATAAGTAATATATACACAAAGACAAGTGTTAATTAGTAAGTAAGTATATTAACAAGTGTTGGAATTTTAAGATGGGAAAATGAACATGTGTCATTTTCTTCTTTTTCTTTTTTTTTAAAATAATAACTAATAAAGGATAAAACTAAGAATTTAAAACATCTCTATACCCCTCTTCCATTTCTTTTATCAGCCATTCTCTAAAACAATGAGAAAAACCTGTAACTCAAAAATCAGTAAATAGAAATCAAGAAAAATCAAAGAATTCTCTTCCCAAAAATCAAACTAGTAACAATTTCAAGTTCTCGGTATCAAGCAACTCCAGATTCAATTCAAGCAAATCATTTCAACAACTAAATCAGAGACTCAAAGCAAGATTAAATCAATAAAAGTTCAGCTAACAATTCAAGGTTCAAAGGCAAGATGAATTCTACAGATAAAAATAAATCAAATTCCAGATTTGCAAAATAAGGTTCTGTCTTCTAAAAACAGTGAGTAAACTTTACTTTAAAATCAGTTCGAATCTATTTGCAAGTGATAAATTATATGGATAGGATGTAATATGTTTGCCTAGATGATTATTTTCTGAATATGATTGAAACTACCCGTATATATGGCTATATATATATATATCTTGTCTCTGTTATCTAAAAACCAGTGAGTAAACTAAATGCTTTAAACAGTTTTAAGTCTAATGCATATGATAAATGTTGAAGTAAAATTTGTGATGTATGTTTGAATTTATGTTGCATGTTTGTTTTAAGGTGAATGCATGTGTATATGTATATAGAAAATTGTGTGCATTGCATGTACATGAGTATATCTTCTCTGTTCTGATATACAAGTAAGTAAAACCAACTTTGTTTAATTTTAAATCTGGATGCATGAATAAAATTTAGAAGTTTGATGTAAAATTGTTTGCATGATGATGTATTGTAAATATATAAATATAAACTGTGTGCATGTATTGAAGTACCAGTAATTCTTCTCTGTTTAAAAGAACAGAGTTTAAATTCTAGATCAAATCCCAATTTTCTTGATCTAGTCTCTGTTAGACTTAGGTAGTTAAATAATGTTTGTTATAAACATAAGCTAAAGTTTTTTTTTAGTTTAACAAACTTATAAATTGCTGAAATTTGAATTTTTACATTAAAACTCAGAATTGGATAAAATGTGATTTCAACAATTTAATGTCTCATATATATATGCTGAATCATCGTCAAATTTTAGGATTTTTAAAGTAAAAATCATGATTTTAAATTGGGATAATTTGAGAGATATTGGTAGATGAACGGGATTTGGGTTTCATGCTTTCTCTGGTGATCGACGGCATTAGTAAGTTCAGGGTCTCGGCTGAAGCTTGCAAGATGATCTGAGATGATGGCAAAAATGATCGGAGGGATGTTAGGCGACTGTGGTGGCCAGTCGAGGCTAAACTAGGGTTTAAGGATCGAGGTTGGAATATGGTCGGCGCGGTGACTATGGGTGATCGAGTTTCACCTAGGCTCGAGTGATTGTAGTGTGTTGGCTGGCGATGCTATGGAGGGAGTTTGGAAGACTCCGGTGATCGGCGTCGATGGTTCAGGGAAGATTTCTGGTGATGTGAGTTTCCAGATTTCAACTGGAAGCTCGATTTTGATTCTGGTGATCGATCGAGTTGCTGAGTAGTTCGATGGTTTGAAGATGTCGTAGTTGACTTGGCGATAGGAGTCGAAGGTGCCGGAGCGTTGCCGGTGATGTGTGCACGTGCACAGTGGAGATGCGTGTGTTAGTGTATATCTGGAGTCGTTTGTAAGTTGGGGAAGACGAGGAGCACTCGGGTTCAAGCTCGAGAAAATGTTAATTCGACTCGAAGCAAAAGGAAAGTTGGGGTTACTCGGGTTGGGCTCGGGTAATTTACGAATTTGACTCGGGATGGGTTCCAAGTTGAACCCAAAGTAATAAAACAGTTTAAAATTTAATTGAAAACAAGTTTTTAAAATTTAAATAAATCAAGTTTGAATCTATTCTTTATATAATAAATGTGTTTAATAATTGACTTAAGTAAGTTATATAATTTGTTTAACTTGAATTTATTAAGTTAAAGTTTTAAGTTATTTTTAAACTTTATTTAGAAATGTAATTAAGTAAAAGGATAAAAGGTTTTATATTTGTGTGTTAATCATAATTAAGCAATTAATAAGGAAAATAGTTTATCTTAAAGTTAATTAAGACTTTGAATAATTAAGGATTATTTAAACTAATGAGGTAATTACAGAGTAATTAATTAATTTAATTAATTAATGATTTAGGATTAATTAATTAAAAATTAAGGTTTATAAATTAATTAATTTGGGGATTAATTAATTGGAAATTTGAGATTAATTAATTGGTAATTATAGAATAATTAATTACTTAAATAATAATTAATTAATGTAAGTAATTAAGGATTAATTTGATGAGAGTTAATTAATTTAATTAATTTTTAGAGGATAATTAATAAATAATAAAAGGTTAATTAATTAAGTATAATTAACCAATGGCATAATTACTTAATGAAAGTAATTATGGATAATTAATTTAGATAGATAATTAAAGGAGGATTAAATCAATAGTTGAAATTAATTAATGTTATGTGAGCAGGATTAAGGTAATCCAAATGATTAAAGTTGGTAATTAATTTAATTGGAGATTAATTAAATTAATTAGAAATTATATTGAATGATGTTGAATGCCTTGGATTATGTGATATCTCTGGTATGTGATATGTGCTGCTTTGTGATATGAGATGAATGATTATAAACCTTTGGTTAAGATGACATTGGATTCGAAGAGACAGGAGTTGGGTATCAGTAAATACCCAAAACCACTTCGATTTGAAATCTTCTATAATTCTTTATAGATTGATATGTGAAATCAATAGGCCGGTTTGGGATAATATGGACCATTTAAACTAAGTTGGATACTTAGATATTGTTTTGTGAACATATGTGTTGACTATATAAGTTGTTTTACTTATAGTAAAGTACGAGTTACCCCGGGTTTTAAATAAGTTCTATGGATTGGAATTTCTTGTTAGATGAGTTTACTCACGCTGGTTTCCAGCCTGACCCGGGTGTTACTTTGATGTAATGCTCGGGTCAGACCGAGTATTACAGATTTCCAGGTAAGGACGTTCTGGAGCTCAGGAGGCGAGCTGGATGGCAGGAACGTATGGAGTGTATTCCGCTGTGATATATTATAGTTGTCCGAGACATGTTAATTCTAACTGTCTAGTATATTTGTGAATGTTGTAACTCTGATGTATAAAAATGTAATTAACAAATACAGGTTTTCTTTGTATAAATGCTATTATTTGTTATTATATTTAATCCGCTGCGAATGTGAGATGTTGTGTTCTCTGTGCTTCTTTCTTCTTTCTGTTTCTTTCTTCTATCTCTTTTCTTTTTCTCCCAACTATCTGGAATTTTCGGGTTCGAAAATTCCGGGTCGTTACAGTTGGTATCAGAGCGAGGTTAAGCGAGAACCTTGGCTCTGTTGGGATTACTCGTTAAGGATAGGGTCAATGGTACCCTAGAACGAGTTGAGTGTATATATATATATGAGAGCGTAATTGTTATTTTCTTATATAAGGATTTTAAATGATTTTATATAAGAATATATTTTGATATATATAATGATATTTCTTTCTAATAAATATTAAGTTAATTGGTTGTTAAAATATTGGAATTAAATTGAGTGGTAATAGTAATACAACTAAATTAAAACTGAATAAAGATAAGTTTGAAATGAATTCAAACTGAAATTAAAATCTTGAATTTATAGAAGTGTTCTCAAGAATAAAGATAATAATGAATTGGTTTCCAGATATGGTAATCTTGGTTATTATCATAAATGGTTGTTGTATTTAATAATGAAATGTTGTAAATAATTAAGTAAAATGAAATGTATTAGGGAAATAAAACATTTAGGCAAATATGACTTGTAAATTGTAGTGGGTTTTAAATTTGTGAAGTTTTAAATTGTGAAGTTTTAAATTCTAAATCCAGAAAACTTGAAATTATTTTAAAGAAATTGTTTTGAATTAAAACCAAAAGTGGTTTAAAAATTTAAGGTATAACTTGGTGTGTAAAATGTATATATGAGGATATACATAATATTAAAGATGATTTGAAATAACTCTTAGTATTGAGTTTTAAATTTTTCCTTGGAATGTGATGTGAAAACCCAAAGTGAATAAGTTTTTAAACTTAAGTGGGAAGATTTTTAATAAGAAGTTTAAAATTTGAATGGGAATTCAATTTGGGTAAAGATAAATTGAATTTAACTTAAGGAAAGTTAAATGAGTTTAGAATGAACAACTTGAAGTAGAAATTTCAAGATGAAATTAAAATTTAACTTAGGAAGTTAAATGGTTGATTAAAATGGGAGTTATGAGTGATCTCAAAATGGGTTTGAGATTTGGAAATTGAAAATGGATGATAAATTAGAATCTGAAGATTAAATTGTTTTCAAATTCTTATTTGAGCTTTGTAATAAGCTAAGTAAAGATACTTTAAAATGGAGTTCTGAAATTTGGACTCAAAATTTAATTGTTTAAAAATTTAAATTGTTGGTTTAAAAATAATGGTTAATTTGATTTAAGGAATTAAATCAACATTTAAAAATTTAACTCGAATTTATATAATTCGAGATAGTTTAAAATTGAGATTTAAATTGAATTAGTTCAAACTGAAATTGATTTGAATAAATGGGAATTGTGATTTAAGATGGATAAGTTTAAAATTCAAATGGAAAATTTGAATTGGATTAATTTGAAATAAAATTTAAGATTGAATGAGTTCAAATTCAAATGGGAATTGGGATTAATTCATATAGAAATTGAAATGATTTGAAATTGAAGTGGATTCAATTTGAAATTAGTTTGAATAATTTGAAATTGTAATTAAAATGAATATGTTTAAAATCAAATGGAATTTGATTTGAATTTGGAAAGGAATTAAGATTAATTCAACTCGAATTGGGATTGAATCAAATTCAATGGAAATTGAAGTATTGAGTCAATTTAAATGGAAGTGGAAATTTAAATTGAATTGATGGGAAATTAAACAGTTTGGCTCTGGATTATGTTTCAAAATAAATTGTTTTAATACAAATATATTTTTCCAAACTATGTACTATACAATCTTTCTTCTTAAACCCCAAACTATCTTATACTTATTTTACAATTATTTTGGAACTATTTAACTATTTTGAAACTGTCTTATAAAGTAATTACTATTTTTCAGTTACCTACATCTAATCACTATTTTAAAAACTATTTTGCAATTATCTAACTATTTTATAACTACTTAACTATTTTACAGCTATTTTACAAACTAATAACTATTTTTCAACTACTTATCTATTTTAAATTTTTTCAAGCTATTTTTAAATTTAAATAGGTCAGAATTCAAACTGTTTGTAATTGAAGTAATAACTCAATGGTAAATGGAAGCAATTGAGAATAAGAGAATAGAATTAAAGGAAATGTGGATAGAAAGGAGAAATTGATTTAGCTAATAATCAATAAAGATAAATACGAAGGATGTACGTATATTATTCTATTCGCATAGTGATTTGATCCAGATTCGAACACAGAATTTCGAGATAATATTATCGATCCGAGTTGGGATTTTTCGCTCGATTTTCGACGGCGAACCTGGATATGGATTTTTGATTGGTTCTGGATATTCTCTATCATAGTTGTGACTATGCAAGGAGAATGACGGTTTCTGATCAAGAAACCAGATCTAAGTCCGCACTAGGAAGTCGGGTGGACGATACTAGTTCGGAAATGAAATTGTGTGATCAAAGAGCGATCAGATTTATATAGCGTACGAATGATATGTGTACATCGTACGAGTTTGAATGAAATTGATATTGAAATTTTGTGGGTAAGAACTATAAAATGGATTTTGAAATGAAAGATAATATGATTAATAACTTTATAGAATAATCAAATTTTAATATTTGATTTGGAATAAAATAAAGTTATATATAACAAGATAAATCTTCCCTTGTGGAATCTATTGCCAGAAGAAAAGGTTTTTGAAATATTAGAAGTATAAAAGAGGTTTTATACAAGTTTGAAATGATCCAAAGATTTTCAAGGTTATATATATCTATATATATATATAAAGAATTTTATGAGAATGATTTTGGAAAAGGTGTTGGAAACCTATGGATTTTGGAAAGGCTTTTGATTTTTGAGAAAAATCAGTTTTGGATTTTGAAAAGCCTAGTTTGAGAATTATCGATTTTGGTAATCGATTTTGTGTAAAGGAGATTTTGATAAATCATAAAGGGTATGATTTGAAGATACTATAAGTATATAGTATAAAGTGTTTTGAGAATAGCTCTGGGGAAAAAGGCGCTTCCTTGAAATGAACTTCTCAGGAGTACCACTGGGTGGTACTGCCTTGAGCCCCAAGGGGGGTTTCTAAAGTTGATCCTGTGAGGAGTCCGGACAAAACTAGTTCCTGAGGATTATTTGTGTAGCGAAAGTCGAGGGGCTTGTGCCCACAGAGGCATTTGAGTTATGCTGTGACAACAATTTAACTCAATGTCACTGCGATCTACTGCAGACCATAGCGAAAGTCATGTGTGCCGCTGAGAGCCAACTGTCTACGTTTGATTTTATATCGGTAGACTGTGACACTATGGTAACATAGCGAAAGTCGTTTGTGCCGCTGAGAGCCAACAGTCTGCGTTTGATTTTATATCGGTAGACTGCGACCTATGTGGGAGAAGTTTCATTTTGACAGCGAAATCGTGTGTGCCGCTGAGAGCCAACAGTTACATGGACTTTTGCTGCGACGGCAACGTAACCCTGGGATGTAACTGCGATCTGTTGTGGGTTCCATGCTGTTATCAGTTACATGGACTTTTGCTACGATGGCAACGTAACCCGTGATGTAGCTGTGACCATGGATGGGGGTGATGATTTCCAGAGCATTCTCACCAAAGAATATTTCTTCTCGTTTCAAAATGTTTTCTATATTTTAAAGTAAATTATTTTCCAAGTATTTTCACTGGGTGTTGAAAACGGGTCTGCTAAGTACTTATAGATTTTCAGTCTTACGCCTGATCAACGTATGACCGAATTTCTGTGAGAACGAGGATGGACTTGTGAAGACATCGAGTTATAAAGAGTATTTTTATAAAGTCATTTTAATAATATTATGTGGATTTTTCTTAAAGTGTTTTAAAATTTCTTAATAAAAAGAGTTTATAGTAAAATTTATCAAAGAGTAATTTTTCTTGTAATAATCATTTTAATAAAATTCTTGCTTCGTTCCTTTTCGAGGACGAAAAGATTTAAAGGGGGGAGGAATGTGATATCCCGGATTTTCGGACATCAAATAATTGGATAGTTATCTGATTTAAATTTTAAAAATACTGATTTATAAATTTAACAAATTTAGATGTGATAATCTTCAGTATAAATTATTTAATATTTGACAAATTCTACTTTTAAAACAAATAATAAAGTGTTGTTATATATATATATATATGTATATATATGAGTTGATTGTATATTTAATTAAAATTTGAATTTGAATTGGAAATTCAAAGAATAAATATCTTAAAATTAAATTGGATATAAAATATATACATATATATAAAAACATATTTATGCATAAAATTTACAAATGTAAAATAAGTAATATATACACAAAGACAAGTGTTAATTAGTAAGTAAGTATATTAACAAGTGTTGGAATTTTAAGATGGGAAAATGAACATGTGTCATTTTCTTCTTTTTCTTTTTTTTTAAAATAATAACTAATAAAGGATAAAACTAAGAATTTAAAACATCTCTATACCCCTCTTCCATTTCTTTTATCAGCCATTCTCTAAAACAATGAGAAAAACCTGTAACTCAAAAATCAGTAAATAGAAATCAAGAAAAATCAAAGAATTCTCTTCCCAAAAATCAAACTAGTAACAATTTCAAGTTCTCGGTATCAAGCAACTCCAGATTCAATTCAAGCAAATCATTTCAACAACTAAATCAGAGACTCAAAGCAAGATTAAATCAATAAAAGTTCAGCTAACAATTCAAGGTTCAAAGGCAAGATGAATTCTACAGATAAAAATAAATCAAATTCCAGATTTGCAAAATAAGGTTCTGTCTTCTAAAAACAGTGAGTAAACTTTACTTTAAAATCAGTTCGAATCTATTTGCAAGTGATAAATTATATGGATAGGATGTAATATGTTTACCTAGATGATTATTTTCTGAATATGATTGAAACTACCCGTATATATGGCTATATATATATATATCTTGTCTCTGTTATCTAAAAACCAGTGAGTAAACTAAATGCTTTAAACAGTTTTAAGTCTAATGCATATGATAAATGTTGAAGTAAAATTTGTGATGTATGTTTGAATTTATGTTGCATGTTTGTTTTAAGGTGAATGCATGTGTATATGTATATAGAAAATTGTGTGCATTGCATGTACATGAGTATATCTTCTCTGTTCTGATATACAAGTAAGTAAAACCAACTTTGTTTAATTTTAAATCTGGATGCATGAATAAAATTTAGAAGTTTGATGTAAAATTGTTTGCATGATGATGTATTGTAAATATATAAATATAAACTGTGTGCATGTATTGAAGTACCAGTAATTCTTCTCTGTTTAAAAGAACAGAGTTTAAATTCTAGATCAAATCCCAATTTTCTTGATCTAGTCTCTGTTAGACTTAGGTAGTTAAATAATGTTTGTTATAAACATAAGCTAAAGTTTTTTTTTAGTTTAACAAACTTATAAATTGCTGAAATTTGAATTTTTACATTAAAACTCAGAATTGGATAAAATGTGATTTCAACAATTTAATGTCTCATATATATGTGCTGAATCATCGTCAAATTTTAGGATTTTTAAAGTAAAAATCATGATTTTAAATTGGGATAATTTGAGAGATATTGGTAGATGAACGGGATTTGGGTTTCATGCTTTCTCTGGTGATCGACGGCATTAGTAAGTTCAGGGTCTCGGCTGAAGCTTGCAAGATGATCTGAGATGATGGCAAAAATGATCGGAGGGATGTTAGGCGACTGTGGTGGCCAGTCGAGGCTAAACTAGGGTTTAAGGATCGAGGTTGGAATATGGTCGGCGCGGTGACTATGGGTGATCGAGTTTCACCTAGGCTCGAGTGATTGTAGTGTGTTGGCTGGCGATGCTATGGAGGGAGTTTGGAAGACTCCGGTGATCGGCGTCGATGGTTCAGGGAAGATTTCTGGTGATGTGAGTTTCCAGATTTCAACTGGAAGCTCGATTTTGATTCTGGTGATCGATCGAGTTGCTGAGTAGTTCGATGGTTTGAAGATGTCGTAGTTGACTTGGCGATAGGAGTCGAAGGTGCCGGAGCGTTGCCGGTGATGTGTGCACGTGCACAGTGGAGATGCGTGTGTTAGTGTATATCTGGAGTCGTTTGTAAGTTGGGGAAGACGAGGAGCACTCGGGTTCAAGCTCGAGAAAATGTTAATTCGACTCGAAGCAAAAGGAAAGTTGGGGTTACTCGGGTTGGGCTCGGGTAATTTACGAATTTGACTCGGGATGGGTTCCAAGTTGAACCCAAAGTAATAAAACAGTTTAAAATTTAATTGAAAACAAGTTTTTAAAATTTAAATAAATCAAGTTTGAATCTATTCTTTATATAATAAATGTGTTTAATAATTGACTTAAGTAAGTTATATAATTTGTTTAACTTGAATTTATTAAGTTAAAGTTTTAAGTTATTTTTAAACTTTATTTAGAAATGTAATTAAGTAAAAGGATAAAAGGTTTTATATTTGTGTGTTAATCATAATTAAGCAATTAATAAGGAAAATAGTTTATCTTAAAGTTAATTAAGACTTTGAATAATTAAGGATTATTTAAACTAATGAGGTAATTACAGAGTAATTAATTAATTTAATTAATTAATGATTTAGGATTAATTAATTAAAAATTAAGGTTTATAAATTAATTAATTTGGGGATTAATTAATTGGAAATTTGAGATTAATTAATTGGTAATTATAGAATAATTAATTACTTAAATAATAATTAATTAATGTAAGTAATTAAGGATTAATTTGATGAGAGTTAATTAATTTAATTAATTTTTAGAGGATAATTAATAAATAATAAAAGGTTAATTAATTAAGTATAATTAACCAATGGCATAATTACTTAATGAAAGTAATTATGGATAATTAATTTAGATAGATAATTAAAGGAGGATTAAATCAATAGTTGAAATTAATTAATGTTATGTGAGCAGGATTAAGGTAATCCAAATGATTAAAGTTGGTAATTAATTTAATTGGAGATTAATTAAATTAATTAGAAATTATATTGAATGATGTTGAATGCCTTGGATTATGTGATATCTCTGGTATGTGATATGTGCTGCTTTGTGATATGAGATGAATGATTATAAACCTTTGGTTAAGATGACATTGGATTCGAAGAGACAGGAGTTGGGTATCAGTAAATACCCAAAACCACTTCGATTTGAAATCTTCTATAATTCTTTATAGATTGATATGTGAAATCAATAGGCCGGTTTGGGATAATATGGACCATTTAAACTAAGTTGGATACTTAGATATTGTTTTGTGAACATATGTGTTGACTATATAAGTTGTTTTACTTATAGTAAAGTACGAGTTACCCCGGGTTTTAAATAAGTTCTATGGATTGGAATTTCTTGTTAGATGAGTTTACTCACGCTGGTTTCCAGCCTGACCCGGGTGTTACTTTGATGTAATGCTCGGGTCAGACCGAGTATTACAGATTTCCAGGTAAGGACGTTCTGGAGCTCAGGAGGCGAGCTGGATGGCAGGAACGTATGGAGTGTATTCCGCTGTGATATATTATAGTTGTCCGAGACATGTTAATTCTAACTGTCTAGTATATTTGTGAATGTTGTAACTCTGATGTATAAAAATGTAATTAACAAATACAGGTTTTCTTTGTATAAATGCTATTATTTGTTATTATATTTAATCCGCTGCGAATGTGAGATGTTGTGTTCTCTGTGCTTCTTTCTTCTTTCTGTTTCTTTCTTCTATCTCTTTTCTTTTTCTCCCAACTATCTGGAATTTTCGGGTTCGAAAATTCCGGGTCGTTACAAGTTATTAAAGTGGTTTTCGGTTTAGACAGAGAGTATGTCCCAAACCGATCCCGGACACTTTAATAACTACGTAATTATTACACCGATTGGTCATTTAATAAACTTTCAAAATAGTTTATATTTCAAAACCAAAATATCATTGCCATTTCAAAACCATATCCATACGATATCATTTTCACTTCAAATAAATCCATTTCCAAAAGCATATCACTTTCCAAAGTTATATCGCTTTCGAAATCGTAAGTCTTTTAAAATCAAAACACTTTGGAAATCAAAACCTTGAAATTCATAACACTTGAAATCATAGCTTGAAATCATAACATTTTGGAATCTATAACAGTTTCCTCTTAAACAGTTTAGATATTAAAATTAGTGTATAAATAAAATAGTTTATAAAATAAAGATAGCTTATATAAATAGTTATAAGTTAAAATAGTTTATAATAAAATAATTTATATTAAAGTAGTTTATAAATAATATAAAATAGTTATAAATATAATTTAAAATACTTATATATAATAAAGATAGTTTCCACAATTTCACAAATTGATTCAAACCAACTCGACTTCCAAAATTAAAAATTTAATCAAATCTCAAATCATCAATTTCAACTCGATTCAGCTTCTCAATAACCCCTTTCAAATTATGACGATTTCAAAACAGATTTGAACCACAAAATAAATCATTTTAATTTCAATATATTTCAAAGCTTTAAGTATTCAACAATTCTCAAAACTAAATTTTAAAATTTCATATATATATATATATATATATATCAAATTCAATTTTCTATTATTTAGTTTTGAAATATTTATTTAATAAATCCAATATCATTTAAATAAAACTTTAAATTTCAAATCACTAAATATTTCCTTCAATTATATTTTAAACTTGAAATATTCATTTTAAATCATCTTAAACCAAAATCAAGTTATAAAATCATATCTCTTAAAAAAAACCCAAATTCCATAAGTTCAAAATCGATTAAATTATATAAATTCTTAACTAATTTACAATTTCAAATCAATTTCAAATCTATCTTCTCAACCTTAATTAAATAAAATCATTATAAACTCTATATTAAAATATAATTCAAACAAATACTTAACCATATTATATTTTAATAAAATCAAACTTTATTATTAAACTTATTTTATATTAAGCCAATTTATACATAGCTTAAAATCAAGAATTTAACTATATATAAAATAACATTTATATCATATCAAAATAAATATTCATAAAACCATATGTTTCTTTCCAAAAACCATAGAAATCATTTTCAAATATTTATATATAGACCAACGGTGTCTGTATATAATTTTCTATCCTATGGTCAAGTGACACGGATATTTATCATTTCAATCCGTAATTTACATATGTGTATACAGGTGTATATCATTTCAACCCGCAATCCCAAATATAATTCAATTGAAAATCGCTTGGGTTTATCATTCCAACCCATAACGATTTTCTCCTATTCTACAGATCATTCGGGTATGAATCATTTCAACTCATAGTGATTCTATACTAACAGGGAACTTGCAGAGTGATAACAGATATGATAATAATATAAGAGGTATATATCATCAATATAAATAACAGATAATGGTGTCAGATGTCATAGGTGAACAGATACAGATAACAGCATATATATAGCAATGTAAATAACTAACAGCAGCATATTTCAATTGTCGTTTCAATTGAAATCAAATTTAATAAATATAAGAACGTAAATCGTGAGTGATTGCTCACTTTTCGAGGCTAGAGGAATAGACAATGAAATGGGTTACGGATCCGGGGACGAATTCCAAATCAAGCTAGATTGGAACGAATTTGGCAAAGCTGATAGATGAGAAATTGATGAAATAATCAGAATCTACTTGATATAGACTGAAACGAAATATAATTTAGTTTATATTTTTCTTAAACCAATATTTATTTGAAACTAATATATATAATAAATACTAAATTCAACACCAATAAATAAAGTCTCACTCCATTAAATAAAATCCCAACGTATGTATACTTATCTCCATATAAATAAGTATATAAACATAACAAACTCATTTACATTAAAATAAAATTATATATATATATATATATATTCAAATCAATATAGAGCTCACGTCTACTATATATATCAGCTAATTTATAAGCTACACATATTAAAACCAAATATAAAAACCCAACCCAGCTGTAACCAACTAAAAGATAAACATATATATATATACTGTCTAACCTATACTACATATTAAATCAAAAAATATAGACTGACACATATATTTAAAACAGAGCAACCGCATAAAGTAATGTATATTACTTTTAGAATATATGAGATACTTTAACTCTATACTTAAATATTTAAATAAACTGACTGACCCAAAACTATATACATCTATATGTAATAAATCAATTTTAAATCCATACATAACATATACAAACAATACCCATACACTATGATAGAAAATACGTATACGAGTATATATATAATTAGTATATAGCTAGTATACTACATTACGAATACTTACCTACATGTTACTAACATATGTGAAACATATACTTGTATATATATAACATAGAATATATATATATATATACTATAAGATATAAACTGACGATATAACAAATGCGTTACTAAATCCATATATTACAATATATGTATGCAGACTTCACAAAGTTCGAATACCACAAGTTAACCCATAAATTATATATCTGCTGGATATAAACCAATATATAAAATAGTACGTTTATGAAATAAAACAGTTATATCTATATATATGTGAAAAATACAAGTATGCGGCAGTAACAATGTTAGAGAGGAATATCATAACAAAATTCTGTATATATATAGTCAATTATATAACTAATATACTTTAAGCTTATAACCCATATATATAAATTCTTATATAACTGTAAAGCATATTTCTAGAGTTAACAAGTATAACTATATATAAGATGTATATAACTCACGCATAACTCCATGCTAATATTTGGAGTATTTACAATAAAACTATGATATAAAATATTTAGAATATTAATAAACTATTCTATATCTCTACTTACAAATTGCAAACTAAAGAGGAGGAAGGCTGCTACCGGCGTTGTCAAGTGGTGATGAAGTCAGGCTTGCAAGGAGGGGCGGATCGAGCGAGTGGGAGGTCGCGTGGAGTTTGGGTGACTGTCGTTCGGCTCCAAGTGGAGGCAGTGGCGGCGGAGATGGCATCGGGGTCGGAGAGTGTGGGTCGGTTTTGCAAAACAAGGGGAGGTCGGCAAAGGCTGTTGAGGCTGCGCGTGGTTATGTACATGCTTGCGAGCAGCTTTGGCCATAAAAATAAAATAAAATAAACAAGGTGATAGAGAGGAGAAGAAAAGAAGAAAAGGGGAGGAGGAAAGAAAGTGACAGAGAAAATGAGGAAGAGGAGAGAGATAAAAAAATGTAAATAGACTTTGTAATATACTGTAATTGGAAATTGTAAATGAGTCGGCTCGGTCAAAACAACAATCGAAAATAAAAGCTGAAGATAGGAAGTGAATCGTCTAAGGCTATTCGTATAACACGGAGGGAAAATATGATCAGGTTTGATATTTTGAAATTAGTGAAATAAAGTGAACAGGTGAGAAAAGAAAAGGACGTGGAATAACAAAAGTGTGAATATTAATAGCCAGATTTAACACGGTAAAACGAAATGACAATAGAACAGGACGACTCGAACGATACGGTTATCCGTTACACGCGTTCTGCCGCATTCCGGACACCAAAACACATAAATGAATATACCACAGAGATTAGCATGACGAAACGATCAAAACGGTATATAGATATCAGCGATACGATTATCCGTTCAAAAGTCGATAATCGGTACCGATAAACACTGCTATTCCGTACGAAAAAATCCATACGGAGCTAGAAACGTCCAAATTTCGTGAAACGAATTTCGCAGTCTGATTCGGAGTGTTCTAAATAAATTTTCTCATGTTGACATATTTAGGTTTCGGAACACATTTATTATCATCAATTTTTAACTGATATAAATTGGAATAAAATTACACTAGAAAATAAACTTCCAAATTATCTGATGAAAATTTACCAATTGCTATGTTAAAACAGATGCATTTCAAATATCAAATTTAAATTTCAAAATTTTATTGTTTAAAGTTTCACAAAATTTCAATTAAATATATAAATAAATAAATAAATAAATAAAATTATCTAAAATTTACGGGTCGTTACATAAATTAAATATATATTTTAACATATTTTAACCTAATTACCTCATTAACCAAAAGCATATGTTATTTATATGTATGTGTGTACATATATACTCTAGTGTATACAACATGTTCCGACAACTTTTAGAAGATGAAAAGTCAAAAATCCAAAAAAATGATTTTTGGTCACATTTTCGATTTTTCTCCGAACAAACTATTTTTCTAAACCAAATTTCAAAACCAATTTACCATCATTGGTTATTACTTAAAAGAGGTCAGTTTAAGTTATAAAATCCATTATTTAATTACTATAGAAATATACCAAATATTCATATTTAAAGTGATAAATATACGGGTCGTTACATTCTCGCCTCTTAATAGAGTTTCGTCCCGGAATTAACACACAAAAAGATAACTCAAAAAGGACATATATCATATATATTGAAATATATGCAAAAGCATACATACTAAGCAACTATACCACAAGTGGCAAGTATATTATCTACACAATATTCATGTTACTAATCTATCAACAATTCGGATAAGCATCTCACATGTTATCTTCAGTGTCCCAAGTGCAGTCACTGAAATCTTCACTCCATTGAACTTTAATCAATCTCGCGACCTTATTCCTCAATTGTTTTACATCTCGATCAACATTACAAACTGGATGCCTTATTATGTTCAAGTTCGGTTCCACTTCTAAATCTTCTTGAATAGTTGGCTCGACAATAAGTGACGGATCATGCATATATTTCCTTAAATGTGATATATGAAAAACATTATGTACCTCCGATAATCTTTCAGGCAACTCAACTCGATAGTCAAGCAGGCCAATCCTCTTAAGAATCTGAAAAGGTCCAACATATCTTGGTACCAACTTTCCTGCTCTTCCAAACCATATAACTCCTCTTCTTGGAGAAATCTTCACAAATACAAAGTTATCAACAGAAAATTATAAATCCATACGCCTTCGATCGACATACCTTTTCTGTTTATCCTGAGCTTCCTTCATCTTACTTTAATCGTAGCTACCTTTTCTATGGCTTCTAGAATCATATCAGGACTAAGCACTACTCGATCTTCTTTTTCCACACAACATGATGTTGATTTATATGGCCATTCATAAAGAGCTTCAAAAGGTGTCATGCCAATACTTGCTTGATAATTGTTATTATATAAGAATTATACTAAGTGAAAATGATCCTCCAAAGATCCCACGAAATCCAAAATACAAGCTCTCAAAAGATCTTCCAAGACTCGGTTTACTCTTTCTGTTTGCCCATCCGTTTAAGGATGATATGTTGTGCTCAAACTTAGCTTTGTTTCCAAAGCTACTTAAAATGCTTCCCAAAACCGACTGGTAAAAATTAGATACCGATCGCTTTCAATACTACTTGGAACTCCATGCAATCGAACAATCTCCTTCATAAAAATATATGCTAAGCTTGTTGCAGTCCTAGTCAGTTTTACTGGAATAAAATGTCACTCTTGGTTATTCAGTCAACAATAATCCAAACACCTTTATTACCCTTCCTTGATCTAGGAAAACCGTATAAAAAATCCACTAATACTTTCTTCCATTTCCAATTCGGAATCTCAAGGGATTGTAGTAATCCATCAGTCCCTTGATGATAACCTTTGATTTGTTGGAAAATCACACATCTACTAACATAAATTGAAATATCCCTCTTCATTCCTATCCACCAAAATACTGGCTTCATATCCCGGTACATCTTAGCAACTCCAAGGTGGATACTTTAATTAGATTTATGGCATTTCATCAAAACTTCTTGCATAAGACCATCAACATCCGGAACGCATAACCTTCCGTTCATCCGTAATATCCCACAGCTATCTATCTCAAAACTCAAGCATCGTCCTTCTTCAACTTCTTGGATAAATTCTATAAGATGACCATCTTCTCTTTGCTTGCTGACAATCCTTTCAGATAGAGTCGGAGTAACTTCCAAAAGAGCCATAACTGCATTTCTACTCAGAGCATCTGCTACCATATTGTTCCTTGCGTATATAAAATATCCAAGTTATATGCCGCTAGAAATTACAACCAATGTTGCTGCCACATATTCAAATCCTTCTGTGTGAAAAGATACTTCAAGGACTTGTGATCCGTAAAGAGGTCAAACTTTTCACCTAACAAATAATGTCACCACATCTTTAATGAAAACACAACAGCTAATAACTCCAAATTACATGTTTCATAATTCCGCTCATATGGCTTCAACTGCCTACTAGCAATAACTTTTTCGTGTTGCATCAATACCGTACCCAAACCTATGACATAAGCATCCATATACACGGTCAAATCTTTACCTCCATCCTGGATAGTTAGAACTGGAGTGCTGGTTAACCTTTTCTTTAGCTCATTGAAAGCTTCTTCACACTTCGTAGTCCAAATGAAATTAACATCCTTTTTCGTCAACTTAATCAGGTGCGAGGAAATCTGGGAGAAGTCTTGGATAAATCTCCAATAATACCTTGTTCAGCCTAAAAAGCTTCGAACTTCCGTTGGAGTCTATGGTATCTTCCAATTTCGAATAGCCGCTACCTTTTCTGGATCAACCAAAAAACCATCCCCCGACCCAACAAGTCTGAGGAACCTAACTTCCGATTGCCAAAATGACACATAGAAAATTTAGCTTTTAAAACATATTTCCTTAACGTTTCTAGCACCATGTCCAAATGGTGTTTGTGTTCTTCATCGATCTTAGAATAAATAAGAATATCATTTATAAAGACCAACACAAATTTTTTAAGCATTTCTCTAAAAATTCGATTCATAAGATCCACAAAATAAGCGGGTGCATTGGTTAGCCTAAAAGGAATAACCAACCACTCGAAGAAACAACCTGGTCCCATACAAGCAGTTAAGGGTATACTATCTTCTACTACCCTTAACTGGTGAAATCCTATGGCAAGATCCATTTGAGAGAATGCTCGAGCACTATGTTGTTGGTCAAACATGTCGTCTATATGGGTAAGGGATACTTGTTTCAATTTTTTGCTTGTTAGCTCACGGTAGTCCACATAAAGTCTTAACGATCCATCCGACTTTGGAACGAAAACTATAGCTGCCCCCCAACTTGAGCGGCTTGACCTAATCAGTCCTTTACTCAATAAATCATTTGTCTGATTTCTTATCTCCAACTTCTCCCTTGAAGCCATCTTATGGATATGGTAAATGATAGGTTTACAATTGGGAATTAAGTCGATACGAAACTCAATCTCCGATATGAAAGTAGACTAATAACTTCTTCAAAAACATCAGGAAATTATTAACAATTAATATTGACCCTAACTCATTTTGGTATGGATCCGATGCATAAAGGAAACTACTCATTAGTTTGTCTGGTTCATCACATGATACTTCAACAAAATTTCCAAATTTGGCATTTAAAGATATCGTTCTCCTAATACAATCTAAGACAGCTTTGTTCTCTAACAGCCAGTCCATGCCGAGTAAAATATCAAACCCAGTAAAATCCAAAATAAATAGGTCTAAGAAAAAAGGTAGGTGACGTTAGTAACTTGCACATTTTCACAAATCATGAACGGATTATTTGCATCACCTACGGAGTTAGATACACAAATAGGGGTTTCTATAATTCTTATGGGATGTTGCAATCTATCTCCCAATTCTTAAGAAATAAAACTATGGAAAGCCCCGGTATCGAATAATACTCGAACTAAAATACTATTAATAAATAAAGTACCTTTATGAACTCCTTTCCCCTTAACATTTGTCGAGGTCGATGGTTCATCCTTAATAGCATAAACTTTGGATTGCTAACCCTTCGTCATTAGCAGGCAATCCTTTACCATGTGCCTGGGTTGCTGGCTATTGTAGCAAAGTGATTTCTGAAGCATAGGAGAAATAGGTGCTGCCTGTTGCTTTAGAGCTTTGGTATTCCTGCAAAATCTTGAAAGATGGCCCTTCTGCTTTCACTAATAATACGCAGCATCCTTGTACTTGTTGCCTTGATCTCCTCTTGACTTTCTTCCCTCTACTTCTTCCATTGTAGGATAAACTTCCTTATGTTTGTGTTATTGTTGTTACTACTAGATGCTGTTGCCGGCTTCTTCTTCTCAAGAACTTCATACCACAAAGCTATATCCACTAAGTCCAAAAAAGATCCCTATAGATGGGTAGTCATCTTCTTATGAAATCCTTTCCTCATCTCCACTATAAACATCTCATTTTTCTTAAAAGAGGTATCAATCAATCCTGGACAAAATTGCGATAACTCACTGAATTTGGTCTTATATTTAGCAACTGACAAATCTCCTTGTTGAAGATCTAAGAAACTCCTATAGAGATGGGTCCTTCTGGTAGCGGGCATGAACTGGTCTTCAAACACCTTAAATCTAGCTTAATAAAAATCATCCTCTGGAAAATTCGCTGTAACTGAGTCCCACCATGCTGTAGCCCTATCTTGCAACTACCAAGATGCTAAGAAATGCTTCTTCTCATCCGAAATATCCAGCCCCTTGAAAATCTTTTCACAAAAATGAAGCCAAGCTTGGACTTCGATAATGGATTTCGTGCCCTTGAGCGGCTTTCCTCCCAGATTAGTATAGTCTTTGTATAAATCTGCATAGTTTACATGGGGTTGCATAGGGGCTGCCTCTTCAACTACTAAAACACTTTTAACATTTAGAATTCGACCATTGGTGGTCATGGTGCTACAAGCTCCTCTACCCTAGATTGGTCTATTACAAATTCTTACTACCTGGATATAGTAAGATAACTTTAGAATACTTAGACAAGATTATCTTAGGGATAAGAGTACCAAATCAAACATATCAAAGCTAATCAAGATAACTCAAATATACATGTATACAAATAAAAATTACAAATATGCGCTCTCATAGACTAAACTCATTCTAGGGTATCACTAACCCTATCTCTAATAAGTTGACCCTAACCAAGGCCTGGGTGTTCGCACAACCTAAGCTTGGATGCCACATGTAACGATTTTCATTTCTTACTCCTAAAGACGACACTTAATACATCCATGGTATTTTTATGCCGATTACCTAGGTGTCCGAAAGATAGGCCATTGGAGTGAAAGAAAAGAAAAGACAAGAAGAAAGAAACACAAAATCTCACAACGCAAAGAAATCATATATAATAGAACATAAGAAAATACATATGGTCACTTCCAAAATAAAACATTAGAGTTACAACAGGTACTAACTTCAGCCAGGGACAAATATAATCGCCCCTACAGTGCTGATACATAACCATACACACAATAGTGGAAATAAAATGGATACCAAGGTAATGCTGAAGCCTCATGTTCCATGCTCCTCCAAAATGCATCTGTAATAACTTGGACTACTTGGCTACTCAAAATTAGAGTACCTAAGAGTTTAAGGGAAAAAAACTAGATCCATACATGGGTCTGCTGTGAGTAAAATCAAAACAACCGAATTGTTATACTTATAAAACATTTAAAAATAAAGGGTATCTTGTAAGACCACGCCGCACATAAACACGAAAGGGTTTTTAACTTATGATAACCAAACCATTTGAAATAGAAAATCAAATAATATTATAATAATTTCTAGGGTTTAAAATAAATATGTAACATAGTTATAATGCTTTCATCTCACGTTCCAACATATTTGGGCACAACTATGTTCGTAAAGCACTTATTGGAGAATGGATTCCATACAATGACAAGGCTACTGGGGTACCGCGTGGCATAGTACACCTCTAGAAAAATGTATCGAGGGCCTCACATGGACCCCATCCCAATATAGGACCGGCTTACCCCTTATTTGATAGTACCAAATATATCACCGCCCTGGTTGCGATCAACAATCGTACCGGTGCCACTAGCATACTTAAATCCATAAATATCGATTTAGATCGGGTGATGACCATACCCTAAATGGTAGCGGACCACATAGCCCTACTGCATATCCATTGTTTTAGTAATTATTGGGTGTGAGGCATAAGGCAACGTTTAACCTTTTATATAGCAATCCCACTTGGAATTATATGACTGCCCTCCAAGCAACAATGCAATGCCAGCATTCATCCATACAAGTTATTCAAGATATGAACAAACCGAAGGCAATACATCTACTACATCCTTAGGATTAGTAGCAAGTAGCCCTTGCACTTTAAAGAACTCTGCTTCGATTTCATCATCCTTAAGAAGTTTCTAATTCAAACGCTTACGCTGGTTTAAAGTGGGTTTCAGATAACTCGTGCTTATCTCATCCCGGTCTCTCCGAACCAACAATCGATAATTTCAAAACTAGTCAAGGTATTGACAGTGGACAAACCACTATCTTGGTGTATGTATACTTTGCATATGAAATATAGGACTTCCAATACTTATCACCACTTTCCAATTTCAAATGGTACTATTCCTTGATTAACAATGAAGTTGAACAAGTTAGAAAACTATCTTGCCTCGACATACATTCTTATTTCTTGGGATAGATACGAGTTTACAAACCTCATAATTTGGTGTCAAGTATATGATGAAGTACCTTCCATATACATAATTAATTATTACCTATTTATCAAAATTAACTCTCTTATACTTACCACGTTTTCGACATTTCGACTTCTCTATCCCTCACCTAGAAACTCTAGTTCTAGATCTCACAGATAAAGGAAAGTCTATTCATCGACTTTTAGTGTTAAATACAAGATGACTTACTTTCCACAAATGTGTCAAAATTTTAGCACAACTTATAATATTTTTTGATGTTACTTAATGGTATAGACAAAGAGATCCCTTGTATTTAAAACATTCTTTTAAAAGATAGTTGCTTTTAATCAATACCTGACCTTCGAAACAGAGCGGTTAAAACATAAACCTCTTACTTAAATAAGTAAATAAAATTTTGGAAATATATTAAAATTTTCATACCTCCTTATTAATACTTATAAACATACTTAAAACACTTTTCAAAAAAATATAAAGTAGAAACCCTTTTTCTTTCATACAAAAATTATCGATTTACAAACTGCATCCACAACGACTATCGCTATATGGACCATAACTTTTAAAACTTGTTTTGTAGATCACAATAGCTTTTGAACCCATTATTTCTATATTTTAAACTACTTTGATATCTTTGTAAAAAGATTTGAAAACTAAAGTTTAGTTTGGAAAATCTTTTAAAACATTCTTAGAAAACAAGGTAGTAAACTAGTTTAAAGAAACGCGGGATTTTCAATGTCGAATAAAAACCAATCTAAATATGTTAATTATACCAAACAACATTCAACATTTATATACATAAGCACACATATATAAAAATGTAAATAACATCCATAAGGTAAGGAAAAATTATCACTTGCAAATACTTACATATGCACTTCAAAGTGTGTCGTAGCAACCTATTCGCTATAAACACTTTAACTTCATTTCAAATCCCCTACAAAATTATCAATATGTCATCTGCTTTCAAGCTAGAACCAAACTAAAAAATAATTATACCAAACATTTATAAACATAAGCAATCAACCAAGATTATTATAAACAAATAATAAAATTTTAAACTTGATTTTTAAAGTAAGGTTTACTCACCTACACCACATGAATTTAAATAAAAACTACCATAACATTTTAATCGACAAACAGACCTAGCTTCCATTCTACCAACTTGCTTTTTAGGATCTAGAGGAAGGGTTAAGTGGCTCGGCCTTGGTGCTAAGAGGGCTCAGTCATGGGAAAAATGGAGGGTTTTGTGTTTTGTTTTTGAAGCTTAAGTAGTGTAGAGAAGAATGGAAGTGATTTTAGCTACTTGTTTATGGATTAGAAGTGAAAAAAGAGAGATTTTTAAATTAAAAACTTTTGACAGGCCATGGAAGAAGTGGAGAAGAGCATGGGAAGGAAGTAGATAAGAATTGATAAATGAAGAGAAATAAAGTAAAGTGAGAAATGAGAAAGTAGAATTGTTTTTATAGAAAATGGAAGTGGGAAATTCCCGAAATACCCTTCTTATTAAAATAACAAATACCCTTCACCAAAATGTAGACACACTACCCCACCCCCTCTTCCTTACAACACACACCCCCTTACACACTTCCTTCACTTCACTCCTTTTGGTAATGTACTTTGTCGTATTTTTTGTGCTACGTTTAAAAAAATATAAAAGAAAAATGCACTCTCTTTTAATTAACTTAAGTATATATTTAAACATATTTTAACCTAATTGCTTCATTAACCAAAAACATATGTTATTTTTATATATGTGTACATATTACTCTAGTGTATACGACATGTTCCGACAACTTTTAGACATGAAAAGTCGAAAATCTGAAAAACGATTTTCGGTCACATTTTCGATTTTTCTTCGAACTAACTATTTTTGTACACCAAAATTTAAAAAAACTTTACCATCATTGGTTATTACTTAAAAGAGGTTTATTTGAGTTGTAAAATCCATTATTTAATTATTTTAAAAATATATCAAATATTAAAATTTAATTAACAGAATTGCGGGTCGTTACCAATCATCTAGGTTGTAAATCAAGAGGCCTATCTGCCTTTTGGGTTAAGAACATCCATCTTCGCTTAATCATTAGTCTTTTCTCCCATTTCATGGGTTTTTCATATTCAAGTGGCAAGTTATTGCGCCTTTGAGTATTTCTATCAATTATATATTAAAATTTATTTGTAAAAGTAAGTCATACCTTTATTTTGCGGTCATCATATAATACTTCATGTTCAAAAGAAGTTGACCCAATCTTTAGGGCTTTTTTCGAAAGATACTCTCCATTATCTTAGGTGGAGTCAGGTCATATTTCTATGACTAGTTAGAATTACACTCTACTTTCACTGGAGAAGTTGAGCCTAGTCTCAAATGCTGGATAATTTGTTATTTCAGTGTCCCTGGTGAAGTTATTCCTTATCTCTAAAGCTAAGCAACATTATGTTACACTGTCTCTATTAGAGTTGAACTCTATCTCTAAGGCTGGGAAGTTTATATTCCACTATCTTTGGTAAAGTTCAGTTACTTTATACTCCGCTATCTTCGGTAAAGTTGTGCTAGTTTATACCACCCTGTATCTGGCAGAGTTAAGTTTATACTCCGATTTCTCTAATAGGGTTGAGTTTGTACTCCATTGTCACACTAATAGAGTTGAGTAAATACTCCATGGTCTCCAACAAAGTTATCTGGGTTTATACTCTATTGTATCTGGTTGAATTAAGGAACAACTGATATGTTATTTAAAGCATTTGGCAGTGAATGAGGTTCATGGTTCTTGGTAAGAAAGCTTCCTACAACTGATAGGTTGATTCAAGTATTTGACTTGTGTCTTTAGGACTGAGAGGCATCCGATGAACCCATCCAGTCACTCATCAAATGAAAAGGACTTATGGATATATCGTTCTTCATAATTGGTATGCAAATCCATCTCTTGATAGTTAGTAGAAGAGGGACATACTTTGACATTCTAGGGGGTTCCAACACATGTCCCTGAGTGTAGTTCATTCTCTTCCTCCATGGGGACTTAGTTCCATCCAAGTCCTAAAGATTGGAGTTTGTTAGTACTCTTGCTGAAGTTACCTGCAAAGGGAGAAGTCAAACCAATTAATTCTATGATGTTGTACTACTAAATAGAACATAATAATCAGTTCATATTATATTAAACACAGTTCAATCGGTTCATAAATCAATTACAAGACATGGTTTTATCGATATATGAAAATCAAGTTCATAACTAAGCGGTTCAAAAAAAGTTGAGAGAATTTAAAAATCTAACTAGTTCTAAAGGTTCAGATTGAAATGTGCCTTGGGTTCCAGCTTAGAGCATGTATGTGAGATTTGGCTCAATCTCTCACGCATGTGTAGGCATACTAAGGTACACCCCCGAACATTAATTTAAAAGGAAATAAATAAACAAAGCATAGTCCGAGAATCATCCCTTAATGCCTTCAAGGGATGACCATGCACCTGGTGCGCTATCCGAGCTACCACCAGCAATTATTACTTGGTTCATTAGTTGTTAAGATTGATGCCTAGTTGAAGCTTTACCACTACCATGTGAGCTTTTAACGTATTACAACAAGCTTTTCTCCCGGATACGATTCTTGATGGAATCTCTGAGTTGTCGACATTCATTGGTCTCGTGACTATAGATCTTATGACGATGCAGTATTTTCTGATTCTCACCTATGCTATCAGTGACTCTTTGGTCCTTGACTCACCATAATCCACTGTGACGATCCACGATTTTTAACATCTAAAATCAATTATAAACAATGTCAAAATACTTACAATTAATTTCAAATATCAAAAGCAGTGGACTGTAGGTGGA
Organism: Allium fistulosum; assembly: GCA_030737815.1. Lineage (NCBI taxonomy): Eukaryota > Viridiplantae > Streptophyta > Magnoliopsida > Asparagales > Amaryllidaceae > Allium > Allium fistulosum. The sequence continues at coordinate 298,075,377 of CM060905.1, read as the reverse complement.
TAAAATTAAAAAATTAAAACAATGAATAAAAAGGAAAACCTCACAGTAGAGTTTAAATATCAACATATATATTTATACACACAGCCTCATATCAATAATTAAAGATTACAAAAATCTAGTGCACCATATAGTATACATGTTTGAATACACCAATTATAAAACCGACAACTGTAAAATATTAGATGCAAGAGATATACCAATCTATCCTGTGGATATGACACATTCCAAGCCTTTTGTTCCTTTCTTTGCTTTCACCTACAAACTTACAAATACACGTATACATAGAATAAAAGATAAAAAGGTTTCAACTATATTTGGATTGCACCAAACCATATACACTATGGCCATAGGCTTGATAACTATTGCATAGGAAAAGGCTGCCTATGTACCTTTTTTAAGGGATCAAGCCCACATATTTTTATTCCTGCTCTTCTCCGGCATCTGAATACTTATTAGTACATAACAACCATAGCATAAATGCAATCATTGCAACCATCTTAACTAATGCAACTGTAACGACCCGATATTTTGGACCATTCGCATCCATTATAAGTGTATAGGTAGACACTCATGCCGGAATTTGAATTGCTCAAAATACCACGTTGTTAATTTAAATTGGCAAAACTGAACATATACAGTAAATAAAAAATCACAGATCACAGACACAGAGTAATAAATGCAGTGGAATTAAAAGAGATAGTAGTTCATGAAGCTACTATATGAATATATAAAATACCTCAGAGTTTACAACAGAAGAGTAATACGATACATCAGATACAAATCAGAATACATCACTGGAATCATCGAATACCGAAAGCAGAATAGATGGCTGGATCTTCAAGAAAAGCTCCAACTCCAAAGGTGAGTCTCGAATACTGGTACACTCAGTCTGACCCGAGCGTAAAGCAAAACACAAAACACTCGAGTCAGGATTAACATTCTTATATTAATAAATCCAACTCAAGTGAAATAGCAATTGAAATACAAGTAACTCAAAGGATGTTTGGAATAACCATCCTTTAAGGATCCGTTAAAACTATCTACTAGGTAGTAATGTACGCTAAGTAGATAATGTCTATCAGTAATATAAGAAGATATCAAAATAGTGTTAAGTCATGGCCCATTCCACCCTTAACACATTTTTATTCCCAAAAGCATATACAAGACCGTAGTTTCCCCAAAACCGGAAGTCACCAGAGGGCAATCCATATACTAAAGGTACAAATCAAAATCGTAGTGGTCGCGTATAAATGGAATACAAGTATGACAAGGCACATGAGGCAATACCCAAGGTAGTGATACTACCGTTCGCCTGATCCGGACTGGTGAGAACGCAACGCAGCAGTGCCCGCAACACCGTGAAACAACACTCCCAAAAATCAACGGTGCACCAATCGACAACAAGTATAAGTAGTTCGAAGAAGTGTGTCCACTTGAGGTAGCTAATCCTCCATTGGCCCGGCACAGCTCCTGTTTTAGTCATTTCCAATTTGACACAAGTGTCAAGGCTATCCATTATCGTTCTCTTTCTTCAGTCATCACGTACATCATTCCAACCACTTCATTCTGGATCATCACTCCGCGCATAGTTATTAAAGTGGTTTCGGTTCAGATAGAGAGTATATCCATTACCGATCTCGGTCTCTTTAATAACTTTCGTAATTATTACACCGATTGGTCATTTAATATTTCAAAAACCAAATCAATTTCAATTTCAATTCGTAAACCAGCATTTCATTTGTCTTTCTAAACCAATTTCCAATATTTACGTTTCAAAACTTTCAAAATCTTATAATTCAATTCCAATTTCTATTTTAAACAATTCAAATATTGATTCAAGTTCGAATATAAGTTCCATTCCGAAATCATTTAAATTAATTTAATTTAACATTCAAATCAATTTCAAATTCATTTATCGATTTCATTCAATATTCGTTAAGTTACTTTATCATTTAAAACAATTTCTATTAAATTTCCAATTCATTAAATCAATTTCTTAAGTTCAACTTCATTAAATCAAAACTTACAATTTTGAATTAAATTAAATTCATCAAATCAAATTCTTTAAATTTCAAGTCTTGCATTAATTTCAATAAATCACATTTTATTTCTTGTTAAAGAAATTCAATTTCACTTATTTACTTACTTAAATAAATTTCCAAAACTTAATTAATAAAGAAACTCAATTTCAATTATTTACGAAGTAAAATTCACTTATTCCAAAGTTCAATTTTACTTATTAAAGAGTTCAATTCAATTTAATCATTAAATAATCCAAACTTATTTAATTATTAAATAATTCAAAACTTAATTATTAAATAGTTTCAAAGTTTAATAATTTCAACTTAATTATAATTTCAAACTTAATTATTAAATCATTTCAAAGTTTAATAATTTCAAACTTAATTATAATTTCAAACTTAATTCAATCATTTCTCAAATTAAACAACATTCTTTCATCAATTCCATTGTTAATATTTTGTTTCAGATTTTGAAATATTAACATTTTCCTTTCACTAAAATTCAAATTTCAACTTCATTTCAAAACCATATTTAAAATCTTCGTTTATTTTTAAATCAAATTATTGACCAATCGGGTTTTTATTTAATTCTCTATCCTGGGTCAAAGTTCAATTTGGGTATTTATCATTTCAACCCGATTCCAATTCAATTAAATCAAAACATAGCAAAGGGAACTTGCAGTGTGATAACTGGGATGGTGTCAAAGTAAATAAACAAGTAATAACAACAAACAATATTAATCCAATAATCAATTCAAATAATCCCGAAATAACCGTATTAATTCGCATTGTTATTTGTACGAATTAATATAATTATTTCTATAATCTACATTATCATTTCATGTAGATTAAAGATTATTCCACTAATTATTTATATGGTTTTACACTTGTCATTCAATTACAATTTTATACTACAACAATTAATCCAACATACGTTCAACGGTTCAAAGTGTAATTATCACTATTTTACATGTCAATTAATTTAACAAATAAAAGGGGTCATATTCAACTAATCAAATTCAACATATATGTCAATTCAAATTTTTAATTATCCTACATCAAATTTACTTGCATAGCATTTATCACTTTATACATTTCAATTTAACATCCAATATAAACAACAACAGTCAATCAATTATCAATCAAACAGGATTATCATCGTATAATTAACAAATAATGGTGTCAGATGTCACAGGTGAACTGATACAGGTAATAACAGTGTAAATATCTAACAGCAGCATATTTCAATTGTCGTTTCAATTGAAATCAAATTTAATGAATAAAAGAACGTTAATCGTGAGTGAGTGCTCACCTTTCGAGGCTAGATAGAATTTGTCAAAGGAATGAGCTACGGATCCAGGCACAAATCTCAAAGTAAAGCATGGATGGCACACATTCGATAGATAAGCTGATAACAAGAAGTTGATGAAAATTTTATGAGAACCAGCTTGATACAGAATGAAACGAAATTACTCTTATTATATTATTTTCTTAACAAAAATTAAAATTTGGAGCTCATTAAAATAATATACATATATACGTTTCAAATAATATTAGATCTAAATACCTATAAAAATCTCTACATATTTATTAAAGTCAAACTCTGATATACTCACTTATAAATTATAACACTTTAAATAAACACTAAATATATCACAGTAGGTATATATAGGTAGACCCTAAACTTATGTTTAAACTTACATATTACCAAACCATAACCCAACAAATATATCTTAAACCACTGTATAATTTATAAACGAAAGCAATATATATCTTTAAATAATCCATACTACATGAACAGACCCAATGCCTAAAACGCTACATCATATTATATAGATAGTACCATATAAAACCCAATGTATGGACGAATATATATATAGGTGTATATACCTAGCGAAAGTAGTACAAATTCACAACATATCTTATTACTAAATATATATATAAACTTACCATGGACTTATAAAAGTTGAAACCAATATATATGTAATACTGTAACCACAATACCCAAACATAAAAATGATTCACTTAAATATGTATATAGACTCACGTGTAAAGCACATCAAAGGTAAGTTATATACACATATATATTACGGTAAATATACTAACAGTATAACAGGTTATTTCAAAAATATAATATAGTCTAATATTTTTTTTATATAAAATCTAATAAATACCTTTAAACATATGATATATATGTACATTTTTCACCTTCATTAAAACAAGATAACTGGAAATATATATAAAATCTCACCTTACTGTTATATATAAGAAATCAGTCAAAGTTACCGTGCAACTTCTATATATAAAACTTACTTATTACTACATATATAACAGCAGCAAATTTGCACTAGCTCAACTTTACTTCATATAAACTAATATAACACTAATACATTATAAACAACAAAAATCCAAGATACCATAGATTTACATATAATACTAATATAACTTACACAACATATATCTATTTATATACATGCACTAACAGATTATATACTATAACTTTATACTATATAACATATAAATATATATATGAATACTATATATATACGTTTCGTACCAATTATCTGCACAAAAGAAGAAGAGGTGGTAACGGCCAGAGCAAGGAAAACGAAGCGGCCAGGATTAGCGGAGGAGATTGCGGCTGTTCGAATTGGATCTCCGTCGAAGGCGGGAGTGACGGAGGTGGGTTGGAGGAAGGATGTGATGGTGAACGACTTGTTTTGGTGGGGAGGCCGATCACTGTGGTGAATTGCAAGGCTGGGGTGGTGCGGCACCAGGAGGAAACGGTTTTGGTGGTGGGTCAGGGTCAGGCGAGTGGCGGCAGCGGTTAGGGGAGAGGAAAAGGTGGTTGCTTCCTTCGGCCGAGCGTGGAGATGGAAGAACAAGGCGGAATCTCGAGCACAAGACAAGAGCAGGTGGAAAAACTTTGGTATATAATTCAAGTTTGCAAATGAAAAGCAGAAGGAAGGTGAGATATTTTTTTTTTAGCTAGCAACTAAAAAAAAGAAGTAGAGGAAAAGAAGTAGCCTAGGCAAATGATGAACGGCTGGTTCAAAGCAAGTAGAGAGAGAACGTTCCTAGGAAATGAACACAGCCTCATTATATTCTAATGCAAAAGTATATTTCCCAAAATGAAACCAAGGCCAAAAGAAAATAAATTTAGCTGTTGGAAAAAAAATCAGAAAGCCAAAAGACAATATCTAGAAATATTGAAAGGAAACTGCTGCTAGATCAAACGGCGGAATTTGAGAGGCACGGGAAACCAAAAAGACCTAAAAGTGGAACCGATACGACTGATCGGTACACCAATTTCGTCGTGTATCAAACTCCAAAGCACACAATTGAATATACCATAGAAATCAGCACGACGAGACGATCAAAACGGTATACAGATGTTAGCAGTACGATTTAATTATAAAAATTTCGAATTTTCTACTAGCGAAAAATGCAAGAAAAACGCAAGAAAATAAGACCGATGGAGCCAAAGATGTCCGAATTTGGAAAAACGATAAACTGACATCTTGCTCAGAAGATGGTTTAGAATTTTTCTATGTAAAAATATTTAGGTTTTGGAAACATTTTATTTTCATCGTTTTTAACTGATTAAATTGAAGTAAATTTACGCGCGAAATAAACTTTCATATTTTCGAACGAAAATTTACCAGTTGCTATGTTTAACTAGACGTATTCCAAATATTAAATTTTTATTTCAAAATTTTATCGTTTAAAATTTCACAAAATTTCAACTAATACGTTATTAAAATAGTTGAAATTTACGGGTCATTACACTCTCCCCCACTCAAAACTTTTCGTCCCCGAAAAGGAACGAGGTAGGAGAATAGAAACAACCAGAAAGAAAAACAGATTTGAAATACAAATAACAATTAATTTAAACCATATAAATTCAAATTTAAATTAATTGGTATTCAATAATTGATTTAATCCATTTAATTTCACTAAAATCAATCTCAACTATTTCTAAATTCATTATCTTATTATCCAATTATCTTCAATTTACAATTTCTAAAACCATAAATTTGAATAGTCTTTTATTATAATCATATTTTTCAACAATTTTAAATTCTTCTTTATTCCAAATTACTGTTAAATGTATTATACTTAATATATCTAATCACATATATCTAACCCATATAAATTAATTTAAACCACATAATTTGAATGTAAATTAATTTATATTCATTAATTGATTTTAAATTCAAGGTATTTCCATAAGTTGATCTAATTTCAATTTATTAATTCCTTCAAACAAATTTATTTTTCAATTATCTTATTATTATATTTATCTCTATTAACATTTTATAATTAAAATTTAAGTGTATAACGTTTAGTATAACCACTCAAATTTTTATTTACAAATTCAATTTATATTATATATTATCCAATTATCTATTCAACTTCTGAACGATTTAGGTAAGTTGTATTAGAATGCAGTTGAACAATACTCCAATAAAATTTTCCCTATTCAATTATTCAAGTTTAAATTTTTATTCCAAATTTTGGTTTTATTTATAATTAAAATCATCCTTTAGCAAAATTTAAGAATTAGATTTTCGATTTACTTTAAACAATTTAGGGATATATATAATATATTTATATCAAATCAAATTAATTTTTAAAATAAGATACCTATATATATGTGAATCAAAATATACTGACGAAATTCAAATCAAAATATATTTTTTTTCTCAAAATAAAACCGTAGCAAAGCTACAGAACGGTTTCTCCACTTCGAAACTCGAAAATGAATGTCGATGATGCGGCCGCCATCACCGAAATTATTTTCCAGCGACAAAGAGAAGAGCACTGATTTCAACATTTTAAAATTCTTTGAAAACGATTTCTATTCGAAAATACATTCAATAATATATACTGTAAAATTTTAAAACCCAAAGTTCGAAATCACCGGAAACTAATAAATTCTCAAATTTCTGAATTAAATTCATTTCAAATTCCAATCAATTTATAACCAAGTTTATAAATTCATTTATTTATATTATGCAATAATCAATGGTTTACAAAACAATAAATGAAAATCAAATATTATTATTTCTGACAACAAATTCATTAACAATTTAATTTCAGAAACTTATATTTATATATAATATAATCATACAAACTTTTATTTTATTTACCAAATTTGAAAATGATATTGTGTCAGTTTGCTCTGCTCAAGTGTTTTGGAAATCCTATCGATAGCGTTGATCAGACGAATCGATCGGAAACCCAAATCAACATCAACAACTCAAACAACACAATATAAAAACCTTTCAAAATTTATTTACAAATACACTTCCTCGCTCGACGATACAAGAATGGATTTTAAAGCAAGAATAGAGATTTCAAATTTGATGGACTCGAATCGAAGAGAATTTTTGATTCGAAGATAGGTTCGAACAAAATAAGATAATTTAAATAACAAATAGGAATATGGATAAGTTTATATAAATCGCGGGCAACCTTAGCCGGGTCGACCGTGACTTCAAGAATAAGATCGATGCAGAATTCCGAGGTAAATCAACACTCGATCTCAAGAGATGGAATTCAGGTATAGCAGGTAATAGATAGCATCGTAAACCGAGGATACAGAAATCTCCGGTAAATCAATGCCTATTGTAAAGGAGTTTTGCTCCTTTACGAATCATTCGAAGATTGGCGAGACCGCCGATCTATTATAGATATCATTCAAAATGGAGTTATGGGGTGCTCCAGAATTGAAAGAAGACGAATAGTGAAGGACACGAATGAATTTCGGAACTGAGGGAAACGTTCCAAAATTCAAAGGAATTGAGTCGAAAGGAAGAGATTGAAACTCGAATGAGAGTGATTCTGTAAATACATTTACCCTATATGTTAAGTTTTGCCTAGAGCTACCAAAGCTCTGATACCAACTGTAACGACCCGATATTTTGGACCATTCGCATCCATTATAAGTGTATAGGTAGACACTCATGCCGGAATTTGAATTGCTCAAAATACCGCGTTGTTAATTTAAATTGGCAAAACTGAACATATACAGTAAATAAAAAATCACAGATCACAGACACAGAGTAATAAATGCAGTGGAATTAAAAGAGATAGTAGTTCATGAAGCTACTATATGAATATATAAAATACCTCAGAGTTTACAACAGAAGAGTAATACGATACATCAGATACAAATCAGAATACATCACTGGAATCATCGAATACCGAAAGCAGAATAGATGGCTGGATCTTCAAGCAAAGCTCCAACTCCAAAGGTGAGTCTCGAATACTGGTACACTCAGTCTGACCCGAGCGTAAAGAAAAACACAAAACACTCGAGTCAGGATTAACATTCTTATATTAATAAATCCAACTCAAGTGAAGTAGCAATTGAAATACAAGTAACTCAAAGGATGTTTGGAATAACCATCCTTTAAGGATCCGTTAAAACTATCTACTAGGTAGTAATGTACGCTAAGTAGATAATGTCTATCAGTAATATAAGAAGATATCAAAATAGTGTTAAGTCATGGCCCATTCCACCCTTAACACATTTTTATTCCCAAAAGCATATACAAGACCGTAGTTTCCCCAAAACCGGAAGTCACCAGAGGGCAATCCATATACTAAAGGTACAAATCAAAATCGTAGTGGTCGCGTATAAATGGAATACAAGTATGACAAGGCACATGAGGCAATACCCAAGGTAGTGATACTACCGTTCGCCTGATCCGGACTGGTGAGAACGCAACGCCGCAGCGCCCGCAACACCGTGAAACAACACTCCCAAAAATCAAGGGTGCACCAATCGACAACAAGTATAAGTAGTTCGAAGAAGTGTGTCCACTTGAGGTAGCTAATCCTCCATTGGCTCGGCACAGCTCCTGTTTTAGTCATTTCCAATTTGACACAAGTGTCAAGGCTATCCATTATCGTTCTCTTTCTTCAGTCATCACGTACATCATTCCAACCACTTCATTCTGGATCATCACTCCGCGCATAGTTATTAAAGTGGTTTCGGTTCAGATAGAGAGTATATCCATTACCGATCCCGGTCTCTTTAATAACTTTCGTAATTATTATACCGATTGGTCATTTAATATTTCAAAAACCAAATCAATTTCAATTTCAATTTCAATTCATAAACCAGCATTTCATTTGTCTTTCTAAACCAATTTCCAATATTTACGTTTCAAAACTTTCAAAACATAATTTCAAAATCTTATAATTCAATTCCAATTTCTATTTTAAACAATTCAAATATTGATTCAAGTTCGAATATAAGTTCCATTCCGAAATCATTTAAATTAATTTAATTTAACATTCAAATCAATTTCAAATTCATTTATCGATTTCATTCAATATTCGTTAAGTTACTTTATCATTTAAAACAATTTCTATTAAATTTCCAATTCATTAAATCAATTTCTTAAGTTCAACTTCATTAAATCAAAACTTACAATTTTGAATTAAATTAAATTCATCAAATCAAATTCTTTAAATTTCAAGTCTTGCATTAATTTCAATAAATCACATTTTATTTCTTGTTAAAGAAATTCAATTTCACTTATTTACTTACTTAAATAAATTTCCAAAACTTAATTAATAAAGAAACTCAATTTCAATTATTTACGAAGTAAAATTCACTTATTCCAAAGTTCAATTTTACTTATTAAAGAGTTCAATTCAATTTAATCATTGAATAATCCAAACTTATTTAATTATTAAATAATTCAAAACTTAATTATTAAATAGTTTCAAAGTTTAATAATTTCAACTTAATTATAATTTCAAACTTAATTATTAAATCATTTCAAAGTTTAATAATTTCAAACTTAATTATAATTTCAAACTTAATTCAATCATTTCTCAAATTAAACAACATTCTTTCATCAATTCCATTGTTAATATTTTGTTTCAGATTTTGAAATATTAACATTTTCCTTTCACTAAAATTCAAATTTCAACTTCATTTCAAAACCATATTTAAAATCTTCGTTTATTTTTAAATCAAATTATTGACCAATCGGGTTTTTATTTAATTCTCTATCCTGGGTCAAAGTTCAATTTGGGTATTTATCATTTCAACCCGATTCCAATTCAATTAAAAATCAAAACATAGCAAAGGGAACTTGTAGTGTGATAACTGGGATGGTGTCAAAGTAAATAAACAAGTAATAACAACAAACAATATTAATCCAATAATCAATTCAAATAATCCCGAAATAACCGTATTAATTCACATTGTTATTTGTACGAATTAATATAATTATTTCTATAATCTACACTATCATTTCATGTAGATTAAAGATTATTCCACTAATTATTTATACGGTTTTACACTTGTCATTCAATTACAATTTTATACTACAACAATTAATCCAACATACGTTCAATGGTTCAAAGTGTAATTATCACTATTTTACATGTCAATTAATTTAACAAATAAAAGGGGTCATATTCAACTAATCAAATTCAACATATATGTCAATTCAAATTTTTAATTATCCTATGTCAAATTTACTTGCATAGCATTTATCACTTTATACATTTCAATTTAACATCCAATATAAACAACAACAGTCAATCAATTATCAATCAAACAGGATTATCATCGTATAATTAACAAATAATGGTGTCAGATGTCACAGGTGAACTGATACAGGTAATAACAGTGTAAATATCTAACAGCAGCATATTTCAATTGTCGTTTCAATTGAAATCAAATTTAATGAATAAAAGAACGTTAATCGTGAGTGAGTGCTCACCTTTCGAGGCTAGATAGAATTTGTCAAAGGAATGAGCTACGGATCCAGGCACAAATCTCAAAGCAAAGCAAGGATGGCACACATTCGATAGATAAGCTGATAACAAGAAGTTGATGAAAATTTTATGAGAACCAGCTTGATACAGAATGAAACGAAATTACTCTTATTATATTATTTTCTTAACAAAAATTAAAATTTGGAGCTCATTAAAATAATATACATATATACGTTTCAAATAATATTAGATCTAAATACCTATAAAAATCTCTACATATTTATTAAAGTCAAACTCTGATATACTCACTTATAAATTATAACACTTTAAATAAACACTATATATATCACAGTAGGTATATATAGGTAGACCCTAAACTTATGTTTAAACTTACATATTACCAAACCATAACCCAACAAATATATTTTAAACCACTGTATAATTTATAACCGAAAGCAATATATATCTTTAAATAATCCATACTACATGAACAGACCCAATGCCTAAAACGCTACATCATATTATATAGATAGTACCATATAAAACCCAATGTATGGACGAATATATATATAGGTGTATATACCTAGCGAAAGTAGTACAAATTCACAACATATCTTATTACTAAATATATATATAAACTTACCGTGGACTTATAAAAGTTGAAACCAATATATACGTAATACTGTAACCACAATACCCAAACATAAAAATGATTCACTTAAATATGTATATAGACTCACGTGTAAAGCACATCAAAGGTAAGTTATATACACATATATATTACGGTAAATATACTAACAGTATAACATGTTATTTCAAAAATATAATATAGTCTAATATTCTTTTTATATAAAATCTAATAAATACCTTTAAACATATGATATATATATATACATTTTTCACCTTCATTAAAATAAGATAACTGGAAATATATATAAAATCTCACCTTACTGTTATATATAAGAAATCAGTCAAAGTTACCGTGCAACTTCTATATATAAAACTTACTTATTACTACATATATAACAGCAGCAAATTTGCACTGGCTCAACTTCACTTCATATAAACTAATATAACACTAATACATTATAAACAACAAAAATCCAAGATACCATAGATTTACATATAATACTAATATAACTTACACAACATATATCTATTTATATACATGCACTAACAGATTATATACTATAACTTTATACTATATAACATATAAATATATATATGAATACTATATATATACGTTTCGTACCAATTATCTGCACAAAAGAAGAAGAGGTGGTAACGGCCAGAGCAAGGAAAACGAAGTGGCCAGGATTAGCGGAGGAGATTGCGGCTGTTCGAATTGGATCTCCGTCGAAGGCGGGAGTGACGGAGGTGGGTTGGAGGAAGGATGTGATGGTGAACGACTTGTTTTGGTGGGGAGGCCGATCACTGTGGTGAATTGCAAGGCTGGGGTGGTGCGGCACCAGGAGGAAACGGTTTTGGTGGTGGGTCAGGGTCAGGCGAGTGGCGGCAGCGGTTAGGGGAGAGGAAAAGGTGGTTGCTTCCTTCGGCCGAGCGTGGAGATGGAAGAACAAGGCGGAATCTCGAGCACAAGACAAGAGCAGGTGGAAAAACTTTGGTATATAATTCAAGTTTGCAAATGAAAAGCAGAAGGAAGGTGAGATATTTTTTTTAGCTAGCAACTAAAAAAAAAGAAGTAGAGGAAAAGAAGTAGCCTAGGCAAATGATGAACGGCTGGTTCAAAGCAAGTAGAGAGAGAACGTTCCTAGGAAATGAACACAGCCTCATTATATTCTAATGCAAAAGTATATTTCCCAAAATGAAACCAAGGCCAAAAGAAAATAAATTTAGCTGTTGGAAAAAAAATCAGAAAGCCAAAAGACAATATCTAGAAATATTGAAAGGAAACTGCTGCTAGATCTAACGACGGAATTTGAGAGGCACGGGAAACCAAAAAGACCTAAAAGTGGAACCGATACGACTGATCGGTACACCAATTTCGTCGTGTATCAAACTCCAAAGCACACAATTGAATATACCGTAGAAATCAGCACGACGAGACGATCAAAACGGTATACAGATGTTAGCAGTACGATTTAATTATAAAAATTTCGAATTTTCTACTAGCGAAAAATGCAAGAAAAACGCAAGAAAATAATCAACCGTAGTAGTACACAACCATCAAGCATCAACAATATTCAATGATAACCATAATCTGTAATGACCGCCCTACACCGACGGTGCAGAACGGTAGTCAAAAGAAAGAAAAGGAAATAAGATGAAGAAATAGAAGAGAAGAGAATGAAAAAGAAGAAAAAGGAAGCATCAAATAACCAAATTACCTATCGCATATCACATCACATTAGAGTAATTATAATAATCAATAAAGGTATAAAACAATAGAGACAGTACTAACAATATGAAATAATCATCTAAATGTAAGATCCACAATGTTATACAACACCATAGTGGAGTTTATACAACGGGAAAGTAAACTCAATTGGTACACTATCTCATAATAGCAAATAAACACCGTTAAGGCTCTATAGTGTCACAATGTAGAAATATAATAATAAATGCATATATAAGTATAGATAACTGTCACCAAAAGACTCTTGTGATCGATGAGGCTAATGACATTAGCACTTTGAAAATTGAAGAGTTAATTGGCAAATTAATATCATCTGAAGCACAAATGCAGGGCAAGAGAGAAGAAATCCATCACTTTCAATCCACAACAGATGATTTGGATTCAGACAATGATGATGATGAGTAAATCGCCTTTATGATAAGAAATTTCAGAAAAATTTATAAAGCACAGAAAGATGAATAATCTTAGGAGATGATAATAAAATCCAGGATGTGGAAATAGAACCGAAAATGATGTTAGATGTTTTAAGTGCGTTGAACCTGGACATATAAAAAGAGACTGTCCACATCCTCAGAAACTGAAAAACACACCAAATACTTATTCATCCAGAAAACGGAGAAGGGCTTATGTTGCAACACTGGATAATTCAGGCACTTCCTCAAGTGATAACGAACCAGATAAAAGGAATGCTAATATTGCTTCATAATGATAATTAATGAGAAATCTGGAGAAATAAAACAAATATAGGTACGCATTTAAATAAAAATTCTGAATTTTTGTTGTTGTTGATTACTAGAAATAACCTATAGATTGATAATAATATTGGATGAATATTGTGTGTGTGTATTCTATATATATATATATATATATATATATTAATAAAATATTAAATAAAAATTATATAAAATATTTTTTAATCATTTAAGGTATATATTAAATAATTATTATAAGATAATTATAAATGTAGATAAATAGGAATTAGTTATTGAATTTCTCTTTTTTAAATTTTCGACCTATATGCCAACATACCCCACATGTATATGTCGAAATATGCAAGCGGATTTTAAATTTCAAATTCAAAATTTGAATTTCCCTCCACCTTTTCACCAACCCCTATGTTCTGAAAAGATGTCTCTTGACTAAAGAACATGTTATTTGATTCTCTATTTATTTACTCTATCTCTATCCATTCATTTCACTTTCATTTTCAAATTCAAACATCATTAACTCTCTTATCTCTTCAAACTATTCTTCAATGGCATCCTCAAGCAATACTCTATCAACCATGAGGCTTTCTAAGAAAACAAATGGCTTTCTTTTCAATGACAAAGAGGCCATGCAAGCTAATATAGAGTATACGTCTTTCGGAAAAGTCTCTCCCGGAAGATTTGCTATTTTTGAAGAGTTTCCTACTTATGATCTTTTCAGTCTTTGTTTGAAAAGTGAAATTCTTGGTTTAATTGATGCTTCTCAAAATGATTTCGTATGTTATCCAAATTTAGTAAAAATGTTTTTTGCAAATTTGAAAGGAAAATTTTATGACGGAAACGAAGGAGAAGTTTGGAGTAGCGTCAAGTGGATACAAAATGTTTTAAATTGTGAGATTTTGGGTCACATTCTCGGATGCAAATCTAGTGGAATGGACCTTTCAACTTTGCATATTGATTTTCAAAACCGTGAAGTGGCTTATGACATTTTTGAAAGTGATGATGACTTTGAATTCAAAAACAAAAACTTGCATCCAAAAGCAAGAATTTTAAGCCTTCTTTTGCAACAAAGTATCACTCCTAGAACGGGTAATTAAATAACCCGACTCAAAATGTTTTCAAAGCTTTTTTCACCATTTATGGTCAATACGACATAAATTGGTCTCTAGCCATTTTGGATGAATTTTTTCCTAAAAATCTTTCAAAGCATGAAAGCATACTATTTCATGGTGTGTATTTCACTAGAGTTTTCACTTACTTCGACGTTGACCTTAAATGAGAGGAAACCATTCCTCAAAAAATATTTGACAAGCCCAACGTCTCACTTATGCATATTTTACCCTTTTTCAAGCCTTAAGAAATGCTTGCAGAAAAGAAACAAAGATTGACTTGGGAAGAAGAGCAAGATATAAGGAAAGAGGAGGAGGAGAAAGAAGATGAAATGGAAGTCGAGGAGGAAGAACAAGAAGAGGAGGATGATACTTCCTTGGAAAGTATCAATATGTCATCTAATCCATCCAACTAAGATCTTCTCAAAAATCAAGAGAATATCATTCACAATCAAAGGAAGCTTAAGAAATCATTTTCAAAGAAGTTTACTTCACTTTCCACCAAAATGGATAAATTCTTTGGAAAGGTCATCTGCAAGCTTGATGGTTCTTCTTCATCTCCGTCCACAATTTTCTAGTTATTTGTTTAAGTTATCTATCTTGAGTTTGTGTTAACCTTATGTATCTTTCTTTTATTTCTAATGTATTTCATGTACTCATCTTTATTATCAATGAAATTCTATTTCCTACTGTTATACATTGTTAATCATCTCTGGAAAGTCATACAAGTATAATAGTATAGACCAAATACAAAAGAATAGTATAATAGTGCATATGTCGACATATGCCAAGAATGTATGTCGACATATAATGGCCAGTTTTAAAAAAAATTAAAATTTAAAAATAAAATAACTACGAAGCACCTATTCATTTCAAATGACTTCTTACCCCTATATACACCTATTCACTCCAGAAAATCATTATTTTCAATCTCTTTCTTCTATCTCTTTCATATATAAACTTATCTCTTCAATATTGGCTTTTCCATATCAAAAACTATGCGAAAATCTTGAAAAAACACTTGAATCATTCAAGAATATTTTTACCTTTATTCTTGTAAATCATAGAACTTAGAACTAAGTCAAATGCAGATTATTAAAGAGCAAGAGGAGCATTTTGACGCCATTTGGTGGATGATTTCTTCTCTTATCAAAGATGAACCAACCAACAATCCTGAAACTACCCTCAACAAAGATGATGAAGGTTGAAATGCTATCATAGCGAATCCAATTATTGGATCAAATAGATGGGTAGAACCTCCTAGGGAAGTGTAACAACCTTGGTTTTGGTGATTACCTGTAATATTAAATTATAACGGTGGTTATAACTTAATATTGAGAAATAAAATAAATTAGAGATTTTAAATTGTTTATTTTAAATAAACAATGAATTTTTAATATAAAATGAAAAAAAAAATTAAAATTTATTTTGGTTATTTGTGTTAATAACGAGAAATATATGATTTTAATTGAGGAAATGCAATAATTTTTGTAATTATTGCCAAATGCTTCTTTTATTGATTTTTAAATGGAGAATTTGATTTTATATGTGTATATTATAAACAAAAAAGTGGAATTTTGTTTAAAAATAAGTTTTTGGATATAAAATGAGGTTAAAATGGTTCATTGCATTTTATTATGCAAGAAAATAATTTTTATGCAATTTTTGGAGTTAAAAATAGTGTTTTGTGTAAATTGGGTATTTATTTAAAAATTAGAATTTTTAATAATAAAAATATTTTTATATCTAAATTATCTTTTTATTTATTATAAAATGTTTTATTAAACATAGATATGTGATTGTATGATTTTAGTGTGAAGAAATCTTGTGGTGACCCTCACTCTATAACACATATTTTTTTTTATAAACAACTTTCAAGAGGCCTTCACCACTAAACCCCAATTCTTTTATATTTGAATATTTATATAATTTCCAAATATTTTTCCCAAGACCCTGGTTTTACCAATATAATCATATCAGTGTACAAACAAACTAAGTCAATTGTATATTTGATGATATACAATTGTTTCTTTATTATTATTATATATATATATTTTTTTTATCAGAGGGAATTTAAATCAAAATGAAATTAAAGTACCATACAAGCTATTGACATAGCCACTTATTTCTTTTCTAAGTCTTGTTCTACTGCCATAGGTGCACTTTGACAAATACTAACACTTATATATATATATCTTGCCTAGATAATTCTATTTAACTCTAAAATAACATTTACTTGATCTCATGATAGTTATCAAGGTTGATAATAATTAATAACAATAAGTTGGATCTGCTAAAATCGATAAATCTTGGAAATTTACTCGAAAATAGATAAATTAGGCAAAATCAGCAATTCAGACGTCTAAATTTTTATGACAGACGTCTATATTCAATCTCAGACGTCTAAATTATTATGACAGACGTCTCAGAGTGTCTAGATTTTAAACAGAGAGTAGAAAACATTTTGAACTAAGTTCAGACGTCTAAATTTTTATTAACAGACGTCTATATTCAATCTCAGACGTCTAAATTTTTACGACAGACGTCTCAGAGTGTCTAGATTTTAAACAGAGAGTAGAAAACATTTTGAACTAAGTTCAGACGTCTAAATTTTTATTAACAGACGTCTATATTCAATCTCAGACGTCTAAATTATTATGACAGACGTCTCAGAGTGTCTAGATTTTAAACAGAGAGTAGAAAACATTTTGAACTAAGTTCAGACGTCTAAATTTTTATTAACAGACGTCTATATTCAATCTCAGACGTCTAAATTATTATGACAGACGTCTAATTTGATCTTAGACGTCTAAAATTGTTGATAAGTTTTCTCAGAGGTTAAACTTGAATACTCAATTAGTTATAAGTTTCCAGAATTCGTGCATATGCAAGTATCACTTACCTGCCATGCACAAATTCATCTCACTTGAATATTCTACTAAATTCTTGATTGTTCATTAAATATCAATCCCCTTAGCTTATTAATTTCCATAAGGCAAAACATAAGCAATGAAAATCAGTGTTCAAATATATATGTATCCATGTCAAATGTATATGACATGTCTAACCCCTTATTTTCTCCAAATCAGACATTCATAAGATAAATTTAATAGTTATCAAAAACATCATCAATGATCACTCATAACAGGTTTTGATTAAGTACATATCTTCAACTCAAAATACTTAAAAAGTTTCCTAAATGTAACTTCAATTGCAGAAAATAAAATGTGCCTAGTAATTTCATTACAATGCATCTGCAAATTTAAAAAAAAAACAAGTCTCTCTCTTATTTATACTAGCAGCCAATGCCTTCTCTACTCATCAAGCCAACTTCAATTTCCTGCAAGCAAATCATTTAGCTGCCCCAAAGAATTTTTGAGACACCCAGATGATTGCAAGGGCAACCAAAAGGGTCAGTTTTCACTGGTATGAGCATTTATCAATTTTGTATACATATTCATAATTTTAAAACATAATCTTGCAGTGCCTTCCTAATTTAACAGATGTTTATACTTAGCATGTTTTGGTTCATACAAGGTAATACAAAAACACATTCATCTATTCAAACAAATACACAGCAAACAGTAAAGATAAACATATGTATGATTCTTGATTTATTCTCCCCAAATCTAGATAAATAAACCCAAGTTTCATACTCCAAATTTTCACCCAGCAACTAATCAATGAACAAGTTTAACTTGATTAATTTAACACCATATCTGGATATTTATAACCCAGATTTTTAAACCCCTGTCCCCATTTATTTTATGGTCTTTAACTCCTTGTCAAATGAACACTATGTATGCATTGTGAAGGAAACTCCCAGGTTGTTTAAATTTTTCCAACACACAAAGGCCTCAGGGTGCAGTTGCACCATGCATATACTTGCTTCCACCTGAAGTAAGCAGATCATTGACTAACTCCCAAGAGACCAATTTAGTTTTTTTTTCTTTCATTCATATTACAGAAAGATATAGCTGCTTGTATATTTTTCTGATTCAACCCCATGTTCCCCTGTTTAATCTATATCCATGTTTAATGATAATAAGATAGAACAAGAATGCTCCAATAATGTTAACACCAAAAGCCCATTTACAGATTAATACTCCAACAAACAAAAAGAATGCACAAACAAACATCCATACCACCCATAACAAAATCAATTCAGAGATTTAAATGTCTCATAATATTCTAGGCTGCCTGCAATAGGACTTAATGCCATTGCATACAAAGGATAAATACTCACTTAATGTTTTTCCTTTTACTGCCTTAATCTTTTGAACAGCAAATCCCCCAAAGCCCCAAGCTAGTGTTTCTTCCTTGTTTATTTTATTTTGTGTTTGATCCCGAGAGAGTGATGGTTTTGGCCATGTGCAGTTATTTATAAATCCATTCTAGGGTTTAAGAAAATGGGTAATTCTCCTAATACCCTTAGTTGTTCATGCATACATCTCATTCCTGTGTGGTCCTAAATGGGAAATGTACACATCAGGTTACTTTAATTGGTTATTTTGGGAGTTGAACATTTTAAACACTGCATGCTATTTTCATGTTTCTATTTTGTTCATGCCATATGCATGTGATCCTTTATTCATTTCTTTTTATAATTTTAGAGAATCTGAAAATCTCCTTTGTACACTTAAATTAAAAATCACACATACTATGCTAATTATTTCTGGCACAATTATAAGACTTATAAACCTTTTTATTAAACTTCATTTTATTTTACCTTTATATATAAAACAGAAAATGCCCCATATATATATTAAATGTATATATTTTTATTTTATTTTATTTTAGGGTCATTACATACCCTCCCCCTTAAAGGAATTATGTCCCCATAATTTCACCTATTTTCTCCAATTAAAAACACTAACCCATAGCCTGTTTTAACTCCATAACCCCATACTCATATTTTATGGAAACAAACAATATATAAATATATTTAGAAAAATTATCTTAGGCTGCTTAAACATACCTCTCCACCAGTAAACAAATTGGGGTATTTAGCCCTCATTTTGTCTTCAACCTCCCATGTACAATCATTAGTGTCCAAGCTCCATTGGATTTTCACCAGTTTGATCACCTTGTTCCTCAACTTTTTCTCTTCCTTGGCAACTATCCCTACTGGTTCATTGGTATAAACCATATTCTTCTGGACTTGAACTTGAGTAGGTGACTCCAGAATTGCTCCTTCATCATGCACCCATTTTCTCAATTGAGAAACATGAAATACAGGATGCACACCACTCAACTCCTCAGGTAACTTAAGTCTGTAGGCCATAGCACCAATTCTCTGCATAATTTCATATGGTCCTACAAATCTTGGTGATAACTTACCAGATTTTCCAAACCTGAACATTTTCTTCATTGGTGATACCTTCAGAAAAACATGCTCTCCTACTTCAAACTCCATTGGCTTCCTTTTTCTATCTGCATAAGACTTTTGTCTTGATTGTGCTGCCTTCATTCTATGCCTAATCAATTCAATCATGTTGGAAGTTTCTTTAACATGGTCTGGCCCCAACATTACACCCTCTCCTGCTTCCAACCAACAGGTAGGAGACATGCAAGGTCTCCCATACAAGGCTTCAAAGGGAGCCATTCCTATGGTTGATTGATAGCTATTGTTGTAAGTGAATTCTGCCAAGTGGATATGATCCTCCCAATTACCCCCAAAATCAAGCACACATGCTCTAAGTAAATCTTCCAATATTTTATTCACTATCTCTGTTTGCCCATCACTTTGAGGATGGTAGGCAGTGCTTAAACAAAGTTGTGTTCCCATTGCTTCTTGGAAACTTTCCCAAAATCTTGAGGTGAACAAAGTGTCTCTATCACTTACAATAGTCTTGGGTATGCCATGTAGCCTCACCACTTCTTTAATGAACAATTATGCAAGCTTAGATGCATTCCTATCTGATCTGACAGGGACAAAGTGAGCTGATTTGGTTAGTCTATCAACAATTACCCATATACTATCATTGCCTTTCTTAGTTCTAGGCAAACCATCCACAAAATCCATGGAAATGCTTTCCCACTTCCACTGAGGTACCTCCAAAGGTTGCAACATGCCAGAGGGCTTTTGGTGGTCTGCTTTAATTTGTTGGCATGTGGAACACTTTGCCACATATCTTGCCACTGCTTGCTTCATTCCTGGCCACCAGTAGCCTCTTTTTAAATCATGATACATCTTAGTACCACCAGGGTGTATGGTGTACCGGGTCTTGTGATGCTCATTCATGATTTCTTCCTTCAATTATGCAATGTTTGGCACACAAAGTTTATCATTTTTCCTCAAATAACCTTGGGAATCTATTTTAAAATTCTCTGACTCAATGTTATTCAATAACATTTCTTTCTTCTCCTTTAGACTTTGATCTTGATCTTGCATGCTGCCAACTTTCTCCACCAGATTAGACTTCACTGTGATTATCCCCAGCGTACCATACTCCACCATATCACCATGTTCTTTAAAATTCACTGCATCCTTGCTGTATATATCTGCCTCCCCAAGCACTGCAAGATTTCTAAACTCATCAATCATCAAACTGGCTAATCTAATATGATTTCTGCTCAAAGCATCTGCTACTCTATTAGCTTTTCCAGGAGTGTACAATATATCTAAATCATATGCAGCTAGAAACTCCAACCACCTTGCTTGCCTCATATTTAAATCTTTTTGAGAAAATAAATATTTCAATGCTTGATGATCTGTGAATAATTCAAATTTTGCCCCAAGCAAATAATGCCTCCATAGTTTCAGTACAAACACTATTGCAGCTAATTCTAGATCATGAGTTGCATATTTGGTTTCGTTGGGTTTAAGCTGTCTTGATGCATATGCCACTACCTTGTCATGTTGCATAAGCACTGCACCTAACCCAGATCCACTAGCATCAGTGTATACAACCATTCCTTCATTTGCTTCTGGGATTTGTAGGACAGGAGCTTCCACCAATGCTTGCTTCAATTTCCCAAAAGCTTGTTCACACTGCTCAGTCCACACATATGGTTGGTTCTTCTTGGTTAGCTTGGTCATTGGTGCGGCTATTCTTGAAAAATTCTTGATGAACCTCCTATAATACCCTGCCAAACCTAAGAATGACCTCACCTCAGTCACTGTTTTGGGTCTACTCCATGTTTGAACTGCAATGACCTTGCTTGGATCTACACTTACTCCCTACTGTGACACTATGTGTCCTAAGAACTTTACTTCTTGTTGCCAAAATGCACACTTTGAATACTTGGCTTTTAATTCATGTTCTCTAAGTCTGGATAATACTAAATGTAGGTGCATAGCATGATCATTTTCTGTCTTTGAATAAATTAGTATGTCATCTATAAATACCAAGACAAACTTATCCAAAAAGTCTCTAAAAATTCTATTCATCAAGTCTACAAAATAGGAGGGAGCATTGGTCAAGCCAAATGGCATTACTAGAAATTCATAAAGGCCATACCTTGTATTGAAGGCTGTGTACTCAATGCTTTCCTCTGCAACTTTCATTTGGTGAAATCCAGAGGCTAAGTGTAGCCTTGAAAATATTTTAGCTCCATGCAATTGATCGAATAGATCATCTATTCTAGGCAGTGGGTACTTATTTTTGATAGTTACCTTGTTTAAATCCCTGTAGTCTACACACAACCTCATTGTTCCATCATGCTTCTTAACAAAAAGCACTGGGGAACCCCAACTGGAACTACTTGATCTTATGAATCCTTTCTCTTCTAATTCTTCTAGTTGATGTTTTAATTCTACCAATTCTTTTGGACCCATTCTATAAGGCTTCTTAATGATTGGATTTGTTCCAGGAATTAATTTTATTTTAAATTCAACTGGTCTGTTTTGAGGAACTCCCTTTACTTCTCCAAATACATCTATATATTCATTTACTACTGGGATTTCCTCTACCTCTAATTCCTTTTGAACTTCATTAATACTCCATATTTTATTAAAGCATGTATTCTTTGCTATTTCACTTAAGATGGTAATTCTTTTGCCTTCATTTGTTTCCAAAGAAATAGTAAGGTTTTCTAAATTTAAAATTGCTTTATTTCTCATTAACCAATCTACTCCCAAAATAATCCCAATACCAGGATAATTTAAGGTATATAAGTCTGAATTAAATTCATAACCCCCTATAATTAATTTCAGACCCATGCACTTCATCCCCAACATGCAATGACTTCCTATGGGACTGTGTACAATTAAGGGCTGATCAATAGAAACACAAGCAAGTGTTAACTTCTTTACAATTTCCAAAGATATTAGTGAATGTGAGGCACCAGTGTCATATATTACTGATATTGGTTGGGTATGAATAAAAATTATACCTTCAAGTTGCCCAACATTCCCAGTGTTACTTGCTGCCAAAGCTCCTACCCTTGCTGTTCCTCTATTAGTTTCTGGGCAATCCTTCTTGAGATGACCCATCTTTCCACAATTATAACAGCCTCCTCTAGGTATTTTAGGGTCAGGGCATTGGTTACTATAATGTCCATCTTTTCCACAATTAAAACAATGAGTAAATTTCTTGTTTTCAAGTGTTGTTGCTCCTTCCCCTTTCTTAACTCCTTTACTTGCATCTCTCTTGTCATAAGGTTGCACTTTGTTCTGACTACCCTTCTTCTTATTGAGCTTCATATTCCTGAATTTCTCTCTTGCAGTGTCATGTTGCTCAAATGAGAGAGTTAGATCAATTACTTGATCAAAGGTTTTGTCTTTGTATGGCAACATTGCCCTTGACAAACTAGGGTTCAAGCCTTGAATGTACCTTGCATTCTTTGCTTCTGCATTCCCTATTAACACCAGTCCATACTTGGATAATGCTTCAAACTTCTGAGTGTATTCATTCACACTCATGCTTCCTTGCCTTAATCTGATAAAGTCTTCAAGTAGTGTGGCCTTGGCAGATGCTGGGACAAATCTGGCCTCAAGCATGTCCTTGAAATTATTCCAAGTGATAGTATCCTCTTGTCTTCCTGCTGTCACAACTTCCCACCAATCCAGTGCAACCCCCTTCAATTTCCTTGAAGCTATCTGTCTCTTCCTTTGGTCATTGATTTGCATATCTGTGAAGACCCTCTCCATAGTTCTTATCCAAGTTTGAACTCCTATAGCTCCTTCAGTACCTTCAAAATCCTTTCCTCCCAAAGTGGTACATGTCTTAAGCAGTTTGGAGAGTTCCTCATGAGGATTGTCTTGCCTTGGTGCCATTCCATCCCTTAAAGCTCTCACAAAATCCTCCATGCTCATCACAGGTGGCTCTCGTGATGATCCTGCACCTGTATGGTGCCTTGGTCCTACCATAATGCTATAAATATGATTTTTATGTTAGTTTAATTACCCTTATCAGTTTTTGGTGTCTTTTCTTGATTCATTTTTATTTCTGTGCACACTGTGCATGTATCACATGTACACATTTATATATATATATATATATATATATATATATATTTTTATTCAGTCATAAAACAAAAGCATTCAACATTAATAATTCAAACAATGCATTCAAACATCCATATGCATACAACAACATTTACTATGTTATTTAAAACATAGCTCTGATACCAAAACTATGGTGACCCTCACTCTATAACACATATTTTTTTTATAAACAACTTTCAAGAGGCCTTCACCACTAAACCCCAATTCTTTTATATTTGAATATTTATATAATTTCCAAATATTTTTCCCAAGACCCTGGTTTTACCAATATAATCATATCAGTGTACAAACAAATTAAGTCAATTGTATATTTGATGATATACAATTGTTTCTTTATTATTATTATTATATATATATATATTTTTATCATAGGGAATTTAAATCAAAATGAAATTAAAGTACCATACAAGCTATTGACATAGCCACTTATTTCTTTTCTAAGTCTTGTTCTACTGCCATAGGTGCACTTTGACAAATACTAACACTTATATATATATCTTGCCTAGATAATTCTATTTAACTCTAAAATAACATTTACTTGATCTCATGATAGTTATCAAGGTTGATAATAATTAATAACAATAAGTTGGATCTGCTAAAATCGATAAATCTTGTAAATTTACTCGAAAATAGACAAATTAGGCAAAATCAGCAATTCAGACGTCTAAATTTTTATGACAGACGTCTATATTCAATCTCAGACGTCTAAATTATTATGACAGACGTCTCAGAGTGTCTAGATTTTAAACAGAGAGTAGAAAACATTTTGAACTAAGTTCAGACGTCTAAATTTTTATTAACAGACGTCTATATTCAATCTCAGACGTCTAAATTTTTACGACAGACGTCTCAGAGTGTCTAGATTTTAAACAGAGAGTAGAAAACATTTTGAACTAAGTTCAGACGTCTAAATTTTTATTAACAGACGTCTATATTCAATCTCAGACGTCTAAATTATTATGACAGACGTCTCAGAGTGTCTAGATTTTAAACAGAGAGTAGAAAACATTTTGAACTAAGTTCAGACGTCTAAATTTTTATTAACAGACGTCTATATTCAATCTCAGACGTCTAAATTATTATGACAGACGTCTAATTTGATCTTAGACGTCTAAAATTGTTGATAAGTTTTCTCAAAGGTTAAACTTGAATACTCAATTAGTTATAAGTTTCCAGAATTCGTGCATATGCAAGTATCACTTACCTGCCATGCACAAATTCATCTCACTTGAATATTCTACTAAATTCTTGATTGTTCATTAAATATCAATCCCCTTAGCTTATTAATTTCCATAAGGCAAAACATAAGCAATGAAAATCAGTGTTCAAATATATATGTATCCATGTCAAATGTATATGACATGTCTAACCCCTTATTTTCTCCAAATCAGACATTCATAAGATAAATTTAATAGTTATCAAAAACATCATCAATGATCACTCATAACAGGTTTTGATTAAGTACATATCTTCAACTCAAAATACTTAAAAAGTTTCCTAAAAGTAACTTCAATTGCAGAAAATAAAATGTGCCTAGTAATTTCATTACAATGCATCTGCAAATTTAAAAAAAAAACAAGTCTCTCTCTTATTTATACTAGCAGCCAATGCCTTCTCTACTCATCAAGCCAACTTCAATTTCCTGCAAGCAAATCATTTAGATGCCCCAAAGAATTTTTGAGACACCCAGATGATTGCAAGGGCAACCAAAAGGGTCAGTTTTCACCGGTATGAGCATTTATCAATTTTGTATACATATTCATAATTTTAAAACATAATCTTGCAGTGCCTTCCTAATTTAACAGATGTTTATACTTAGCATGTTTTGGTTCATACAAGGTAATACAAAAACACATTCATCTATTCAAACAAATACACAGCAAACAGTAAAGATAAACATATGTATGATTCTTGATTTATTCTCCCCAAATCTAGATAAATAAACCCAAGTTTCATACTCCAAATTTTCACCCAGCAACTAATCAATGAACAAGTTTAACTTGATTAATTTAACACCATATCTGGATATTTATAACCCAGATTTTTAAACCCCTGTCCCCATTTATTTTATGGTCTTTAACTCCTTGTCAAATGAACACTATGTATGCATTGTGAAGGAAACTCCCAGGTTGTTTAAATTTTTCCAACACACAAAGGCCTCAGGGTGCAGTTGCACCATGCATATACTTGCTTCCACCTGAAGTAAGCAGATCATTGACTAACTCCCAAGAGACCAATTTAGTTTTTTTTTCTTTCATTCATATTACAGAAAGATATAGCTGCTTGTATATTTTTCTGATTCAACCCCATGTTCCCCTGTTTAATCTATATCCATGTTTAATGATAATAAGATAGAACAAGAATGCTCCAATCATGTTAACACCAAAAGCCCATTTACAGATTAATACTCCAACAAACAAAAAGAATGCACAAACAAACATCCATACCACCCATAACAAAATCAATTCAGAGATTTAAATGTCTCATAATATTCTAGGCTGCATGCAATAGGACTTAATGCCATTGCATACAAAGGATAAATACTCACTTAATGTTTTTCCTTTTACTGCGTTAATCTTTTGAACAGCAAATCCCCCAAAGCCCCAAGCTAGTGTTTCTTCCTTGTTTATTTTATTTTGTGTTTGATCCCGAGAGAGTGATGGTTTTGGCCATGTGCAGTTATTTATAAATCCATTCTAGGGTTTAAGAAAATGGATAATTCTCCTAATACCCTTAGCTGTTCATGCATACATCTCATTCCTGTGTGGTCCTAAATGGGAAATGTACACATCAGGTTACTTTAATTGGTTATTTTGGGAGTTGAACATTTTAAACACTGCATGCTATTTTCATGTTTCTATTTTGTTCATGCCATATGCATGTGATCCTTTATTCATTTCTTTTTATAAGTTTAGAGAATCTGAAAATCTCCTTTGTACACTTAAATTAAAAATCACACATACTATGCTAATTATTTCTGGCACAATTATAAGACTTATAAACCTTTTTATTAAACTTCATTTTATTTTACCTTTATATATAAAACAGAAAATGCCCCATATATATATTAAATGTATATATTTTTATTTTATTTTATTTTAGGGTCATTACAAATCTTGTTTAAATAAATTGTTTTGATTTGCTTACATGAGTATATATGTGATTTTGTGTTAATTTAATTTCCTTAGGCTAAGTAATTCTTTTTGGTATTGGTCTTAGCCCATTTGTTTTCTAACCAGAACTAAGATGTGAGAAAAATATCTTCTTCCTCAAATTAGTATACGTTCAGTTCTTTCACTGTAAAACAAAAACTGAGAGAAAACTTTTCCTCTTTCAATCTAAAATCAAAATCTCCAACAAATCCACTTATTTGCTGATAATAATCAAATTAAAGCCTTCTAATTTCAATTAATCCCTTCCAAAACATAGATTATTCCATTAAGTTTTGATTTTGGGTTTGGGTTTGTCTGTAATGTGTTTCTTTCCTCTTGCATGTTGATGTACTGTTCTTTTACAGGCTTTTGAAGCTATTACAAGCACCAAGCTCTCATCTTTCTTCAGGAATTTCTAGTTTGCTCTTCAAATGGTAAACATGAGTTGAAATCTCACAAAAACTAGCTAAACAAAGCAAAATCGCAAGCTGAAATGCCAAAAATAGTTTACTGTAAATGAATATTGTGTTGTTTGAATTTACAGTAAAAACAGTTTTGGGTTGCTTCTTTGTATGACCATATCTTCTTATTCCTATATCGAAATTTGTTGATTCTTTTTTTATTTGAAAGTTAAAGTGTTCTACTATGTGCAAACCAATTTTCAGTTCAATCTGAGGTGGTTTGATCATCTGTTTCATGCCTGTAAGTTGAACCCGAGATGGTTTTCAGGCCTTGGCATATTCCCGTTTTCTGAGCTGCTGCAAACATGGCCTGAGTCCATGTTTGAGACAGCGTATCTCTTTCATTTCTTGTTGGAATTCATCGATTCTTTTTTATCTCAAAGTTAAATTGTTCTACTATGTGCATACAAATTTTCAGTTCAATCTGAGGTCGTTTGGTCATCTGTTTCATGCCTGTAAGTTGAACCCGAGAGGGTTTTCAGACCTGGGCAGAATTCAACATAGCCTGAGTCCATGTTTGAAATTTAATATCTTTACCATTTCATGTTGGAATTCAGTGAATCTTTTCCCAGTTCATAGATAAATTTTCCTAGTTTGTGTGTATCAAATTTCAGACCATTCCGAGGTCATTAAGCAATTCAAATTATGTCTGAAAGTTGAACTCGGAGAAGAATTTAGACCTGGGTATTGTTTTTGCTTGTGCAGATTTTTTTGTTCTGCCTTGTTTTCCATTCATTTTCCGACTTCTGCATCTTGTATTTATGATAATTTTGGACTGTTTTGAAGGCCATGAAGCCTATCAATAGGCGAGCCTAAATTTTGGTGAATTTGTGATTCGAAATTAAATCGTTTTTGAATGATTTCGAATGTCGGTTTTGATGTTTTTCAATGATTTTCCTTGATTTCGAGCACGGGTTTTCTAAATAATTTTGAAATGATTTAAAAAAATGGCTTTTGAAATAATTATTATATAATATTTATAAATTATTTTAAAGCTATAAAATTATATATTCTCTATAATAAGAGAATTTCAAAAGTGTTTTCCAAAATGATTTCGAAAAATAGTTATAAAAGCTTGTTTTCTCAAACAAATTATTTTCTATATAAAATAAACATTTTTCCAATATTCGAGCGGGTGAGAAGGAGAATTAAACGGTTTAGTAAAATACGTAGTATGGGACATGTTCGTTTACTTTATCGGTTAATTCTTGACTTGTCTGTTTGAATGTTTTGAACATCGGGTTGTATTTGCCGATGAGATGAGGCAAATATTTGTGATTACTGATTTTGTTTTCTAGTGTGGCATTGACTAGAAGTTAGTAAATCGATAAGTGAGAACATGTGGTATGGGACACACTGTTACCACTTTCCGTTCCTATCTGAGAGTTTGTGACACATTCACGAGTTGTTGCCAGTACTTAAGCTGTTAGGCCGCTTATTGGACTATTGGGTCCTATGTGTATATATAGCTATTGGGCTAATCATGGACTGTTGGGTCCTATTGAGACTGTTGGGTCTCATATAAATGGTTCTTGGCAGGCTGTTGGGCTTTTATTGGGTTGTTGGGCTTTTATTGGATTGTTGGGTCCTATTTTCATATAGCTGTTGGGCTGTTGGGTCCTATTTCTTATATTGATGTTTTCTAGATTTCTTTGTGATGATTTCTAGAATTTTGATGATTTATATATGTTTTTACCATAGTCGCCTTGGTTGAGTTATTATTTAGCCTGAGTGCTATAGTAGTGACTATATGGTGATTACATTTGGAGTTTTGAACTCTTATTCGAGTTCTATTTATATTGTGACTCATATTGCCATTCTTTGGCCTTTTTGAGATTTTATATTCCGATGAGATAAGGCGTATATTTGTGGATAATAGATGTTGTTGTTGTTTAACTTAGCTATTATATAGCTATTGGATAAAGCCGATGATATGAGGCACATTTGTGGATATTTGAGTTTGAATTGAATTTATCTCTGCATAGAAACCTTTTTGAATTAAACTTAGTGTTGCTTCTTCTCTTCGAGAAGAATTGTTATCCTTAATCCATATGCTTTACTCCTATCTTATACTAATCAGTTGTTTAGGCTAAACTGACCCTTGTATTTTTATATACTCGGGTCAGACTGAGTTGTTTCAGGTTAGATACCTGCTATAGGACTTTGCTATGCTGCTTCCGCCTTGGATATCTGCTTAACTCTTTTTGTAGTTTTGTAGTCAAACTCTGATATGTATCGATATTTTTTACTCATTGTATATAATGTGGTCTTAGTACCACTTATGATGTATCATTTTGTATTGTACTGGGATGTATCACTGTGTGTGTGTGTGTGTATTTGTTTGTTGTTCTATGATGTGTTGTACATTTTATCGTTGTATTTTGTTTTGATAGATCCCTTAGCCACCGTAGTTTTGTATTAAGCATTTGTTGAATATGTCAATCCACTTGAGAAGGAAAAAAAATATAGAGCACTAAATCGAAGTATTCAGTAGATGTTTAAGACAAAGCTATAGATGGTCGCTCCTAACCACCCTTATTCTCCGCGTTAGCAGATAGTATTACCCAGTAATACTCTTTGTTAATGTGGGTTTCGGGGTAGGGCGTCACAGCTTGGTATCAGAGCTGAGTTCAGAACAAAGTATGATAAACACAGAATAGAACATATATTATGATACATCAAAGTACAACATAAGAATTACATTTTCCTTAATCATTGTATCCTTAGCCTTTTCGTGTCCTTTGGGGTAGATATAAGTTTGGAATATGTCTAGGAATATATTTTATTCCGTAGTATTCCATAATTGAATTAATGATATCTTATCCTAGGAATAATCCTCATCGTGATTATTTTATTCTAGTTCTCTTTGATACAGGTGCTGGACACACATTCGTATCGAAGGAGCTTGTTGATACCATTGGATATTTCTTATCTTGTTACTTTTTTCGAGGATTGCGAATCCTATTGAGGGGATCCGCAATACTTGGCATGTTGAGTGACAATATTGAGGTTGTTCTTTGTAGTTTTTCTTTCTGTGCAAATCTGCACATTAGTCATCACTTTAGGTTTAATGTGATTTGGAGATGGATTGGCTTGCTTGTGATCGAGCCCCAATCCTATGTTCTAAAAGGATCCTATATTTTAGGCATCCTAATTCGGCTAATTAGTTGTCTCCTATTCTTCAGAATGTTGATGATAATTCCGAAGTATCTTTATTTGTTCTTGTGTTTCGAGATGATGATGATGATGTATCTCGAATTCCAGTTGTTGTGATTTTGTTGATTTATGTGAGTCCATTTCGGGTTTGTCACCCAATCGGGCAATTGAGTTTTGTATTGACCTCATTCCTAGTTCTTGGCCTATCGGTTATTCTCTCACAAGGTTGTCCACGAAGGAAATGAGACGATTAATTGAATTTAATTGATGTTGTTGTTCTTGCCTCTTTCGAGATATCTTCTTAGGATACTCAGATGTTGATATACTTTGTGATATTACTTCACTCGAAGTAATGATATGTTGTTAGTGTTACTTCTTCTCATTCGAGAAGATACCTCGCCCTTAACCTTATATCTCGTTGATTTCTTGTTCAGTCAGTCGGGAGGTGCTAGGGTCTCCCCTCAGCTTGACCTTACATCGATTTACATCAGCTACGAGTTACGGAGGATAGCGTTCCTCTTACCACATTCTGCACTCGTATGGTTCTTGTGAGTGGCTCGTTATACCATTCGCTTTGACGAACACTCTAGTTTATTTTATCAATCTTGTGAATCGAGTATTCTGGGAATATCTCGATGAGTTCTCCTTGTGTTCCTTGATGATGAGTGTAGGCAACAATTTTGAACTTTCGAATCTTTCAAATAAAAGATATGTTTTTAAGTGAAATTGGATTTTGTTTATTGAGATAAGCAAAGAATATTTTGTAAATTATATATGAGGCATTTCTTTTTAAAGAAAATGGTTTTTGTGTTGGGTTGTCCATCGAGTGCTTTAAGAATTCTGGTCGATGCGCCTGATCAACATTATCGATAGGAATTTCCTAAACGCTATGATGAGACAATCAAACATGGTAAATTGAGTTTTAATAAGTAAATTTTGGAATAAATTAATATGGTTTGAGTATTAAATTTTATTTTAAATGACATGTGCAGCCATAGAACCATAGTGATGTTTGGATGAGTGGCGAGGCAGTTTTGATCATTTGGTCAACCCTGCAACCAATTGATAGGGTCATTCACTATAAACCAATGGTAAGGCAATGTCATTATATTATTTGAAATCTATGAATATGAAATTTGTTTTGATAATTGGTTGTTTGAGAATTTGGGAATGCTGATTTTAAACTTTAGCATGAATTTGTGAGCAAGCTTAGTTTTAAGTTTAGTAGTGTTAGAGATTTGTTGGTATAGATTTATAAAATTCTTTTGGAAATTTAATTTTGTGACAAAAAGGAAATATGAATTTGAATTTATTAATTATTTACAAGTTTCTATATTAAGAAGTTTGAAAATATTCATGTGTTGAGAATTGAGAATTTGATTATGAAGATAATGGGTTTTGAAACTCTAGGAATTTTTTATTGTAAATTAAAATACAAAATTTGTTGTTTTATCTTGCCTAAGTGCAATTTTCTAACGACTTGCATTTATGCGGTCGTTTGAGTTTGGTGGTATTTGAAGAAACCACCTCTCGTCGAGTTTTCTTACCTCAATTATTATCCATCTAATATCGGTATGGTACCTTTGTACTGTCATACGGGAGGTCATGTCGATAATTATCTTATTGATTAGAGTCCAGGATAAAGTTGTGCTAAGTCCCGACCATATTCTTAAAGCTTTTTGAAGAATCAATTTCACACTATTTGTCTATTGTATAGCATCCTACCCGTGTTTTGCTTCGAAGGAGAATTTTAAACTCGAGCTTATCTATCTTCCTTTTCTTAATGAAATAAATAGTGTTGAATACCGCTCTTCTCTAGCAATTGCGAGGACGCAATTTTTATAGAGGGGGAGTCTGTAACAACCCTGGTTTTGGTGATTACCTGTAATAGTAAATTATAACGGTGGTTATAATTTAATATTGAGAAATAAAATAAATTGGAGATTTTAAATTGTTTATTTTAAATAAACAATAGATTTTAATATAAAATGAAAAAATAAAGTTTAAAACTTTATTTTGGTTATTTGTGTTAATAATGAGAAATATATGATTTTAATTTGAGGAAATGCAATAATTCTTGTAATTATTGCCAAATGCTTCTTTTATTGATTTTTAAATGGATAATTTGATTTTGTATGTATTAATTATAAATAAAAAGGTGGAATTTTGTTTAAAAATAAATTTTTGGATATAAAATGAGGCTAAAATCGTTTTTTGCATTTTATTATGCAAGAAAATCATTTTTATGTAATTTTTGGAGTTAAAAATAGTGTTTTGTGTAAATATTTGTATAAATTGGGTATTTATTTAAAAATAAGAGTTTTTGATAATAAAAATATTTTTATATCTGAAATATCTTTTTATTTATTGTATAATGTTTTATTAAACATAGATATGTGATTGTATGATTTTAGTGTGAAGAAATCTTGTTTAAGTAAGTTGTTTTGATTTGCTTACATGAGTATATATGTGATTTTGTGTTAATTTAATTTCCTTAGGCTAAGTAATTCTTTTTGGTATTGGGTCTTAGCCCATTTGTTTTCTAACCAGAACTAAGATGTGAGAAAAGTATCTTCTTCCTCAAATTAGTGTACGTTCAGTTCTTTCACTGTAAAACAAAAACTGAGAGAAAACTATTCCTCTTTCAATCTAAAATCAAAATCTCCAACAAATCCACTTATTTGATGATAATAATCAAATTGAAGCTTTCTAATTTCAAGTAATCCCTTCCAAAACATAGATTATTCCATTAAGTTTTGATTTTGGGTTTGGGTTTGTCTGTAATGTGTTTCTTTCCTCTTGCATGTTGATGTACTGTTCTTTTACAGGCTTTTGAAGCTATTACAAGCACCAAGCTCTCATCTTTCTTCAGGAAATTCTAGTTTGCTCTTCAAATGGTAAACGTGAGTTGAAATCTCACAAAAACTAGCTAAACAAAGCAAAATCGCAAGCTGAAATGCCAAAAATAGTTTACTGTAAATGAATATTGTGTTGTTTGAATTTATAGTAAAAACAATTTTGGGTTGCTTCTTTGTATGACCATATCTTCTTATTCCTATATCGAAATATGTTGATTCTTCTTTTATTTGAAAGTTAAACTGTTTTACTATGTGCAAACCAATTTTCAGTTCAATCTGAGGTAGTTTGATCATCTGTTTCATGCCTGTAAGTTGAACTCGAGATGGTTTTCAGGCCTAGGCATATTCCCGTTTTCTGAGCTGCTGCAAACATGGCCTGAGTCCATGTTTGAGATAGCGTATCTCATTCATTTCTTGTTGGAATTCATTGATTCTTTTTTATCTGAAAGTCAAAGTGTTCTACTATGTGCATACCAATTTTTAGTTCAATCTGAGGTCGTTTGGTCATCTGTTTCATGCTTGTAAGTTGAACCCGAGAGGGTTTTCAGACCTGGGCAGAATTCAACATGGCCCGAGTCCATGTTTGAAATTTAATATTTTTAACATTTCATGTCGAAATTAAGTGAATCTTTTTCTAGTTCATAGATAAATTTTTCTAGTTTGTGTGTATCAAATTTCAGACCATTCCGAGGCCATTAAGCCAATCAAATTATGTCTGAAAGTTGAACCCGGAGAAGATTTCAGACCTGGGTATTGTTTTTGCCTGTGCAAATTTTTTTGTTCTACCTTGTTTTCCATTCGTTTTTCGACTTCTGTATCTTGTATTTGTGATAATTTTGGACTGCTTTGAAGGCCATGAAGCCTATCAATAGGCGAGCCTAAATTTTGGTGAATTTATGATTCGAAATTGAATCGTTTTTGAATGATTTCAAATGTCGATTTTGGTGTTTTTCAATGATTTTCCTTGATTTCGAGCACGGGTTTTTCTTAATAATTTTGAAATGATCTTAAAAAAATAAATTGGCTTTTGAAATAATTATTATATAATACTTATAAATTATTTTAATGCTATAAAATTTTATATTCTCTATAATTAGAGAATTTCAAAAGTGTTTTTCAAAATGATTTCAAAAAATTGTTTTAAAAGCTTATTTTCTCAAACAGATTATTTTCTATATAAAATACATGTTTTTGAACTATTCTAGCATATGAGAAGGAGAATTAAACGGTTTAGTAAAACATGTGATACGGGACACGTTCGTTTACTTTATCGGTTAATCCCTAACTTGTCCGTTTGAATGTTTTGACCTTCAAGTCGTATTTGCCGATAAGATGAGGCAAATATTTGTGATTACTGAATTTGTTTTCTAATGTGGCATTGACTAGCGGTTAGTAAACCGATAAGTGAGAATGTGTGGTATGGGATGCACCGTTACCACTTTTCGGGTTCCTATTTGAAAGTTTGTGACACATTCACGAGTTATTGACAGTACTTAGGCTGTTGGGCCGCTTATTGGACTGTTGGGTCCTATGTGTATATATAGATGTTGGGCTAATCATGGACTGTTGGGTCTCTTATACACGGTACTTGGCAGGCTGTTGGGCCACTTATTGGACTGTTTGGTCCTATTTTCATATAGCTGTTGGGCTTTTATTGGACTGTTGGGTCCTATTTTCATATAGCTGTTGGGCTTTTATTGGGCTGTTGGGTCCTATTTCTTATATTGATGTTTTCTAGATTTCTTTGTGATGATTTCTAGAATTTCGATGGTTTATATATGTTTTCACCATAGTCGCCTTTGTTGAGTTATTTATTTAGCCTGAGTTCTATATTAGTGACTATATGGTGATTACATTTGGAGTTTCGAACTCTTATTCGAGTTCTTTTTATATTGTGACTCATATTGCCATTCTTTGGTGTTTTTGAGATTTGTATATGCCGATGAGATGAGGCATGTATTTGTGGATAATAGATGTTGTTGTTTAACTTAGCTATTATATAGCTATTGGATAAAGCGGATGATATGAGGCACATTTGTGGATATTTGAGTTTGAATTGAATTTATCTCAGTTTAGAAACCCTATTGACATAGACTTAGTGCTGCTTCTTCTCTTCGAGAAGAATTGTTACCTTTAATTCATATGCTTTACTCCTACCTCATACTAATCAATTGTTTAAGCTAGACTGACCCGTGTATTTTTATATACTCGGGTCAGACCGAGTTATTTGACCGAGTTGTTTCAAGTTAGATATCTGCTATAGGACTTTGCTATGTTGCTTCCGCCTTGGATATCTGCTTGTCTCTTTCTGTAGTTTTGTAGTCAAACTCTGATATGTATGATATTTTTGACTCGTTGTATATAATGTGGTCTTAGTACCACTTATGATGTATCATTTTGTATTGTATTGGGATGTATCAGTGTGCGTGTGTGTGTGTGTATGTGTGTGTGTCTATATATATATATATATATTTGTTTGTTTGTTGTTTTGTGATGTGTTGTACGTTTTGTTGTTGTATGTTGTTCTGATAGATCCGTTAGCCAATGTAGTTTTGTATTAAGCATTTATTGAATATGTCGATCCACTTGAGAAGAAAAAAAATATAGAGCACTAGTTAAATCGACGTATTCAGTAGATGTTTAAGACAAAGCTATAGATGGTCGCTCCTAACCAGCCCTATTATCTGCATTAGCAGATAGTATTACCCAGTAATACTCTTTGTTAATGTGGGTCTCAGGGTGGGGCGTCACAGGAAGTCTAAAGGTTGATTGGTTTGGATTTAAAAAAGTATGTATATTAATATATTACAATATTGATTTGTGTAGATTGGATTGACTTTGTGTGCATTAACTGGATTTGATTTGTGGAATTATATGATTGATTGGTTTGATTTACTTTTTTTATCTAACTTATCAAATGTATTGATTAATATAAGTTATTTATGTTATCA
Source organism: Allium fistulosum (assembly GCA_030737815.1). Lineage (NCBI taxonomy): Eukaryota > Viridiplantae > Streptophyta > Magnoliopsida > Asparagales > Amaryllidaceae > Allium > Allium fistulosum. The sequence goes on along the minus strand of CM060905.1, from coordinate 298,038,386 downwards.
CTCTTATATTACTATTACTGCCTTTTCTAATTGCTTTTATATCTTAGTATTATATATATAATGTAGTACCTTCGTTAGGGCGAGTTTTTTAGTTAGATTTTTATTGATGATAGAGGAGGAGAAATATTTAATATCCATGCATATATTAAGGGGAGGGTTTGTAATTCAGTGGGAGTTATAACATATTTTATATACCTGGTTGTCATCATAAAAAATGTGGAGATTGTTAGTACCTTAGGCACTAGTTCTGATGACAACAACCATATGGCATTATATAAGATATAGATAACACCATATAGAATATTTATACTAATGTTTTTATCAAGTTATATATAGTGCAGGATATTAGACAGGTATTAACAAAGAACACTGTACTTTATCAAGTGAAGATTCAAGAGGATGATATAGAGATTCAAGAGTTAGAGATTGAAGACTCATGAGTATTGAAGAACTAAAGATTTCCTAAATAAGTTATAGAGTCATAGAATTTTTGTTAAAACCTTAATGGAACTTCTTTGATTTCTCTATCTCTATTTTTCCTTTTCAAATTATTTTCGATTTCAAATGTCTTAAAATTCAAAAATAGTTTTCAAGTAGAATTCTTTTTTTCAAAATAATCTTTCAAAATAGCCTTTAAATTATTTTTACTTTTTGATTTTATCATAACAGAAATTAAGTTTTAAAAGTGTTTTATATACTTTGAATATTATACTTTGTTATAATTTTAGTTTTAAAGCTTTCTAAATATTTATAGGTATATTGCAACATTTGTTATAACTTTTATTTTAAATATTCTCACTTATACTTTATTATTTATATTTAAAATCCTTTACGTACTTAAAACATTCTAAAAATAATTTTATAAAGTTTTCTTAAGTTTTGATATAATTAAAATATGTATAAACTATGTTTAAATGATTTACAAAGTATAAAAATATTTCATAAACCTTAATATTTTTAAAATAATATTTATAAAGTGTTTTTCAAAATTACAAAGGGTATGTTAACATATCCCCACGTAGTATGTCGACATATGAACCAAAATTTTCAAAATTCAAATTTTGAATGGAAGTGTCTTTTCATCGGATCTCTTCACGAATGGACAAGACTTTTGTTCCTCTATAAAATAGGGGATAAACCAATGAAATTTGGTTAACTACTTTCTTATATTTTCTCTCCTCTTTCACTCTCTTGTTTTCTAAAAGAAAGTTTACTCAAATTCTTCACAAATTCAATCTGAATTGAATTCAACTACACTGATTTGATTCTCCATTGACTACTCTCTGATCTCTCTCACTCAAACAAGATCGATGTGTTATTCAAGAGGTTATAGGATCATTTGTATTCAAGATCAATAATAATTTGTGTTTGTAAAAGTCTATCAAATCATTCTCACATATTGGTGGGTGTGATTGTATCCCATGTAAATCAATTGGGTGTGCTTGGTGACCCTGAAATTCAAGTGGGTATCCTTGTAGCCCATGTAAATCAAGTGAGTCTACCTAGAGCTCGAAAAGTCTGGAGGGTGTGCCTCGTTGCCTTGAAATCGAGATTATATTGACTTTGCTATTTGAAAAGAAATCTGTACAAGGAATTGTACGGGACTGGATGTCGGGTAACTCCAAACAAGAATAAATTCTCGGTGTGTTCTTTCCTTCTTACTTTTACTACATTTATATTTATCTATGTTTGAATCTATGATTGTTAATGGCATTGTTTAAATGATAATCTTTAATGAATTCAAAAATATTCAAAAAAAATTAGAAAACACTATTCAGCCCCCCTTTAGTGTTAAATTAGCCTTAAAATCCATCTTCCGCTAAATAATATGTGCCATTTTTGGTGCAAACATTTTGGTGCTTTCACTAGGAATCGAACTCAAGTTACTGGGATCCATCTTCTACTATTGGATTTTTTATATCTAAGAGATAGATCCAATTTCTCAACCTTTTAATTCTACAACTCAAATTTTCAATGATCTACTAGAAGCTTTATGTCATGGCCTCATCAAAAGGAGACCGTTCTACCAGTTTTAGAGCTATTACTGAAGTTGAGAATCAGAATCCTCATCAAGGAGATAGAGTTGTCCAACCAACTCCATCCGAGATCCAGACTCCAACTGACATGGTAATCAGAATGGAGATGGATTTGATGATGGAAGATAGATTCAATGCTAATCAGAATGAGATGAATCAGACAATGCAACAGAACTTGAGATTGTTGAATGAGCTAACTCAAAACAACCATAGAAGGAGTAGAAGGTACTGTAGTTCTTCATCTGAAAGTTCCTCATCATCTGAGTAGAGGTGAAGGGACAAGAAGAAGAAGAGGACCTAGAACGCTGGTGGAACATTGTACCAAGGAAGAGGACGAGCCTTAGACTCAAGTTTAGGGACCGATATCGACCAAAGGTTAGGGGTTGGTACCGACCCCTCTGATGGTGGGCCTAGAGCCCATCCTTTAGAAGGTAGCGTGGACTTGGCTTCAAGACGCACTACTGTTGTTCAAAACTAGGAGAATCGTGCTAATGTTGATGATGTTGCTCACGCGAATCAAACAAAGGGGGCTGCTGGACGAATGGATCTCCCAAATGAAGGCTAACCTAAGTATCGAGAGCCAAACCGAGAGCGATTGTCAGGCCGAACACTCGGAGTGGAGCTCAATTACCGCCGTTCATTCGAACCTGTTGACTCAAACTACCTAGAAGATATGGTTAGGAGACTTGCTTACGAGAATTGTTTTAGGAGTAACAATGAATAGGGTACATCTCCTGGTCGAAATCCATTTATAGGGAACATGCTACTCAGGAGATACCCTTAGAGATTCGTAGTGCCAACTATGTCATTGTACGAAGGAACGATAGACCCTAGGCAACATTTGATGATATATGAATGGCATATGGATTCAGCCAAAGCTTTTGATGCTGTGAACTTCCGTTATTAACCAATTTTCTTAGAAGAATAGCTATGATATGGTTCACTCGACTTCAGCCGAGGTCCATATCATCTTATGCTGAGTTATCGAAGAAGTTTGTAGAACGATTCTATTTGCATACTACACGTCCAAAGCATGTGATGTCTTTTTCAAATTTCTTCCAAGCTGAGAGCGAGTCATTAAAAGATTTCTTGAATTGTTTCCATATAGTTATGAGAGAAGTTATAGATCCCAAGGATGATATAGTGCCGATGGCTTTGATAAGGAGAATTCAGCCTGATACGGAGTTCGAGGAATGGTTGGAAAGGAAACCCCCAACAATGATGGATTCTTTCTATAGAAAGGATAATGAATACTTACAATAGGAAGAAGCGAAGAAACGTCAACGGAGGACTGGTGCCAGAAATTCAGATGAAGTGATACAAAGTGACGTTACCATAAAGCAATCTAAAGGAAACTCTGGAAGTGTGGATGTGAATGTTAGTAATCAAAAAAATAATCTAAAATGAAACGATGATGGGGCTAAGAAAAAGAAGCCAGATAACAGGAATCATATTAGGACTCCTAAATATGATAGCTATACTGAACATTCGATAGAAAATATCCACCTGGCGACCCAAAACACTGATTAGTATAGAAAGCTGGCTCCAAGAGAATCGACTAAGAAGGAAAGAAAGTCAGACAAGTTCTGCAAATTCCGTGAAACTCATGGTCACAATACCAACGAGTGCAGACACTTATAGGATATGATTGGGGAGTTAATTCGCAAGAAAATGTTATAGTAGTGTATGAAAGCCCTGCAGGATGGTGGGCAAGGAAACTCTAACCCCTTTGGGTCGTCTTCCTAATGGAGGCAAGCTGAGCCTGGTGCTGACGCATTCAGGCAGCCAGAAAAACGATTAGTGATTAATACTATTATTGGTGGGCCACACCCTGCTGATAAAAGTCTAGATGATATAGACAGGTATGTTGGTGCTATTAAACATGCTAAGAGTGAAAGTTTCTTCGCTATTAAAGATGGACTCTAGCAAAACAATGTAGAACGATGACCAACAATATTGTCTCCGGAATAGAGATGTTGATGGAGTAGAAGCTCCAACGATTGATCCACTCGTGATCACAGCCATGATTGGTACTGCTATTATTCAGAAGGTGCCGGTTGATTGTGGGAGTTCAGTCAATATCTTGTTCAAAAGAGCTTATGATCAAATGATGCTAAAAAAGAATGATTTGAAATCTTGTAAGTCTCAAATACAAGGGTTCAATGGGATGTCTACTGAAGCCATAGGATTTGTAGAATTATCATGGTACTTGGCAAGGGCGGCGGCAAGTGAGTGCGGGCCATGCCTTTTTTGGTGTTCGACATTTACTCAGCCTATAATGTTTTCTAGGCCGACCGACCTTGGCTTAGTTCAGAGCGGTAATCTCTCCCTAGTGCTTAACTATGAAGTTTCGAGAACGTGGGAATCATGCAAGGAGATCATGTGGCTGGCCATGAATGCTACATTGTCAACCTAAAATAGGAAAGGCAAAGGGAGAAAATAAAAAATGTGGAGGGGACCCTGTGCATTAAGGCTTTAGATGCATAGCAACTATAGCATGAATCCTGGCTCGGGCAGCCCAATTGGTTCCACGATGACATGGACTGATGTAAAGAGCCAGAAGGTGAAAGAGCAGCTCCCACCGAGTTGACGATTGTTGTACCAATCAACCAAGATGATCCTAATCAGATCCTAAAGATCGTATCGCAGCTCGGTGCAAAAGTGATGAAGGTGTTGGTTGGTATTCTCTGGCAAACCAGGATGTATTTGCCTGGACACCCTCGGATATGTCTGGGATCTCGTTGGAGATAGCGAGCCATACATTAAATATAAATCCCAAATGCGTTCATGTGAAACAAAAATGCCACATCCTGGGTCCGGAGAGATCCGCTACACCCAAAAAAGAGGTGGACAAGCTGAAGGAAAATAGCTTCATCCATGAAGCCTTATACCGAGTGGGTATCCAACCCTGTCTTAGTGAGGAAAGAGAATGGGAAATGGATGACATGCATCGACTATTCTAATTTGAATAAGGCATGCCTGAAAGACAACTTCCCGCTCTCAAGGATCGGTCAGTTGGTGAATTCAATAGCTGGACATGAGCTACTTTCACTCATGGATGCGAACTTGTGATATAACCAAATCACGATGCACGTCCCGGATCCGAAACGCCCAGCTTCATAACCGATCTCGGACTGTATTGCTACCAAAGGCTTGTTAACCAGATGTCCAAAGACTAGATTGGACGCTCGATGGAATTCTACGTGGATGACATGCTTGTGAAGTCACAACATTCAAGAAACCACATTGATCATCTGGCAGAGATGTTTGGCATCTACCGGAAATATGTGATGAAGCTCAATCCCTTTAAATGCTCTTTCAACGGTGCGTCGGGGAAATTCTTGGGCTTCATTGTGAACTCTTGTTGGATTGAAGCCAATCCAGAGAATATCGAGGCAGCATGAAAAATCGAAGCCCCCAAGTCGATCAAAGAGGTCCAAAGCTTAAACAGGAAGGCCGCCACCCTGAGTCGGTTCATTTCCAAAGCAATAGATATATGCATTCCTTTCATTAAGGTGATTAAGAAGGGAAAAAGGAACTTCAAATGGAACCGCAAGTATAATGAAGCATTCCAAGCTCTCGTGGATCATTTAGAGAGACCTTTATTCTTTCAAAGCTGGTGGATGATAAGGACTTGTTTATATACTTGGCGGTGTCGGTGCATTCTCTAAGCACTGCACTTGTACATAAGGAATCCTGCATCCAACGATCAGTCTATTACGTCAGTAAGCGAAGATGAAGATGCTCAGATACTGCCTTTTGATCACTTCGAGAAAGCTCCGCCCTTATTTCCAAGCTCATCCGATTAAAGTTCTTACCGACCAGCCTTTGCGACAAGTCTTGCAACGACCTGAGACTTCTGGAAAACTGTTGAAATGGAACATTGAATTGATCCGATACGACATAACTTATCACTCTCTGAGAGTAATCTAGGGTCAGGCCTTAGCGGATTTTATAATTGAATTCACTGCACCAGATGATCCTCCGAAGAGCAGTGGCGAGAAAGAAGCTGGGTGGAAGATGTACATGGATGGTGCATCTAACAAAAGATGTTTTGGTGTTGGTATTATAATTGTTACTCCCAAAGAACACCTGATCTGTTATGCTTAAAGCTCGACTTTCTAGCAACTAAAAATGAAGTTGAATATGAGGCCTTGATTGCAGGATTCAAGACTGCCAAAGAGCTGGGATTAAAGACTTTTCATATTTTTTGCGACTCCCAACTGGTGGTTTTCCAAGTTCAAAAGAGTTTCAAGCAAAAGGAGCGACACTAGCTCCTTATCTAAACCAAGTCCTTAAGTTGCTCACTGACAATGAACATTATACAATCACTCATATTCCCAAAAAGGAGAATGAGAAGGTTGATTCACTAGCTAAACTGGCCAGCTTCGGAGATGCACAGCTCATGGGCTTGGTTCTGGTGGAAGAGCTTTCGGCATCGAGCATCGACCAGATGGATGTCGATTGGATCTTGGATACTGAGCCTAAAAGGGAGTCATGGATGACTCTGATTCGGAATTATTTACAGAGAGGAATCCTTACGGAGAGAAGGAATGAATGATGAAAAATCCTTTGACAAGCTTCAAGATATGTCATGCAAGAACGAGTACTATATAGAAATGGTTTCTCTGTTCCCATGCTTCGGTGTGTCACTCATGACGAGGCCAAGCGAGTTCTAAGAAAGGTTCACAAAGGGGCCTGTGGCGACCATACTAGGGGCAAACCCTAGCGAAGAAGATCCTTTGTTATGAATACTTCTGGCCAATCATCAATTGAGACGTAGCTGATTACACCCGAAAATGTGACAAGTGCCAGAGATTTTCTAAAACACTAAGAGCATCACCGACAGATATTACTCAAATAGTCAGTCCTGGGCTATTTGGAATATTGGGGATTGATATCATCAATGTGTTGCAGATATATAAAGGTGGCGCGAAGTATACCATCGTGCAGTTTATTACTCACTAAGTGGGATGAGGAAGAGCCGTTGGCCACGATCACCACAAAGAAAGTAATCAATTTTGTTATCTAGAATATCATCTATCATTTTGGAGTTCCATAGGCAATTATCACCGGTAACGGGACCCAATTCGATAGTACTGAGTTCAAATATATCTACCGTCTGCATCGTATAGAGAAGAGATTTGCTACGGTGGCACATCCTCAGGCGAATGGATAGGTTGAAGCTGTGAATAAGATTATCAAGTCCATTCTTAAGAAGAGTTTGGAAAAGGTCAAGGGCAAGTGGTTTGATGAACTTCCATTAGTATTATGGGCTTATCGAACAACTCATAAGTCAATGAATGGCCACTCTCCATTCGACCTAGCCTACGGATCAGAGGCTATGGTTCCAATAGAACTGGAAGTACCTTCTAATCGATTGATTCACTACAATCCATGAACTTATGAGCAAATCCTGTTAAAGTCTATTAATATAATCGATGAGAAGCGCAATGTAGCTTAGTTGAGGGCAGCTGCACACCGACACTAAGTCGCATGATATTACAACACTAAGGTCGGGAATTTGACCTCCAAAGTTGGCAACCTGATTCTCAAACGAATCTTCTTTGGCCTTGGAAACTTAGGCCCAACCTAGAGAGGTCCGTACGTAATAGAGCAAAAGCTTAGAGATGGAATTTTCTGGCTTGCGACGACAGACGAGATTCCACTCCCAAGGGCATGGAATAGCGAGCACTTACGATGTTATTTCACTTAGAAATAAATTCGTAAATAACTGGCTAGAGCCGTGTAATAAGACAGTTTCTGTGATTTCCATCTTTTATGGAATAAAGCGGCTTTTCGAGCCCAAGACTTTATCTTTCCATTACTTAAGAGTTGTGACTTTACCAACTCGAATGATTTTGCATGTGCTTAATGCAGGTGTGTAGGTATCCGGAGTTAGGTGCCAACCGAAACTTATATGGTTTATGATCGAACCCTTGAAGTTCTTCTCGGTATTCAAAGATAGATACTAGATAACTCTCGCTCCCGCTGTAGGGGCTGGAGTATAAACTAAAATGGATGTGACTCGACCGTCTGTCAACTAACTCTTGTCCTTGGATTGGGGGCAGGAGAATAAACTAAATGGACATGACCTGACCATCCATTGACTAACTCTTGTCCTCGGATTAGGGGTGAAAGTGTAAATTCAAACTAGATGTAACATGACCGTCCATGAAATAACTCTCACCGTTGATGTGGGGATAGGAGTATAAATCGAAAAAAAACGTGATATGACCGTTCACTCGCTCAACTTTTGTCCTTGGATTGGGGGCAGGAGTATTAAAATAAAGTGGATGTGACAAGACCGTCCAACTCTTAACACTATGCCCAGAGTAGGCAAAGCCAAAGGTCCACGCTCGGCATAAGGTGGGATCTTGCCTATGAACTTCGAATTGACGCCCGGAGTTAGGCGCGATCGGAAGTGTAACGACCCGGAATTTCACTGCTTTGATTTGCGAATATTTATTTAATTTTAAATATCCAAATAATATGTTTTATAATTAAAATAAAACTCTTTTAAATAATAATTAATGATGGTGAAATCATTTTCAAACATGTTTAAAATATATATATAGTTCGAAAGAAAAACAGAAAATGTGACCGGAATTCGTTTTCCGAATTTTTGTCTTTTCGTCGGCTAAAAGTTGTCGGAATTTTTGTAACACTTTTCTACATACATATACACATATTAACAAAGTATTTTAGATATGTTTGAATGCATTTGAATATACATAAACACTTAAGTGTATATATATATATATAATATAAGATAGGATTTTTATAAAAAAAAGTTAAAAATATATATTATATAAGATTCCTTATGAAACATTTAGTACATGGAAGTACAAGACATGTTTGCTTTGACATGATGGGAAGGGAGGCTATGGGGGTTGAACTGACATGGTGAAGTGGAGGCTTGATGATGTGGCACTTAGTTTGTGGAGGGTGGGCATTTTAGTAATTTAGCATATCCATTTGTATATATACATTTTCCTAAATTTCTTTTCATAATTTTCTCATTTCATACTTCCATTTTCAAACTCCACCAAGCTTCTATCTTCTTCATGTATTCCATGGCTTCATAAACATATTTTCCAAGTTTTAAAATCCACGTATTTCCACTTAAATCTCTTCCATAACTTGCTAAAACACTTCTACATCTAGTACTCCACTTTCTCCATTTTTACTCATACTTCATCTGACCATAACTTCCTCTAGACTTCTCCAAATCAAGATTTTCTCTTCCTAAAACCATGTAGAATTCTATTGGTTACAACTTTCATTTGAACCACTTTTTCAAATTACTAATATTTTTGGGTCGAAAATATATTTCTTTCTGACTCATTTTCGGACTTATATTTTCAAACCCGAAAATAGTACTCCTTCTTTTTACCATATCTCTCACCAAAATAATCCAAATTGAGTGATTCTTTTTTTAGATGATAGAGAAAATAATCTCCAAGAACTTTTCTTATGACCACTTTTCCAAATTCTGAGATTAACAGGGCCAAAAATAGAGAATAAAATGATCCATTTTCGAGTTGATTTTATAGTTTTCCAAGCTTTGCAAGTTCTAAAGTATTTCAAGTTTTCAAAAGATTTTTGCAAAATTTTGGTGAGTAAACTACTTAATTTTTGGAAAGTTTTTTACCTTTGCATTTGTTGACTATTTGGTGACAAAATAATTTGATTGTTTGGTTGGATTATTGTATGGTTTGGATGCATCTATATGTTGTTTATATATGTGAATGCATGTGGTTAAGTTAGTGCATGCATGAATGTGAAGTCTAGATTTTTGTGAATGATGTAAAAGTGTGATCTTGTTTGTTTGGGAATGTGGTATGAATAAATTGATATGGACATAATTATGTGGTTGTTGTGTAAAGAAAAGCTAACAGTTAGATTTGGTTATCGATGTAGAATCCTTTGTGAAGAGTACAAGTTTTGTTTTATAATCAAAATCGATTTTAAAGTTAGAAACTTGGTTTCAAATTATTCATTTTGTGTTTTGAAAAGTTAGTAATCTTTCTAGTATTAAGTTTCCAAAGACAAAAACTGAAATATTCAAGTATGACATTCATAGTGATAATCGCTATGGATGTAGTTTCGATAAAAGTTTGATTTTTGAAAATTCATCCTCATACATTAAAATTATTTTGTAAAGGTTTTATAAACTTAATAATAATGATTAAGGATAGTTATTAAGGATTTTTTAATTAATTAGTTTTGATAATTAATAATTAACTAAGTTTTAAACAAGGTTTGTTAATTTTAATTAAGGAAAGATTAGTTACTAGTTAATTCTCCTTTAAAATTAAGATTAATTTTTAATTAATTATGAGTTAAGTATATGATTTATTTTTAATTAATTTTTAATCAAATATAAGGTCAATTATTTATTTAATTAATTAATCAAGTGTTTAACTATTTTTAATGATAAATTAATTAAGGTTTTAATTTAAAATAATTATTTATTAAAGGTTTAATTTATTATTTAATTTGTAATTAAAAGATTATTTAATTAATTAACTGAGATTAATTAATAGTTAATTATTAATAAAGGTTTTAAATTATTAGTTAATAATTAATAAAGGATTATTTAAGGGTTTAATTCATAAATAAATTACTTATTAAAGGTTTAATTATTTATTAATTTATAATTGAATTAAGTTCAAATTTAATAAAGATTAATTATGATTTAATAAAGAGTTTAGCTTGTAATTAATTATTTTAAAAGGGAGATTTAAGTTTTAAATCCTTTTTTTCGAGAATGAAATTGTTTTAAAGGTACTTCTCTTCCAAAGATGGTTTTGAATACAAGGGATTCAAATGTCGATACCATTAAGTGGACAAACAACTGTGAATGAGTTATGTAAATGGTTGGATTATATGGACATGTGTTAGTAGAATATATACCCATTCTACTATAAGTTGATTGTTTGATTGTTTGGACATCTATTAGTAGAATGAATTCCCATTTTTGCTATAATGTAATTATTTATTGTGTTGACATATTTTTAGGAGAATAAATTCCCATTTTGCTATAAGTAGTGAATTGTTTGGACATCTATTTAGCAAAACAAATCACCATCCTGCTATTATGTTATTTGGACCGGTATATGCTAATTGAGTTGTATTGACATGTTGTTCCCTAATTTGGATATGAATTGCATTTACATATATGTTAACTTATGTAAATAGATGACTAAGTGACTTGAAAGTAAAATTAATGTTAAATGGTAACTTAAATTACTACCATTGGGATTGCTAAGCCTCTTTTTAAAATTATAAAGTATTGTTTTGAATTAATTTTAATTCTTTAATCAATTTGGGGTTAAGGTTAATAAATAATTTTCAGGTTATATTATTATTTTATAAAGGTATTTATAAATAATAACTTGTCTATAAAAATGGGTTTTACTAAGTAAAAAAGGTTTCCTTAAAGTAATTTAAAAGGATGAGTTGCACAAGATATTTTGTAAAGGATTTTTCTTAAGAAGATTTATCAAAGGAGTTTTAAATGGGGAAATGTTTTATAAATGATTTTAGAGGTTTGTAAAGAGGTTTTGCAAATTGACTTGTAGACTTATAAAAGTGTTTTATAAATTGATTTTGGAAATTTATAAAGGTATATAAATATGAATGAGGTTTTTAAAAGGGAAATTTTACAAAGTATAGGTGAATCGGTTTATAGAAAGTAATGTTTTCAAAAAGAAATTTGAAAGGAGGAATTTTCCAAATGTTTTTATAATATACTTATACCCCTAAGTATAAATATTTTCCCAGGTATAAAGGGGAAGTAAGGGTTTTAGAAATAGTGTTGTGTAAAGATCTTTTGATCAAGTTTTATGAAGTGATTTTATTAGTTAAAGATTAATTAATAAATGCTTAGTGGATCCTATATGGAATTAAATCCATTTTTGAATGTTTGTTTATTTGATAGTTAAATAACCGACTATCAAAATCTAGACCAAAACGTAACATGGAGATATCTAGGAGAAACATGGAAATTATATGGTACAATTACCGTCGGTGGTGCTATACTGTACATATAAGTTCGTTTCGTTCTTATAGGATAAATGATAAGGAAATCCGTCCACTAACGGTTAGGAGGTGATCTCTGCCCTTATCTTTTATCTACTTATTTCCTAATGAACCGAGGTAGAGTTTACTGAAAACTATCGGAAGTTATTTCGAATAGACCATGATCGGATATGTTATCTAAAAACCACTACGATCCAACTCAATCGTTTCGACTTGAAGACATCTTGAAGAATGTGGAATCGAAGATAGAGCTTTGAAGTGCAAGGACTATTTGCTATTAATCCTGGGAAGGATTCCTCGAAAAGGATGTGATAGAAGTAGTGCCTTTGGTTTTGTTCAGTCCCAGAACGACTTGTATAGATGAATGTTGGCATTGCATTGTTGCAAGGAGGGCAATGTTAGCATTCCAAGTGGAAAGTGCTATATAAAGGTAAAACGTAGCCTCAAGCCTCATCAACCAGAAAATGACAAAAATCGGGCATCTAGTAAGGCCATGTGGGTCACTCCCACCAGGGCATGGCCATCCCAAACTTAGATCGGTTACCATCTACTCATGTATGCTTCGGGGTCCAAAGCGAAGTGATCATATTCGGTACTACTAGTCAAGTGGTAGGCCAGTCCTATGTAGCAGGGGTACAAGATGTTCTTGTTAGATTCGAGTGCATTTTATCTAGAGATGTTCCATCGGAATGTAGTTCCTTACCTTGTCATAGTATGGAATATATTCTCCAATATGTGCCTTTACGATTTTAGATGTACCTAACTATATTAAGATGTGAGATGCAAGCATTTTAGTTATATTCATATTTTACTTGAACCATTAGACATTATTATAATGTCATTAGGTTTTTTATAAAAGTGTTTTGGTTATCGTAAGGTAAAAACCCATTCGAGTTTATTGCGGCGTGGTATTATGAGATACCCTTTATTTTAAAAGTGTTTAAAAAGAAATAATTCAGTTGTTTGAGTTTACTAACACAAGACCCATCTCTGACCTGGAGTCTTATTTTCTTTCTCTAAAACTCTTGGGTGCTCAAATTTTTATATGCAGCCAAGTAGTTCAGGTTTCCTTTAGATGCATTTTGAAGGAGTTTGGAGTAGGAAGCTTCATTGATAGCCAGTTACTTTCTTGTTTTCCGTTGTATCATATGTACCTTATTTCTGATATGTAGGGACAGGCTGTTATAACTGTCTAACGGTAGAATTGTATTAGTATGACTCTGGTGTATCATTTTTGAAATGACTTTGTAAAGTATTATGTTGATTAATACATGTTATTCCATTGAGTTGTGAGATTCTATGATTGTTTTTGTTTCTTCTATCTTCTTTCTTTCCTATAACGATCAGTTTTTCCAGCACTTAAATGATCAACACGTAATACAGTGGACGAATTAGTGTCGATTTTCGAGGGTCGAAAAAGGTCGTATCGTTACAGGAAGTGTACATCCTGGATGAGGATGTGCAAAGTACGATTAGTTAATTCAGATTAGTGCCTAGAGTTCAGCGGGATCGGATGTCATGATCCTGAAAAGGATACCCAAACCGATGTTCTAAGTGGTTAACTACAACTAATGCCCAGAGTTTGGTACTTCAATAATTACTTTACGTTCGTAAGAACGATGAAAGGTCGGTAAATTACGGAACGGGCTGAAGGAATCGGTCCAATAATAATAACTAAAATGAATAGATCGAGGGTTCATTGAATGGAAAGCGTCTTCCTTAAGTACTTAGACAAATCCATACAAGGAGTAAATGAACAAAATCCATCATTCGTATGAAATCTGGAAAGGTAGTGCAAGGGTTATTAACACTAGAAACAAAAAGCAAAAGCGGAGGCCAAAAACATGCAAAGCCAGTAAGAAACCAAAATAGATTGCAACGACTATTAAAAAGCAAGCCAATCTACACCGAAACAACTGGAGCCCAATTCTTCGGTTTCATTCTCCTTTGTGTCTTCTTAGAGCCGAGAGAAACATCATTCAAGCCTTCACCTTGTCTTTTCCCTCCTCTTCCTCTGCTTCCTTTGCCCTTGGGTGGATTTCTCTACGATGATACAATATGCATGCTTATAGGGCTACCTGGCGGAGGAATATGGACCGGAGCAAAAACAGTTTGCTCGGGCAAGGCAATAGATAGAGGAGGAGGAATAACTTCAAGTTTCTCATGCTTGACCTTTGTGGCAAGAAGGATGTCTTTCTCAAGTTCTTTCTCAAGCTCGTGCATGATGGGACTCGACATGGACTTGGAGACCCCAGTAACAACAATGTCTTCATCAATCTGAGTTTCCTGAGTCCCACCAACTCCTTCATCCAACAAAGCATCGATCATCTTCTCATCATGGCCGAGAGTAGAGTCAACCGGGATGGTTTAAAACATCGTTAAGGTGGTAATAGTAACAGATTCTATTATGATCACTTGCAGTCCCGGTTGAGGGTCCTTGCCGGAAGCGGAGCAATGTGAGGCTGACCTAAGGCTTAAGAAACAAAGAGAAAGGGTTAGCTATGTTAATTGGCGACACGTCAACTTTTTGGAATACAGGAGAAGTCAATGAGATACCTTCTTCGCCTTGGAGCTCTATGCGGGCCGGAGTGCCACCAGAGTCCCCCTCAAGAATCAAAGAGAGAATGGTAGGCCTATGGATCTCAGGCCTCTCAGGATCATACCCAGGTATTGGAATAGCTTGGGACCCAAGCGTTTGGCTGGCAGTGCCATTATGTGGCATTGATCCGGAGTCGTTGCCCAAGTCTTTAGGCACTATTGAGGCAAGCTCTGGATGAAGAATAAGTTGGCCATCTTTCATAATCTTGGGCTCGTCTCCTACCAAGACTTCTTTCTCCAACTACTCCAAATCCACCTTGCTACCTTCGAGGAACGCTTTTTCTTCTTCAACGATTCGCTCCTAGGCGAGGGTGAGGATTCTGGGGTAATCACCATTGAACCACTCCATATTTTGAAGTTTGAGCACGTTGGCATTATACTGGTTCAGCAGCAGTTCAAACTTCTCTATCGCACGCTCTTCTACATGCTGTTCCACGGCCTCAACTTCTCTTTCGACGAGTGCATCAACATCTTTAACACGCTCGAGCACTTTCTCTTTCCTCCCTCGCATGGAGCAACTCATCACAATAAGTCTGAGCTTGTTGGAGCGCTTCATCTTTTTCTTTTGTTTCATGCTCTTGCTTGGTTTTTAGCTCAGCCGCATTTCTTTTTGCAGTATCCCTCTCCATTACTAGAGCGTGATTTCGGTGGAAAGCTTTCTCCATTTCTTCCCAATGCTTAATCCGCTCATCTTTGAGTTTCCTAGTGGCCTCCTTGGCCTTCTTATTGGCTTCGACTTGGGATGTTCTTAGTTTCTTGAGATAAATATCGAGATTAGCAATGATTCTCTTATTGTCAGCTTTGATGAGTTTCTAGTTGTCGATCTCTAGCTGCCTGTCCCTAGAGACTTTGGAAATTTTCTCCACTAACTTTGACCATTCGTTATGTTGATTGTAAATGTCGATCACACAATTAATGGTCATCTTTTGTACGTCAGTTGGAATTCCTTTTAGATTAGGCATAAACATAAGACCATCAAAGCAAATGTTTGGAAATTCTTCTTTTAGTTTTATCATTCGGGCATTGGCTGCAAGCTATTCCTTCATAGAGATAGGTAGGACTATAGTAGTTTCTTTGCCCGGCCCATGCTAGGAAGTTTCATAGCCACTCTTCCGATGCCTATGGTCAGAGAGCCGACTGGAGTGAGATGGCACCGAAGGTTGGACAAGGACAGAAGCCAAAGGAGGGCACGTTAACCATCAGTAGATGGGATGTCATTGTGGCGATCGGGTTGCTTGTTTGGACCTCTAGAAGGAGTGATCTAGACCTAGGGTGATGTTTGGAAGCAGAGTCATGTGATGAGCGATCTTTGTCGTAACTGCTTCAATATCAATCATCTTTTTCTCGGCTAGAACGATAGCCCGAATCATAATCGCGACCTGCTTGGGATGCTTTCTCCACCAAAGACTGATAAATGTATTTCCCCTTCTCCATGGATCTTGCAAGGGAAACAAGAACAAGTTAGATCCAATAAGCAAGGACCAAGGTCAAGTTCAAGTGTTGTGAAGTGCACGTACATATGAGTGTCCCCATGACAGACTGTGAGTTGGAGCTTTACTCATATGGAGTAACCTCACTCATATTGGTAGGGATAAAGTCCTTATCGACGCGGATAGGGGAGTCGATGCCCTCAATACTAATATTACCGACATCGAAAGAACCGAACTAGGTAGGAATTGGCCCTAAGCCAGTGAATGTTCCTGTCAAAGGAACATATGGAGTTTTTCCTGCATCTGTAATTTGTGGGGGCTGGGTAGAAGTCTGGGCCTTGGAGATTTTCACGATTAACCTCTTCTTCGGAGCAGGCAGTTGGCCATCCCGAGATTGTTCAGGCTGAGACTCATGACCAACATCGATGTTACCTTGGCTAACCTCACCACTTTCACCATTGATTTCACCTTCCTCGGCTTCTTCTGATGCTTGTTCAATGTTTTCTTCAACTCCGGCCGTAGGATTTGGGACTATGGGCAAATCTGGATCAACCTTGCCTTATTCGAGCTAGCTGTTATTATCGTCGTCGTCATCACTGGAAGCTATTTGGATGATGCTAATAATACGGCCTTCTTCTAACAAGCCATAGGCGAGAAGATTTTCATCTAATCTGAGAGTTCTGATATTTCTGTCTCCTACCTAAACTACCAAAGAGCGTTGACGGCATATTAAAGCGTTGAATTACTGGGTCTCGCTAGAACATCTAGATAGTAAAGCAAGGATTTGAGTTAATTTTGCATGCTATTAAACAAATCCATATATTGCACATAGAGAGGTACTTACGTCCAGATAGTCATCTGCGTGCAAACCTGGGCGGACAACAACATAGAACCACTCGGTTTTGAAGTAGCTCAACTTGTTCCATTGTAACGACCCTAATTTTGACTAACATTATTGAGGACATTTAATTAGATAAATTAAATGAAATAATGTAAATGGTTAATTAAGGGATTGAGATTTGTGTAATTATAAGGTAGTTGTGCCTTAAGTAATGAATAAACAAATGGAAATTAAAAATGAAGTAAATAAAGGTAATAAGATAAGGGCAAAATAGGAATAGGTTATATTCTTATACCCTAAACCCTTATCCCATTCTTATTTCCAACATTCACAAACAAAACTAAACATAGAGTTTGGTTGGCCACCATTGGAAGAAAACAAGGGGAAGATAAGCAAGGATCCCAGAAGGAAGCTCAATCAAATCAAGTCAAGGGCAAATCTCAAACTCCTTTACAACAAGCTAAGGTGAATAATAGATTACATCTCATTTTTATTGCTTTCGGTTTCTAGATGAGATCCAAATTTAGTTTGCAAGTAAAATTACATGTTTTAATTGTTTAAATGGATATATATATATATATATATATATATGTGCTTGTTGATGATTTATGTTGTTTCATATAGATTTTATGATAAGATTTGATTTGAAAAACCTATTAAATGACATCCGAATGGCTTGCGTTTTTTATATAAGGTCAGAAGCATTATTTTAGAGATGGGTTTCGAGTTTCATAATTTCTACGTTGTCGTGGATTGATTATGAATTTTCTAGTAAAGAAAATGGTTAAATTAGGTTTAAATTATTTTCGGCTATTATATGTTAGCTTTGGATCAGAAATTTAAATATGTTAGAAAACATATTAAAAGTGATTTATGGGAATTTTTGGAAAATTTTCCTAAGTATTTTATTAAAGATATAAAATTATTCAAGGTATGGGACTTAAATGTTTTATATGTTTAGGAAAGGAGAAAGGGCAATTTGCTAAATGTTTTAAATTGTTAATTACTGAATTCGGCAGCACTTTTAGAAAAATATTTTGTAAAAGAATTGGCAACCAATTATACGTTGACAAATAAGGCAAGTTAGTTGGAAGGATATTACTATAAAAGGTTAAAAATCAATTTTGTAAAGGATTACTGCTTCGCCACATACAGTAGCCACCTTTCGACACCATACATCCACCTCCAACCAAGTCGAAACCAATACACATAGTATCAATGCCATGGTACGTAGTGGATTGGAGTTAGGCGGAAGGTATAGAGTCGAAACATGCTTTCAAAGGGGTAGAAGTAGCTCTTTAAACTTAGAACTATGTTGGTTACAAATAAGGCTTTCGAAGGGATTAGAGCTTTCGACTTAACCAACTTGCTTCTGTCTATATAAAGAAAAGGCTTTCGAATGCGTTGTCGCCTTTTGTTTTTAAAACAAGCTTTCGAAGTGGTTGAAACCCCTACTGCCTCATTTAACCTTTCTAATAAATGCCTTCGAAAGGGTTCTTTTGCCTTAAACTTTGAAGCCGCTTCTCCATGCTTTCGAAAGGGGTGGTTTCGAAACCGTCCATTTACTTTTACTTACGAATAATGTATTTAAAAGCAATGCTTTCGCCCTAGTTCTTTTAAGACCCTTAAATATATTGAAAGTTAAACCCAAATGTTTCAAGAGAAATGGTTTTAAATGGTTTCGAAGCTATGTTCCATAAACTTTTACTTGAACCTAATGCTTTCGAAAGGTTTGTTTTAAGTAAGGGACTTGAATGCTTTCGAAAGTTATAAAATGAAGGTTTCAAAAGGGATATTCCCCAATGTTTTTGAAGGGTTTACTTTTAGTAATTGAATGGAAGGTCCAATGCTTTCGAAAGGCAAGTTTAAAGTGTTTTGAAAAGAGGACGTCTAATGTTTTAAAAAGCTTTCGAAGGGACACTTTCAATGATTTCGAAAGGTCTATTTTTAAGTGTTTTGAAAGGGTATGTTTTGGCCTTTCGGCCTAGTGTATCAAGGTAAAGTAGTTAGCTTATTTTGAAGAGGGTACTTTCAAAGGATTCGAAAGGGACTATTTAAAGTTTTTAAACAAGGGTTTCGAAGGAGATATCTTGGATTTAAAATCTAATGTTTTCTAAGTTAAAGAAGGGCTTTAACTTGTTTTAAAGGGATAGGAAATCCTATAGATTTAGGTTTTCATCAACATTATTTTGTGTAAAGAATATACCATGGTAAAGATATTTGAGTAAAGTAAAAAGTATATTTTCCTTGTTTAAGTATGATTTAAAGGGTTAAATCAATTTGAAAGAAATGTTTTCAAGGAAAATTTGATGGGATATTTAACCCTAAGTAAATGACTCGGATATTAGAATACCAGATGGGACTGGTATAGGGTCGTGCCCTATACATTAGCTAATAGCATCTAGCAAATATAAGTCCAAAATTCAAGTGTGTGGAGCTTTGTCACAGGTAAGACTAAAATGATGTTACACATAGAAAGGAATACATAGAGAAAGATAAGTTAATGGTGAACCCGCAAAACCATTAGGATCAGTTGACCCTGGGAGAAGTAAGTTAAGGACAGACCGTCCAGAAGTGTGTTTAATAGAAGTTAGATTATTTAATTTTGTCTGGTAGGCCCGAGTCAGCCAATGGTTAGTAGTTAGCCAAACAAAACTACATTGTTCGGACGGATAGTCCATTGATTACCTGATTAATGTGCATATATGATAATGTTATTATTGCTTTAATCAGTTTGATTACAGGAATCTAATTTGCAAAAGATATGTTTTAAAGGGATATGAGTGAGGGGAAACCCATTCCTCTAAGCGGCATGGTTTCACTTAATATTAGTAAATCGAGATGTAATAGTATTATTCACACCAGGCATTATGTCTAACTCGCAGTTTATGTTTTCTCCATAAACTCTCGGGTGCTCAAAATTAATTTAAGTAGATTGAGAGTTAGGGTTTTTTAGGTTTAGTAGGTTGGATGAATAAGCTTCTTAAGGCGTGTAGGAGGCAAAGTTAGCTATGTAAGAGCTATTTAGTTTTATTTCCATTGTGATGTATTTAAGACAGATATGTCTATTTAGTACTCTGATCATCCAAGGGGCATCTTCATATGTCTCTCTTGGCGTAATTTGTAATAATTATATTTGATCAAAACATGGGAAACGTTTTGGGATTATGTATCTGAATATGAAATATGGATTTAAAATATAATTAGAAAAGATGTTTTAACTCTATGTTGATTTTATTTCATATTCTTGTGCTTTTGATATTATAGATACCATTAACATTACCATATTTTATCACCAGAAGTTAACACTATGGATGACTGTAGCATCTGTAGCGCTTAGCTTCGGGCCTCAAGATAGGGGATGTTACATCCATGCCCCAGCAACCACTCTACAACACCTGATTGGTTCCAAGTAAATCAAAGATGGAATTTCCATTTTTCTTTTGAAACTATATGTATATCGAATCTCCTCATTGATGGGTGCTCGATGTAAGTGTTCATGAAGACCATATATGTGCCAAGGAGAAAGGCATAGCTATTCAGATGTAGCTATGTTGGAGCTAGCCTCATAAAATTCAAAACTCAATGGATGAACTGGTTGAACGATGGGACGCAGCCCGCCAAGCTCATGTACCTTTTACAAGAAATATAACCTTCTAAGGAATTGTGAGCTCTTTGATCATGAGACGGGACCAAGACATGACCAAAGGTAATTTCATGCTTATTGCATATTCTCCGAAGGGATCCTTCATCGATTTTAGAGGCAACGAAGTCAACATGATTTTTTACAATTACCGCATCCCCGAGGACGTCGGGTATGTTGTCTACTTCTGGCTTATATGCCGACTCAACCGGATTTTCTAGAATTTGTTATTCTATTTTTGGATTTTTCTTATTGTTGCACATGCTTCGTTGTAATTTGCTGCACATGTAGAGTTGTAGTTGAGCTTCACTCAGCATCGGATTCGACATATCTTGAAGTGGATGTACGTGTGGCTTGTACAGCAAGACATTTGGAACCTCTATGGTCCATTTCTATTAAAAAAAGCACGATAGATAATTGACATTAGAGTAATTACAAGCTATACCCACATTTTAAAGTGGATTCTAGTACGGTGTCACGCGGTATCGTGCAGTTTAATTTTTCCGATATTATTTAGCGGTTCATTTTAGCAATTCATTTTCAAACTTCGGATATCACTTAATGTGCCGTCATTGCTGACCGTTCTAACAAGCTTTATGTTATTGACCATGCTTTAGAAATGCTTCAAGGCGAAGGAGGAATTCAACATGAATCTACAAGGTGAAGTTTCATTATAAACTTTAAATTAGCGAAAATTCACCTAAGTGCTGGAGTCTCACCGACCCCCACAACCTAAGGAATTTTTACCATCCTCCTCCATCTTCACCTACCCAAACCATGGCCATCACGGTTTACTCATCCATGTCCATATTCCATCCCACCTTTGTTCAAGTCACCACCTACCTAAGAGTATGGAAGACAAACAGTACAAGGTAGATTAAAGGAATTGGGTTTTGGACTTAGGGCATAGGCCAGTCAAGTTTAGGCTAGCAGAATCATGCTCAGGCGAAGCTTCAGGCGGAGGTGTTTACGGCGTAGGGGTCAGACGGAATGAACATTGGCAAGGAGAAGTGGAAAATTGAAGATGAAATCTTTTAATGGCAGGAGTCAAGATTCTCAAATCAAAGGCAAGAAAGAAAATGTGGGGAAAAGTGAATAGGAACAGGTTATATACCCTTGCCGGACCCAAAGTCATGGGAACAAGACTTGGAAAATTTCCTAGTTTGGAGTCGGTACCGGCTCCCAAGTTAGGGATTGGTACCAAGTCCTAGTTTTAAAAAACACACACACATATATATAAGCATATGTATGGTATATGCATACATGTATGGATGTATATGCATGTATGAACATGTGGTGGATTGTGTAGGAGCATATAAAAATATTCGGTGGTCAGAACCAAAAGGAAATTAAGTTCAAACCTGAGAAACCCATGGATGGAATCAGTTTAAAATCATCAAACTTGGAATGACGAATCATAAAGATACGTTACGGATTTATAATCCTAGATGCTAGTAGAGCGTTGCGCCCGATGAAAATGGACATAACTTCTCGTAGCAATGTTTCGCAGGAAGGATAACACCCGTTTGAAACACAGAGTGGAGTCCTTCACAACTATTTGGATTTGTCTTGATTCAAAGTACATCACATTTGAAACAAGATGTATTTTAGGGAGCAAGTGTTATCCAACCTTTTGACCAGGCCATATTCGGACAAACTGGACAAATTGAACTTGGAGTTATCAAGGCAGGAAGCCTAGAGAGATAGTCTAGGAATCGAGAAACCAAGCACATACAAAGTCACAAGACCAATACAAGACAAACCCAAGCCAAGTCAGCAATGGATTCAACAAAGTTAGGGATCGACACCGACCCCACTCTATGGGTCGGTACCGACTCCTAACTCCACCTCAGGTGGACCCCATCTCCTGCCTACATGCCTTACTTAATGCAAAAACGCTATTTCCAAAATCGTTTTGTTGAATCAATGCAATTCTCTATCGATCTCCACAAACACTTGAAACTGGAACTTTGCTCTTCCACAACTCCATCATCTGGACTCAAAAACAAGCTAATATTGGTGCAAACAACTATGGAATCATGAGGCTAACCACAAGACGATCTAAGATGAAGCGTCGAAGATGGCAATTTTGGGAAATTTGGGGTCGGTACCGACTCCTATAAACTGATGATGTGACACATATTTTCTTAGGAGAATTGGTCTAAATAGTGTACAACGGCTAGGAGATATTTTGTGAGAGATATTAGGCTTCATACCTCTATAAATAGGAGGATAGGGATCATTTTTCAAGATTATTTTGGCTCTAGTTCTTTTTTACTCTATATTCTTGTAATTCTGGAAATCAAAATGTCGGAGTTGTACCAACCCCTAAGAACATCTACCTCTAAGACAGATTTTAGTAATAAAATCTTAAAGTGGATGTAGGCCTTGCTTTGCCAAACCACTATAAATGATTATGTCATGTTTGTTTCTCGTTTTTCATTTATACTTCTTTATATTTTATTCTCTACATAAACTTCTAGGTGTTTGTGCCATTTTTGGTTCAAAAAATACCATAGGCCTAATGAATCGCTAAACCTATGCTCTGATACTAAGTGTAATGGTCCACTATTTTTAACATCCAAAATCAATTATAAACGACATAAAAATATGCTTACACTAATTCGGATATCAAAATCAGTGGACTGTTAGTAAATAAAAGTAAAAATCTAAAACAATGAATAAAAAGGAAAACCTCACATCGAAATTCAAACATCAACATATATATTTGTACACACAGTCTCATATCAATAATTAAAGATTACACAAATCCAATGCAACATATAATATACATCTTTGAATACATCAATTATAAAAACGACAACTTTAAAATTTTTGATGCAAGAGATATATCGAACTATCCTTTGGATATAACTCATTTTAGACCTTTTGCTCCCTTTTTTGCTTTCGCATGCAAACTTAAAAAATACACATATACATAGAGTAAAAGAGAAAAAGGTTTCAACTATGTTTGGACACGCCTAACCCTATACAGTACTTCCATAGGCTCGATAGTTATTGTATAGGTAAAGAATGCTTACATACCCCTTTGGGGGATCAAACCCACATAAATCTATTTCCTGATCTTCTCTTGCATCCAAATACTAGTTAGTACATAATAAGCATAACATCCATACAACCATTTCAACCAACGTAACCAATACAACAATCACGACCAATGCAACCATCATGAATATTAGAGGCAGAAAATAATATTCCTATTCATCCATCATAACAAACGATCTTATGTGGTAACAACCATAATAATACACAACTATCAAAATCAAAAATATTTAGTGACAACCCAAACCACCAAGTCAGAAAATCAAAATGCACAAGTATACTAACATACGCCATCATCGATGTAAATATAAATCATCAAGTGTATACCAGTCCAATCAACATTAGTAACAGAACATCCATCATAAAATAACCATAATTATCTACCCATCAACTAGCAGCAATAATGGTAAAATATCACACACTCATCAAAATGAAATACCATCATCAAACATCAAACATATGCGATAATTACAATCAACAATTAAACATGCATTCAACTATCATCAATATATACTTGCATTTATCATTCTCTTAAGTATAAAATCATCTTATTATCATTCATTATAAAATCACCTTTATTTATTCATCCTAAAAACAATAATAATCCTTTTTAAACGATAATATACTCTTTAAAACCTTTAATGTACTTCATTTTTCTCCAAATATCCCAAACCATCATATTTTATATCAAATTAGTAATCTTCATCAAATCACTTTTTAAAACAATATATTATTATTTTACATCAAAGTAACAATATGTGTTAAAACCTCTTTAATACCTTCCAAACCAGTTTATTACTATTTATTCCAAAAATATAAAATTTTATTTTAAATCATCGAAACTCCTTTTTATTTCTATTAATCTCAAAATAGTGATTATTTTATCCAAAGACACCTATGGAGAACATTTCTTTACTACTATTATTATTATCCAGAAAATATCTTTTTATTTTATTACTCAAATAATAATAATATCTTATGTTATAAATACCATGAAATTAACCATTTTCTCATTTAATCAAATAATGTAATTTCCCAAAAACCAAATTATTATTACTTATAAAATTTCACTTTATTAAATAATAAAAAGAATAAACATTTCAAATTTAGTTTGAAATATCTTTTCGATTACTATTTATGAAATTTCCCCAGAAATTCATAAATATAAATAATAACCATATTAAATTTCTCCCTCTAATTTTATTTTATTTCATTCAACCATCTTTATTTATAAACATCACACAAAAACTATAAATAATCACATATATCATTTATTTATCTTATTTTCCAATTATTATCTATTTTATTTTAATTCATTATTTTCCCAATTCAATTAAACACCCAAACATAAAATAATCTATGATAATTACCCAATGAAGAAAAAATACATACAAAATATCATATTAACAAAACAATCATCCATGGAACATAATATATATCAATTATTATGATTTTTCATCAATAAATATATATTTTATTATTTAAAATTAAATTAATTTATTTAAATAGTTCATACCAAAGTGCTTTTTCCATTAATCTCCAAACTCAACAAATCTAGTGTCATATCATCAAGAATTTCAGCACGGGTCCAAAGGAAGAAACTGCATATGAATCGGAGTTCGTGTGCATAATATATTGCGATTAAACATATAAGATTTTATTTTATTTTTCAAAAAGGTAACATATATATACTATACCATATATGTATCTTCCCCATACACCAACATACCACATGAAACCTATGAAGCTACCACTTTGATTGCCTTCCACGGCCACCTCCACCCACTTAAAGATGCTACACCACTACCATTGGACGGCCTTTTCCAAGACGCACCACTCCTTGCCCACCTCATCCACTCCAACGCCGCCGTAGCTTCCCTAAATCTACAACCCCACCACCGCAAAAGAATCCTGATCGACCAAATTACACCGCCATAGCTAACTATATGTCAAGTGACTATGATCATTCAACTCCAGTAGTCGAGCTCCATATCCCCATTTGATAAATTTCACCAATTGACGCACGAATTGAAAACCCCCAATTCTCAACCTTAATTCGTCGATTTACACCATTGACCATGATTTGCGGTTGATGTGGGTATCATTTTCAAAAAATAACACATGTCGTTGACTCCATTCATTGAGAGCGTTGCAATGTTATATAATTCATATTCCATTGGAGCTATTGGAATTAGGTAGTTAAAGATAATCATATGCCATTTGTAATTAAAGGTAATCATATGTCATTTGCAGGTGATTAAAGATAATCATATAATTCGTCGAGAGCTTCGCAATATTAGCTATTTTGGTTTTAATACAATTTGTAATTAAAGATAATCATATGCCATTTGCAGGTGATTAGAGAAATTTTAGGAATTATGTAGAAAAATGAAGATAGAGGTGACGGCTAGGGTTCAATAGCCTCACCTATATAGCCGCTTCAGTTAGTTTATGGATCGAGTACCCTATTTGGCCCAAAACAACTACGTACGTTATTTAAACACTATATTGTATTTATTTCGCAAATTGTAACTCCAAATATTTTAAAATTATATATCAATCTGATCAGCTTGGATACACCTTCACAATGGTTATCAATACGATAGCCGATTCATCTTTTAATTAAAAATCCACCTTTAATTAGTTCAATATTAACAACGTTAAATTTTTGGTTCGTTACATACACAGTCTCCCTACTTGCAAGATAGATTCCTTCTAGAGTTTCGGTAAGCTCTGAATGCGAAAACTACTTTGTCCTCCTATGAACTATTTGTTTTATCCAGCCCTATCATTCATTTTTGGTTTGCCTTTATCCATCGGCTTTTCATCTCCAAAATGGTTGACGTTGATCAAACCCCCTTCGATATTGAAATCCTCCAAATGCTTTTACTTATCGGTTTGATAGTAGAAGTCCTGCAAGTTGGCGATTGGGTTTTTCTTAAGTTCCCTTTAAAACTCTATTTTGTTGTTGATTCCTAAAATAAAAGCCACATGGTAATTCGTTCATCTAGTTGACGTGTAGCAGTTGCTATAGCGTCGAACAATGCAAGATAGCTCTATATGTTTTCTCCATCCTTTTCTTGATGACTGCCAAGCGCATCTCATTTTTAGGCCGAAGACATAAAATTAAAACTGGTTCAACAACTTTTCCTTCAACATGCATAAGTGCCAATGGATTCGTGCTCCTAATAGCTAAACTATATAGTTGCTCAGCCTGATAAGAATAAAGGAAAGAAACGACGCATTGCTTCCTTCGTAGCTCCAACACCCTCCATATTTTGAATGTCGAGCCTCAATTGTGATGAAGGATCAGTTTTCTCGCTTATGGTTCCATAACTAGCATCTTAAAAGCTATGGGGTTTGTTTTCATACTGGATGTTTAGGGTGAACGAATACTGGTTCATCTCGTCAACATCGGTCTCCTATTTTGATTACCCAACACTCAATGTATTAGCTCAAAGACTCATTCATCTGTCATTGAATACTTCCTTGGGTTCCTTAGTGGGCCACACCATGCCCCCGTGTAATGGATCAGTCACCTTTTGACTAGTTAGTCTGAACTTAGGCGGTACTATTTCAACATCTAAGCATGTGGTTCGGGCATAAGCACTGACTTTTGGTGGGACATCCTCCCATGGTCCGACATGGGCTATACCATTTAGTTTGGTACTGATCGGTTCGAGACCGAGCTGGTTTGTTACGAGCCTTAGCCGGTTTGGTTGTGTGGAAGTTTGCACATCTACAGTTTATTCTTGCCTTATTTGTTCCCTAAAAATCTTTTCATAATGGGTTGCCAATGCAATTCCCTACCAGTCTCTTTGGATCTGCGTTGGTGCTGCTTGTGTCATGCGTCTAAGGATTACGTCCATCATCTCTTATTGCTTAGCCTAAATGGAAGTATCCATATTTTTCATCACCGTCTACACCTCTTTCTTGGTAAGATAGTTAACTGTTTGACTTAGATTGGATGTTGCTTCCTAATTGCCCACCTTGGCAGACTGCACTCCATCCAACAATGTTCTCTTCGATCCTTCCTTTCTAGCTGGTGGCTTCATGATCTGAATTGAGTTCTTAGTGAAAGCACCGAAATGTTTGCGTCGAAAATGATCATATACCTAAAAACATAGGTCTGGTGGAGCCTAGGATTCATAGTGTAATTGTAGTGCTAGTTTTTAGTAAGTAGGGTCTTTGGTCGTAAAATATGTTAATTTCTTACTCTAGTAGATCATAAACCACAGGCTGATATATTACGAAGCAAGAAGTAAAATGTAGAAAAAGTAAATGACACATAGAGTTTTATAGTTGCTTGACAATCTCTATCCTACATTTATTTTATATATTTTATTATGTTACAACGCTTGCTAGATCTTTTTGAATCGGTTACAATAAGTGCGGTTTGCTAGATCTGTGATATGCAAAGCTATGATGTCGTACATCTTAAGGTTGGTACATCACATCTCGACGTTGATGGTGGATTGGATGACTGAAGGTGAATGGATAAGGTTTAGATGATTACTTGTTGTCCAAAAGTGCTCCAATAAGTTAGTTTGGCTAATTAGGAATCAGTGGTTTGTAGTGATCCCAACTTGTTCGTCATTACTATTCCTCCATGGGATATTTATATGTGTGAAAGCAGTATATATGACCTGGTCAATTCGGTTTGATAGGAGTTGGTTTGGTTCGCTGGGGGTTGGTTCGGCGGTTGCATTACCAAACCGTTTTTCCTTTCCAATACTTACTTGCGGAACGTTCTTGATATTATGTTCTACACCGATATTTTTTATGTTGTAACTTCTTCGTTTTAAGTTGAAATCGAGCGAAGCTTAAACAATAACTTCGTACCATCGAGTAGAACACTTCAACGTCATTGAATGTACAGTTTGGATGAAATAGATAGTAGCTATTCAAGGTGGAGTACGAATCGATAAGATAATAAATTAATTTTAAAATGATCATATCCTTCAATTCATGATTTGGATTAAAAGTACAGTTTAGACGGAGGTGCATGTTATGATCTTAAAAATATTTTTCAACTAGTTTGAAACAATTTATAGGCTATGCTAAATTTTCGCATAACCCATTATTTTCTCCCGGCTAAAAAACAAAAAAACAAAATACAGAATGATAGTCATTTGAGTATCCTTTCCAAACTATCGTAGCATGCAGAAAGCCGTGTAATGCACCACGCATATACGATGGTAAATTACAATTGATTTGCTGACGTAGGACACAATAATCTGATATAAAAAAAGTGTGTCAAACATCAAACAGGATAAAATACAGATTTTGGTATGGTTTCTATGTCAAGGTTGTAGGTGGCAACCCTTATCATGGTGGGCTAGCGGCATCTTCATGGATAACAATTCTTTATTTCCTCTCATTGATAACTTCTCCTCAAGAACATGCATCTTGTTCTTTTATTCATTAGAAAATAATACAAGCTCGATTGCTATCTCTACAGTCGTAAAAGAAATATTTTGTCTGCTTGTAGTCTATGATTTTGTCCCAAAGCTAGCTTATATTAATTGGGACGATCCTAGTTTTAAGTTTCCGTTGTTAAAGTCTTGGCGCTTTATTATGCCTTGTTATAAATGCAGCTATAAGAAATAATATTTGTCACAACCAGCATATAAATTAAAAATGTATTTTTAAAGAGCAGACTCTGTTACCCAATGTCACATGTTTTTGGCCGAGCATAATGCACGTAAAAAAATGCAATGTAGAGAAAAATTAATGTTAAATGAAATTATATATGATTTAAGATATTAGTGCATCTTGGTCGAAAATAACTCAAAAGTGGGAGCGATTCCAACTTTATTTCGCTTTATCACGCGGTAAAGCAGAGAAAAAAAAGCAGAGAAAATGAAAATCCCACTAACTTTTTTTTTTCTTTTCCAATTTGCTATTTGGCTTGGAAAAATTGATGTGGGTTGCGAATTAATCATATCCACGTGATTTTGCTGCACCCCCTAATATCCTCCATCGATGCACAGATCCGCACATTCCATGATCTAAATATTCGGACTCTCCAGCATTGCTCATTGATAACTAACTGGTTTTTGATAACCGTTTAACGGTATTTAAACACTAAACGATTTTCAAAAAGCCGTCCAGTGAATTATAGTTTTTTTAGTTTAGAAAATTCACATTATATAGTTGTTAGAAATTTTCCAACTTATATCTCTTCACCACGTTAAAAATGGTTATTCTGTAACAACCCATACTTCACTGGGTCCAGATTTTCGCTAACCCGAAAATCCAAGTCTGCTAAAACACGAATTGTTATTTGGTATCCTACAAAACAACAGCTATATCATAACATTAATGTTAATAACTCACAGCGAAAATAAATAAATATAATAAACCATAATAAACACTGACCAAGAATTAACACCTGAAATGTCAAGAGCCTCAGCTAGACCACCGCTCCAAAACAATATTAGTACCTACCCTTCTAAATCTTGTGGGTTGTAATGAGAAAGGGGTCAGATAAACTTTATGCTGACTAGTACATTATACACCTTATACATAACACTAGCTTATGCAGATTGTTCACCATTTCATGTTATGTCAAACTTTATCTTTAGTCGTTATGACTTCATCGCTGCATACGAACCGTGCCCATCTACGCCATAGAGAGAGAGACACACACATAGAGATATCACATCGTCTACTGATGGACCTAGATACTATCCCCATTAGTATCTACTCCTCACCTCATAAGGATTCACCGCCTCGCTACATCGTGATCATCATATCACATTAGGAAATCCTACCATGTGCACCGATGACCTCCAGTCCATGAGTCCATGTATTCTTCGGGGATTTTTCACCACATACGTAGCCTTACGCGCACCTCTGTCAGCTTCTTATCATCGATTTCCGGCCTCATAACCTCTACCCCGTCCATGTTTTTAAAGAATCTTTGTATGGGTTAACTAGCGTTGCCTATCAAACAAACTAATAAACAACTGTGGCGGTGCATAACCCTACTTAATCAATCCTGGTAGGAGGCAGAGACCAATTAGGTGTAATCATGTCCTTCCCGTTGATCGAAAGGGACCGATGATGAGCTCACTAAATATGCAACTCCTACTCCTAGTTTTGGAACCCACGTATGTCAGCCTTTTGCACACCCTTTTGCAACTCGTTTGGTACCACGCACGCCTGTCTTTGCGTGCCCTGTTGCATAAGTCTGATCTCACCCATCGTCCATTTAGATTGTCTAGGGCAATTAAGGCAATAATCTCCTTAGACAAATTTGAAACAGACCACTAGTGTTTGTACAGTCACCATTCCTAAAAAGTCCGCCCATTGCCTGCAATTATGGAGGTTCCTTTCCAAACACCCACAGACTTGAGGGTATCCCTTCATCTATACACAAACGTATACTCTCCACTGGTCCTATTAGTTGGATATGTTTCTAGCATCCTAACCCAATTTAATGACCTTAAGTCATCTATTCTCTATAATAATAACAGATAATTTATAATTGTTCGCCTCTGTCATAAACGCATATCCAATACTACATATATACATATTTCATATTTCATATTCATGTATATTTATTCTTCTTACATTTATTTTACTACCTCTACATCTTTTATGTTTGACCCTAGGTCTTCATTTTACTATGCGTTTAACTTTTCAGTTATCAAATTCATTTACCGCTTCTCATTTTCCGTCATCAATATCGTTGTTACCACATTAATTAATTCAACTTCGATTTCTATTCCATTTTATTTAACTATCAAGCTTAATCCATTTAATTTAGTTATCAGATTTAATTCATTTCATTCAATTTTAAGACTTAATCCATTACATTAAATTATCAGACTTAATTCATTTCATTCAATTATTAGGCTTAACCCATTTCATTTCCTACTTCTTTTTCTTGCCTATTACCCAGACTTTCTTTTTCATTGGTTTTTAGTTTATAAACTTGTTAATTTCATTCTTATTTAAATATTACACCTTTGAGATTTACTACATTTTAATAAATTGAAATCTAAACTTCAACAATTAACCATTACACATTTAATTTCCATATTTTATCATAAAGAGTTGGTTTGTAAGATGTTTGTAATTACGAGGAGTTCTCTTTTTATTTATTGAAATAGACGATACAAAATACAGTAACTACCTTTATTTTGTATATCTCTTTCTTTTATAGACATATATTTGTTCCTTGTCATTTCAAACGTCACACTTTTGCTAAATTTAAATTTGACAGTATATGGAAATCCATTTACAATGATATACATTCCAATGAATTAAAACATCACTAAAATCCAAAAAGTTCAATTAACTTTATTTTCAGTCTCAATCACCAATATCAAATAAAATTAAATCCCAATTCATTATATTTTCAGTTAACTAATTCGATGTAAAATTGATAACTTAAATTTTTTCGCAATTGCAGAATTAAATCTAATCATTACACTTCTATAATTATCAATACAAACTTATAGGAAAGTTTACAGTCTTCAACATTTAACATATATGAATTCATTTAAAATTAAATTATCGTACTCAAGCATATATGAAAAGATCTGCAACAATATAATCTAATATTATATAAAAATATATAATATTCTCACTCACCTTTAATTAGCGTTTCTAAATCCTAGATCTAATCCAGATCTAACCCTGCTATCTGTATTCTCCACTTTTTAACTTCCTATCCGGATCCACAGATTATATTTATACATATCTCATTAGAAATTGGATTAGGGAAAAGATATTTAGATTTATTAATTAGAATCAGATCTAAAAGCACCTTTGATGTAGCAACCTGATTTGAACCTATTTTATATCATCTGTTCTTTCCTATTCTTCTCCAAAGTGTATCCGTGCAATCTAGATCTATTTCATTGTATTAAGAAATTTAGGAGAAGAAAGAAAATGACAGAGCTTTCACGCTCATTAGAAAAATAATGAGTTGGAAGTGAAGCCCTAGGTCTAATTTATAGAGTTCCAAATCAGCGCTAACGGTCGGATTGAACTATATAAAATCTGGACCATGCGGCCAATCGTTATTGCTGCCTTCAAAAGAAGGCGGGTTGACCGCCCCAAGCCCCAGGTCAACCGCTCAGGGTCAACTATGGCTATGTCATGGTCGACCCAACCCTTGTGTTTTGGTATATTTTGATTTTTCACTGATTTATTTTGATTACTTACTCTAATTAATCGATTAACGTTTCGTTAACGTTACCCTTGCCTTAGTTAAGTTACTTAACTATTGAGTAACCGTTAAATTTAACAGTGTTAACAATCGTTAATTTATTATAAATTATTTTCTTAATTGCATATATAATTATTTCCAACTACGAAAATTCAAACGCTGATAAATTTTCATTTGAACTACGATTGGTAAAGTTTATATATGAAAATTGATCAGAAAATCGCCATGAATCCAATTGTATAAATTTCGTGGCCAAATTCCAAGGTTTGTAAAAAAAATATTTTTCTCTGTTTATTATTTATTAATTAATTTCTGTTTTAATTAACGTAAAACCGCTGAGTGTTACATTCTCCTCCCTTTAAAAGAATTTCATCTCTGAAATTCCACAAGGATTCGATCACATAAATCATCGCACATCCATTCTACACTAACAATCAATTAATGTGCAAATAATTTTGCAACAATCCGTGTACATGTGCACAGTGCATCATAATATATATGATATGCATGAATAATAATTTCTAATTGGCACCTCCTACATGAATAGTTTCTTTTAAATCAATTTCGAAAACATGATGTCGACATCTTAAATATACAAGCAGTTCTACATGAATGCAACTTTTTGAAAAACCAAAACGGTTTTTCATCCAATTTTCTCATACTTCTATGAGCAGAAACATAGTCCAGCTAATTTTTCATCCAATTCTTACCATCCAATTTCCTAGCACATCTTTGCTATGTTCCAAATTTTAAAAAAATTCAGTTTTCTAAACCTATCTTCTTATGCTTGGAAATGGTCTAGATTGAAAAATTCCATATTTCCATTATCCTCTTATGTAACCTCTTCCCACTGTACTTTAGGATTTATTCCTTTTCCCCCAATCCTTTTCCCACTTTCCCAAGCACCGTTTGCATAAGTAACTTTTATTTTAAAATTCAAAAACATTGGTGTTTTCAAAAATCATCTGTTTAATTTCACTCATCGACAAGGTACCTCGGAAAATCTTCCACAGATAAAACAGCTTCCTTGTCGCTCACTGTATATATTTTACTACAACTACTGCTATGCAGTAAAATCTACACTGATCAACTTACTGACTAGTCCCTAACGTCAGGATGTGATACTTTAAAATTTCTAAAACTTAAAGTCCTTAACTTTTAAAATCTTTTCAGAGATATGTGTATTTTTATAATTAAATCTTTTCATAAATAATTTTTTCACAAAACTTTTCTTTTTCAAAACATATATAATTATATTTTCTAAATAATTTTCTACATTTTCAATATCATAGTTTAACCGACAGTTCATCGTCCATAATGGATTCCACTCAATTGCGCGGTAAATTTTTAAGTTCTCAAAAACTTTTCCTTCTTATCAATATCAACCAACGCACATGTTGAATCTTAAATTTAAATCTTCGAGGAACAGAAATATTGACCCATGGCTCACCTCTCCAGACCCCTATCCACCATCTATTAAAATTTATCTTTTGAAAAATTCTTATTCTTTTCGAAACCTACATTTTTCATTTTTCTTTCATTTAGTATTTAGTTAAATAAATTTTCTTAATTTATTACTTAACTTCCAGTTTCAACTATTTTCTTTTCCCTCACATTAGTTAAGTGGCTCCCTGAAATTTCCTTATTTATTATTTTCTCAAATCATTGCGGTCCACCTAGAAAACACATAAAAAGAAAATTCACTAAACATATGCAGTTCATAGCAACAACTAATACTTACAACCTACAATAAGAAAAGCTAGCACTGGTGAAAATACAACACCACTAACTAATATCTCTACTGGAATGGACCTTCCTAATAGGCCATCCTTCTACAACAACATTCATACCTTATCCTTTCTTTATTACTTCCGATGAAGAGTGTCTATTCATCTTTTCTAATCCATACCAGTTATGAAATAACTATGCATCTTCTCACTACAATGGATAAAAAAATACAGTCTATGAAATCTTCATATTGAATGGCAGCTAAGCTTGGAGAAATAACATTTCCAATTTTCTCCCTTGCTTCCCCAACTTAGGTCTACGAATATCCTTCATGTGTGTTTACCATCTCTTTACCATTTGTTACCATCTTCTCTTAATCTCATTCCTTTGATAGTATCCTCAATCCTTGGTATTTCCTTTATCCATAGACCTCCCACAAGCATATCCAAAACTTATAGAGGTGTACTTTAATATCCTCTTTATGGTTTACACACATATCAAAATAGCATTCCTAGGCTCTTTCTAATGTCCTTACACTCTGTAGGGAGTTCTTCTTACTATTCTAAAAGTAGCCATTGTTATCTCCTTCATAACCATATATTTTTTTCCATCTCACCTAGAAACTAATTCCTATGTACTCCACATTTAAAATTCTGGTTTGGTCTTTATCATTTTTTTTCAAAAAATAAAACTTCAAAATTTTTGAAATATTTAATCCCTAAACTACTGTCTTTAACAGTGATACTTAGAATGTTATATTAAATTCAAAAATATTTGGTGTCTTAACTCTTTTCAAAACTTGCATTTTTAAGATTTTTGAATATAACTTATTCACTAAACATTAAAAAGAAACCTTAACAATTATAAATTTAAAACCAGATCAGCTTTTTCTTTTAAAGACCATTCTTCTCACGGCCCGGATTTTTCGACCCTCGAAAATCGACATCAACACGTCCACTCTATTACATGCCGAGCAATCGTGTAACGAACACGATTTTTCATCGCTCGAAAATCGACATCAATACGTCCACTGTATCGACTGCCGAGCAATCGAATGCTGGAAAGCCGAATTGTTATGGAGAAAAAGAAGAAGTAGAAGAAAACAGAAGAAAAAGAAAGAAGAAACACAGAAACAGAAACAATATCAGAATCTCACATTCGCAGCGGAACAACATATAATAGATAAATGAATAATCTTTAATCAAAAGAACTATATCATTTTATACATTACATCATCATCAGAGTTTACAATAACAATACAACACTGGACAGTTATACAAACTTGTCCTCATACAGAATACACAGCGGAAAAAATAATATCATATACAAGTGGTACGTCTCGCCATCCAACTCGCCACTAAGCTCCACAGCATCCCGAATCTAGAATGACCTGATAACCTAACTCTAGACTGCCCGTGTGGAAATTGGTGGGCACCCAGAGTTTAGGAAGGAAACAATAAACTCCAGGTCTGTCATGGTGACTGGTGTGAGAACTTAAAACAGTTTATCTTTAAAACAAACAACAGGAAGATTTTTAAAGTCAATTTCGCAATGCTTTTGGAAAATGAGACTACCATAAGACCTCCCGCCACACACACAATGCAAACGCAGAATTGGAGGAGATTTCTTCTTATGATAGTCAAAGATGCTTACTACGCAAAATCAAATCCTTTTTGATATTATTATTAGTGCATAGTGTAGAAAACATTTCAAAAGTATAATGGAAATCTTAGCCAGCATAGGCATTCCGCACTTATGCCTACTATAGCTACCATGTTCAATAGCAGGTTACCGCCACATTCCATGGCAGGTAATACAACTAAAACCGTACAAGTCACGTATTGTTTCTTTGGATTTCCAACAAATGGTCAGGCCAAGGAACTTCCCATTGCCACATAGGTACGCCTCTGGAAAGACGACCCGAGAAATAACCTAACATTACGGTTAGATCTTTGCCAACACAAGGCCGGGTTACCCCTAACTGGGTAACTACTGACACGAATATGTCATCCCTCGATCGTAACCGATCTTCCCGAGGATCCTCGATTTCCAACAACCACAAAGTAATAAATTTGCAGCAACAACATAGGTTAAGCATCTGGGCTCCATACCATGATACCACCTCTATCCAGAAGGAATGACATACACTAAAGGGGCGCTACCCCCTAATAACCTTGCCGCATCTTTCCTGTTTTGACCATTTCTGGGGTGTGAGGTCCGACGAAGTCTCGTCCACAAACCTACGCTTTGTCACAAAGCCATGCTTTGGGTCAACAAATGATCAAAGTAATGATCACAAAGATAAATGATCAAACAAATGATCATATCAGAAATGATCAAACAATGATCATTACACAGCAACACTCAGCATGCCACATTACCAAATTGGGAGTATATCGCTGATAACCTTCAACTACATAACCTCTGAGCTCGTACGTCTCAGAGAAGGGTGTTAAGCTAAGAGAATAAATTCTCCGCCACCAACAGAAATGTATTTGAAAGAAACCAGCTTTATATCTCAATTTGTAACGTCAGACATACAACCATACAAGTCTGTTCCGGGATCGAACAGAACCGAAGGCACTTCTCACGAAGCCCTTGCAAATCCGGATAATTTTCAAATCACGTCCGGACTTCCCGTCACTAAGGGTGATAAAACCTCTATATCGGAGATCAGCCGATGAAGAGTAACTCGACGGTAATCCTTCCATTTTCAAAAATATCCGGTCTTCAACACCGGTCGTCAAATGCAATCCATTACGACGTATCACATATTTGGAATGGGTTATACGACCCAAAGGTCCTTTCCCGGCTAACCGAATAGTGAGCGCTTATTCAAAAATAAGTGTGGCATTCAAATTCAAACAAATCACAACAAATACCCATTCAAGGTAATTATTGATAGTCGGTTATTTAACTATCGATAGGTCTGCACAGCATCATCAGATTCCAAATAATTTTCCAAATTATTTATTTTCCAAAAATATCTTTACAAGATATATAATTTCCACACTTCAACCATTTGAAAACAAATTTCAATTATCCACTTTTCAGTTTATCTTTAAAAGATAAAATCTCAAAACAGTTCATTTTATATTGGAAAAACATTTCCATACTTATTTAATAATAAGTAATTCACAAATCTATTTATTTTCAACACTTGGAAAATATTCAATATACTTAAATCACAATTAAGTATATATTTTATGCTTTAAGGAAATCATTTTCTTAAACACATCTATTTGAGTCAAAACGAATGTTACGTAAAACATCGTTACGACGACCCAAAATCACTAGTATAGGGATTCGAAATTAAGATAGATATATAAATCCCAATACTATATAAAACATTTCCTTTCGGAAACCATTTACTATAACAACAGTGTTATAGTCCACCATTTCCTTATTCCTCGAAACGTCTATTTCAACAATAAATGTTGAAATCTATGTATTCGATACTTAACACGTTTTAAAACATCTTTTAAAACAATTACTTCATTTCGTAATATCACTTCTCCAAAACATATCCATTTTATTTAATAATATATTCACTGTCCAAAATCGTGAATATACTTCGTTAACACATTTAACGTTTCTACACATTTTACTTAAAAGATTATCCACTGTCCAAAATCGTGGATAAAATTCCCAACCAAACTCTTATTATTACAACATTTAACTTAAAGGATAATTCGCTGTCCAAAATCATGAATATATCCCCTTTATTAAACTTCTATGTTTAATTTATCAAATTCAATTGGTTTCGGATTTATAAAACAACGTTTATAAATTCCATTTATATTTTATAACAACTTCAAGTTATAAAAATCACTTTATTAACCAATTCTGTCCATATCCCATTTACACGCCAAAATCTAATTTATAAGTAAATTACTTATAAATCTTTTATTTCACAACATCTATTCATTTTATAACTTCACAATTTATAAGTCTATAAATTTCGTTCACTTATGAAATCCATTTATACTTCCGTTTTAACACTTATAAAAACTCGTTTTATAATTCCAATATTTTAATTTATAAATATCAACTTTATAAATCTTTTATATAAATCGTTTATAATTTTTTCAAAAATCCCAATTTAAAATCAAAATCGTTATTTTTAAACTTGAAAAATGGTTCAGATGATGCAACAGCACCAATCATCAATCACGACATCCAAACATCATATATCAATATGACAACAGAATATATAACAATATCTGTAAATAAAACAATACGGTGAGGAATCCAGTCGGATCCCTCCAACCTGTTTCCCTGCATCCACAGATGTTAGCACAATACCAATTCCGCTCCAGTACGGAATATCGCGGTATATGGGTTTAATAATATTATCCGCTATTATGCGGCGCAATAGGGTCTCATCCGCTATACAATGCAGGAAATCAACTCCAATATATACATATTCCAATATATATATTGCTATATACATATATAATACCAATTCCACTTATATGTGAAATTATCGTGGTATATGTTTTTAATAAATAACCTCCGCTTAATAATGGCGTATAATGTCTATTTCAACACAACAGATATCAATTTAACATCCAATCACACAATCAAGCAATTTTAAATCTAACTATTTAAAATAAAAATCGAAACAATTTCGATTGAGTGAGAAGTTCTCACCTTGTTTCCAATATAGTTTCAGCGTTTATTTCGAATAAAATTAAACACGCGTTTAATTTTACTCAAAATTTTCACTGTCTCCAATCGACTCCAATCCAGTTCCATAGAGTAGAGCTCGTCAAAATGAAGCCAACGCAAAAAGTTTCGTCGAATTCCGACCTCGTATGAAAGAGTTATCAATAGTTAAATTTTGTACAATTAAAAATAAAATTTAATTTACAAATCAATTTCATTTTCAACCCCATCAGATCTGGGCCGTCCATTCCTTCCAAAGAAAATTCAACCCGTCCCCCTTTTCTTCCCCGTCTCCAGTAAAACGCACGTACGTGAGTTTTCACGTTGAACCCATAGAAGTCGTCATCTTCCACGAATTATCGCGGCCCCCCCGATGCAGTTGAAGACGATCAGACGAGCTCAACTCGTGTGCCACGCAAAGCCCTACCCACGGCCATGACCACGTGGCACTCGACCTCCTCATCCTCCCTAAAAATGCGTGCGAACGGCAGCGCTTCCAACCCAATTTGCCGATGATCCACTTTGTTTTAATCGATCATAACCGTTGGATAACAAGATCTCAACGTGCTCTTCAACTTTCGTGTTGAAAGGTTTTCATAATTGTTGATAGATTAGGAGAAATCGAGGAAGAAAGAATCGACATTTCTGGCTATTGATGTTGTGAATGGCGGCTAACCCTAGTTGCTAAGGGTTTTGGTGAAAATAGAATTATAGAGGGGCTTTTATAGAAAATATTTCAAAACACCATTCACCCGAAATTTTCCGAACTCCAAACGAAGCGTGTCGGCTGACGTTTCTAAGGTTTACCCCCCGTTCCGAACGCAATGGAACGTGTTTCGGGAGCTAATTCGATCATCTGTGCGAGTTATGGAATTAAACGATCGATTTTAAATTAAACCGATTTCGATGCGTTTTGGCTTGCCCGGACAAACCGTACATCCGATTGACACGAAATTTGAAACCATACAATAATATCACATTACGGATCCGATAAAACTGATTTCGTCAAAATCCAAGACCGTTTGAAAAATGACTATTTTAACTCACCAAATTAAAATTAAAACAATTTCGATGCGTTTCGAGCTGCCACGGTCAAACAACAACTCTGATTGCTACGAAAATTGAAATCCGATAATAACAAACTATTACGGATCCATTGGAACTAGTTTCGTCCAATTCTGAGACTGTTTGAAAAATGGCTAATTTCACTAGTCGATTAAATATTAAAATATTCAATTTTCACAATTTTACTTAAAATTCAATTTTAAAAGTTCTATAACATCACTATAACTTCAATATGATTTAATATAACTTTATAAATCATTTCCAATCACATTAAACCCAATTTTCAATTATTTCTGGAGTTTCACTATTAAATTATCGATTTAATTATCCAACTAAATCCAGTTATTCGAAAATTAAATTATTCGACTTATTAATTTCACTTATTAATATTTAAAATCAATTAAATATTCAAATTTTAATTAACAGAAATTCTGGGTCGTTACAAACTTCCCCCCTTAAAAGAATTTCGTCCTCGAAATTACCAAGTAAGAAAAATTCACAAAATCCATTAACTTTTCAAAACAAACCGTTCAAATTTGATTTTACAAATCTCTTAAGTGTTTAACTTTTCCAAAATCCAATAGTTAAACTTCTTACAAAAACTTTACTAAGTTTCCAAAATTTTCAAATTTCTCAAAAATATTCAAACGCCTTAAATTTTCGGAAAATTTCGCCATAGCCTCCTTTGCGCGGCTCGATCCGAAAAAAAATGACAGTGTATATATATCACAAATATACATCTCATCAAGTGATGAGGCATCCCGTAGGGAAAAAAGTGTAAAAGTACGATATTTAATCCGAGATATGTACCTTATATATTATTAGCGAGCGTATACGGCTAATATAGCGCGAAAGCGAGCTCCAAATGCGAAGCAAACGCCATCCGCACCTACTAAACACTCAACCAAACATATGAGAACATATATATATGAAAATAATATCAATATACAACATATCACTATAACAACTACATATGTCAACATAACAAATCAATGTCTATCCCAATCAGTTCATAACCAAATCAATATAGATTCACTTCTCATTAATATTCCTTGAATTGGTTTTCAATTTAATCACATTTGATTCGTTTATCATTGGATTTTACTAACATCCATTTTCAATTCAATTAGTTTACATTCACTAATTTACATTCACATTAGTTCACTTCCAAATTAAATCAAATTCAGTTCATATTCATTTACTTTCAATTTGGATTCAATTACTTTAGCTTCAAATTTTATCAATTCAACTTCATTAACATTTAATGAATTTATATACAATCAACCAACATCCATATAACAACCAATGTACATTCAACACAATCAAATTATTAATTTTACATTCGATTTGGTTCAACACTTTTAATTCAATTGGTTGATATTAAATTGACTTACATTCAATTATTCAACTTTCAATTTCATTTACTTTTAATGAATTAATACTTACATTCAATTATTCATTAATTCAATTACTAATTCATTTTACAAATAAAATTGAATTTCATTTATATAACTCAAGTTCACATTCATTTAATAAATTCACTTTATTAATTTACTTCGATACCCAAAATCAACTTTATTCAACATCACTTAAGTTATATTCCAATTTCAAACAACATTTGTTTCACTTACATTTTCTCATTTTTATAAGTTATACAACTTATATTCAACCTTTCAAAACCCATTTTGAAATCAATTCCAATTTATCTTTTGAATTCCCAAAACAAAATCCAAATTTTCCAATCAACTTTCATTTAAAATAATCTGGCAGCAATTCCTCTTTTGGAAACCCGAAAATGAATACCAATGATGTCGCGATCATCATCGGAATTATTTTCCAACGACCGAAAAGAGTTTAGAGCTTTCATCTCTCCAAAACAATTTTCCAAAACATCAAATCCTTTCAAACACTTCCCTGGAATTTTATTTCAGATTATAAATCACATTTATAAATCTTTTACTTATAAAATTTCACTTCTTATATATAAGATTATTTTACCATTGTAAATCAATTTAATTATAACTCCATACATTATAATTCATTTGCTTATACAATTTACTCTTTCACAATTGTTGATTCAAACAACTTTTTATTAACTTATATATTTTTACATTTTCAAACAATCAAACAATTCCATTATATACACTTTAATAATTTGTGAAAAATTATTTCTTTATATACAAAATATAGTCGAGGTAAAATTATTTCATTTACCCAATTTAAAACAATATCGTGCCGAATTGTTCTATATAAGTGTTTAGAGATCCCTATCGATAGAGTTGTACGGACTATACCGACCAGAATCCATATACCACTCAACAAATCAATCATCACAATATAAAACAATTTTATATTCACTAACAAATACGCGCTCATATCTATTATTACACTCAACTCATTCTAGAGCACTACTGACTCTATCTCTAATGAGTAGCACCCAACAGAGCAAGGTTGTCGCTTAACCATATGCTCTGATACCAACTGTAACGAACACGATTTTTCTTCGCTCGAAAATCGACATCAATACGTCCACTGTATCGACTGCCGAGCAATCGAATGCCGGAAAGCCGAATTGTTATGGAGAAAAAGAAAAGGTAGAAGAAAACAGAAGAAAAAGAAAGAAGAAACAACAGAAACACAGAAACAGAAACAATATCAGAATCTCACATTCGCAGCGGAACAACATATAATAGATAAATGAATAATCTTTAATCAAAAGAACTATATCATTTATACATTACATCAACATCAGAGTTTACAACAACAATACAACACCGGACAGTTATACAAACTTGTCCTCATATAGAATACACGGCGGAATAAATAATATCATATACAAGTGGTACGTCTCGCCATCCAGCTCGCCACTAAGCTCCACTACACCAAACAGTCCATTTTGTAACATTATTCCCATCCCAATTTGTCGTGATAAAACATTCCAACGGTTATTACCGTTATAAAAGTTGGTAATATCGTAAATAAATTAAACTGCAATAGAGTGCTTAGTAATTTTATCTTTTATGAGCACGCTTAGACCAAACCTTTTCAACTTTTTTTCTTTAGTAAACATGGAAACCCTAGAATTTGGGATCATACAACCACCTAAGTTCTTCCTCATCTCCACT
This sequence comes from Allium fistulosum, assembly GCA_030737815.1. NCBI lineage: Eukaryota > Viridiplantae > Streptophyta > Magnoliopsida > Asparagales > Amaryllidaceae > Allium > Allium fistulosum. The sequence goes on along the minus strand of CM060905.1, from coordinate 297,994,958 downwards.
TCGCCCTTGCTCCTCCATTCTCATCTGTCCTCTCTCTCCACCTTTCGAACCGTTCTTCCCTGCTTATTTGCTTCAGATATGGGACGTTTAGTCAATAGCCACAGTTTTGAAACCAGGGTTTCTCCCTAAACTCGTAGCTACGATCAAATCTGTCCTCACCAACTTAACCATCGATCCAACTTCCATCGCCAGATCTATTGCCATAGAGCAAGAACCTCCCGTCAATCCCTCCTTCATTTTCCCTTTTAAGGTTACAGCACGCGATAAAAAAAACCTAAATCTCGATCGTGAATTTGCGATTCACGAACCAGAAAGACAGCGACGACGACCCATATAGGCGGCTCCATCTCTTCTCCAGGCCAGCTTCATCTCGGCAGCTAGGGCACAGGCAAGCGCGTGTAAGCAGGCTCCTCCATCTTGATTTAAATAGTCGGCTACTAGGTCACAACCGCATAAGCAAACAGCAGGCTCGTCCTCTATCTCAGTTGAAGCTTGAATCGAAGGTACTAGTACTAATTCAGTAATTTGTAAACCTAATTTACATTATTGTACTGTAATTTATGTTATTTACTAAAACTAATTCAGTCGTAAAACTAATTCAGTAATTTGTAATTGTAATTTACATCATTTACTAAAACTAATTTAGTAATTTGTAAAACCAATTTAGTAATGCTAGGTTGACTGAATCGGCATCATATCCAGAAAGAGACTGTTACGAGATTGACGCAGTGAGAGAAATATTTGAGGATGGATCTGCTGTTCTTGCTGAAAGGTGATAATTTAATCTTAATCTTATATGAATATTTGGAGTCGAAACATTATTTTATACTAACTAAACTATGAACAAATATCTGAAAAAAGTGCAGGATGGATACAGGGTACCCATTATCAAACATGTTCAAGCTTTTTATATGTGCAATATGCCAAGTTGTAATAAGACCCAGAGAAGGAATCTCAGTGCATGCTAAATCATCACAACCAGGAAGACCGAGGCCCTGGGATGGTCCCCTACTTTGCCGCAGTTGCCTCGAGAAAAAAAGCAATGGAAGGCAAAATGCATTTGAAAGGTATTTACTGTAGCTAACATTCTTTTTGGCACATCCATAAGCTCTACACTTTTACGTTTGACAGTGATATTATATTTTTCCAGGGCCTATTAACTCATATTGCACCAAAATCTTGAATAGGTATTGGAATGGAATAATTGAATGTTATGGTAGGATGGTACATAGTTCTAATGTTACTACTAATACATATTCTTTATTTATGGATTTTGAACTGTTCTAAACATGCTTAGATGAAATTTTGTGTGTGCCTGTTCTTTCTATTTCCCATATTAAAAGCATTAGTAAACCGCTATATGGTGAGAAATGGTTGGAAGTCTATTAAGTGTGAGTTCATTCTTGTCAAGTTTAATCTCAAATTAAACTTTTGTACTTCACAACTATAATTCTGACCAAATCTTCATTTGATTTAAATCATAATAACGGTGTTCCACGATTAAGTATAAACTAAAAAAAATAGGTCATAATCATCAATTTATTTATGATATACTTTAGACTGTTTGATTCAAGTTAAATGATATCCTGATCGTTTAAAGGTGGCCATTTTATTCAGATTTTAAAATTTTTCTTTGACTGTCACTATAATAAGATGCTTATTCCTAAATTATGAATTCATATAGCGAATGTTTCCAGATTGAACCTAAGACTTCTGAAACTATAATACAGAGATTTTACCAATTTAGCCTAGTGATTTTAACATTTATGTAAAGATTGATCAAAAATTGATTTTAAAACATCAACCTTATATTTCTCCACTAATTTAGCATATTCTTTACATTTTAAATAAATTTTAAGAGGCAAATATAAACCATTCTTAATTTAGCTTTCTAAAGCCTAAATTTCATGCAATCTGAAGATGAGAAATGAAGGCTTTTTTTACAAAACAACCATAATATTTTTCTAAAGAAAATAATAATCAAAACAATCCAAAAAATTCATATAAATGCAAAATTAAGAGAGAGAAAAACTTAGAAACAAAATCAGAACTCTTCACAGAAGATGACAAATCACTTTTACTTTATCTTTATAGGTTAAAAATATCTTCAAAAGAAATCAAATTCTCTTAACAAGGTTACCATGTCAAAAAAGAATCTGAAAAGTTAAAAAATTTATTTCTTTATGTTTACTGCGATGTAGAAATAATAATACAAAATTTGCCTCACAAGACTAATTACACTGTCCAATCAGTTGTGGGCAAATTCAAGTGGACAGTGGATCGTTGTGTTTATGATTTTGTTTATTTTGGAGTTCAAATTCAAGTGGTAATATTTATTAATGCAATGTTTTGTATAAAGTTATAAAGAAATCTAGGATAAGGCGCTATTTATGGGACGTGAGAGATTTCACTGCAAAAGAGCAATCTCTAGTAATTTCTGAAAGTATAAAGAGTTTATAATAAAATAAAATAATGGTCACTAGGACAGAATACACTAGATGCAAAAATGTAGTGTTGCAACAGGTTAACTAAAACACAATGATGATTTTAATATTTAGTGTCGCAAAAGTTGAATCACTCGACACGTGGAATGAACCTACTCACAAAACACCTAGAAAGAGACACAAAGTAGTGGCAATGATTAACCTTTATCACAATAAAGAACAGTGAACTGTACTGTAATAGTTATTATGACAATGCTTTCTTCCTAAAAAGCATACAATGGAAGAAATGTTTCATCCTTTAGTGATTTTTCAAAACCAATGCAATTAGACTGGGTTTACAAAATCTCTACTGTAACTATAGTTTTTTGGTGGAAAAACCCCAAGTTAATATGATGTTTCTCCACGTAGGACTAGTGTACCTCCGTCTAATATAAATTAATGGATGACAAAAGTTAGTTTTTTTAACAAACGATTGGAGTTCAAGCAAGGAAAATTCATTTTTGTCAAGTTTTCTACCATATATCAAAGTGATTTCCAAAAATTTGAGACTGAACTTATTGATTTTCCTTGGGAAGGAAAATAAAATGTGAAAATTTTCAATTCATCCAACAGTCAAGTGTGAATTTTTTAAATAGAAATTCTGATATTTTTAAAGTGTAAATGGGTTTTGAACTTCGTTTAAGACTAAAAAGTGATTTTAGAAAGCCTCTTAATCAGTATTTTTCTCTCCACGTTTCTGGTGGTTAGAACCCTGTTTACATTCAGAAAACCGATTAACCTAAAACAGGTTTTATGCCTATACTCAGAAATATATATATATATATTTCAAGCGATTACCATTTTCTTTGGCTCACCACGTTCTAATCCCAACATCTGCAGTGCGGTGAAGCCCCCCCTCCCCCAAAAAAAAAGAATCCCTACTAATTTTTTTATCACACCTAACTATCAGAGATGCCCTAACACCTATTACAATATTGATGAAATAGAAACTCTATACTGGAGTTATATGCAGAGGAAATGGTACATGAATTCATGTAACAGTGTCAATCTTCCTCTATATATATTGTAAATTATTTAATTATTATTTTTTTGAAATTCTTAATTTTATCGAAATCAGTTCTAATTTTAGAAGAAAAAATTCGAACTCTTGTGAATTAAAGTAGCTAGTTGTGAAAGTTGTTTTAATTGATTTTTAGGCTTAATTAACGTCATCAAAACTGTATGCATGTAATCAAATATCATTGATTTTAATGTTTTAATTAGATGGGTTCTACGAAAAAGACTAAAAATGAAACTAAGAAATCTTTGAATTCATGCATTCACACTCTTTGTTAAATTCAATTAACTTTTATTGATATTCCTAAAACCAAAAAAATCTTTAAATTCGTGCATTATGAATCATTATCGTCATGCAAGATTTGGTAAGAAATTATGTTATACCAAAATGATAACGATTTTGTTTTTACATGTATATTGTCTTTCCTTTAAATTAAGCTTCATTTTGGTGGATGTAGTTCTCGATAAATGATTTGTACCCATGCATCGAACATATGATGGAAAACCAAAAAAAATTCTTCATATCATAAGTAATCTTCTAAGTAAATATTTGATAGATCTTACTTTCAGTTAGAATATATTTAGTGCATTACTAATTTTCCCATGATGCAAAACCTTGAACTATCTCAATTAATGTAGAAGTGTTATAAGTATGAATGTTGTTTAATTAGAATAAACTGTTGCATTTTCACTTTTGCTCCAGTTTTTAACCTTTTCAGGATAGCCAAACATATAAAAGAGGATACAATACACTATTTAGTGCACTGCTATTTTTTTTCCATGCCAAAAATTTAGTTAATTGGATTGATTTGATTTGCTTTTTTTGTCATAGAACCTTAGTACTAAGCGATTGCCTTGTTTTGTAGTTGTATTTAGCTTTGCAAATGTATTCGATTCTCTCCATTTTTCTCCACTATCTCATTTGTAGCCTTGCAAACTATTGATAAACAAATTCTGATATACGTGGGGATTGTACCGTGTTAGCTTCATAGATGATGGTGGATCTAATTATTTTGCTATAGAGTTAACATAGTTGATGCTGGGAGATAGGAGGACCAACTCTTCTGCAATGTGCTATATGACTATAGTTTCCTTTTTTGTTAGATGTGCATGCTTATAAATTCTGTGAAAATATTGATACTGTAAAAGAGATAACAGTCTTGAAATTGCACTCAATTTGGTCAGCGTGTTTTCTGAAGTCAAACATAATATCAAAATTATTTCTATGCAACTTACTCTATTCCATGCTAAGTAAAACCATGCTTTTTAGGTTTCTATTGTTATTAAATCGTTAGTTCCTTTAGTTCTAAAATAGATTTTTTGACTAATCTTAAGGGATTACTTAATGAACTACCAACTTATGATATACTCATATTTAAAGGCAACGTCTTCTAAAAGTACAACCATTGTAATTATCAGAAGTAAACTAATTTAAAAGAAATGTCTTTAGTAAGTACAACCGTGCATGCTCTTAAAAATTCATTTTAGTAGGAATAGGCGTGTATAAATTATTGTTTGATGTATATAAATGACAACTTACTCATTATAAAAATACTTGAAGTCTTGAAGTATTAAATTAGTTTGTTTTTATAGTTTGTTCTATTTTTACACAGTACTTACACTAAGCCCAGAAGTTATAAAAAATGTGAATTGTTTCTTAGTGCTCTACCCGTTACCAGTATATGTGACCGTGTATTTTTGTATGTGTATGCATTATCTACAATCACGGTTCATGTAATGACTTTTCTTTTGTTGTATTTTACATCGATCCAGCTATTTATTGCTATTCATGTAATGACTGCCATCGAAGCTGTTGCTAGAAATCTTTGCTGGAAAAAGATTAAGGTGGCTTGTGATATCGCGATTTGGTAGGAACCGACTAATCACGTGCATTGTAAAATGAACAGGAAGGTTATCAAGTCCCCTCCTTTTTGCCCCGTTCAGAATCCTAATTCTGCATGGTACGTTCATATAACATTAAGTTGTTCATAATAGTTATCAAAGGTATATCTCTGTTTATCACATAAGGTTCTTTGTGATATAATGTAAGATATTGTTTATCAGGTATACTACGATGGAAACATGCATAACAGAAATGCCAAATGTAAGAGATATAAGACAAGTTGAGGGGGAGAGTTGAAGAAATGGACTGAAAGATTGACTGCAGTGCCTCCAAGAATCAGTAGTGGGAGTGTAGATGGAGTGAATGGAGAAATGTTCATGCAGGATACAGAGCTTTGGAAGAAGAGAGTATAACACTACGAGAAGGTTGTTAGTAGCCTGGGCCAGAAGGGTGGGGTATAGAGTTGGCTGATGGTGGTTTTGTAGTTTGGCCGGCGTGTCGCATTCGTTGTTTGTAAGCTTCAAAATATTTTGTAATAGTGAAATTTGAAGTTGTCACATTTTGAATCTTCCTTTAATTTGTTGTCAAATATTTGTGCAATTTAAGTTGTATGTTTGGATGTGTAATTTTTTATTGTTATCGAAATTCTGTAATTTTTGATATGTATGTACCTACTGTATTATAATAGACAATTCTGTAGTGTAAATGCTAGCAAAAATGCAGCTCTACATGGTTTGGTAGCTGTAACGAACATATTCATTACTAAAGAAGAAATTTATAACGAGCATAGTCGTTACTATTGATGAAATTTGTAACGAACAAGTGCGTTACTAATGATGAAATTTGTAACGGACAAGGTCGTGATAATTTAGAATGACAACCCCTTCTTCCACCAAAACTAAGTAACGGAAAATACCCGTTACAAACCGATGCAACTAATAACAAACTATTTCGTTACAAAAATTTAGATTTCTAACGACAAAGTCCGTTGGTAAGTGATATATCTAATAATGGGTAGAGGCCGTTATAAATATTTGTAACGACATACCTCACGCCTGTACCTGTAACAACCCGGGATTTGCATTACCAATTAATAAATAAAAGTTAGGTTTTTTTATTTTTATTTTAATGAAGCATAAAAGGATTTGGAATAATAAAATTTATTATTTGAAAAGGCTATTTTAATTAAATGGGAAATATGGGATTTTAAAATGAGGATAAAATGTTATTTTTGGAAAGTTAAATATTTGAGGAGAGATTTTAAAATGGGTTTGGATAAGAAAAAATGAGTTTTATAAACATATATGAACACTTAGACTAATTTTTGGAAACATGTAAATAACTCTCTTCTTATTGGGTTACAAAACCTAACCCAATAACCCACCCTAAACCTCCTCTATAAATGATCTCATACTCTCATAACCTCATTCATTCAACCCTAATCAAAACCCTAATCATTTCCTAAAGCTTTCATAACAAAAATGGCCTCCATGCTTAGGAAAGCTCCATCCTCTTCTATATTGGCTTAAGCTAGTTAAAGTAAGGGAAGGTAATGCAAAAACCCTCTTGTAATCCATTTCTAACTCTCTTTAATTTCTGGAAATTATGTTGTAACTCTTGGTTTTATGTGTTTTGGTATTTTTCTAGCTCCTTGATCATCATCTCTTAGCTTTGGTTAGTGCCATATAGGTGTTTGTTCTTTTGCTTGAGAGGAATACTAGGTAAACCCTCTCCTAATCTATGTATAAGCATCTCTTAATTTCTGAAATTATTTTGTAATCCTCTTTTTTTGTGCATTTAGATTGTGAACTCTTTGATCTTCTTTTCATTGCTTGGGAAAGAGGTAATATATGCTAGCTGAAATTATAATTAGTTTATTGCTGTTAGTAAATTAGGCATATCTCATTAATCTTAAATCGGAATTAAGATTTTCTTCAAGTTCTGGAAAGCTTATTCTGTACCCTATAACTTTTATGTTTTGTGCTTTGCCTAATTTTGAGGTTTGAATGGTCGAAATCATGCTTGTTTGTCGCTGACCTGACAACAAACTACAGTGTTGATAAAATAAAAGCCTGAAATTGATTTGGCCATAGGTTACTCGTCTCTTATCCAAATCTAATAATTTTAGATGTTCTGGAAAGCTTAGATTTAGAGCTAAAACTTTCATGTTTTGAGTTTCATGAAATTTCGAAGTTAATTTGGTCAAAATTGTACATTCTTACCACTGTCCCGAGAGCACAACGACAGTGATATAAAATTTAGATCTGAGAATTGTTTTAGTCATAGAATTTTCATCTCTTGTCGGAATTTGACGATCTTGGTCATTTCGGAAAGCTTAGAAACTAAGCTACAACTTTCATTTTATTCATTTTGCCAGAATTTGAAGTTTACTATGCCAAAATTGTGGTTTTTCATCTCTGGCCAGTTAGTGCATAGCTATAAGCCTTAGTCTCTTTTCTCCCGTTGTTTTCAGCGTAGAACCCCGACTTTGCGACGCAATCCCGGGCTCGTCTTTTGTCGGATTTCTTCGTTTTTGGTCTCGTTAAAAAGATGAGATCGATATCTTTAACCATGCAAAGTTTGGTTTAGATCTGGGTGCATTAGGTACTTCGTTTCTATTGCCGAAGTAGCACCCAGAAACTGTTTTACAATAGTGATCATTTTCAGTTATCGTCGGACCAACTTTGAAACATTGTCGTTTCTTCATTTCAAGTCGAAACCGAACGGTTCTTGTTGCATATCAAAGTAGGAGTACTTTACTACGCTCCTGCAAATTTTCATCAAGATCTGAGTTCATGTGACCCTTCGACCATGTCGTCGAAGTGGGACCTTTACACTGTTTTGACACAGTAAAGTTTTATGATTTTTGTCCGACTTTGAGACGACACCCTTTCTTCGTTTCAAGTCGGAATTTCCCGATTCTTTTTGCAGTTTGGAGCAGGGATGTTGGACTATATGCCTACCAATTTTCATGCAATTCGGATTCAGTTTGCTGGTCCGAATAATTTTCCGAAGTTGGGTTCGCGTCATTTTTGGACTATTTTCCAACACTTAGAATATTTTCAGTGATTTTCTGGTTTTATTGATTTCTTTGAGATTTGTCTCTAGATTTCGTACACGGGTTTTATGAATTATTTTCAAAGGATTTTTCACTCCTAAATGGCTTTCGAAATTATTATATAATATTATTTTTAATTATTAAATTAATTACTCCATAATAGGAGAGTTTTCAAAAGCCGTTTTAAAGTGATTTCAAAATAAATTATAAATCCGTTTCGCACCATTATTTTCTATAATAATAACCTCACACTCACTTTTTAGCACGTCGAGCGAAGTGGAAAGGTGCTTAAACGGTTAGGAAATCTCCGGCCTATGGAACCGTGTGTATTTTCTTTCCGGTTAATCCCCGACCTATTCGATTGATCGTTTTGGCCTTTGGGTCTAGTTTACCGATGATACGAGGTGGACTTTTTATTGTTTGGAGTGTGAGCTTGCTATTGGTTAGTAAACTGTTTAGTGCGAACGTGGGATATGGGACTCATTGTTAACACTTTACGGGTTCCTCTCCAAGAAGTTAGTGACACATTAGCCTCTGGGCGGCCAGTACTGGACCTCTGGGTCACCACGCCTCTGGGCAACCGTCTCTGGACACCTGCTTTATGGAGCAGTTTATTTTTCGGCATGCGCCTCTGGGCCTTTATCCTTCTGGGAAGGATCTTGCCGTCTCACGCGTTCCGCATCTGTGCGAGTGATCGATCACAACTCTACAGTACTTGGCAACAACGACTCTGGTCGGTGCACGTGCAATATTGGTATTATTTGATGATTTTTATATCCATTCGAGTACCGCCATTCGGTGTTGGTTCTATGGAACCATACGATGTAAGTGCGATTACCTTGTGGATTCACAGTGTCTCTAGACACTGCTTTTCAGTGTTGGATTTCATTGACTTTTCAGTATATCCCCATTGCTCTTTGGAGCATCGATCTTTGTTTGGGCATTGATTATAGACTCTGGTCACTCTTGGGATTATTGCCTATGGGCATCTTTTTATGGCTTTGGCTACGCCGATGATATGAGGCGATTTTATTTATTCTACACTTTGGTGTTGATTTCTCTTTGGAGATTTTTATTGTTTATTGATGATTAGAGATCGTCATTATATTCATGTGGTTCATAATATACTTCTCTTTGGATAAGTACTGTTTTATTTATGTACCGCATTATTATATATCTCAGTTATTACTGATTGTTTAGCTAGCCTGACCCGAGTGCTTTCGCTCGGGTCAGACCGAGTTGTTTCAGGTTAGGTCTCTGGACTTAGCTACTCTGTGCTTCCACTTTAGACATTATCTAATATGCTTATAGATAGCGCTTTTATTTGTCCACTATTCCGCTACTCTGTTATTATTCAGACTTTGATATGTACATATTTTTGACTCACATGTGTGGGCAGTGGCTTTGTACCCACTTATAGTATTTGGTTCTGTATTGACGATGTATTGTTCTGGGATTTTATATCTGTTATGTGATTCTATTCTATGACGTTTTATCATTTATTATTATGCTTTGTCCTGATAGATCTTTAGCCATTTGTAATTTCGTTATAAGTATTTACCGAATATGTCGAACCACTTGAAAAAAATATATAGATACCATCCTTTCGACGTATTCAGTAGATAGTTATAGCTTGATTACAAATGGTCGCTTCCACTATACTCTATTCTCCACTTTAACAGATAGTATTACTCCCGTAATACTCTTTGTTACAGTGGGTATCAGAGTGGGGCGTTACAGCTTGGTATTAGAGCCAAGGTTCAGAATTAAGCATAACAAACACAGAACAGACACGTAGTACAATACGTTATAATACGATCCAAATTGAACATATCCACCTTTAGATAAATAAGTTAGGAACATGTGTAGGAATCTATTATATTCCGTAATATTCCTTAATGAATTATCTATCTTTGAATCGTGCTTAACTAAATCTACCGATCATATGTTCGAGAGTGTCCCAAACCTCTCTATTGCACCTTCTGCAAGAAGGAGGGACACAGGATCTCCGCTTGTCCTATTGCTCCAGCTAGTGCCAAGCCTGGTAGGCTTAATGCTGCCAAGGCTCCTACCACTTCTGCTCAGCCTAAAAGTACACATCTTTCCGTTCTTGAAGGCTCTATTTTATTTCATGGTAGATCTTGTAGAGTTCTCTTTGATACGGGTGCCTCTCACTCATTCGTATCAAAGGAACTAGTTGATACTTTATCTTTAGATGTTACTTGTCTGGTTTCTTCACTAAGGATTGTGAATCCCATTGGTGGATCCACAACCCTTATCTTGCTCTGTGAGGATATAGATATTGATCTTTGTGGCTTTTACTTCCGTGCAAATCTCCACGTTATGGAGTATTTGGGCTTTGATATGATTCTTGGCATGGATTGGCTCGTTCAGCACGACGCCAAAATCATTTGTTCGGAGCAGATATTATTTCTTCGTCATCCTGACTCGTCCGCTCCGTTAGCTATTGCTCTTCAGGATGTTGGGATTTCTGATATTTCTTTATTCTCTCTCGATTCACGAGATGAGGATTTGAACTTATCTCGTATTCCTGTTGTTTGGGATTTCCCCGACATATTCGAGCCAGTATCCGGACTGCCGCCAAAGCGAGCTATTGAGTTCCGCATCGACCTCATTCCAGGCTCTCATCCAGTTGGGCGTCCTCCTACGAGAATGTCTACTAAAGAGAATGAGGAACTCAGGAAGCAGTTAGTTGAGCTTGAAGCGAAGCAGTTCATTCGTTCCAGTTCTTCGCCATGGGGTGCTGCTGTGGTCTTCGTTAAGAAGGTTGATGGTTCTCTTAGGCTTTGCATTAACTATCGCAAGCTCAATGAGCTGACCATCAGAAATTGCTACCCACTTCCTCGGATAGACGACATGTTTGACCAATTGAGCGGTGCGAAGGTCTTCTCTCAGCTTGACCTTGCCACCGGATTCCATCACCTACGAGTCGCGGAAGACAGCATTCCTCTTACAGCATTTCGCACTCGTTATGGTTCTTTTGAGTGGTTGGTCATGCCGTTCGGCTTGACGAATGCTTCGGCTTTCTTTGTCGATCTTATGAATCGAGTATTCCGGGAATACATCGATAGATTCGTTCTGGTTTTCATCGACGATATTCTTATTTATTCTAGATCCGAGGCAGAGCATGCTCATCATTTGCGGATCGTCTTGGATACTCTTCGTCAGTATCAGCTTAAGGCCAAGCTCTCCAAGTGCCATTTTTGGGAGAGCAAGGTCAAGTTCTTTGGCCATATTGTATCATCTGAGGGTATTTCTGTCGATCCTGCCAAGATCGAAGCTATTCAGAATTGGAAGCAGCCCGAGAACGTTCATGATATTCGCAGCTTCCTTGGTCTGGCGGGTTATTACCGTCGATTTATCAAGGATTTCTCTCGTGTTGCACTTCCCCTCACGACTCTGACTCGTAAGGGGGTTCGCTTTATTTAGTCTGTTAAGTGTGAAGTTTCTTTCCAGCGATTGAAGGAACTTCTCACTCATGCTCCTATCCTTGTGGTTCCGGAGAGTAACCAGGATCTTGTTGTTTACACTGACGCTTGTGGTAGCAGCCTCGGTGCTGTGCTTATGCAGAAGGATCGGGTAGTTGCTTACGCTTCTAGGCAGCTACGTCCGAATGAGGTTCGCTATCCTACTCATGATCTTGAGTTAGCTGCTATCGTCTTTGCCTTGAAGACGTGGCGTCATTATCTATTGGACGAACGTTTCATTCTCTACACCGATCACAACTCGCTGAAGTATCTTTTCAGCCAGAGAGATCTCAACATGAGGCAGCATCGATGGCTTAAGTTTCTCGCCTCATATGACTTAGATATTCAGTATACCCCTGGCAAGGGGAATCGTGTTGCAGATGCGCTCTGTCGCAAACACTCGGCAGTTGTTTCTATGATGATTGCCGAGTGGGATATTCTTGAGACTCTTTCTTTGTGTGATATTCGAAATCGAGCTCCGTCTTCTAATCCTCAAATCTTGCTATTCAGCTTGGAAGCTCGACCTATTTTATTGGATCGCATTGCCCATGCTCAGCGGCAGGATCCAGACTTGTTGCGATATATTCATCTCCTTGAGTCGGGATCCAGTGATGAGACATTGTCGGATTATTCTATTGATTCTCATCGGTGTCTTCGCAGGAAGAACCGTATTTTGGTACCATCTGATTTATCACTTAGGCGTGACATTCTAGACGAGTGTCATCGCACTAAGTACACCATCCATCCCGGTTCGAGCAAGATGTATGCCGATATGTGTCGGGTATATTATTGGGAAGGCATGAAGAGTGATGTTGCAAGTTATGTAAGTCATTGCATGACTTGTCAACAGATCAAAGTTGAGCACCAGCGTCCATCCGGTCTTCTTCAGCCGCTAGAGATTCCATTGTGGAAATGGGATCAGATATCCATGGATTTTATTGACGGTCTGCCTCGATCGAGGTCAGGCCATACTTCTATTTGGGTCATCGTCGATCGCTTGACCAAATCAGCTCATTTCATTCCTATTAGGTCCACTCGGACTGCTCCTCAGCTTGCCAAGTTATATGTGAAGGAAGTCGTTCGACTTCATGGCATTCCTAGCTCTATCGTCTGTGATCGAGACACTATCTTTGCTAGTCACTTCTGGAAGTGCCTACAGTCAGCTTTGGGCCCAAAGCTGAATCTCTCGACTGCTTATCATCCTCAGACCGACGGTCAGACGGAGAGGGTGAATCGTGTTTTAGAGGATCTTTTGCGCTGTTGTATTCTGGATTTCGGAGGTAGTTGGGAGGATCACTTACCGCTTGTAGAGTTCTCCTACAACAACAGCTTTCAGTCTAGTATCGGCATGGCACCTTTCGAGGCTCTTTCTGGAAGGCCATGTCGCTCTCCTGCTTGTTGGTTAGAATCTGGCAAGAAGCTCCTTCTTAGTCCAGATTCAGTTCGGGAATCTTCTGAGAAGATTATTCTTATCCGTCAGAGAATGAAAGAGGCACAGGACCGCCAGAAATCCTACGCGGACAATCGTAGGAAGCCTCTTGAGTTCTCCATTGGTGATCATGTCTTTATTCGGATTTCTCCCATGAAGGGGGTTGTGTGTTTCAGCTCGTCAGGGAAGTTGGCTCCTCGCTATGTCGGACCATTTCCTATTACGGAACGCATCGGCCCCGTTGCTTATTGTGTGGCTTTACCTGCTCATTTCTCTGGAATACATGATGTGTTCCATGTTTCTCAGCTTCGCAAGTGTGTGCGCGACTCTGATTCTATTATCGAGCCTCATATCGTGCCCGATTTGGAGATCTCACCCGATCTATCTATAGAGCAGCAACCTCTTCGTGTGCTTGATTCGGAGATCAGACGTCTTCGAAACAAAGAGGTTCCGCTTGTGAAGATTCAATGGTCGTCTAATCCTAAGGACTGCACTTGGGAGACCAGAGAATCTATCGAACGCTCTTATCCTGGCTTTCTCCCATCTTCTTCTACAGGTGAGAATTCTCTATATTATCTCTATCACTTCTTTGTGGATTTGACGTTATAGACGACATCTATCTTAAGGAATTGCGGGGACGCAATTTTCTTAAGGGGGGGAGTCTGTAACAACCCGGGATTTGCATTACCAATTAATAAATAAAAGTTAGGTTTTTTTATTTATTTTATGAAGCATAAAAGGATTTGGAATAATAAAATTTATTATTTGAAAAGGCTATTTTAATTAAATGGGAAATATGGGATTTTAAAATGAGGATAAAATGTTATTTTTGGAAAGTTAAATATTTGAGGAGAGATTTTAAAATGGGTTTGGATAAGAAAAAATGAGTTTTATAAACATATATGAACACTTAGACTAATTTTGGAAACATGTAAATAACTCTCTTCTTATTGGGTTACAAAACCTAACCCAATAACCCACCCTAAACCTCCTCTATAAATTATCTCATACTCTCATAACCTCGTTCATTCAACCCTAATCAAAACCCTAATCATTTCCTAAAGCTTTCATAACAAAAATGGCCTCCATGCTTAGGAAAGCTCCATCCTCTTCTATATTGGCTTAAGCTAGTTAAAGTAAGGGAAGGTAATGCAAAAACCCTCTTGTAATCCATTTCTAACTCTCTTTAATTTCTGGAAATCATGTTGTAACTCTTGGTTTTATGTGTTTTGGTATTTTTCTAGCTCCTTGATCATCCTCTCTTAGCTTTGGTTAGTGCCATATAGGTGTTTGTTCTTTTGCTTGAGAGGAATACTAGGTAAACCCTCTCCTAATCTATGTATAAGCATCTCTTAATTTCTTTTATTTATTAATTGGTAATGCAAATCCCGGGTTGTTACAGTACCGCTCACGACTATATTCGTTATAAATTTCATTTGTAACGACTATATTCGTTACAAATACACCTTTTTGGTGTAGTGCTCCACAATATCCCGAATCCAGAATGACCTGATAACCTAACTCTAGACTGCCCATGTGGAAATTGGTGGGCACCCAGAGTTTAGGAAGGAAACAATAAACTCCAGGTCAGTCATGGTGACTGGTGTGAGAACTTAAAACAGTTTATCTTTAAAACAAACAACAGGAAGATTTTTAAAGTCAATTTCGCAATGCTTTTGGAAAATGAGACTACCATAAGATCTCCCACCACACACACAATGCAAATGCAGAATTGGAGGAGATTTCTTCTTATGATAGTCAAAGATGCTTACTACGCAAAATCAAATCCTTTTTGATATTATTATTAGTGCATAGTGTAGAAAACATTTCAAAAGTATAATGTAAATCTTAGCCAGCATAGGCATTCCGCACTTATGCCTACTATAGCTACCATGTTCAATAGTAAGTTACCGCCACATTCCATGGCAGGTAATACAACTAAAACCGTACAAGTCACGTATTGTTTCTTTGGATTTCCAACAAATAGTCAGGCCAAGGAACTTCCCATTGCCATATAGGTACGCCTCTGGAAAGACGACCTGAGAAATAACCTAACATTACGGTTAGATCTTTGCCAACACAAGGCCGGGTTACCCCTAACTGGGTAACTACTGACACAAATATGTCATCCCTCGATCGTAACCGATCTTCCCGAGGATCCTCGATTTCCAACAACCACAAAGTAATAAATTTGCAGCAACAACATAGGTTAAGCATCTGGGCTCCATACCATGATACCACCTCTATCCAGAAGGAATGACATACACTAAAGGGGCGCTACCCGCTAATAACCTTGCCGCATCTTTCCTGTTTTGACCATTTCCGGGGTATGAGGTCCGACGAAGTCTCGTCCACAAAGCTACGCTTTGTCACAAAGCCATGCTTTGGGTCAACAAATGATCAAAGTAATGATCACAAAGGTAAATGATCAAACAAATGATCATATCACAAATGATCAAACAATGATCATTACACAGCAACACTCAGCATGCCACGTTACCAAATTGGGAGTATATCGCTGATAACCTTCAACTACATAACCTCTGAGCTCGTACGTCTCAGAGAAGGGTGTTAAGCTAAGAGAATAAATTCTCCGCCACCAACAGAAATGTATTTGAAAGAAACCAGCTTTATATCTCAATTTGTAACGTCAGACATACAACCATACAAGTCTGTTCCGGGATCGAACAGAACCGAAGGCATTTCTCACGAAGCCCTTGCAAATCCGGATAATTTTCAAATCACGTCCGGACTTCCCATCACTAAGGGTGATAAAACCTCTATATCGGAGATCAGCCGATGAAGAGTAACTCGACGGTAATCCTTCCATTTTCAAAAATATTCGGTCTTCAACACCGGTCATCAAATTCAATCCATTACGACGTATCACATATTCGGAATGGGTTATACGACCCAAAGGTCCTTTCCCGGCTAACCGAATAGTGAGCGCTTATTCAAAAATAAGTGTGGCATTCAAATTCAAACAAATCACAACAAATACCCATTCAAGGTAATTATTGATAGTCGGTTATTTAACTATCAATAGGTCTGCACAGCATCATCAGATTCCAAATAATTTTCCAAATTATTTATTTTCCAAAAATATCTTTACAAGATATATAATTTCCACACTTCAACCATTTGAAAACAAATTTCAATTATCCACTTTTCAATTTATCTTTAAAAGATAAAATCTCAAAACAGTTCATTTTATATTGGAAAAACATTTCCATACTTATTTAATAATAAGTAATTCACAAATCTATTTATTTTCAACACTTGGAAAATATTCAATATACTTAAATCACAATTAAGTATATATTTTATGCTTTAAAGAAATCATTTTCTTAAACACATCTATTTGAGTCAAAACGAATGTTACGTAAAACATCGTTACGACGACCCAAAATCACTAGTATAGGGATTCGAAATTAAGATAGATATATAAATCCTAATACTATATAAAACATTTCCTTTCGGAAACCATTTACTATAACAACAATGTTATAGTCCACCATTTCCTTATTCCTCGAAACGTCTATTTCAACAATAAATGTTGAAATCTATGTATTCGATACTTAACACGTTTTAAAACATCTTTTAAAACAATTACTTCATTTCGTAATATCACTTCTCCAAAACATATCCATTTTATTTAATAATATATTCACTGTCCAAAATCGTGAATATACTTCGTTAACACATTTAACGTTTCTACACATTTTACTTAAAAGATTATCCACTGTCCAAAATCGTGGATAAAATTCCCAACCAAACTCTTATTATTACAACATTTAACTTAAAGGATAATTCGCTGTCCAAAATCACGAATATATCTCATTTATTAAACTTCTATGTTTAATTTATCAAATTCAATTGGTTTCGGATTTATAAAACAACATTTATAAATTCCATTTATATTTTATAACAACTTCAAGTTATAAAAATCACTTTATTAACCAATTCTGTCCATATCCCATTTACACGCCAAAATCTAATTTATAAGTAAATTACTTATAAATCTTTTATTTCACAACATCTATTCATTTTATAACTTCACAATTTATAAGTCTATAAATTTCGTTCACTTATGAAATCCATTTATACTTCCGTTTTAACACTTATATAAACTCGTTTTATAATTCCAATATTTTAATTTATAAATATCAACTTTATAAATCTTTTATATAAATCGTTTATAATTTTTTCAAAAATCCCAATTTAAAATCAAAATCGTTATTGTTAAACTTCAAAAATGGATCAGATGATGCAACAGCACCAATCATCAATCACGACATCCAAACATCATATATCAATATGACAACAGAATATATAACAATATCTGTAAATAAAACAATACGGTGAGGAATCCAGTCGGATCCCTCCAACCTGTTTCCCTGCATCCACAGATGTTAGCACAATACCAATTCCGCTCCAGTACGGAATATCGCGGTATATGGGTTTAATAAATATTATCCGCTATTATGCGGCGCAATAGGGTCTCATCCGTTATACAATGCGAGAAATCAACTCCAATATATACATATTGCAATATATATATATATATATTGCTATATACATATATAATACCAATTCCACTTCAATGTGAAATTATCGCGGTATATGTTTTTAATAAATAACCTCCGCTTAATAACGGCGTATAATGTCTATTTCAACACAACAGATATCAATTTAACATCCAATCACACAATCAAGCAATTTTAAATCTAACTATTTAAAATAAAAATCGAAACAATTTCGATTGAGTGAGAAGTTCTCACCTTGTTTCCAATATAGTTTCAGCGTTTATTTCGAATAAAATTAAACACGCGTTTAATTTTACTCAAAATTTTCACTGTCTCCAATCGACTCCAATCCAGTTCCATAGCGTAGAGCTCGTCAAAACGAAGCCAACACAAAAAGTTTCGTCGAATTCCGACCTCGTATGAAAGAGTTATCAAATTTTAAAGTTTGTACAATTAAAAATAAAATTTAATTTACAAATCAATTTCATTTTCAACCCCATCAGATCTGGGCCGTCCATTCTTTCCAAAGCAAATCCTGCCCATCCCCCTTTTCTTCCACATCTCCAGTAAAATGCACGTACGTGAGTTTTCACGTTGAACCCATAGAAGTCGTCATCTTCCACGAATTATCGCGCCCCCCCCCGATGCAGTTGAAGACGATCAGACGAGCTCAACTCGTGCGCCACGCCAAGCCCTACCCACGGCCATGACCACGTGGCACTCGGCCTCCTCATCCTCCCTAAAAACGCGTGCGAACGGCAGCGCTTCCAATCCAATTTGCTGATGATCCACTTCGTTTTAATCGATCATAACCGTTGGATAACAAGATCTCAACGTGCTCTTCAACTTTCGTGTTGAAAGGTTTTCATAATTGTTGATAGATTGGGAGAAATCGAGGAATAAAGAATCGACATTTCTGGCCATTGATGTTGTGAACGGTGGCTAACCCTAGTTGCTAAGGGTTTTGGTGAAAATAGAATGATAGAGGGGCTTTTATAGAAAATATTTCAAAACACTATTCACCCGAAATTTTCCAAACTCCAAACGAAGCGTGCCGGCTGACGTTTCTAAGGTTTACCCCGCGTTACGAACGCAATGGAACATGTTTCGAGAGCTAATTTGATCATCTGTGCGAATTATGGAATTAAATGATCGATTTTAAATTAAACCAATTTCGATGCGTTTTGGCTTGCCCCGGACAAACCGTACATCCGATTGACACGAAATTTGAAACCATACAATAATATCACATTACGGATCCGATGAAACTGGTTTCGTCGAAATCCGAGACCGTTTGAAAAATGACTATTTTAACTCGCCAAATTAAATTTTTTTTTGCGCACATGGGAAACCTTAAGATCATGGTATTCATTGATACTCACTTAAGTAAACCACGCCGTGTGTCTACCCCGCTTTTATTTAGTCGTCGCACATGGATGCGTAACGTTGAAACTCCCACTGATGGTTTGGCACTGGGATTCGAACCTGCCCGGACGCAGTCCTTAGGTTCCCATCTCCCAGCTCCCAAACCAACCGAGCTACGAACGGCGGGTAACTCGCCAAATTAAAATAAAAACAATTTCGATGCGTTTCTAGCTGCCACGGTCAAACGACAACTCCGATTGCTACGAAAATTGAAATCCTATAATAACAACCTATTACGGATCCAATGGAACTAGTTTCGTCCAATTCTGAGACTGTTCGAAAAATGGCTAATTTCACTAATCAATTAAATATTAAAATATTCAATTTTCACAATTTTACTTAAAATTCAATTTTAAAAGTTCTATAACATCACTATAACTTCAATATGATTTAATATAACTTTATAAATAATTTCCAATCACATTAAACCAAATTTTCAATTATTTATCGAATTTCACTATTAAATTATCGATTTAATTATCCAATTAAATCCAGTTATTCGAAAATTAAATTATTCGACTTATTAATTTCACTTATTAATATTTAAAATCAATTAAATATTAAAATTTTAATTAACAGAAATTATGGGTCGTTACAAACTTCCCCCTTAAAAGAATTTCGTCCTCGAAATTACCAAGTAAGAAAAATTCACAAAATCCATTAACTTTTCAAAGAAAACCGTTCAAATTTGATTTTACAAATCTCTTAAGTGATTAACTTTTCCAAAATCCAATAGTTAAACTTCTTACAAAAACTTTACTAAGTTTCCAAAATTTTCAAATTTTTCAAAAATTTTCTAACGCCTTAAATTTTCGGAAAATTTCGCCATAGCCTCCTTTGCACGGCTCGATCCAAAAAAAATGACAGTGTATATATATATCACAAATATACATCTCATCAAGTGATGAGGCATCCCGTAGGGAAAAAAGTGTAAAAGTACGATATTTAATCCGAGATATGTACCTTATATATTATTAACGAGCGTATACGACTAATATAGCGCGAAAGCGAGCTCCAAATGCGAAGCAAACGCCATCCGCACCTACTAAACACTCAACCAAACAAATGAGAACATGTATATATGAAAATAATATCAATATACAACATATCACTATAACAACTACATATGTCAACATAACAAATCAATGTCTATCCCAATCAGTTCATAACCAAATCAATATAGATTCACTTCTCATTAATATTCCTTGAATTGGTTTTCAATTTAATCACATTTGATTCGTTTATCATTGGATTTTACTAACATCCATTTTCATTTCAATTAGTTTACATTCACTAATTTACATTCACATTAGTTCACTTCCAAATTAAATCAAATTCAGTTCATATTCATTTACTTTCAATTTGGATTCAATTACTTTAGCACCAAATTTTATCAATTCAACATCATTAACATTTAATGAATTTATATACAATCAACCAACATCCATATAACAACCAATGTACATTCAACACAACCAAATTATTAATTTTACATTCGATTTGGTTCAACACTTTTAATTCAATTGGTTGATATTAAATTGACTTACATTCAATTATTCAACTTTCAATTTCATTTACTTTTAATGAATTAATACTTACATTCAATTGATTTACATTCAATTATTCATTAATTCAATTACTAATTCATTTTACAAATAAAATTAAATTTCATTTATATAACTCAAGTTCACATTCATTTAATAAATTCACTTTATTAATTTACTTCGATACCCAAAATCAACTTTATTCAACATCACTTAAGTTATATTCCAATTTCAAACAACATTTGTTTCACTTACATTTTCTCATTTTTATAAGTTATACAACTTATATTCAACCTTTCAAAACCCATTTTGAAATCAATTCCAATTTATCTTTTGAATTCCCAAAACAAAATCCAAATTTTCCAATCAACTTTCATTTAAAATAATCTGGCAGCAATTCCTCTTTTGGAAACCCGAAAATGAATACCAATGATGTCGCGATCATCATCGGAATTATTTTCCAGCGACCGAAAAGTGTTTAGAGCTTTCATCTCTCCAAAACAATTTTCCAAAACATCAAATCCTTTCAAACACTTCCCGGGAATTTTATTTCAGATTATAAATCACATTTATAAATCTTTTACTTATAAAATTTCACTTCTTATATATAAGATTATTTTACCATTGTAAATCATTTTAATTATAACTCCATACATTATAATTCATTTGCTTCTACAATTTACTCTTTCACAATTGTTGATTCAAACAACTTTTAATTAACTTATATATTTTTACATTTTCAAACAATCAAACAATTCCATTATATACACTTTAATAATTTGTGAAAAATTATTTCTTTATATACAAAATATAGTCGAGGTAAAATTATTTCATTTACCCAATTTAAAACAATATCGTGCCGAATTGTTCTATATAAGTGTTTAGAGATCCCTATCGATAGAGTTGTACGGACTATACCGACCAGAATCCATATACCACTCAACAAATCAATCATCACAATATAAAACAATTTTATATTCACTAACAAATACGCGCTCATATTTATTATTACACTCAACTCATTCTAGAGCACTACTGACTCTATCTCTAATGAGTAGCACCCAACAGAGCAGGGTTGTCGCTTAACCATATGCTCTGATACCAACTGTAACGAACACGATTTTTCGTCGCTCGAAAATCGACATCAATACGTCCACTGTATCGACTGCCGAGCAATCGAATGCCGGAAAGCCGAATTATTATGGAGAAAAAGAAGAGGTAGAAGAAAACAGAAGAAAAAGAAAGAAGAAACAATAGAAACACAGAAACAGAAACAATATCAGAATCTCACATTCGCTTCGGAACAACATATAGTAGATAAATGAATAATCTTTAATCAAAAGAACTATATCATTTTATACATTACATCATCATCAGAGTTTACAACAACAATACAACACCGGACAGTTATACAAACTTGTCCTCATACAGAATACACAGCGGAATAAATAATATCATATACAAGTGGTACGTCTCGCCATCCAGCTCGCCACTAAGCTCCACAGCATCTTGAATCCAGAATGACCTGATGACCTAACTCTAGACTGCCCGTGTGGAAATTGGTGGGCACCCAGAGTTTAGGAAGGAAACAATAAACTCCAGGTCAGTCATGGTGACTGGTGTGAGAACTTAAAACAGTTTTATCTTTAAAACAAACAACAAGAAGATTTTTAAAGTCAATTTCGCAATGCTTTTGGAAAATGAGACTACCATAAGACCTCCCGCCACACACACAATGCAAACGCAGAATTGGAGGAGATTTCTTCTTATGATAGTCAAAGATGCTTACTACGCAAAATCAAATCCTTTTTTATATTATTATTAGTGCATAGTGTAGAAAACTTTTCAAAAGTATAATATAAATCTTAGCCAGCATAGGCATTCTGCACTTATGCCTACTATAGCTACCATGTTCAATAGCAGGTTACCACCACATTCCATGGCAGGTAATACAACTAAAACCGTACAAGTCATGTATTGTTTCTTTGTATTTCCAACAAATGGTCAGGCTAAGGAACTTCCTATTGCCACATAGGTACGCCTCTGGAAAGACGACCCGAGAAATAACCTAACATTACGGTTAGATCTCTGCCAACACAAGGCCGGGTTACCCCTAATTGGGTAACTACTAACACGAATATGTCATCCCCCGATCGTAACCGATCTTCCCGAGGATCCTCGATTTCCAACAACCACAAAGTAATAAATTTTCAGCAACAACATAGGTTAAGCATCTGGGCTCCATACCATGATACCACCTCTATCCAGAAGGAATGACATACACTAAAGGGGCGCTACCCGTTAATAACCTTGCCGCATCTTTCCTGTTTTGACCATTTCCGGGGTGTGAGGTCCGACGAAGTCTCGTCCACAAAGCTACGCTTTGTCACAAAGCCATGCTTTGGGTCAACAAATGATCAAAGTAATGATCACAAAGATAAATGATCAAACAAATGATCATATCACAAATGATCAAACAATGATCATTACACAGCAACAATCAGAATGCCACGTTACTAAATTGGGAGTATATCGCTGATAACCTTCAACTACATAACCTCTGAGCTCGTACGTCTCAGAGAAGGGTGTTAAGATAAGAGAATAAATTCTCCGCCACCAACAGAAATGTATTTGAAAGAAACCAGCTTTATATCTCAATTTGTAACGTCAGACATACAACCATACAAGTCTGTTCCGGGATCGAACAGAACCGAAGGCACTTCTCACGAAGCCCTTGCAAATCCGGATAATTTTCAAATCACGTCCGGACTTCCCATCACTAAGGGTGATAAAACCTCTATATCGGAGATCAGCCGATGAAGAGTAACTCGACGGTAATCCTTCCATTTTCAAAAATATTCGGTCTTCAACACCGGTCATCAAATTCAATCCATTACGACGTATCACATATTCGGAATGGGTTATACGACCCAAAGGTCCTTTCCCGGCTAACCGAATAGTGAGCGCTTATTCAAAAATAAGTGTGGCATTCAAATTCAAACAAATCACAACAAATACCCATTCAAGGTAATTATTGATAGTCGGTTATTTAACTATCAATAGGTCTGCACAGCATCATCAGATTCCAAATAATTTTCCAAATTATTTATTTTCCAAAAATATCTTTACAAGATATATAATTTCCACACTTTAACCATTTGAAAACAAATTTCAATTATCCACTTTTCAATTTATCTTTAAAAGATAAAATCTCAAAACAGTTCATTTTATATTGGAAAAACATTTCCATACTTATTTAATAATAAGTAATTCACAAATCTATTTATTTTCAACACTTGGAAAATATTCAATATACTTAAATCACAATTAAGTATATATTTTATGCTTTAAGGAAATCATTTTCTTAAACAAATCTATTTGAGTCAAAACGAATGTTACGTAAAACATCGTTACGACGACCCAAAATCACTAGTATAGGGATTCGAAATTAAGAAAGATATATAAATCCCAACACTATATAAAACATTTCCTTTCGGAAACCATTTACTATAACAACAGTGTTATAGTCCACCATTTCATTATTCCTCGAAACGTCTATTTCAACAATAAATGTTGAAATCTATGTATTCGATACTTAACACGTTTTAAAACATCTTTTAAAACAATTACTTCATTTCGTAATATCACTTCTCCAAAACATATCCATTTTATTTAATAATATATTCACTGTCCAAAATCGTTAATATACTTCGTTAACACATTTAACGTTTCTACACATTTTACTTGAAAGATTATCCACTGTCCAAAATCGTGGATAAAATTCCCAACCAAACTCTTATTATTACAACATTTAACTTAAAGGATAATTCGCTGTCCAAAATCACGAATATATCCCCTTTATTAAACTTTTATGTTTAATTTATCAAATTCTATTGGTTTCGGATTTATAAAACAACGTTTATAAATTCCATTTATATTTTATAACAACTTCAAGTTATAAAAATCACTTTATTAACCAATTCTGTCCATATCCCATTTACACGCCAAAATCTAATTTATAAGTAAATTACTTATAAATCTTTTATTTCACAACATCTATTCATTTTATAACTTCACAATTTATTAGTCTATAAATTTCGTTCACTTATGAAATCCATTTATACTTCCTTTTTAACACTTATAAAAACTCGTTTTATAATTCCAATATTTTAATTTATAAATATCAACTTTATAAATCTTTTATATAAATCGTTTATAATTTTTTCAAAAATCCCAATTTAAAATCAAAATCGTTATTTTTAAACTTCAAAAATGGATCCGATGATGCAACAACACCAATCATCAATCACGACATCCAAACATCATATATCAATATGACAACAGAATATATAACAATATCTGTAAATAAAACAATATGGTGAGGAATCCAATTGGATCCCTCCAGCCTGTTTCCCTGCATCCACAGATGTTAGCACAATACCAATTCCGCTCCAGTACGGAATATCGCGGTATATGGGTTTAATAAATATTATCCGCTATTATGCGGCGCAATAGGGTCTCATCCGCTATACAATGCGGGAAATCAACTCCAATATATACATATTCCAATATATATATATTGCTATATACATATATAATACCAATTCCACTTCAATGTGAAATTATCGCGGTATATATTTTTAATAAATAACCTCCGCTTAATAACGGCGTATAATGTCTATTTCAACACAACAGATATCAATTTAACATCCAATCACACAATCAAGAAATTTTAAATCTAACTATTTAAGATAAAAATCGAAACAATTTCGATTGAGTGAGAAGTTCTCACCTTGTTTCCAATATAGTTTCAGCATTTATTTCGAATAAAATTAAACACGCGTTTAATTTTTCTCAAAATTTTCACTATCTCCAATCGACCCCAATCCAGTTCCATAGCGTAGAGCTCGTCAAAATGAAGCCAACGCAAAAAGTTTTGTCGAATTCCGACATCGTATGAAAGAGTTATCAATTTTTAAAGTTTGTACAATTAAAAATAAAATTTAATTTACAAATCAATTTCATTTTCAACCCCATCAGATCTGGGCCGTCCATTCCTTCCAAAGCAAATCCAGCCCGTCCCCCTTTTCTTCCCCATCTCCAGTAAAACGCACGTACGTGAGTTTTCACGTTGAACCCATAGAAGTCGTCATCTTCCACGAATTATCGCGGCCCCCCCGATGCAGTTGAAGACGATAAGACGAGCTCAACTCGTGTGCCACGCAAAGCCCTACCCACGGCCATGACCACGTGGCACTCGACCTCCTCATCCTCCCTAAAAACGCATGCGAACGGCAGCGCTTCCAACCCAATTTGCCGATGACCCACTTTGTTTTAATCGATCATAACCGTTGGATAACAAGATCTCAACGTGCTCTTCAACTTTCGTGTTGAAAGGTTTTCATAATTGTTGATAGATTAGGAGAAATCGAGGAAGAAAGAATCGACATTTCAGGCTATTGATGTTGTGAATGGCGGCTAACCCTAGTTGCTAAGGGTTTTGGTGAAAATAGAATTATAGAGGGGCTTTTATAGAAAATATTTCAAAACACTATTCACCCAAAATTTTCCGAACTCCAAACGAAGCGTGTCGGCTGACATTTCTAAGGTTTACCCCACATTCCGAACGCAATGGAACGTATTTCGGGAGCTAATTCGATCATCTGTGCGAGTTATGGAATTAAACGATCGATTTTAAATTAAACCGATTTCGATGCGTTTTGGCTTGCCCGGACAAACCGTACATCCGATTGACACGAAATTTGAAACCATACAATAATATCACATTACGGATCCGATGAAACTGATTTCGTCAAAATCCGAGACCATTTGAAAAATGACTATTTTAACTCGCCAAATTAAAATTAAAACAATTTCGATGCGTTTCGAGCTGCCACGGTCAAACGACAACTCTGATTGCTACGAAAATTGAAATCCGATAATAACAAACTATTACGGATCCATTGGAACTAGTTTCGTCCAATTCTGAGACTATTTGAAAAATGGCTAATTTCACTAGTCGATTAAATATTAAAATATTCAATTTTCACAATTTTACTTAAAATTCAATTTTAAAAGTTCTATAACATCACTATAACTTCAATATGATTTAATATAACTTATAAATCATTTCCAATCACATTAAACCCAATTTTCAATTATTTCTGGAATTTCACTATTAAATTATCGATTTAATTATCCAATTAAATCCAGTTATTCGAAAATTAAATTATTCGACTTATTAATTTCACTTATTAATATTTAAAATCAATTAAATATTAAAATTTTAATTAACAGAAATTATGGGTCGTTACAAACTTCCCCCTTAAAAGAATTTCGTCCTCGAAATTACCAAGTAAGAAAAATTCACAAAATCCATTAACTTTTCAAAGCAAACCGTTCAAATTTGATTTTACAAATCTCTTAAGTGTTTAACTTTTCCAAAATCCAATAGTTAAACTTCTTACAAAAACTTTACTAAGTTTCCAAAATTTTCAAATTTCTCAAAAATATTCTAACGCCTTAAATTTTCGAAAAATTTCACCATAGCCTCATTTGCGCGGCTCGATCCGAAAAAAATGACAGTGTATATATATCACAAATATACATCTCATCAAGTGATGAGGCATCCCGTAGGGAAAAAAGTGTAAAAGTACGATATTTAATCCGAGATATGTACCTTATATATTATTAGCGAGCGTATACGACTAATATAGCGCGAAAGCGAGCTCCAAATGCGAAGCAAACGCCATACGCACCTACTAAACACTCAACCAAACAAATGAGAACATGTATATATGAAAATAATATCAATATACAACATATCACTATAACAACTACATATGTCAACATAACAAATCAATGTCTATCCCAATCAGTTCATAACCAAATAAATATAGATTCACTTCTCATTAATATTCCTTGAATTGGTTTTCAATTTAATCACATTTGATTCGTTTATCATTGGATTTTACTAACATCCATTTTCAATTCAATTAGTTTACATTCACTAATTTAAATTCACATTAGTTCACTTCCAAATTAAATCAAATTCAGTTCATATTCATTTACTTTCAATTTGGATTCAATTACTTTAGCTTCAAATTTTATCAATTCAACATCATTAACATTTAATGAATTTATATACAATCAACCAACATCCATATAACAACCAATGTACATTCAACACAACCAAATTATTAATTTTACATTCGATTTGGTTCAACACTTTTAATTCAATTGGTTGATATTAAATTGACTTACATTCAATTATTCAACTTTCAATTTCATTTACTTTTAATGAATTAATACTTACATTCAATTGATTTACATTCAATTATTCATTAATTCAATTACTAATTCATTTTACAAATAAAATTGAATTTCATTTATATAACTCAAGTTCACATTAATTTAATAAATTCACTTTATTAATTTACTTCGATACCCAAAATCAACTTTATTCAACATCACTTAAGTTATATTCCAATTTCAAACAACATTTTTTTCACTTACATTTTCTCATTTTTATAAGTTATACAACTTATATTCAACCTTTCAAAACCCATTTTGAAATCAATTCCAATTTATCTTTTGAATTCCCAAAACAAAATCCAAATTTTCCAATCAACTTTCATTTAAAATAATCTGGCAACAATTCCTCTTTTGGAAACCCGAAAATGAATACCAAGGATGTCGTGATCATCATCGGAATTATTTTCCAGCGACCGAAAAGAGTTTAGAGCTTTCATCTCTCCAAAAC
Source organism: Allium fistulosum (assembly GCA_030737815.1). Lineage (NCBI taxonomy): Eukaryota > Viridiplantae > Streptophyta > Magnoliopsida > Asparagales > Amaryllidaceae > Allium > Allium fistulosum. The sequence continues at coordinate 297,966,383 of CM060905.1, read as the reverse complement.
AATTTTCCAAAACATCAAATCCTTCCAAACACTTCCCTGGAATTTTATTTCAGATTATAAATCACATTTATAAATCTTTTACTTATAAAATTTCACTTCTTATATATAAGATTATTTTACCATTGTATATCATTTTAATTATAACTCCATACATTATAATTCATTTGCTTCTACAATTTACTCTTTCACAATTGTTGATTCAAACAACTTTTAATTAACTTATATATTTTTACATTTTCAAACAATCAAACAATTCCATTATATACACTTTAATAATTTGTGAAAAATTATTTCTTTATATACAAAATATAGTCGAGGTAAAATTATTTCATTTACCCAATTTAAAACAATATCGTGCCAAATTGTTCTATATAAGTGTTTAGATATCCCTATCGATAAAGTTGTACGGACTATACCGACCAGAATCCATATACCACTCAACAAATCAATCATCACAATATAAAACAATTTTATATTCACTAACAAATACGCGCTCATATCTATTATTACACTCAACTCATTCTAGAGCACTACTGACTCTATCTCTAATGAGTAGCACCCAACAGAGCAGGGTTGTCGCTTAACCATATGCTCTGAGACCAACTGTAACGAACACGATTTTTCGTCGCTCGAAAATCGACATCAATACGTCCACTATATCGACTGCCGAGCAATCGAATGCCGGAAAGCCGAATTGTTATGGAGAAAAAGAAGAGGTAGAAGAAACTAGAAGAAAAAGAAAGAAGAAACAACAGGAACACAGAAACAGAAACAATATCAGAATCTCACATTCGCAGCGGAACAACATATAATAGATAAATGAATAATCTTTAATCAAAAGAACTATATTATTTTATACATTACATCATCATCAGAGTTTACAACAACAATACAACACCGGACAGTTATACAAACTTGTCCTCATACAGAATACACAGCGGAATAAATAATATCATATACAAGTGGTACGTCTCGCCATCCAGCTCGCCACTAAGCTCCACAGCATCCCGAATCCAGAATGACCTGATAACCTAACTCTAGACTGCCCGTGTGGAAATTGGTGGGCACCCAGAGTTTAGGAAGGAAACAATAAACTCCAGGTCAGTCATGGTGACTGGTGTGAGAATTTAAAACAGTTTATCTTTAAAACAAACAACATGAAGATATTTAAAGTCAATTTCGCAATGCTTTTGGAAAATGAGACTACCATAAGACATCCCGCCACACACATAATGCAAACGCAGAATTGGAGGAGATTTCTTCTTATGATAGTCAAAGATGCTTATTACGCAAAATCAAATCCTTTTTGATATTATTATTAGTGCATAGTGTAGAAAACATTTCAAAAGTATAATATAAATCTTAGCCAGCATAGGCATTCCGCACTTATGCCTACTATAGCTACCATGTTCAATAGCAGGTTACCGCCACATTCCATGGCAGGTAATACAACTAAAACCGTACAAGTCACGTATTGTTTCTTTGGATTTCCAACAAATGGTCAGGCTAAGGAACTTCCCATTGCCACATAGGTACGCCTCTGGAAAGACGACCTGAAAAATAACCTAACATTACGGTTAGATCTCTGCCAACACAAGGCCGGGTTACCCCTAACTGGGTAACTACTGACACGAATATGTCATCCCCCGATCGTAACCGATCTTCCCGAGGATCCTCGATTTCCAACAACCATAAAGTAATAAATTTGCAGCAACAACATAGGTTAAGTATCTGGGCTCCATACCATGATACCACCTCTATCCAGAAGGAATGACATACACTAAAGGGGCGCTACCCCCTAATAACCTGGCCGCATTTTTCCTGTTTTGACCATTTCCGGGGTGTGAGGTCCGATGAAGTCTCGTCCACAAAGCTACGCTTTGTCACAAAGCCATGCTTTGGGTTAACAAATGATCAAAGTAATGATCACAAAGATAAATGATCAAACAAATGATCATATCACAAATTATCAAACAATGATCATTACACAGCAACACTCAGCATGCCACGTTACCAAATTGGGAGTATATCGCTGATAACCTTCAACTACATAACCTCTGAGCTCGTACGTCTCAGAGAAGGGTGTTAAGCTAAGAGAATAAATTCTCCGCCACCAACAAAAATGTATTAGAAAGAAACCAGCTTTATATCTCAATTTGTAACGTCAGACATACAACCATACAAGTCTGTTCCGGGATCGAACAGAACCGAAGGCACTTCTCACGAAGCCCTTGCAAATCCGGATAATTTTCAAATCACGTCCGGACTTCCCGTCACTATGGGTGATAAAACCTCTATATCGGAGATCAGCCGATGCAGAGTTACTCGACGGTAATCCTTCCATTTTCAAAAATATCCGGTCTTCAACATTGGTCGTCAAATGCAATCCATTACGACGTATCACATATTCGGAATGGGTTATACGATCCTAAGGTCCTTTCTCGGCTAACCGAATAGTGAGCGCTTATTCAAAAATAAGCGTGGCATTCAAATTCAAACAAATCACAACAAATACCTATTCAAGGTAATTATTGATAGTCGGTTATTTAACTATCAATAGGTCTACACAGCATCATCAGATTCCAAATAATTTTCCAAATTATTTATTTTCCAAAAATATCTTTACAAGATATATAATTTCCACACTTCAACCATTTGAAAACAAATTTCAATTATCCACTTTTCAATTTATCTTTAAAAGATAAAATCTCAAAACAGTTCATTTTATATTGGAAAAACATTTCCATACTTATTTAATAATAAGTAATTCACAAATCTATTTATTTTCTACACTTGGAAAATATTCAATATACTTAAATCACAATTAAGTATATATTTTATTCTTTAAGGTAATCATTTTCTTAAACACATCTATTTGAGTCAAAACGAATGTTACGTAAAACATCGTTACGACGACCCAAAACCACTAGTTAGGGATTCGAAATTAAGATAGATATACAAATCCCAACACTATATAAAAATTTCCTTTCGGAAACCATTTACTATAACAACAGTGTTATAGTCCACCATTTCCTTATTCCTCGAAACGTCTATTTCAACAATAAATATTGAAATCTATGTATTCGATACTTAACACGTTTTAAAACATCTTTTAAAACAATTACTTCATTTCGTAATATCACTTCTCCAAAACATATCCATTTTATTTAATAATATATTCACTGTCCAAAATCGTTAATATACTTCGTTAACACATTTAACGTTTCTACACATTTTACTTGAAAGATTATCCACTGTCCAAAATCGTGGATAAAATTCCCAACCAAACTCTTATTATTACAACATTTAACTTAAAGGATAATTCGCTGTCCAAAATCACGAATATATCCCCTTTATTAAACTTTTATGTTTAATTTATCAAATTCTATTGGTTTCGGATTTATAAAACAACGTTTATAAATTCCATTTATATTTTATAACAACTTCAAGTTATAAAAATCACTTTATTAACCAATTCTGTCCATATCCCATTTACACGCCAAAATCTAATTTATAAGTAAATTACTTATAAATCTTTTATTTCACAACATCTATTCATTTTATAACTTCACAATTTATTAGTCTATAAATTTCGTTCACTTATGAAATCCATTTATACTTCCTTTTTAACACTTATAAAAACTTGTTTTATAATTCCAATATTTTAATTTATAAATATCAACTTTATAAATCTTTTATATAAATCGTTTATAATTTTTTCAAAAATCCCAATTTAAAATCAAAATCGTTATTTTTATACTTCAAAAATGGATCCGATGATGCAACAGCACCAATCATCAATCACGACATCCAAACATCATATATCAATATGACAACAGAATATATAACAATATCTGTAAATAAAACAATACGGTGAGGAATCCAGTCGGATCCCTCCAACCTGTTTCCCTGCATCCACAGATGTTAGCACAATACCAATTCCGCTCCAGTACGGAATATCGCGGTATATGGGTTTAATAAATATTATCCGCTATTTTGCGGCGCAATAAGGTCTCATCCGCTATACAATGCGGGAAATCAACTCCAATATATACATATTCCAATATATATATATATATTGCTATATACATATATAATACCAATTCCACTTCAATGTGAAATTATCGCGGTATATGTTTTTAATAAATAACCTCCGCTTAATAACGGCGTATAATGTCTATTTCAACACAACAGATATCAATTTAACATCCAATCACACAATCAAGCAATTTTAAATCTAACTATTTAAAATAAAAATCGAAACAATTTCGATTGAGTGAGAAGTTCTCACCTTGTTTCCAATATAGTTTCAGCGTTTATATCGAATAAAATTAAACACGCGTTTAATTTTACTCAAAATTTTCACTGTCTCCAATCGACTCCAATCCAGTTCCATAGCGTAGTGCTCGTCAAAACGATGCCAACGCAAAAAGTTTCGTCGAATTCCGACCTCGTATGAAAGAGTTATCAATTTTTAAAGTTTGTACAATTAAAAATAAAATTTAATTTACAAATCAATTTCATTTTCTACCCCATCAGATCTGGGCCGTCCATTCCTTCCCAAGCAAATCCAGCCCGTCCCCCTTTTCTTCCCCATCTCCAGTAAAATGCACGTACGTGAGTTTTCACGTTGAACCCATAGAAGTCGTCATCTTCCACGAATTATCACGGCCCCCCCGATGCAGTTGAAGACGATCAGACGAGCTCAACTCGTGCGCCACGCCAAGCCCTACCCAGGTCCATGACCACGTGGCACTCGGCCTCCTCATCCTCCCTAAAAACGCGTGCGAATGGCAGCGCTTCCAACCCAATTTGCCGATGATCCACTTCGTTTTAATCGATCATAACCGTTGGATAACAAGATCTCAACGTGCTCTTCAACTTTCGTGTTGAAAGGTTTTCATAATTGTTGATAGATTAGGAGAAATCGAGGAAGAAAGAATCGAAATTTCTGGCCATTGATGTTGCGAACGGCGGCTAACCCTAGTTGCTAAGGGTTTTGGTGAAAATAGAATGATAGAGGGGTTTTTATAGAAAATATTTCAAAACACTATTCACCCGAAATTTTCCGAACTCCAAACGAAGCGTGCCGGCTGATGTTTCTAAGGTTTACCCCGCATTCCAAATGCAATGGAACGTGTTTCGGGAGCTAATTCGATCATTTGTGCGAGTTATGGAATTAAACGATCGATTTTAAATTAAACCGATTTCGATGCGTTTTGGCTTGCCCCGGACAAACCGTACATCCGATTGACACGAAATTTGAAACCATACAATAATATCACATTATGGATCCGATGAAACAGGTTTCGTCGAAATCCGAGACGGTTTGAAAAATGACTATTTTAACTCGCCAAATTAAAATTAAAACAATTTCGATGCGTTTCGAGCTGCCACGGTCAAACGACAACTCCGATTGCTACGAAAATTGAAATCCGATAATAAAAAACTATTATGGATCCAATGGAACTAGTTTCGTCCAATTCTGAGACTGTTCAAAAAATGGCTAATTTCACTAGTCGATTAAATATTAAAATATTCAATTTTCACAATTTTACTTAAAATTCAATTTTAAAAGTTCTATAACATCACTATAACTTAAATATGATTTAATATAATTTTATAAATCATTTCCAATCACATTAAACCCAATTTTCAATTATTTCTGGAATTTCGCTATTAAATTATCGATTTAATTATCCAATTAAATCCAGTTATTCGAAAATTAAATTATTCGACTTATTAATTTCACTTATTAATATTTAAAATCTACTAAATATTCAAATTTTAATTAACAGAAATTCTGGGTCGTTACAAATCGAGTGCCGGAAATACCAGATCATTAGAGGAAAAAGAAGAAGAGATAGAGGAAGAAATAGAACAACAACACAGAATCTCACAATCGCAGCGGAACAATATATAATAGACAATAACATATCTTTATACAAAAAGAACTTCAACTGTTATTTACACATTACATCATCAGAGTACAACACATCAATAATTCAATATTGGACAGTTATAATAACTTGTCCTCACTAGTGCTGAATATACAGCCTACAATACACAGTGGAATAAAATCAAATACGTAGGATACGCCTTCGTCATCCAGCTCGTCCCTGAGCTCCATAGCATCCTATCATGTATCTGTAATACTCGGTCTGACCCGTGCATTATAATAAAATAACACCGGAGTCAGTCTGGAAAACCAGCATGAGAAAACACACTCAATTTGAATTATTACCATTGTCAAAATCCTTTGAAAAACAAAGGTATCTCGCAAGACCACGTCACACATAAACATGATGGGTTTTACCTTACGATAACCAAAACACTTTATATAAAATCATCTGATATTATAATAGTGTCTAAGTACAAATAATTTAGCTGAAATTGTTAAATTAATTAAATTCTAGCATACTAGGCTCTACAACCAAAACCGTAAAGGCACGTATTGGAGAATGGATTCCATACGAATGACTAGGCAGTGGGGTACCACCTGTCATAGTACACATCTAGAAAAATGTACCGAGGACCATACCGGGATCCCCTGTAACACAAGTCCGGACTAACCATAAACTGGATAGAACGAATATGCTATAACCTCGGGTGTTCCCACCCTTTCCGAGTTCTTCCGCGCACCGTAGTAATAATATCTGAGGGTATCTAGAAAGGTGATAAACATACCCTAATTGGGTGCGACCCACTTAGCCTTGCTGCATCTCCCCTGATTTTTAGTCATTCCCAGTTGATGAGGCTAGAGGTTATGATTAACTTTTTAAGGAATTTCACTAAAAATGCTCATTGTCCTCCACTGACAATGTACTGATAGCATTCATCCATACAAGTCCGTTCTGGGTCTGAACGAAACCGAAGGCACTATTCCTACTACATCCGTTTTGAAATCATCCTCAGGATTAGTAGCGATTAGCCCTTGCACTTCAATGCTCCATCTTCGATTCCAGGCTCTTGTCTTCATTTGAAAACGTATTCGTTGGATCGAAGTGGTTTTCGGATAACTTATATGATCCCGGTTTCTTCGAAACAACGTTCGATATTTTCGGTAAACCCAACCCGTTTCTTTAGGAAATAAACAGACGAAAATAAGATCGGGGATCACCTCCTAACCATTAGTGGACTGATTTCCTTATTATCGTCCTAGAAGAACGAAATGAGTTTATACGTACAGTATAGCACCTCGAACGGTAACTGTACCATATAATTCCCTTGTTTCCCTAGATATTCCCAAAGTTATGTTTTTGGGTCCAGATTTGATAGTCGGTTATTTAACTATTAAACAATCATTCAACCAAATATTTCATTTCCTACTGAATTTCACTAAGTCTTATTCAGTTTAAACTTAAATTTCAATCGCTTAAATCTCTTAATCCAAAATATATACTTATCTTACTGAATTTAGTATATTCATAAACTATCCTTTTCAAAAATATTTGAAAACTCTTTAAAATAATAAGAAAAGTACCACTGCGGTATCGATCATGGATTCACAGCTCAATGGTTACGTCTCTATCCCAGAGAAATCCAAAAACTTATCTGCAGGCAATCTCTGCCTCCAATTTCGCCACGAAAGTATACCGTTACTTTCCGAAAACTTTATTTAATAATTTTTCTCAAAATAACACTTATAAATTTCTATAATAATTTCCCAAGTTAAATTTTAGGCAAATACTCTTTATCAAAATAACACTTATAAAAGTTATTATATAAAAATATTAATATTGAATAATTTATCTTTTTTAAAAAATAATACTGATTAATTCTTAAATAATAATTAACTTAATACCAACTCATTATAACTAACTTAATTAATAATTAAATATACTTTAAACAATTTAAAACAATTACAAAATTTTGAAACAATAATTAATTCTAATTTATTAATAAGATTCTAGTCGATTTACAAAACTTATTTATAAACTTATAATCCATTTTGACAAATTCGAAAATATTTAAATATCTGATTTTCTGGAATATTTTTAACCACTTTTGAATTACCTAGTTTTAATAATTTAAAATCCTCCTTTTAAAATAAACTTAACTTATCGATAAAATATATTTTCCAATTCCAATATAGCTTGTCTAATATTTATAAACCCCTCTCGATTTATCACCAATTCGATTTACGTCCCAATTTGTTAAATCCCCTTTCACATTTCTAAAAGTAAATTTATCATTTTTACTTTAAACCGATTTACACATCTCGTTATAAATCCTCATAGTGAATTTATAATTTTAATTTTTCTACTGATGATCACTTCACTTTATTTATAAACCTTGTTTATAAATCTCATAGTCTCATTTCCCGTATATAACGGTTTCACAATACTTAATCGATTATAAATCGATTTCTAAATTGAATTCCATTTTTAAATCAATTTCTTAGATAACCCAACTATATTCCAAAACCCACTAAATTTTGATTCCGCTTCCACTTCATAATTTAAATTCTTATTTAATATCTAGTATAATTATTTTATATTTTATTTTCAAATTTCCTTTTTATTTTCCCAACTATTTAAAATCTCGATTTTTAAAATAAATCCTTTTACACTTAAACAAACATCGCCTAAGTTTTATCATTTAAAATTCTTTTATTTACGTTATTCCAAAATCTCTATTTCCTATATTCCGCAATTATTAAGTACAAATTTAAAATCAAACTATTTATTTTACCCAAACTCTTTTCTTTTAATTAATCCAAATTTCACTATAAATATTTTACTTCCAATTTCCCTTTTTATTTCCTTTTTTCCAAATTCAAAACATATATTATTGGTATTTAAAGATACCAAAAATATAGGCCAAAACTACCATAGCCCAATAGATTCAAATCGCACTATAATCTACCAAGATTTATTTAAACAGATCATATATCAATATACATGAAATTTAATTCAACATTTTTTGGTATTCCAGTTGGATCCCTCCAACCTGTATCCCTGCATCCACGGATGTTAATACAACATAAAAATACCAATCCCACTTCGAGGGGGATATCGCGGTATATAGGGTCATCCGCTATTATGCGGGGAGCATAGGGTCTCATCCGCTAAAAATATGCGGGAATATCACTCTGACTACTAATATATACTACTATTATAATATCACATTCAACTGATAATAATTTTATCAATTCACTAAATCAATCAATAATTTATTTTAACTATTTACAGTAATCCAAATTTGAGTGAGATTAACTCACCTTGATTTTTATTGGTATCCAAACGTTTTGTTTTTGAATTAAAATTGAACTGGCATTCAATTTTAACCCAAAATTATAACAAGCTCAAATCCGTCCAAACCAATTCCATTTCGAAGCATTCGTCATCATGAGCACAACGCAATAAATTTCGTTCCAATCCATCCTCGTATGAGAGAGTTATTAATTTTATAAGCTATCGGACATTTTTAAATTAAATAAATTAAACTAATTCAACTTATAACAAAATTACCCTTATACCCCTGCATTCTACTTCCCCAAAATGATTACCGCCTATTCCAAAAATTTAAACCCACCATGCCCGAACTTTGCTCCACCCCATTTCCCTCCGCTCCTTCATTAAAATCAAATTCGACAATTCCGGCAAGCTTCTCACCGAACTCCGCACCCTATGCCACCAAAAACGCCTCACTTGAAGTAGCCATGAAAAATAGACGTTTACTCCCCCTTCATACTATAGCACGGCCATGCATCCCCCTACGAGGCGCCGAGCTTCACAACTGTTCGGCCAGAGATGCACTTTCCTATGCTGAACTCGAACATGACCTCGAATCCTCCCATCGATCATCATAGCGATCGTTTTCTCAAGTCCTAGCTTCGCCGATACGAATGGCCTTCTCCTGAGCATCGTGCGTGCACACGCTCGTCCCTTTAACACCCACTGTCGAACTTCACGATCGACCACCGCATCTTACCACCATCCTTCGGCATGTACAACTATGCAATAAAAACCCAGAGATTCAGGCTTTTTTTCAAAAGTGAAGCTTTCTTTTCTTTTTTTCTTTTTTTGTTTCGGCCATTTCTGTTGGACTGGGATGAGAAGGAATGGAAGGAGATGAAAAACAGGAATTGTAGTTGGTAGTTTCTTTTTTTTTATAGCCGAATAGATGAATTATTCTTTTTTTCAACAGTTGCGCATAATGCTTGAAGGAGTAAAGAGAGTGCAACGTGATGTAGAAGAGAAAGGCAAGGTCACATCTGATTGGATGGAATATGGCTGAAAAGAAAGGTTGACTTGACAATTTATTAATTAAATTTCCAAAATATCTCGATCTACGTAACTCAAAATCTCAAACCTCTATCGAGGCATGCCGCCAGGTGTTTATAATATTATAACCCTACTCCGAACACAATGGAAAAGGTTTCGAGTCCTAATTCGATCGTATGGAGAAGATAGCTTTTTGGACCCAATTATTAGATTAAATTTTCGATATTAATTTCAGCGCGTTTCTATCTCGTACGACCAAACGATAACTCCAAACGTACGAAATTTAAAACCCGATAATAATACACTATTACGGATCGAATAGAACTGGTTCGTTGAAATTCGAGAGTCTGCCCCGGAAGGCTATTTATAAATGTTAATTCAAACGATATATTTTTAAAACTGAACAAATCACTTTTAAATTCAATTTAAAAAGTTTTATTATCTTCATTATTGCTAATATAAATTTTTTAAGCCTTTAAATTATTTTTAACAAGCTTAAAACCCAAGATTCAATGTTTTAACCAATTTCCAATTATTAAATTCAATAATTAAATTATCCAATAAACCATTATATTTGAAGTTCAAGTTAAAAATTAACTTTTAAATATTTAAAATCAGTTAAATATTTCAATTTAAAATAACCAAAATTCTAGGTCGTTACATTTCTCCCCCCTTACAAGAATTTCGTTCCTGAAATTGTTAGGTAAGAAGAATGGTCCAAAACCCATTAACTATTTCCAAAACCAAACAGTTTAAACAACTTCCCAAAATCAATTCATTGAAAACACATTAACACTTTTAATAATTTCCAACTTCATCCATAGATTTCAAATAATATTATTTTCTGAACAATTTCAAGTTATAAACCAAATCAAATTTATTTATTAAAAAATTTCTTAAAATTTTCTAACTCCTTGAATTTTCAAAAAATTTCATCAGCGTCTTCTTTGTGCAGCTAGATCCAAACAACTACAAATCGCCTCTACGGGCCCAAACCATCAAAATAAAACAAAAGCCAAGTGGCTCAATCATAAAATCATCAAATTCAAACACAATTTAAACATGTACCTTTTTGTCGGGCAATCAAATTTTACTTCTGATAACGAAGACATCAATTTAGCATTTGCTTTTAAATACCTGCACCTTACTTACCAATAATATCCAATCATACAATTGAAAAGCAGTTTATTCAGCATTTTAAATTTCCAATATTTATTTCACCCAAAACCCGTACGATGTACATATATCATTCGTACGCAATATCAAATCCGATCGCTCACTCGATCATACAATTTCACTTCTGAACCAGTATCGTTCACACGACAATCTAGTGCGGACTCAGATCTGGTTCCTTGATCAAAAACCGTTATTCTCCTTGCATAGCCATATACTATGATAGAGATCCCATAATCAATCAAAAATCCATATCCAGGGTTCGCCGTCGAAAATCGAGTGAAAAATCCTAACTCGGATCGATATAAACTATCTCGAAATTCTGTGCTCGAATCTGGATCAAATCATTATGCAAATAAAATAGTATACGTACAACTTACATATTTATTTCAAATTGATTCTTAGTTATACCAATTTTCATATTCACAATTATCCTTCTCACTTATAATTCGAGTATTTACTGAGTATATTTCCTTTCAATTCTAATTTCACTTAAGAATTTCCCATTTAAATTTCTTAATTCAATTATAAACTTTTTATACAAAAGTTCTTATGCTTATTACCACTTCCCAACTTAATTTTATATCCATTTCAATTCAAATTAAATTTTATTTCCAAATTTTATTTTGTTTAGTCCAACTCGAACTAATTTTTCAATTTCACTTTTTTTAACATAATCCAAGTTAAATCCCATTCCAGTACTCAATTTCAATTCCATTTACTAACTAATTAAATAAATTAGTCCATTACTCCTATTCTGCCAGAGATGCACTTTCCTATGCTGAACTCGAACATGACCTCGAATCCTCCCATCGATCATCATAGCGATCGTTTTCTCAAGCCCTAGATTCGCCGATACGAACGGCCTCCTCCTGAGCATCGCGCGCGCACGCTCCTCCCTTTAACACCCACTATCGAACTTCTCGATCGACCACTACATCTTCCCACGATCCTTCGGCATGTACAACTATGCAATTAAAACCCAGAGATTCAGGCTTTTTTTTTTCGAAAGTGAAGCTTGCTTTTCTTTTTCTTTTTTCGTTTCGGCCATTTCTGTTGGACTGGGCCGAGAAGGAATGAAAGGAGATAGAAATCAAAAATTGTAGTTGGCAGTTTTTTTATAGCCGAATAGATGAATTATTCTTTTTTTTCAACTGTTGCGTGTAATGCTTGAAGGAGTGAAGAGAGCGCAAAGTGATGTAGAAGAGAAAGGCAAGGTCACATCTGATTGGATGGAATATGGCTGAAAAGAAAGGTTGACTTGACAATTTATTAATTAAATTTCCAAAATATCTCGATCTACGTAAGTCAAAATCTCGAACATCTATCGAGGCATGTCACTAGGCGTTTATAATGTTATACTCCTACTCTGAACACAATGGAAAAGGTTTCGAGCCATAATTCGATCGTATAGAGAAGATAGCTTTTTGGATCCAATTATTATATTAAATTTTCGATATTAATTTCAGCATGTTTCTATCCCGTATGACCAAACGATAACTCCAAACGTTACGAAATTTGAAATCCGATATTAATACACTATTACAGATCCAATGGTACTGATTTCGTCGAAATCCGAGACTGTGCCCCGGAAGGCTAATTATAAACGTTAATTCAAACAATATATTTTTAAAACTGAACAAATCACTTTTAAATTCAATTTAAAAAGTTTTATTATCTTTATTATTACTAATATAAATTATATAAGCCTTTAAATTATTTTTAACAAGCTTAAAACCCAAGATTCAATGTCTTAATCAATTTCCAATTATTAAATTCAATATTTAAATTATCCAATAAATCATTATATTTGAAATTCAAGTTAAAAATTAACTTTTAAATATTTAAAATCAATTAAATATTTCAATTTCAAATAACCAAAATTCTGGGTCGTTACAATTCTAACTCTGATTAAAAATTTGGAATTTTTAGTTCAACCATTTATTAAGTTTTTCTTCCAAAAATTTAATTATTTCAACCAAACCATTCCTCTCAAAAATAGAATTTACAATGTTTCTAAAACATCTTTCATAACTTTTAACTTATAAAAACTAGAGTAGATAAGGACAACTATCATCCTATTACTTATCTTACATCTCATACTGTAATGCCCCACCCTAAGGCCCACACTAATAAAGGATATTATAGAGTAATATCATCTGCTAATGTAGAGATTAGGGTTGGTCAAGAGCGACCATCCATTATTTTACTTTAAGCGAGCATCGATACATCGATTAACATGCAATATTTTTTTCCCATCACCAGTGGAATCGGCATATAAAATCCAGGCTTAAAACAAAACTACGATGGCTAAAATAATATCTAGAACAATATATAATAAATACAAATTACAGAATCACAGATCACAGAATATACACAGTGGAATACAAATAGATACAAGTTGATCAAATCGAATTGATACATAATATCAAATACGAGACTGTGGTCAAAACGGTCCATTTAATACATCTATACTGCATCTCATAAACGAATATGTACATAAAAGAGTCTAAACTCAATATAAGATATAACACTACATGAATATGTATACATGTCCAAGATGATGGTAAGATGAATGACAAATAAATAACTGGAGTTTATCCTTTGTAGAACCATCAAACCGGAGCACCTGAAACATCTCGGTCTGACCCGAGTATAACGGGTTAGTCTAGACTACAATGATTGTGTTAGCAAGATAAATGATAGATAAAATGAACTAGATCTCAAATATAGTCATATATCGATAAATATCTAACATGAATCAATAACTTCAAATCACCAAATACTAAAACTCAAGATAGCTTATTAAAAGAAAAAGTCCCCAAAATGATTTAGTAATAATTCAAACAATATCAAATCTATAATTCTCATGAGTAGAAATCCAGAAATCTCACAAAAGGGGGAAGGCGCCAAACTCCAAGATTGGTGAAATAAATTCAACTACATGTATATAACTCCAAGGTAGACGCACAAGTCATTAAATATCAAGACAGGCACGAGACCTATAAACATCAAAATAGGAACAGGTCCTATAAACATCAAAATAGGTACGAGACTATAAACATCAAGATTGAAACAAGTCCTATAAACATCAAGATAGGTACGTAACCTATAAATATCAAGATAGAAACAAGTCCTATAAACTCCAAAGGCGAGTCATAAACTCGTCAATAAGTGTCATATACCTCCGAATAGTATCCGAATAAATAACAACCTTATGCCCCATACTACCTAGGTTTATTTAAACGTTTACTATAGGTTAGTATACTTCACCCATGTGTATAAATGCCTCGATCGAACAAGTCTAGGAATTAATCGGAAAAATAAACACAAGAGTTCTATACCACTCATTTTATTAACCCGTTTAAATCAATTCCTCATTCGATCAATGTTGCAATTTCATAAAAGTATTAAGCTTTGAAAAACCTTCTTAAAACTATGTATATTAGTTTATAAACTAATCTTTATATGAAAAGGAATTTGTTAAACTTTTAAATACATAAATATATTTAAACGTTGCTTTGTAAGCTAATGTATATATAAAAAAGCATTTGCGAAATCTCTTTAGACGTATAAAGAGTACCATATCAATTTAAAACTCTTATTATTGTAATAAATAATTATATACATATATATATATTCAAATATACTTATTATAGAAAATAATTTGTACTTGAAAAGATTTGGATAAAACACTTTAATTTGGAAATATGCCTTTTGCAATTCTGATGGAAACCGTGCTAGAAAATTTTGTGTATAAGTCCACAAAGCCATAAAGCATTTCTATGGTATAATAACTCCAAAATGAATTCTCAAATTCATAAATCAAAATCCATAAGTAGCACTGAAATTGGCATAGAAAACAACATCAAAATCAAGCAAACAGCGAAAAGGAGCCAAACGAACGAACGGGCAAACAGCGCGAACTGGAGGGCCGAATGGAGTGCCTAGGGCTCAGCTAGGGTCACCATCAGTGCATCTGTCTTGTGGGACCGGTCCATCAATGGGCACGCCTGGAGTGAGCTATAGGCTGCTCCGATGGTGCTTCGGGGGTCCGCCGTTGCTCGTTTCTTCGTCATTGCTTGCTTTGACTTCAAGGGCATCTATTTAACACTCATGCAAGCACAAAAACATCTACATTTGGATGATAAACAAGATCATATGAAGTGGTTCAACAACCATAGAGTTGAATAACAAAAGTTGTGAATAATATAAGAGATTGAGATCAAATTCACATCAAATTCATTCAAGACAATAAGCATCCATTTATAGACTAGAAGTGCTAGATTAACTCACCAATTTAACTCAAATTAATAGCAAAATGCCGAATTCTCCAAGGCCACTATCTTTTAGCCATTGCCCTAGTTTAAACTCAAAAATAGGAGAAGATAGGATTACAACCTAGGAGAAAACTGAAACTAATAATCGAATTTAAGCACAAAAAGAAATGGAGAAGATTACCTGAACTTTTTTTCATTTATTATTGATCAAAAGCCCTTTGATTTTCCTGAGATTTAGGGAAGATTGCATGCTAGGGTTTTGAACGAGGAAGGAATTTTTTATTTCATATTTTTAGAACCGAGAAATGAGAATAAGAACAAGGTACATACTTGTTTCTCTTCTCATACTCCTTTCTATTTGGTCAAATCGGTTTGATTATGAACCCATTAACAAAGTGTTGCAATTCTAAGAAAGGTGTTGCAAATTACGAACCATTAACAAAGCAGAACGGGGATTAATTCTGCGAAACGGATGTCATCAATAATCTATTTAGTTTTATTTTAGCAAAATGATGTTTTATTTAACCAAATAGATAACACCAATGAAGTATAAGTAATTTACTGCATTATTATTTAAAACAACGTAATTAAATTCAATCACTAGTATTCAATCATAAACTTGTACCTCACTATCAACTACTTACACCATAGTGTTCTACTAGTTCATATGAACCTAATGCAAAAACCTACGGGCCAATCGGATGTAAAATGAATGAGAAATGCAATATTTAAGTTAACTACATAACTTTTATTTATTAAACAAGTAGATTTAGTTTATCCTCGCCCAAATGCCTTGGCCCAAAGCTTAACTCTTTCCCAAACCCGAAACCCGCTTCTTCTTCTCCTAACAGCTAAGCTCCAAAACCAACCCAAAACAAACTAAAGCACCTGGAGCCAACACTTGCACACACGTGTGCGCATGCACCGCCATCTTCGACCCTCGACAGCCGTGTGGACCCCCTCCACAAACTCCACCGACCACGCGCGACAACCCTACCCCCTCGCCATTGACTCCAGCTCCCTCGATCAAAATCCGACCCTCCATCCCAAAATCGAATGCATTCAGGAAAATTTGAACGCCTCGGTCTCCCATCCTTCACCGCCGCCACCGATGTCGAGAGCCACCAACACCAACACCAATCGACTAGCCAACCTCCTCCACACCTCTAGCCAAAGCTACATCGCACTCGACACACCCTATCTCCATAGCAACGCCACCATTCGAAACCAAACCACAAGCTTCCTTAAACCCTAATTTGGGTTTGACCAAGCACGACCATCGACGGAACCCCTACGATCACCACCATAACTTCGCAACCACCCAAGGCCGCTCCAGCTTCAATCGCTCCGACCCAAATCACCAAAATCGCCGAAAATTGCTAAATAAGAGAAATTGATCAACTTGCTTCCATGACTCAACCCTAAGCCCTAAAATCATAAGATTGTCTCTAAAAGTGATGATTCATCAAGACGATCATGAGCTCCATTCGTAGATTTAACCTAGTAGAAAAACTGACCGTGTATGACCACTTACTATAATCTATGGGTTTCTCCCAATATACTCAACAAAAACCCATAAGACTATTTTAAAAAAAAACTAGACTCCAAGATGAAAAACTTTCAAGTTGACAGTTTTGCCCAAATTTGAACGGTTAATGGGAGAGTGATTTTTGAAAGTGTGAGGAGAAGTAATTTTTCAAAGGACAGAGAGTAGGAAGAAGAGAAAGAAATTTACCGTGTGTTTTATAACTCTATTCATGTTTACAGTAAGCCATATTTCCCATTTTAAAAGCAAATATCCCTAAGAAAGTGATTTTGTTTAACTATCACTTGAACATGAAATCAATATATAGATGAATTTACACAACAACCAATTGTTTCATAACAATAGTAAAATAGAGTTCTCACCATATTTATTATCTTCAAAAGTATGTAAAAAGAGTGTAGTGTTCTCATCTTCTACAAATCCAAATCCTAGCTTAAGTTTTAAAGTTTTGATATTTGAGTTTAAAAAAGATAAAATTTTCCAAAAATGATTAAAGGTAGGGAAATGGAAAAAGAGATCAGGAGGTATTAATATGGGATGAAATATAAATTTAAAAATGTGAATATATATAAGATGAAGTTAATAACAAAAATATAAAATAAAATAAAGAAGGCAAAACCCCAAAATGCCCTTACATCATATTTTTAACCCTTCCATCTAATCACAAGCCACCCAAAATGTCACCCTTATGAAAATATGGTCGATATTAGCATGGTTCAAGTACTTTTGTTAATCTTTACACTTAAGGAATCTTACTATTTCAGATTCATCTTTCCTTTTGAAATTTGAATATATTTTACATTTATAAATCCTCATATTTTTATTTTTATTTATACATTTCAAAATAATTTTTTTAAACATTTAAATGTTGATTAAATTATATACAAAGATATTACAAGTTTTTATAACTTGTCGTTCGATAAAAATTCAAAAATCAAAAAAACAAGTTTCGGTCACATTTTTTGTTTTTCATTGAACTGCCTGTTTTAGTAAACAAAATTCAAAAATTAGTTTTCTACCACTAGTTATTATTTAAAAGAGCTATTTAATTATTAAAACTACTAATTTAATATTTAAAATAAATTAAATATTCACAAATCGAAGCGATAAAATTCTCGGTCATTACAATAAAAATTTAGAATTCACCTTCCAAAAGCATTCATCATCTTTTATAAAAGAAGACAAGAATTCAAATTTCTCATTTAAATCCCAATATAAATTTTTATTTAATTAATTAAAGTTATTCTAAATCAGGGTTGTTATAGACTCCCCCCAAAAGAAATTGTGTCCCCGCAATTCTACTTCAGAGAAAATTATATATATATATATTGTTATCAACAATCCATTCATTTTTGAAATATACAATACATATACAACTATCAATAATTTAAAAAAAATCACACAATATATATTTATTCACAATTATAACTCTGAAAACTCTATACTATTTACTTGGATTAGCACATATCGGCATCTACCTTAACCCGACCAGTAAAATAGAGTAGCTAAAACAATTATTAGAACCTTATATCGATGGCTTTGAGAGATTCAAACTATCTTCCTTGTCCATTAATTATTTTTATGGACCATGAGTTTTTCATAAACTCATCTCGAAGAATATACTACACCAATGTTACATCAATTATTTCTACCATGTTGAATTTTCAAAAATTTCAAAGAAATCTCTACGGTACAAAGTGTGTCCTGAAAACTACACCACTTAAAACACAACCAAATTCATAACAAGCATTCACCTAAAAAAAATTTGATTGATAACAATTATTAGAATATACATCTATATGTTACTTTTTAAAAGATGTAGACTTGTAATGACTTAGAAATCACTTTGCTTTCAAAAGTATTACCCAAGATTTTAATTTTTCCCCCAAAACCAAATGAGGTTATACAATGCTTATAAACCATTCAAAATATTCCGAATTTAATACTACGCAAATACACACATTAAATTCATGTTACAATTAAAAAGTCACATCAGCATTAAGTCATCTATATAGGTTATCATTTTTCATATAGAAAAACTAAAAATCTAGCAAAAATTATAAATAAAAGTTTTTCCTTAGAGCCTTAGATTTCCAGAAAGTATAAAATTACTGGAATCGGATTAACGGTTTGAAAGTTATGACCAAAACAAGTTAGTGCTTTATCTTTGGAAATTTCTGACTGACCAGAATCTATGGTTCTATTTGAAATAGGGATTAACCCAAGATAACTATAGAATTTGAAAAAATGATCTAAATAAAAATTGTTCCTTACTGAAGAATCTTTCAAACCTGAAAAGGATCAATAAAATCGGATAAAGAATCAAAAGGTATGGTTGTTTTACTACAGCCAATTTTAAAATAAAATTTCCTGGAACAAGGCCATTTTAAAAACTCTCATTTCAACCAAAATGTTATACTAAAACCATAAGTTTTTACTAAAATCCTTTAAACCAATCTTTAGGATAAACAAATCCATTTTTCGAAAAGTTAAGAGTTGTAATTTCAAATTTTTACTAGCTAACAAGCTTATGATTATGAGCCAAAATTTGTTTACATAATTACTTTACATTATTTATAACTCCAAAATCTTTTACAAGTTTAAAATACTAATGCTCTAAGGTGTCCAAGATATTTAATTTCTCTAATATCCCGATTTATAAACAAAAGTGTGCAATACTTGAAAAAGACTTCTCTAAAATATTATCACCTTTTAAAATTCAAAAGGCTCTATCATAAAATTATATTTCTTAAAGGGTTTAATATTCTATCCCAAGGAGAATCATGAGAAACTTCTCCTTGTTTACCTTCTAATTCTTTTTAAATTAAACATCCCCAGTTACGAATCAAAAATTGCAAAAATGCCAAACTTCTTGTAACATCCCATATCTGGGGGCTAAAAGCTAAGCGCTACAGATGCTGCAGTCATCCATAATATTAACTTCTAGTGACAAAATACGGTAATGATAATGGTATCCATAATATCAAAGCACATGAATATGAACAAAATCACAGATTTCAAAAAACAACATTTTGCTGATTACATTTCAAAACAATAATTCATATCCATGTTACATAATCCCTTAACGTTTCCTAGGAAATGATTAAATATATCATTACAAAATACGCCAAGAGCGGCATATGGCGATGTCCGCTTGGTTGATCAGAGAAATATTGTCATATCTGACTTAATATACATAGTGGAAAAATAAACATAACAATTTGTATCCTAATTAGCTATCTGTTAGCCACCTGCTCGTCTTTGGAAGCTTTATTCATCAAAAGACTAAAACCTGAAAATCTCAACCCTCAGTCTACTCAAATCAATTTTGAGTACCCGAGAGTTTAAGGGGAAACAAAAACTTCGAGTCAGACATAAAGTCTGGTATGAATAATTCTATTACATCTTGGTTTACTGATATAAAGTAAGACCACGCCGCTTAGCGGAACGGGTTTCCCCTCAATAATATCCTTTTCAAAACATATATATATATTTTACAAATCCTTTCCTACAACCAAACTGGTTAATCAAATTTATTATATCAAAATAGCAATATCCTTTATGCTAATAAATGGACTATTTGTCCATAAAACAGGTAATATGTGAGCTATCTACCCACAACATAATAGCAAGGTCTGTTATGCTAACAAAAGGACTATCTGTCCGAAAAACAATAGCATGGTCCGTTATGCTAAATTGGACTAACTGTCCCTAAAACTGGCCTAACTGCCGCTAACTAGACTAACTGTCCGAATCAAAAAAGACCAGCTATCCAAAATTTAGGCTGACTGCCTGCAAAATGGACTAACTATCCAAAATCTTTTCTTAGGATTAACTACCCTTTAAATTTTCCTTGAAAACCTTTTTCAAAATGATTTAGTCCTTCAAATCATATATATACAAGGAATATATATCTTTAGCTTTACTCTAAGCCATTTTTCCATGATATATATACTTTACTCAAAATAATGTTGATGAATTTTAATGAGGGTTAACTATCCTTCCAAAATAAGTCAAAACCCTTTTTAACTTGGAAATACTTAGGCTATACTACCTATTCAATACATTCGAAACCTTTGTTTAAACCTTTTAAACACCCTTTCAAAACCCTTGAAGGTAACCCCTTCAAAACCATTGAAAGTGACCCTTTCGAAAGCTTTAAAAACCTTTGACATCTTTCTTTTAAAAACCTTTAAACATTGCCTTTCGAAACCCTTGGAAAACCTTTCCTTTCGAAACCTTTCAAAACCATCAGAAAACAACACCTTTCGACTCCTTCGAAACTTCTGGGGAACCACCCCTTCGAAACCTCTTTTAAAACCTTTTGAAAGCATTAAACTTAAACCTTTAAAAAGCATTTGGGTTCAATTTGAAACATGTGGATACCGTTCGAAACCCTTCAAAGTTAACTCCTTCGAAACCCTTTGAAAACGTCTCGGTCGAAACCATTGGATTATGCCTTCAAGTAGAGAAAAAGGACATAACCCCATTAAAGTCGAAAGCACTTCCTTTTGAAACCATTCAAATCATCTCTTTCGAAACTAATTTGGGTTTTACTTTACTTATAGAAAAAGGGTCTTAAAACATTTGAGTCGAAAGCAACTGCTTTAAAACCATTTCCTAAGTAATGAAGTGATGGTATCGAAATCATCCCTTCGAAAGCATTGGAGAGATGGGCATATTTTTAGAAAACAAAACAACCCCTTCGAAGCCTACTGGATCCAAAGGTAAAAGACGGGAGCTAGGAGTTTCGACCTAGTCGAAAGCATTCATTTAAAACAAAGATGCAACCCAATCGAAACCATTTCCTTTTAAACCCTTTGACCTAGTCGAAACCCAACCAAGTCGAAAGCAACTTAGTCGAAAGCAAGCAAACACATTTTCTTTAAAACCAAAGCAAAGCTTCAAACCTTTCGGAACCCTATGGCTTCGATCCTATACCTTTCTCCCACATCCAATTCATTACGTACTAGTTGCCTGATACCATATGCATTGGTTTCGACTGTGTTGGAGGCGATAGCATGGAGGCGGAACCTGGTGTCGAAAGAGACGAAATAGTGAAAAACCTATTTGTTTGTACTTTTAAACTATTTCTTTTGTACCTAACCTGCCTTGCTTGTCTAAATCTGATTGGTTGTCATATTACTTTTTCAAAAGTGCTGCCATTTTCCAGAATTATCAATTTCAAATTATTTACAAAAAGCCCCTTCTCCATTTTAAAACATATAAAACATTTAAGTCCCATACCTTAAATAATTTTATATACCTATCAAAACTCTTTGGAAAAATCTGGAAAAATTCCAGAAAATCTCTTTTAATATGTTTTCTAATATATAAAAATTTCAGACCCAAACCGTATATTATTTACCCGTAAATAATTTATAACCTAAATTATTATTTTCCTTACTAGAAAATTCATATAAAATCCACATTAATTCCAAAAATTCTGAAAATTGAAACTCGTCTCCAAAATATTATTTCTGATCGTCATAAAAATTAGCAAGGCAAAAAGATGTCATGTGATAGGGATTTTACCTTAAAACATATCATAATTCAATATGAAAAACCATAATTCATCAACAAGTATATATAAAAATTCCATCATTCAAAAACATGGTAAATCATTGCAAAATTTTGGAATTCATCTTAAAACCGAAAGCACAATCAAAAATGAGATGTAAACATTATTCACCTTAGCCTTTGTGATTAAAGAGATTGAGATATTAATAGATTTGATTTGCTTAAGCTTCTTCCTAGCTTTTCTTCTTCTTTTTCCTTGTTACAAGAATGTAAAACATACCATCAAACAAGTCAGGATAAGTATCTCTAATCCTGCTCTCAACTTCCCAAGTACAGTCCCTGCATCGTCACTCCACTAGACTTTGACTAATCTGACTGTCTTGGTTCTAAGCTTCTTCTCATCTCTTGCAACAATGCGAACTGGCTTCCTCACCATGGTCTAGTTCGGTTCTACTACTAAATCATCTAGCACAGTCGGTGCAATAGTTGTCT
Organism: Allium fistulosum; assembly: GCA_030737815.1. Classification (NCBI taxonomy): domain Eukaryota; kingdom Viridiplantae; phylum Streptophyta; class Magnoliopsida; order Asparagales; family Amaryllidaceae; genus Allium; species Allium fistulosum. Next base: position 297,943,143 of record CM060905.1, on the reverse strand, counting down.
CCGGGTCTCTAACACACTTTCTGGGATAAGAAACATGAAAAACATCATGGACAGTTGCCAAACTACTTAGTAACTCGACCCTATATGCGAGTTTCCCGATTCTCTCAATAATAGGAAAAGGTCCAACGAATCTCGGTGATAACTTCCCCGATTTTCCATATCTAATCACACCCTTCATCGGTGTCACTTTGACGAAAACTTGGTCTCCAACTGAGAACTCTAGATCTTTCCGTCTCTTATCTGCATAACTTTTCTGCCTAGGCTAAACCTCCTTCATTCTTGCCCAAACGACCTCAATCTTTTCTGCAGCTTCTCTAACTAAATCTGGACCAAGAACCAACTTATCCCCTGTCTCTAGCGAACATATGGGAGATTTACATGATCTTCCATACAAAGCTTCAAACAGTGCCATCCCAATACTAGTTTGATAATTGATGTTATACGAAAACTCGACTAAATGCAGATGGTCTTCTCATGATCCCCCGAAATCTAGGACACAAGCTCTTAACAAATCCTCTAAGATTTTGTTAACCCTTTCTATTTGCCCATCTGTCTGCAGATGGTAAGCGACACTCATCTTGAGCTTGGTTCCCAAAACTTCCTACAGACTCTTCCAGAACTCGCTAGTGAACAAAGGATCTCTATTACTAACTATGCTACTAGGAATTCCATGCAGCCTAACTACATTCCTCATAAACAACTTTGCCAAAACAGGTGCCGTCCTGGTTGACATAACTGGAATGAATGGGCACTCTTGGTCAACCTGTCCACTATGACCCATATACTATCATTTCCCCTATTCGACCTTGGCAACCCTTTAATAAAATCCATGGATATAGAATCCCACTTCCATACTGGAATATCTAACAGCTGAAGCAACCCACTTTGCTTCTGGTGTTTGGCCTTTGCCTGCTGGCAAACCATGCAGTTCTTTACACCCAAACCAATATCTCGCTTCATGCCTTCCCAGAAGAAACTCCTCCTCATATCCTGATACATCTTAGTACCTCATGGATGAATGGTGAACTTCGAACGATGGCATTCCTCCAAGACTTCTTTTCTTATGTTTCCTACACTCAGAACACATAATCGTCCTTTCTTTCTCAACTACCCATTCTGGTCAAGACTAAAATCTTTCAAGTCATCGCTCTTAGTTCCTTCTCTTAGCTTTCTGATCCGTTCGGCTAACACTGGATCCTCCATCTGTTTAGAAGCAATCTTTTCAATCAACACCGGTCCAACTTCTAAACAAGATAATACAACAGTATCTCCACTAGACCCAGCCCCGGATCTCCATTGCACTCTACAATCGGCTAATGCTTCCAAACCCTTCCTGTAACAACCCGCATATTTTATGATTGTATATTTAAATATTTTATTTAAATATAGCATCGTTGGTCGGATTAAAATCTGAAATGTCACTTTTTGCATACTGTCGAATTAGGAGTCGAGACTACTTCCATTGAGTCCAAAATGGCGTTTGCGACCTTTTTTAGTATAAGCATCGATATGTTTGGAGTTGAGTGAATTTTGCTATTTTTCACTTAGGGCTTTGGGCTTGGGTTTGGGTTTCACCCAACTCATCCTATACCCAAACTCAGTCCCCCTCTCCTCTCCATTCACTCATTTCATTTCCTAACACTTCAAGCTTTAGAAAAATGGGGGAAGAGAATGGGAAATAGAAATTCCAAGCCCTAGTTTCCTTTGCAAACTCAAATTATTGCTCCAAAATCCAAGAGAAGCTTAGGTAAGCCTTCTTTTCACCTTCTCCATCTCAATCTCTCTCCAATTTCAGAAATTTCCTATAACCTAATTTAGGAAATACTTGTTTTGATCTTAGATTGGAGCTTGTAGAGTAGAAGTGAAGAGTGGTTGACCTTTTCTTTGTGTTTGAGCTTCTCATCATTAATTTTGAGTTAAAAGGTGAGCCTTTGGAACTCACATCTAAGTCTATAGCTTTTGCTGTGGTTGGGTATGAATTCCTAACCTCTATTCATGATCATTTGCTTTTGATTTGGATTGATTCGGTGAATTTGCCAATTTTTGATTTTTGAAGCCAAATCTTTGAAAATCCTTTTTTTGGATGTTTGAACTTGTTTACCGGGATGTATCGAAGAGGCTTTAAGGCTGGGTTGTCGTTTGGCATAAGTCCCGAGTCGCAGTTGCTCGATCGATCGTTTTCGGTATAGTTTTGCCCCCATTAGGGGGCTAGACTGATTCTGCTCAGGAAGCAGGTTCAGTCGACTGAACCAGTAGGTCAGTCGACTAAACCAGGGGCAGAAAACATTATGTCCCTGTGTTAGTCGACTGACACCCTGGGTCAGTCGACTGACCTGGAAACAGAAAGTTTCCAGGCACTGGGCCAGTCGACTGATCCCCTGGTTCAGTCGACTGACCTGCTTGTCTCAGCCCAATTTGTTATTTGCTTGGTTTTCCAATTTTGATCGATTCATGTCGATCCAATCAGTTGTTATCGCATTTTTGACTTTGATGACTTCTTTTTAGATTTCGTACACGGGTTTTATAAATGAGTTTTGGAAATGTCTTTCAAGTAAATTGGTTTGGAATAATTATTATATATTATTTCAAGTATAAAATTACAAAAGCAATTTATAAAGTGATTATAAATTGTATTAAAAACTCGTTTCTCTAACTTATAATTTCTATATAAAATAAACAATTTTGCACTCTGAGCGAAGAGGGAGGAGAATTAAATGATTAGATAAAACGCGTGCTATGAACACGTGCGTTCATCTTTTCAGTTAATTCCTAATCTATTCGTTTGATCGTTTTGACCTTCGGGTCTGGTTTACCGATGAGATGATGTAAACTTTGTACTGCTTTGAGTGTGAAATTGACTGAGTGATAGTAAACCGTTTAGTGCGAACGTGTGGTATGAGACTCACGTTAACATTTTTCGGGTTCCTTCCTGAGAGTTGGTGACACATGTTGCCTTCGGGCTTGTGCCTTCGGGTGTTGCCCTATAGTATCGCTTTTGGAGTTGGTCATTCGCCACCGCTCGAGAGATAATTGGGTTTGTTGTCCTATAGTATCGCTTTTGGAGTTGGTCATTCGCCACCGCTCGAGAGATATTTGGGTTTGTTGCCCTATAGTATCGCTTTTGGAGTTGGTCCTTCGTCACCGCTTGAGAGATACTTGGGTGTGTTGACTTCGGACTTGTGGATCCTTGTTATACAGTACTGAGCTCGAGCATCATTTGTTTCTTTGACAATTATATTTCCCTAGTGTATCGCCCCTCGGTGTAGGTCCTTTGAACCACACGATATATAGCGATTACCTTGTGGAAACTTGTGTTACCTTTATTGGTATTTGTTATTTGCCTTTTGGCTTGTTTTGGGATATCCATATCCTTTGTTTATTTGAGTTGCCGATGAGATGAGGCTTGTTATGATTCATCTTTTGTTAAAAGATCTGGTTATCTCTTTTGGAGATATTTGTGGTATTTTATGACCTTGTATGTTCATTATCATTTAGTTTATCTAACTGATTTGTTTAGCTAGACTGACCCGTGTATTTTATACTCGGGTCAGACCGAGATGTTTCAGGTTAGGTACATTGGACTTAGCCTATTTTGCTTCCGCATGGACTATTCTGCTAGCTCCTTTTTGTTATAACTTTTTGTGTAGTCCGTTTTGGCTGTAACTCTGATATGTATTCTTTTGACTCGCCTGTATATTGTGGTTTGCTTTACCACTTGACATGTATCATTTTGTATACTCTAGAATGTATCTATATATGTGTAAATGTATATGATGATTCACTGTTCTGTGATGTGTATTACATTTGAGTTGTTATATTTTGTTTTGATAGATCCTTCAGTCACCTATGGCTTTGTATTAAGTATTTATTTGATATGTCAATCCATTTGAGAAAGAAAACAAAAAGGTACAACAATTGTCGGCGTATTCAATAGATAATTAAGACAAGGCTATAGATGGTCGCTTCTATCCAGCTCTATTCTCCATATTAGCAGACGGTGTTACCTAGTAATACTCTTTGCTAATGTGGGTCTCGGAGTGGGGCATCACATTTCCACTCAGCAATCATCGCCAAAACTGCATTTTGATGTTTCCTGCTAAGTGCATCTGCAACCTTGTTGCCTTTCCCCGGTGTGCACTCAATCCCAAAATCATAAGCAGCGGTAAACTCTAACCATCTCTGCTATCTCATGTTCAACTTCTTCTGAGAGAACAAATACTTCAACGACTTATGATCTATATATAACTCAAACCTTTCTCCCAAAAGGTAATGTCTCCACACCTTCAAAGCAAAAATAACTATAACCAATTCTAAATCATGTGTCGGATATCCGACCTCATGCGATCTAAGCTGTCTAGAAGCATAGACAATCAATTTACCCCTCTGCATCAACAAAGCTCCTAATCATGTTCCGCATGCATCAGTATAAACCATCAAATCCTGATTCCCTTCAGGAACAATCAACAAAGGTGCATGGGTCAGTAAGTGTTTCAAATTCTGGAATGCTTCCTCACACTTATCAATCCACACAAACTTCACATCCTTTCTTGTTAGCTTGGTCATCAGTGTCGCTATCCATGAAAAATCCTTAATGAAGCTCTGATATAATTAGCCAACCCAAGGAAACTCTTTTTCTCGGTTACTGTCTTGGGCCTCTTCCAACTATTTACTGCCTCGATCTTTATCGGATCTACTAATAACCCTTCCTCTAAGACTACATGACCAAGAAACTTCACTTCTTTCTTCCAGAAGTGACACTGCAAAAACTTCACTTTCAGCTGATGTTGCGTCAGCGTCTTAAGCACCACTCTAAGATGAACTTCATGCTCTCTTTCATCCTTAGAGTATATCAAAATATAAACTATGAAAACCAATACGAACCTATCCAAGTGCTCTCGGAAAATTCGTTTCATCAATCCACAAAGAAAGGTGGCACATTAATCAGTCCGAACGGCATGACTAACCATTCGTACGACCTATACTTGGTCCTAAACGCTATCAAAGGTATACTTTCCTCTGCTACTCTGAGCTGATGGAAACCTATCGCTAAATCCAACTGCAAAAAATACCTTAGCTCCACTCAATTGGTCGAACCAATCGTCAATCCTGGGCAATGGATATCGATTCTTTATCGTTCTCTCATTCAACTTACGATAATCGATACAAAGCCTCAACGATCCATCTGGCTTCTTAACAAACACTGCAGCTGCTCCCCACGGCGAACTACTCAGCCTGATAAAACTCCTGCCTTCTAAATCCACCAACTGCACCTTCAACTCCCTCATCTTTGAAGGGGTCGTCCTGCTTGGCGGTCTACTTACTGGTTTTGCTCCCGGAACCAAATCTATCTGAAACTCAATGGCTCGTTTCGGCGGCAATCCAACTACAGGCTCAAAAACATCTGTGAATTCTCTAACCGCGAAAACTTGACTCAAATCATCTTCCGACTCCATAGCACCCACCAAGGCATACATCTCACCGCAAGAACGTTCCACGGTATAAACTATATGATCACTATAATCTGGGTGTCTAAACGATATTTTCCTATCCTGGGAAAATATCCTAGCATCGTACTCACTTAACTAATCCATACCAACAATGATTCGGAACCCCATAAAATCAAACACATGCAAACTGCAAACAAAAGTATGACCTAACAAGTCAAACTCTAACTGGTCATATTTCAACCCAAGAGTTGCATACCCTCCTATTGGATTCACAACCCGTATGGTAGTAACTAAATATGTGGGATCTAGTTAAGCTTATCTATCAAACATCTAGATATAAAAGAATGCGGTGCACCAGTATCAAATAGAACGCTAACAGACATACCATGAATTTGATGCGTACCTCCCAAGACAGCCTTTCCTTTTTCCTAAGCTGTTGGCTTAGAAGCAGTAGGCTCCAATGCATACACCTTTCCCTTTCCATCCTTAGTAGGCTCCTTGCACTGGCTCTTATAGTGACCTATCTGGTCATTGTTGTAGCATGTGACATTCATCCTCCCAGCCACTTCCTTTGCCTTCCCAGCATGACACTCATTGGCAAAGTGCTCCTTCTTGTCGCACTTGAAATAGACAATCTCAAACTTCCCCTTCTTAGCTACTCCGCCCTTCTGAGCACCTTTCTTCAAAAAGAACGTCCTCTTTTGACCCTACCCAACCGGGACTTCTTTAGCCTTACTCTTCATGCCTTAAGGCCATCTCCACAACAAAATTAGAAGGATCTCTAATACGAGGTAATGTCGTCCTGGCTAACTCAGGCTTCAACCCCTTGATAAACTTCTCGTTCCTCTTCATGATTGTATCCACTAAAGCATACCCATATCAGGCCAACTCCTCGAACTGCCAAGCATACTCTAGAACTGACATCTCCCCCTGCTCTAACTCAACAAACTTCCTGATCAGAGAAAACTGTGCCATTGCAGACATAAACCTCTCCTAGAACCTTCCCTTGAAACCTTCCCAGGTCATTGCATCCTCATCAACTGCCACAGTCATACTATTCCACCAGAACAAAGCAGCTGCCTGAAGCTGTCTAAATGCCAACCTCCTCTTCTGCTCATCACTGAGCCCCAAGTCTGCAAAAATACTTTCGCAGTGCAACAACTAGTTTTTTCCTCAATAGCATCCTCCATCCAAACAAATGGCTTCCCTCCAAGATTAATGTAGTCCCCACTCAACCTGTAACAACCCTGTATTTTGTGATTATTTTTTATTGTATATTTTAATCATTTTAAATTGAATTTCCTGATTTGAAAACTTTATTTTATTTATTAAAATGGATAAATTTTGTTATTTTTAAATATAAATTTTGATTTTGATGTGAATTAGAATTCCAAACAGGACTAAATAGAATATTTTCCAAAAAGTGATTTTTTGGTTAATATGATCAAACTTTGACTTCTAAATTTAAAATTTTGAGAGTTTGAAAATTTGAATTTTATCTTTTATTATGAAAGTAAATAAAATTTTAAGAATACTACTTTTTGTTTCGTTGAAATCTGATTTATATTGTGAAAGTTATGCATTTTTAACTATTGTGTGAAATTTGCTGTATTTAACAAAATTGATCATTTTAAATTATAAAAATATTATTTTATTTGGTCTTGTAATGTTCTAATTTATATTTATATGGGTAAAATAACATGTTATGTATATATTTTGGTTTTAAAACATTTTTCAAAGTGTAATTGACATTTTCCAATGTTAGTTGTATTCTGTTTATAATTTCTAATTTCCAGTTTCATTTAATTAAAGAAATTCTTTGTTTATTTTCTATTTTCTTAAGAATTTATTTTATTTTAATTTACACTTCATTTTGTTCAGCATTTATTTTATTTTACTTGACTTTTTTTTGGTTTAGAAGTAAAGTTATAATTTTTCTAAATCTAGTGATATTCTATTTGCAATTTTTAAGTCCAATTTTGAATTTTTAAACAATTTCTTTAGTTCTTTTTCTAATTTCTCTAAATTTAATTATTTATTCCATTTTGAAAATATAAATGAATTATTTTACTTCACATTTTTGTTTTAAAATATTTTTAAAATGGAGTAGATATTTTTCTAAAGCTAGTGATGATTTATTTGTAATTTTTGAACCCTGTTTCCAATTTTTAAGCAATTTCTTTAATTCTTTTTCTATTTTCTTTAAATTTAATTATTTATTTTCATTTTATTTTTACTTTGTTTCAGTTTTAAAACTCATTTACTAAATTTTCAGTGGTCTTTATTTAATTAAAAAGAATGGAAAATTGAAGAGACAAAAAGCTTTAACCTAAGACCTTTCATTTGCCTAAAACTTTTCAATTTCCATAACTCTTCATTAATTCTTTGTTTCGTCATGCATTTTGTTTGTTGCTGTGTATTTCTCATTTTCTTTTCACGAAAATAATCACCATCTCATTTTCATTCACGGCTTCAAACATTTTGGTAATGTCTTCCTCCTTCTTTTTCTTCTTTTCTTCATTTTTTCATGTATTTTGCCTTGTTTCTCCCTTAGTTTTGCTTGGCTCCTCTTGATTGTCACGGCCACCACCTCCACCATAGCTTCCTTGCCACCACCACTACCTACCCCTCAGGTCCTGACCATGGCTGAGACTCCCATGAACCAAAAATCCACAAAAATCCAACCAATGTCTTAAAACTATGCTAGTTTGAGCCTTGTTGCTTCATCACTCCTTTGTTCACCACCACCACCACCTTAGGCCGCCACCACCATCATTGTCCAGACCTCCTCTCATCACTCAAGCCCCATGATAAGCCTGAGCGACTTTTTATTTATTTTATTTGACTTGGGACTGCGGGTTTGAAATGATAGAACCCGGATTTTTGCTTTTTAAACTGCGGATTGAAATGATACATATCTGTATCACTTGACCTAGGTTAGAAAACTATATACAGGCCCGTGGTTATTTTTTTAAAAGTTTTTGAAAATGTTTAAATAAATTTTAAAAAGTATAAAATTATGAAAATTTGATTTAAATTGAATTTTTATATGTTTAAATAGTGAAATTTGGAATTTTCAATAAGTTAAAAATGTTGAAATAAAGAATAGAAATGGAATTTTTGAAAATATAACTTAAGTTAGAAAAGTTTGGAATTTTGGTTAAAATGAGAAAATAAGTTAAATAAATAAAACTGAAAATGAAAATGGAAATTTGAAATTTATTGGAGAATGGAAATAAAATTTAAGTGTTAAGTTTATTTATTAAAAATGTGAAGAAAAGAAATTTACACTTGAATTTGTTAAATAATTCATTGGAATTTGATTTAACTATAACGGATTTATTTAATAAAAATCATCTGTTAAATGATATATTATATAAACATTTTTAAATGTTAAAACATGATTTTTATAATGTTAAGAGGGTTTTAAAATGAATTTTATTATTGGCTGGAAATACACTAAAATCTGGAAAAAAAATACTTTTAATAGCATTCAGAAATGCTATGATTTCAGAATTGAACTAAAACTTAGTAAAAAGAGGCTATTACAACATTTCTGAAATGTTGTAGTTGTTGTAGTAAATGTAAAGGCTAAAGAACTTAATAAAGGGCTATTACAACAGTTCTGTAAACTGCTGTAGCTGCTTGCTGTCTTTGCTGAAATTAAGTAAAACCCTTGTTTTTGAACCTGAGCTATTACAGCATTTCTGGAAATGCTGTCTTTGTTGTTTTAAACTAAATTTCAACTAAAATGAGATATAACAGCAGTTCTGAAGTGCTGTCTTTGCTGAAATAAAATGTTTTCAAATATAACTTATAACGGCTTTTTCTAAATGCTGTGAAAGGCTGAAATTTTCAAAGTTTATGGATTTTGACCTAGTAAATGAACTCAGAATGATTTGAAACTTTGGAAATTGAATACTTGAATTGAAAGAATAATAATTTCACTTTTAAATGGTTTAAATGGAAAACTATTTAAAGGGTGATTTGATAAGATAATAAATGAATGATATTTTGGAATTTTAAAGGGTATTAAATTTGATAATTGAATTTGAATTCAAATAATGATTTGAAAGGAAGTTTTGAAAGGATATGATATTGTAATATATTGAAATGGTTTGTAAATGATTTAATCTTTATTTTGATAAAGATTTGGATTTGAAATGATATTAAATTTTCTGAAATATAAAATATTATTTTGAAATACTATAACTATGGGTATACTTCTCTGTATGTCATTTGATTTCCTGATAATGGCTGTGATGCACATGAACACTGTTAGTTGCATGGTTTATTTCGATATGGACATTTTTGTGATATTGATATTACTGTTAATTGATGGTTTTATGGATCCTTAAAGGATGGGCGATCCCAAGCATCCTCTAAGTTATTATGCATTGTTATTACAGTTCACTTGAGTTGGTTTACATGTTGGAACCTCCATTCTATGGTTTCAATGACAACAACTATACAATATTATATATATACATATATATTAACATATGCAGGTATTCAAGATATTCATCACGTCAAAGAGCTATGATTTGAAGATTACAAAGAGATTATTCTGTAAACAAATGTGTAAGTAGTATATAGAATTATTGTACAATCTCCAATGAAGTGACGCGCACAACAAATTATGAATTCTGTAAATAACATACTCCAGACGTCTGCAGTATATACTCAGACGTCTGCAGTAAGTTTCAGGAAATTCTCTGAAACAAACTCCAGACGTCTGAGCTTTCCTGCAGACGTCTGGTGACGAACGTTTTTTTAATTAACGACTATATTCTGAAAGGTTGCGAAACTTTAAACAAACGCTCTTCTTCTTCAAACAGTTGCAACCTTTCACCAATGGTTTCTAGTCACTTCTCTTTAATTATAATTCTTCAAATTCTATAAATATTATCAAATTGATTTGAGATTTACTTACTCAACTTACTGATTTCTACTCTCTTGAATTATTATTGTCAAGTTGATTTCTGAAACCTAATTTTTAATATTCTCAATTCAAAACTATAACCACTATTTATATTGGTTATATTCTTCCTCAAATCTGTGCTCACACTTACACAATCACTCAAAGGAGATTATAGGAAGATTTGTATTATCAGTCAATATCAGTGTTGATCAGAACACAAGATTGTCAAAGAAAACTCTATTGTAAAAAGACCTGTTCCTCCGGGTGAAGCGAGGGTATTCGGTTAGTGAAATACCGAAGGGGAGCTTCGGGACTGGACGTAGGACGGGAGGTACGAACCAGTATAAAAACTCTGGTGTGATTGTTTTTATTTCTACTTACATTTACATATCTGCTTATATCTTTGCTATACTGTTAGTACACTTGCACATTAGTAACATATATACGATCTACAAGACTTACATTTGGTATCAGAGCTTAGTTCAATTCAAGTTACAGTAACACGTAGTTGAATTATCACTAATATGGCAAGTACTTTTGAAGAAGGTCAATCTACTGCACGTCCTCCACTATTCACTGGTTCAAATTATGCATATTGGTCTACACGTATGCGTATTTTTATGGAGTCTAACAATCTTGATGTTTGGGAAACAACTCAACCTAGATTTGAAGCACCAACCACTGCTTGAAACACATGGACAGAAGCACAAAAACTCTTAGCTGGAAATGATGCAAAAGCTATGAATCTTTTATTTTGTTCTCTTGATAAAAATGAATTTTCTAGAGTTATGTTATGCACCACTTCATATGATATATGGCATACACTTCAAGTTACTCATGAAGGAACTACAAAAGTTAAACAAACAAAGATTTCAATTCTACAAAATCAGTTTTCATCATTCAAAATGAAAACCAATGAGACTATAAGTGATATGTACATGAGATTTCAAACTATACAACATGATCTTATGGCTCTAGGAGTAAAATTTACTCAATTTGAACTAGTTACTCGAATTTTAAATTCTTTGACTAATGAATGGGAAAGAAAAGTTTTGGTTATCGAAGAAGCTAATAATCTTTCCGAACTCAAAGTTGAAGAATTAATAGGAAATTTGATGTCATACGAAGCTAACTTGCAGGCACGAAAAGAAGCAAATCAAAAAAAGAAAAATATTGCTTTTCAAGCCAATGATGAAAATTCAGATCTCGGAGAAGATGAAATTGTATTCATAGCAAAGAACTACAACAAATTCAAGAAATTCAAGCAAATGACAAAGTTACGAAACGGAGGAAATTCAAATTCAAAAACAACTGATCTAACTTCAATCAAATGCTTTGGATGTGATAAGTTCGGACATATGAAGAAGTATTGTCCTCAAGGTAACAATGATAAAAGGAAGAACAAATTTGATGTCAAGAAAAAGAAGAGAGCATTTCAAGTAACATGGGACGATTCTGACTCATCATCATCAGATAGTGAGAGTGATTCTGAACAAGCAAATGTTTGCTTTATGGCTAACACTGATGAGGTACTTTCCGATTTATCTTATAACGAACTACTTGAAATAAGTATGGAATTAGACGATAAATTTAGAGAATCAAAAAAATTGATCAAAGAATATAAAGGAAAATTTGCTCGATTAGAATTAGAAATCGGAATGTTAAAAGATGAGAAAACAATTCTAGAAGAAGAATTAGAATTAGCTCAAGATGAATGTAAAAAATTGTCTACAATTAATTCTGATTTAAATCATGAGTTACAAAAAGAAGTAATTACAAAGGATGTTATTCTAAAAGAAAATATTGATTAAAAAAAATAGAATCTGACAATATTGAAATATCTAACTTGAAAAATAGTTTAGAAAAAATAAAAAATAATGTTTCAAAATTTAATAAAGGGAAACAAAATTTAGAAAGTTTAATTAAAAATTCTAAACCATCAGGAAATAAAAATGGATTAGGATTTGTTAAAAATCAAGTCAAAACCAAGAAACAAAATTTGAATGCTGCAACTAAGTATAGTTCTCTCTACACTAACTTTAAGAAATCAAGGGTACTTCATAAAAGCAACGAATCTAAAAATATTAAAATCTGGATTCCAAAAACAAATAATAATTTGATTAGAAAGAAATTTATAACTGAATATTTGGAAAAAGTAGTTCATAACAATAATTATTTGTTTAAAGGTCCCAAACCATCATGGGTATGGCTACCTTCCCCTACTAACCCTTAGGACCCTAACGGAGGAAGTGGGTACCAATTAATTTTTTTTTTTTGCAGGTACTCAAAAATAAGAGTAAGGGAAAAGAGAAGTGGATACTAGATAGTGGATGCTCCAAGCACATGACGGGAAATAAAGCCATGCTTACAAATATCAAAAATATAGATGGCGGAACAGTAACATTCGGAGATAATTCCAAAGGATTCGTCATTGGCATTGGTGAAGTCATCAATCTAGGTATATCTACATCTCCTATAATTACAAATGTTTTACTAGTAGAAAATTTAAAACATAACCTTCTTAGTATTAGTCAATTATGTGATAAAGGTTTTAAAATTGATTTTGAAAAAGATAAATGCAACATCTATGATCAAAATAAAAGTTTAATAGTTGAAGAATTTAGAAAATGAAATATTTATGTTCTAAATATGAATATTAACCATAAAAATGATTTATTCTTAGCAGCTAATCATGATGATCCATGGTTATGGCATAGACGCTTTTGTCATGTAAACTTTAAAATATCAATAAATTAGCTAAACATGAATTAGATAGAGGTTTACCTAAGATCAATTTTAAAGTTAAATTTTTTTGTGATGCATGTCAACTTGGCAAATTAACTAAAAGCTCTTTTAAATCTAAAAAGGAAATTTCCACTAAACAACCACTTGAATTACTTCATTTAGACTTATTTGGACCAACTCAAGTACGATCTATAAATCATAGTGATACTTTCGAAATGTTTATTGTTATTGTGGATGATTATTCAAGATATACTTGGTCTTTATTATTAAAACATAAAAGTGATACTTTTGAAATGTTTAAAATTTTTGCTAAAAGAATTAAAACCTCAACGGATTTAAAAATTAAAAATATACGAAGTGATCATGGTGGAGAATTTGAAAATGAATTATTTACAAATTTTTGTAATAAAAAGGGTGTTAGTCATAATTTCTCCTTTCCCCGAACACCACAGCAAAATGGTGTTGTTGAAAGAAAAAATCGTACTTTACAAGAATGTGCACGGACACTATTAAATAGTAGCGATTTACCAAATAAATTTTGGGCAGAAGCAGTCGCAACGGCATGCCATGTCTTAAATCGTGTAACTTTAAGACATATGACTAAACACATGTGTTATGAAATGTTTTATAAAAGAAAACCAAAAATAACATATTTTAGAGTATTTGGTTTAAAATGTTTTATACTAAACACAAAGATAATCTTGGAAAATTCGATGCAAAAGCAGATGAAGGAATATTCATTGGATATTCTGATAGAAGTAAAGCATATCGAATCTTTAATAAACGAACAAATATAATAGAAGAAAGTTTACATGCATCCTTCGATGAAGACTTTTCTATTAAATCGAAAAATGATGATGAAGAAATTCCAACTTTATCACAAAATCAAGATATAAACTCAAAACAAATTTCAAATAAAAATAACGATACTAATACATTAAAATCACCGCCACGAATTTTAAAAGATCATCCTACAGATAATATTATAGGAAATTTAGATTCTAAAGTAACGACAAGAAATCAACTAAATCAAATGAGTCAAGTAGCGTTTATATCTAACTTTGAACCTAGAGACTATAAAGAAGCATCTAATGATGATTCTTGGATTTTAGCAATGCAAGAGGAATTAAATCAATTTGAACGAAATAATGTTTGGGAACTTACACCCCGACCAAGTGATCAATCTGTAATAGGTACAAAATGGGTTTTCAAAAATAAAGAAGATGAACACGGTAATATCGTTCGAAATAAGGCAAGACAGTCGCACAAGGTTACAACCAAGAAGAAGGAATTGATTCTGAAGAAACCTTTGCACCAGTAGCTCGTCTCGACAATACGAATCTTACTTGCTTTTGCTTGTCATAATAATATTAAACTTTTTCAAATGGATGTTAAAAGCGCTTTCTTAAATGGTTTTATAAAAGAAAATGTTTATGTTGAACAACCCCCGTTGTTTGTTCATGAAAAATTCCCGGATCATGTTTTTAAACTTAATAAAGCACTATATGGTTTAAAACAAGCACCTTGAGCTTGGTATGATCGCTTAAAATCTCATTTATTAAAATCTAGTTTTCAAATTGGTAAAATTGACACAACATTGTTTATTAAGAAAAAGCAAAATGATATTTTAATAGTACAAATTTATGTTGATGATATAATTTTTGGATCAACAAATGAACTTTTATGTAAAGAATTTTCTCAAATAATGACTAACGAATTTGAAATCTCACATATGGGAGAATTAAATTTTTTCTTAGGATTACAAATAAAACAACTAGAAAATGGAATTTTTCTAAATCAAGAAAAATACTGTAAAGTTTTATTAAATCGCTTTGGTATGAGTAAAACTTCTAGTAAACCAACACCAATGAGTACCACTACTCACTTGGATAAAGATGAAAATGGTAAAGATTTTGATCAAAAACTTTTTAGAAGTATGATAGGATCTCTTCTTTATTTAACTGCCAGTCGACCCGATATAAAGATGAGTGTATGTTTATGTGCACGCTTTCAAGAACAACCAAAAGAATCACATCATCGTGCAATAAAATGTATTCTTCGCTATTTAACAAACACAACGGATTACGGCTTGTTCTATCCGAAAAATAATCCATTCGAACTCGTATCCTATAGTGATGCAGACTTTGGTGGTTGCAAAACGGATAGAAAAAGTACTAGTGGTACATGTCATTTTTTAGGTCAATCACTAGTTTCATGGTTTAGCAAGAAACAAAATTGTGTGTCTTTGTCTACTTGTGAAGCTGAGTACATTTTTGCCGCTTTAGCATGTGCTCAAGTAATATACATGCAACCGACATTACAAGACTACGGTAGTCAATTAAATAATTCTATAATTTATTGTGATAATACAAGTGCAACTAATTTATCTAAAAATCCAATAAATCATTCTAGAACAAAACATATTGATATAAGACATCATTTTTTAAGAGATAATGTCAAAAAAGGAACAATCAACTTAGAATATGTAAGTACCGAAAACCAAATTGCAGACATTTTTACTAAACCATTGAATGCAATGACTTTTATTAAACTAAGAAGAAACTTAGGAATTTGCTCATTATCCGAACTAGAATAGAATTTAGATTATATTTGTTCTTATGTATATTTTTTCGTTTAAATAGATTAAATAAAATATACCTGTTGTTTTTATAAACTACCTTTGTATATATAAACATTCTTTAAAAACTTAAAGTTTTTCTATTTATAGCAAAACAGTTGTTTATATTATTGGTTGAAATTTTCTCAAATGTAATTCTAACAAATGGTTGGTTTCATTGCTTAAAATAATGCATGGCTCAAAAACTTTTTATATATTACTATTTTTATATCATAAGCATATATAAATTCAAGAGTCATTCATATATTTAAATTCATAGTTTCATTAAACTAGTATATCTTTCTTAAACTATAATGTCTTCTCACGAAGAAATTTACAATTCTGCCTCATCTCCAAATGAACACTCATCGATCAATCATTCTTCATCCGCCTATACCGTTCCATCACCACCATCTAACTTTCCTAATGTTAATCACCTGGAACGCTATGTTATTCCACCCGGATTCACTGTTCAATATCCGGATTATGCTCCGCCTCCTCTCTACAAAGGTTCTCTACGAATTTCGACTCCTCCAAAAGATTCTACAACTAGATATTCACCTAAAGGAAAGAAGGTAAAATATGTGATTGAATTTCAAGGAACAATCATGCAAACCGATGACTATCGGATTGATGATTTACATTATTTTCAAAGGGAGAGCCTAGGCCTTCAAAAGGAAATGCCCTGGGAACAATGACGCCAAGGAGAACAACTGAATTTCTTAACTCGTCACATTGCAAAAATATGTGGTCGTTCTCCAAAGAAAGATACAGTTAATTGCATTCAACGTACTCCTTCTCCGGTTCACCCCAATCGTTGGTCGCCCATTCGACCAATGTATGATCTTATCATCAAGGATGAACCAAACTCATGGGAGCAAGGAGGTCCTTCTGGAAACAACTAACTCTTTCTTTTATATAATTTTTGAATAATTTGTGTGTACGTCATCTTGTTTCAAAAGTTTTGATGTATATTTATATATATATTTGAATAAATTATTTGTTTCTTACATTAAACTAAGAAGAATTGTATAACAAATTCAACAGATTACCAAAATACACAAATAAACAGTAAAAAACAAAAGTCTGTTACCTCAGACGTCTGGACCCATATTCCAGACGTCTGCAGGAACATTCGGGCCAAAAATTAACAGCTCCAAAAACACTAGTTTTTGCCTCCCTATATAACATATTTTACATACCTATCTCATTTTTACCAGCCCCCAATATTTACCAAAACCCTAGCTCTCTAAATTTCTTCAAATCCTAATCAATGGCACCAAAGAAAGTAGCTTCCAAGAGACAAAAGCAAGGTCAGTCATCATCTTCAGCAAACCTAGTCTTCGAAACACAAATTCTTCAATGGATGAGAAATGAAAAAGCAACAATCAAAAGATTTGAAACCATCAAGAAGAAAAGGTTCACAATGGTCCTTTCTACAACATTCATCATCCTTTGGAATACCATCTTTATCAACTATCTCAAGCTTCTGGTTGCTCTTCCTTGATTGACATTGAAGTAAATTCGGTAAATATAGATCCTCTAGCTATCTATCTATTTTATGCAAATCTTTCAAGTGCCGGTTTATCACAATAAGAAGAGAGTAATAATACTCTTTGGACATTCGTCTATGGAAAATTTATAAGACTTGATATTCCAACAATTGGGGCAATTCTAGGTTGTAGTTATGAAGGTATGATGTTTGATGATATACTCGATATGCTAGGAAAACCTAGAAATAAAATTACTCACCTTATATGGGAAGACAATATGAAATGGCGCTCAAGCTTTCTACGACCCTGAGCTAGGTTACAAAATCGGATGATAATCAACACTATTATTCCTAGACTTGGTAGCCATTAGATGGTCTACGAAAATGATCATAAGGCATTGTATGCCATCTTTGGTAATGTCTCGGTTAATTGGGCACAATTTATCTTGACTCAAATAAAAGATTATTGGACTAATCCCAAACCAACCATTCCATATGCCACATACATTATGCGGATTTTAACGGCATTGGAAATACCTTCATATCTATCTTCTTTTGAAGAAATTCCAACAAAAGATGGAGGAAAACGGTTTATTACATTAATGCAAATCCCGAGAACACCACCTCCTATCATGTCTTTTCAACAATGGGAAAACCGACCGCAATCTTCTCAACCTCAACAACAACCAACCTCTTCATCGCAACCAACCGCACAATACTATTCTGACTCAGAAATCTTGGAAATCCAACCAACACTTGCTTCAAACGAGTCAATTAATGATGTGTTATTACGCAACCAATCCATTTTAGCAAGAAACCAAAAGAAGCTTGAAAGATCTTTTTCTACACGAATGACCAAAGTGGAGAAAAATCTTGACAAAGTGGTTTCGAGCATAGGAAAAATGATTAAGAAGTTTAGAGGTCGGTCTAGTTCAAGTTCATCATCGTCACCGTCTCCTACTCCTCATGCTCCTACTCAAAGACAAGGATCCCGTCATCCTTCTTCAACCAATAGAGGTAAAATGGTTATCGAAGAAGAAGAAGAAGAGTACGATGACTCAACTGAAGAGGATAACGATGACAATGATGAGCCTACGGAATCATATCTACCATATGAGGCTATGCAAGGGCTTTCAATTCAAGAGGAACCTCCATATCAATATCAACAATGGGATTCTTCTTCATATGATCCTTATTCATCCTATGAATCTTCTTATGGAGGGGCATTCTTCTATGAAGGAGAATAATATGTTTCTATATATCTTTCATTTTTCTACATTTCATATGTATTAACTATTTGTTTTATGTTATTTAAACTATTTGTTTTATGTCATATTTGTGTGCATACATTCTGTTTTGATTCTGACAAAGGGGGAGAAAATATATTTGCACATATTCAGGGGGAGATAACATATTTAGGGGGAGTAAATATGTTCATATCTCTAACAAAATATTGTATAGTTGTCATCATCAAAAGGGGGAGAATGTTGGAACCTCCATTCTATGGTTTCAATGACAACAACTATACAATATTATATATATACATATATATTAACATATGCAGGTATTCAAGATATTCATCATGTCAAAGAGCTATGATTTGAAGATTACAAGGAGATTATTCTGTAAACAAATGTGTAAGTAGTATATAGAATTATTGTACAATCTCCAATGAAGTGACACGCACAACAAATTATGAATTCTATAAATAACATACTCCAAACGTCTGCAGTAAGTTTCAGGAAAATCTCTGAAACAAACTCCAGACGTCTGAGCTTTCTTGCAGACGTCTGGTGACGAACGTTTTTTTAATTAACGTCTGGTGACGAATGTTTTTTTAATTCACCAATGGTTTCCAGTCACTTCTCTTTAATCATAACTCTTCAAATTCTATAAATACTATCAAATTGATTTGAGATTTACTTACTCAACTTACTGATTTCTACTCTCTTGAATTATTATTGTCAAGTTGATTTCTGAAACCTAATTTCTAATATTCTCAATTCAAAACTATAACCACTATTTATATTGGTTATATTCTTCCTCAAATCTGTGCTCACACTTACACAATCACTCAAAGGAGATTATAGGAAGATTTGTATTATCAGTCAATATCAGTGTTGATCAGAACACAAGATTGTCAAAGAAAACTCTATTGTAAAAAGACCCGTTCCTCCGGGTGAAGCAAGGGTATTTAGTTAGTGAAATACCGAAGGGGAGCTTCGGGACTGGACATAGGACGGGAGGTCTGAACCAGTATAAAAACTCTGGTGTGATCGTTTTTATTTCTACTTACATTTACATATCTGCTTATATCTTTGCTATACTGTTAGTACACTTGCACATTAGTAACATATATACGATCTGCAAGACTTACATTACATTGTATAAGTATACATGTCCTGACTGGAGTGTTTTGTGTTTTACTTTACGCTCGGGTCAGCCTGAGAATCACAGCTTTGGATTCATCTTCTGGAGCTAGAGATTTGCTCAAGCTTATCTGTCCATCTGTTATTTCTTTTCTTCTAATCTAGTTATTTACTATTCGGTATTGCTTCTGCATTAGTGATTTATGTACCCTGACTTCTATTGTATCCATTTTTAAACTATGATATTTTGTATATGTTTTGAGAGTTTGTATATAGTAGCTTCATGAACTACTATGGTATTTTATTTCCGCTGCGAGTTATTCTAATATTCTGTGTCTGTGATTCTGTATTTGATTTTATTTGCTCCAAATTTTATTACAATATGTTATTTTGAATTATTCAAGTCAGATATGTGTGGATTATTGTCGATTTGAATGGTCCAAAATAGTGGGTCGTTACATTTGGTATCAGAGCTTTGGTTTTTAGGCAAACCTTAGCCTGCGGAGCAAAAACTCATTAGAGATAGGGTAGAAATACCCTAGAATGAGTGAAATCAACCTTGGAATCATTCCTCTGTGAGAGAACGTATTTTCGAAGTATAAAATGATTTTCAAATGATTTTTAAAGATTATTTTGATATAAAATTTTCTTGTTTTGAAAGAAAATTTTCTGGACTTTATCCCTTTCGTATCCACCTTGTTAGTAATTTCTTTGATTAGGATTTCCTTAAAATTCTGAACTTCTATCTTGGTTGGGATTTCTTCGATTAGGATTCCTTTGAATTTTGGAACACTCCCACTTGTTCTGAAATCCATTCCTGTCTCCCCTAATTGTATTCTTTTGATTTTTGGAGCATTCCATAACTCCACTTTGAATGACCTCTATAAAGGTGGCGATTCCGCCAATCTTTGAATGATTTGTAAAAGGGTGAAACTCCCTTATAATTGGCATTGATTCACCGAAAATTTGTGTATCCTCGGTTTACGATGTTTTCTATCTTCTGCTATATTTAGGTTCTATCTCTGGCGATCGAAGGTCGATTTGCCTTAGATTTTCGCATGGATTATATTCCTGAAGTCACGGTTGACCCTATTAAGGTCGCCCGCGATTTATATAGGCTTATCCATCTTCTATTTGGTAATTTAATTTATCTCATCTTCGTTCGAGCTTATCTTCGAATCAGAATTCTATTTAATTAGAGTTCCTCTAAATTTGAATCTCTGTTTTGTTTTGAAATCCATCCTTGAATCATTCCTTGGAAAATTTGTGATTGATTGTCTTTTGAAAACTGTGTATTCATCGAAGTTATTATTTTGATAAGGATGACCATATTTTATATATAAAGGTGAAATGTTTTTTATAAGGATCTATATACCTTTTAAATGAGAATTTAAAGTTTTGAATGGATTTGAAAATTTGAAAGTTATATAAGAAATGGTTTCATATAAAATAATTTATAACTGAAGGACTTGAATCTAAATTTGAGTGATTGAACTCCGGCATTTTGAAACTGGTTTTAAGATTTTGAAATATATAATAATACGATTTGAAAGTATTTTCTGAATATGAAAGGTTTCAAATGATTTTAATGAGTTTCAAATGATTTTGAAGAAATTTCAAAAGAAGTTTGAGAAAATAGAAGTCTAGAACCCACTTATGTCGTTAGAAAATAATTTCGGTGATGAATGCATGCATCATCGACATTGATTTTCGAGTTTCAGAGAGGGGGAGAGGCCACTTCGGTAGCTTTGCTATGCGATTGATTTGTGAAACTAAGATTGATTTCAAATTCCGAAGTGTGTTGTGATATTCGAAAGATATATGTATATATATTTGAACAATTTGAAATGAGCCGGTGTTCAGTCCTTAAGTTTTGGATTTGATTTGATATAACCCTATCTTTTGTAATTGATTTACTGATTTGTTGGTGATTTCCAACTCTTGGATTGAAATATGATTTCTTCTATTATTTTGAAGGTTCTAGCACTTCCAAATCAAGGTTAACTTTTCAAAGCTAAGTAATTTTGAAAAGTATAAAGTATATAAGTTTGGTATGTATTTTTAAAGTATGTAGTAATATGATTTAAATAAGTTGAAACTGCTTTGTTAAGTAAATGAATAAGGCGATTTTGAATTTTTCTAATCTGAAATTTAGATTTGAAATGTTTTGAAAAGAATTTGGTCTTCAAAATATTTTTAATAAAATTTAGTTTATATGTTTTAACTGGGTAACATCTTTATAAAACTATATTTTGAACAAGTTGGAATAGATACATAAGTTGTACGTATGTTGTTTTATTCGCATAATTAAATTGATCCAAGTTTGAGTACACAAGTTCGAGGTGAATTACACCACTTCGTGTTAGGATTTTTCATTTGATTCTTGATGGCGAATATTTGATGTGGATTTTGGGCTTGATTCTAGAATTCTCTATCATAGTATATGTATATGAAAGGAGACTGATGGTTTCTAGTCGAGAAACCATATCGAAATTCGCATTAGGGAAGTCGAATGGACAATACTAGTTCGAAAGCGAACTTGTGTGATCGAGCAAGCGATCAAATGTGATTTTGCGAAATGATGACATATGTACATCTTATATTCTAATATCAGCGATATACTTGACGCTGAAATTGGAAGTTGTTGGGTTGGATATCTTTGTAATTTAATTGGAATTTTTCCTTTATGAAAAACTACTATCAATTTAAGACCATTTTTCAAAACTACTTTTCTTTTATTCTTCTTAAACAAACTGTTCTATTCTATTTTACATACAGACTATTTTACAAACCATTTTATTTATAAAAATATTTTACAAACTATTTTTTTTTACAAAACTATTCTAAATTAAAAATCTTTTAGTAAGCAAAGATGTTCAATCCCATATAGCTCTTCGTACAGCAAAATTTATTTTTTGAAAATTTTGATCCTTATATAAGATGGACTTTATGTAAGTATAAGATGATTTTAAAAAAAAACCATTGATTTTGGAAATGAATTGGTTGACTTAAATTATATTGATTTAGAAACTTGGATTATTCTCCAAACCTATTATTTTGGAAACTTTGAAACTGAAGATATTTAAATTGAGAAGAAATAATTTGGTGGGATTGTATACGATTTTGAAACTGAACTAATATTGAACAAATTGAAATTTGAGAACCTTGTGTTACTAAATACTTGATTTGGGAGTTATCGAACTTATATAAAATTTGGTTTGTATAAGTATGATGTTGATTCAAAAACTATGGATTTGAAAAGGTACTCAATTTGAAAAGTGAAATCTTATATAATTGAAGTCTATATAAGTGTGATTTGATATACTATTGATTTTGGAAAGTATTTGATTTGAAAATGAAATCTTATATATAATGGACTTTATATAAGTATGATATTTGAAAGTGATTTGAAAAGGTACTATATGATACATATTTTCGAAGTAAAGATTTGGAAAGTGCCTTTTGCTTGATATCCGCTTTGTCGCCACATTGTGGATTCATTCTATCGATATTTCTCTGATTTTTGGTTTTCCGGATATGATACTCGAGTTTCCATTGGATTCCATGGCAATCTCCATGGTCTTACGAGCGCGACTTCATGGCGGAATCGCAGGGTTGGGGGTGGCCTATGGGTACGGGTGTTTCCTGGGAGATCCAGGCATAACCATTGTGTATCTGCGATCTATTGGGTTGCTTGGTAGCGTAATCAGCAGGGGCTGCGAGATCCTAGGGTACGGATGTTTCCTGGGGGATCCAGGCGTAACCATTGTGTATCTGCAGTACTACCAGTCTTCATGGCGTAATCGCAAGGTTGGGGGGCGGTCTACGGGTACGGATGTTTCCTGGGGGATCCAGGCGTAACCATTGTGTATCCGCGATCCATGATCGACATGTTTTGTTTTTTTTGGATTGTACTTTCCATATCTATTTTTAAAAGTTTTCCAGTATTTTCACTGGGTGTTGAAATAAGTCTACTAAGTACCTGGAGAATTCTAGCTTTGCGCCTGATCAACGCACTGCCAGAGTCTGCAGGAACGAGGATAAACTTGTTAAGACATCGAGTTATAAAAGTATTTTGATAAAATATTATATAAAGTATATTTTGATTAGTTATTTTCCTTCCTAAAGGATTTTAGAAGTGTTTTAAATATTGTTTACCTCTTTAACTAACAATTTGAATTAAATGACTTTTATGGATATAATAAAATGGATTTAACCAAATTTTAAAGTATTAAAGAATTCCAATTGAAATTTATATGGTTTTAAATTAATGGCTCATCCTTGTCTTTCGTCCTATTTTCCCTTCTAGCTATTCCTATTCTCCACCTTGTTAAACTTACCTATAACAACAGTTATCAGGTATAATTTTAATCTTCTTGTCATCTTGTCTCAATCCAATTCCATTCTATCTTTTTCTGTGGTTTCCGTACCTCATTCCTTTTCGAGGACGAATAGATTTGAGTGGGGGAGAGTGTAACAACCCTGTATTTTGTGATTATTTTTTATTGTATATTTTAATCATTTTAAATTGAATTTCCTGATTTGAAAACTTTATTTTATTTATTAAAATGGATAAATTTTGTTATTTTTAAATATAAATTTTGATTTCGATGTGAATTAGAATTCCAAATAGGACTAAATAGAATATTTTCCAAAAAGTGAATTTTTGGTCAATATGATCAAACTTTGTCTTTTAAATTCAAAATTTTGAGAGTTTGAAAATTTGAATTTTATCTTTTATTATGAAAGTAAATAAAATTTTAAGAATATTGCTTTTCGTTTCGTTGAAATCTGATTTATATAGTAAAAGTTATGCCTTTTTAACTATTGTGTGAAATTTGCTGTATTTAACAAAATTGATTATTTTAAATTATAAAAATAATATTTTATTTGGTCTTGTAATGTTCTAATTTATATTTATATGGGTAAAATAACATGTTATGTATATATTTTGGTTTTAAAACATTTTTCAAAGTGTAATTGACATTTTCCAATGTCAGTTGTATTTTGTTTATAATTTCTAATTTCCAGTTTCATTTAATTAAAGAAATTCTTTGTTTATTTTCTATTTTCTTAAGACTTTATTTTAATTTCATTTACACTTCATTTTTTTCAGCACTTATTTTATTTTACTTGACTTTTTTTGGTTTAGAAGTAAAGTTATAATTTTTCTAAATCTAGTGATATTTTATTTGCAATTTTAAGTCCTATTTTGAATTTTTAAACAATTTCTTTAGTTCTTTTTCTAATTTCTCTAAATTTAATTATTTATTCCATTTTGAAAATATAAATGAATTATTTTACTTCACATTTTTGTTTTAAAATATTTTTAAAATGAAGTAGATATTTTTCTAAAGCTAGTGATGATTTATTTGTAATTTTTGAACCCTGTTTCCAATTTTTAAGCAATTTCTTTAATTCTTTTTCTATTTTCTTTAAATTTAATTATTTATTTTCATTTTATTTTTACTTTGTTTCAGTTTTAAAACTCATTTACTAAATTTTCAGTGGTCTTTATTTAATTAAAAAGAATGGAAAATTGAAGAGACAAAAAGCTTTAACCTAAGACCTTTCATTTGCCTAAAACTTTTCAATTTCCATAACTCTTCATTAATTCCTTGTTTCGTCGTGCATTTTGTTTGTTGCTGTGTATTTCTCATTTTCTTTTCACGAAAATAATCACCATCTCATTTTTATTCACGGCTTCAAACATTTTGGTAATGTCTTCCTCCTTCTTTTTCTTCTTTTCTTCATTTTTTCATGTATTTTGCCTTGTTTCTCCCTTAGTTTTGCTTGGCTCCTCTTGATTGTCACGGCCACCACCTCCACCATAGCTTCCTTGCCACCACCACTACCTACCCCTCAGGTCCTGACCATGGATGAGACTCCCATGAACCAAAAATCAACAAAAATTCAACCTATGTCTTAAAACTATGCTAGTTTGAGCCTTGTTGCTTCATCACTCCTTTGTTCACCACCACCACCACCTTAGGCCGCCACCACCATCATTGTCCAGACCTCCTCTCATCACTCAAGCCCCTGACCTAACCCACACTCCACTGGCCGACCCCTAACCACCCATGGCCGAGCCTAAAGTTTGACCAAATATCCACTAGTTTGCCTAGAAACCCCTTCACCTTCTTTAGTTGTAACTTCCACCACTTGTTTAGCCTTGTAGCCTTACCTTTTCCAGACCCATACCTGATCCAAACCAAGTACAAACCTGACATAATTGATCCCCTAGGCCATGCAAAAAAGTTGAGAAAGCAAGACAAAAACTTTCGTATTCAAATCGCTTTTTGTTTCAAAGTTATTCAAATTCAATCGTATTGATTTTTAACTATTATTTTGGTTTTGTTTTTGGGTTGTAACACAAGGTCTATAACTTGGATCTTGCTCTCCACTCAAGTTCGTAGCTTTGTTAATGTGTTCTGGTTTTTGTTGTGTCATTTGAACTTACGTCTCCAGCAAAAGAGGTGAGTAAATCTCACTAGACATTTATACTTATGCAATTGTGAAACGACAACAATTGAATGTGTAAAATTTTATATGATGTTATAATTGCCTGTGATGATTTATTTATATGATGTTAAACCTGTTATTTTACCTATCATATTATCTATTACTGTTATTTATTGTTAAACTGTTCAATTATACCTGTTTATCACACTACAAGTTCCCTGTAGATTAGATTCACTATGGGTTGAAATGATACATACCCGAACAGACTTTAGAATAGGGAAAGATCGTCATGGGCTGAAATGTAAGCCTAAGCGACTTTTTATTTACTTTATTTGACTTGGGATTGCGGGTTTGAAATGATAGAACCCGGATTTTTGCTTTTTAAACTGTGGATTGAAATGATACATATCCGTATCACTTGACCTAGGTTAGAAAACTATATACAGGCCCATGGTTATTTTTTTAATGTTTTTGTAACGACCCGATATTTTGGACCATTCAAATCGACAATAATCCACACATGTCTGACTTGAATAATTCAAAATACCGAATTGTTAATTTAAATTTGGCAAAAACTCAGCATATAAGTACATAAATCAATCACAGAATCACAGACACAGAGTAATACAATAATACGCAGCGGAATAGATAAAATAGTAGTTCATGAAGCTACTATATAAACATCAGAGTTAGAAATAAAATACAACAGAATATCTCCAATGCAGTGAAGTCTTCAGTACAACAGATGACTTCTCTGAACAAATCAACTAGAAGAGCTGAAAGCTGAGGCGATAGTTGGATCTCCAAAGGAAGCTCCAAACTCCAAAGGTGAGTCTCAAATACTGTATCACTCGGTCTGACCCGAGCGTAAAGCAAAACACAAAACACTCGAGTCAGGATTAACATTCTTATACTAATAAATCCAACTCAAGTGAAATATCAATTGAAATACAAGTAACTTAAAGGATGTTTGGGATAACCATCCTCTAAGGATCTTCAGAACTATCTACAAGGTGGAAATATACATTATAACACCGTGGTCATTTCAATTTAATTTATACTTCAAAACCCCAAATATCATTTCATTTCAAATATAACTATTTTCCAAAATAGTATATATAGGTTAAATAATTTATAAAATAAAGTATTTATAATTTCCTTAAGTTCCATAAATCGGTTCAAATCAACTCAATTTCCAAATTCAAATTTTATTCAAAGTTCAATTCATCAAATTAATTCATTTCTAAACAGATCATTTAAATTTTCAATATATTTCAAAGCTTTAATACTCAACATTTTCCAAAGTTAGATTTAACAGTTTCATATAGCTCTTGATTTAACTTCATTATTATTTAATCAGGGAATATTCACTTAATAAACTCAATATCATCTAACTAGCCTTACATTTCATTTTTACTAATAATTTTCTTAAATTTATTTAAGCAAGAATTTTTCATTAAATTATTTAAATAAACCCAAGTTATAAATCATATCTTAAATCTCAATTTCAATAAGTTTCAAATTGGTTTAATTAATAAATTATCTTTCCAACCTTAACTTATTCAAATTATTACCAAAATCTATTTTGAAAAATATAATTTTTATACTTAAGCATCTCATAAGTATTTAATCCATCCTAATTTAAATTAAATAATTTAAGGCTCAAACATTTATAAAACCATATATTTCTTTCCGAAACCATAGAATTCATTTCAAAATATTTATATATATGGACCAACGGTGTCTGTATATATACATCATATGGTTAAGTGATACGGATATTTATCATTTCAATCCGAAATTTAAATATATACGGGTAGATATCATTTCGACCCATAATCCCAATTTCAATTCAATTGAAAATCGCTTGGGTTTATCATTTCAACCCATAACGATTTTCTCCTATTCTAAAGTCCGTTCGGGTATGTATCATTTCAACCCATAGTGAATTCTATACTAACAGGGAACTTGCAGAGTGATAACAGATAATATAAAATAAAACAACAGGCATATATCATCAATAAATAACAGATACGGGTGTCAGATGTCACAGGTGAACAGTTATGGATAATAGCATATATATAACAATGTAAATAACTACAGCAGCATATTTCAATTGTCGTTTCAATTGAAATCAAATTTAATAAATAAAAGAACGTTAATCGTGAGTGATTGCTCACCTTTCGAGGCTAGAGGGAATAGACAATGATATGGGTTACAAATCCAAGCATGAATTTTGAAGCAAAGCATAAGGGACTTGAGTTCGATGAATAAGCTGATAACTAGGAAGAGACGAATTCAAATCAGAACAACCCGATATAAAGGAATAACTACACATATATATATATATTAAAATTTTGATTTTTTCATTTAAACTCCATATCAAAATAAAATTGCTATATATATATTATTCTAAAATCGTTTCTTTCTTACAACTCACCAAATAAAACAAAATATCTATATGTATATAAAACATTTTAAAACAATAACATCTGTACTTATCCTATTATAATATAATATAATATATTTTAAAACTTTATATATTTCTAAAGCAAATCTAAATATCAATACATTTATGTCATGTATATAAATGGGCAAGTCGATTATGTACATATAAACCAAATAAGACCCTTTTAAAAATATACTTCGAAATCAATAACAAATCAATATATGAACAAATGGACTCATATACATACACAACTAACAGATGGTAACATATTTTATAAACTATAAAAATATATACATCATATAGTTGCAGATCACAAACGAAATAAGTAAACAAATTGTATGCAGACATATTATGTACAACAAAATACAAACCTCGATATTGCGAACACTTAACAATATATATACACACACACACTTTGTAATATACGAATAAACAAAGCTTTATATACTATTATTTTATACCTACCTACTATAGAATATAATATACTATACAGGCACCATAACTATAAATCTATATAATGTGTAGATGCTGTTGTACATATCTTACAGTAATATATAACAATATATATAATTTAAACTCAACGTTCATATAGACTTAGGAAACTATATACATAGAAAATCATACCTAACTTATATATGCATATACTCGAAATCCATATATAATTATTATAAACTGATATATATAACTTACTTATATAAATATTAAATATATTTACCTCAAAATTTTTGGAAATAAAAGTATTCCTGCAGACTGAACAAAACTCACGCACTGATGTAGACAAATATATATATATATTTACTCTATAATATAATACACGGTTCTTGATTTACGGCAAAAAAACAGTTTATGAAACCCATATATATATATCAACATATATCGTTTGAAACTTACTTATATATATACATATATATAAATAAACTTAAATATATAACTACAAAATGAATATATACTTAAATACACTCAATAGGTAATATAAATCATATATATATAAGCGAAACAATCATTTGCAAATCAACTATATATATGTAGTATATTTATATACATATGCGACAGCCCTTAATCATATATATATATATATGTTACTACTCAAAAATAAAATATGTTCATATATATTTTTAAAACCAAATTCACTTACACAAATTTAACATCAATGCTTTATAAAACAATTATATTACTATTTGCCATACCATATATATAATGTTGTAGCTTTATGTAATATATACAACAACCTCATATAACCAAAATATCAAGTATAAGGGGCTTACGGCTTGCTACTGTGAGCATTGGTGGAGTCGAGAAGGCTGATGGTGAGAAGGCGGCAAGGGAAGAGGGAGGTATGGGGTCGGCTTTGGCTGTTGATGGTTGATGTGGCAGAGCGGAAGTTTCGGCAAGAAGGTCGGTTACATGAGGCTGGGTGGCAGTAGTTAAAGAGGAAGGTGCTGAATCAGTTTAGCAATTGGTGGAGGTTGCCTTGTCTGAGTGGTTGTGTATGGCTGGGAAGAAATGAGGGTGGAGCACGAGGCTAGCATAGGAGGAAGAGGTTTCAAATGTAAAATGGAAGAGAAACAGATTTGTAAATGCCATACGAAACGTATCCCATATACTAAATATTAACCAATTCGATGTAACCATGAAAATGAAAAATGAAAGGACAATCGGTTTGAATTTATTAAAGTGGCTATTGGTTTCATGTTGGATAATGAATAGTCACGAGAAATCGAAAGGACTCGGTGATGGGATTCATGCGTGGAAACTGTGATTTGGTGAAGGGGAGAAGTGTAAAAGCTTTACTGTAAATGCCAGAAGAAAAGTTGAAGAAGCAACAAAGAAAAAGGAAGTGAAACGCTTATCCACTTTGCCATATATAAAATATTATATAACGTAAGTGAAAATTCCAACGGTCAAATTATTAAAGTGATTAATATTTGCTTTGGCCAGAACGTTTCAAATTTTGAAACCGAAGGAAACCATAAAGTCATAGTTTAAGGTACCGTTACAACGAATAGTTTATGGTTTTTGTCGTGTACCGTACCTCA